>JALMGJ010000003.1:77033354-77663354 GCA_023362775.1 Charina bottae | reverse complement strand
TATTATAGAAATGACAAATCATAAGTGGATTTGCTCAGTTGCATGCAAAATCTGTTGCATTAAGTCTGGAAGATTTAATTGAATTGGAAAATAATCTGTAGACTCTAAGCAATATATAGGAATCTCCTCTACACCAAGGGAAGCCTTTGTTTCTTCCATCTCCATACATGTACTAATTTGTAGGAACTCTCTGGAATTTCAGATGGAAGCTTTCCTATCTGCACCTCCTGGGACTTTTTGCAATGTAAAATAATATAACTTATCACTGAACCATGTACCTTCCAAATAGGGTACTCCTTCATGATGAAGTTTCAATAAAGGAAGAGGTTTAAACAAATGGATGTTATAGCCAGTGCTAGCTGTTTCTAGCCATAGTATCGTTTCAAATTGTAAATAGGCTTCTGTGTCTCTGGATTAAAGAATTACAGAAACTAGTTGTAGAGAATTTTGCTTTCCTTCGTGTTCTAAATAATGTTCATTCCTATTATTTAAATTTGTGAGAGACTGCTTTTGTGGGGAACACCCATGTAGCCTTGAGTAAACACATCTATGCTTGGATGCTCATTTTCAAGAGTTCCTGATTCAACAAGTGATATATGAGTGCAAGTCTCATGCAGATCTCTATAATGGATTGGGTGGGGTAAACATTAGTTTAAATTAAACTTTTCTTTCATCCTTTTATTAATCAAAATTACCAATTCAGCTGTACATAATCTTTCTGTACAAAACACAAGCAAGGTTTTTATTTGAATCACTTCCACATGAATGTCACATTTTTATATTTACTATGCAAAAAAGTAGATGAAAAATAATGGATCAGCTTTGCAAGTAGATGCAGCCACCTTATTCTGAAGTCTGGATTGTGACAGGCCCATACATGTGACTTTCTAGTACAGAGGTTTTCTTTAACATGGCACAACTTGTTCTTGGCTTAGGTATGATGTGATACAACACAAATGTCATTAAAAGACTTACTGGATCTAAACAGTTCTGAATGAAAACATCCAACTCACAGATTTTTAGTCTCATATTAGTTTTAAATATATGAATCATATCACATTTTAATTGTTTTATTTTGTGTAAATAAAAAAAGTTTTGATTTCTCTGTCTAAATGTGGCAGTTCACTAGCCTTTTCTTGCATTAGTAGCAGTGCTTTAAATAAAAAAAATTGGAAATAACAACATTTGGATATTACTATTTTCAACATTACTAGTTTTAATTCACAGATCAATTATATCTACTGCTGTCCAGCTGGGTTTTGATGAGGCAGAGGAACTAGAGATCAGATTGCCAACATTCGCTGGATCATGAAAAAAGCAAGAGAGTTCCAGAAAAACATCTACTTCTGCTTCATTGACTACGCTAAAGCCTTTGATTGTGTGGATCACAACAAACTGTGGCAAATTCCTAAAGAGATGGGAGTACCAGACCACCTTATGTGTCTTCTGAGAAACCTGTATGCGGGTCAAGAAGCAACAGTTAGAACCGGACATGGAACAACCGACTGGTTCAAAATTGGGAAAGGAGTACGACAAGGCTGTATATTATCACCCTGCTTATTTAACTGATATGCAGAGTACATCATGAGAAATGCCGGGCTGGATGAATCACAAGCTGGAGTTAAGACTGCCGAGAGAAATATCAACAATCTCAGATATGCAGACGATACCACCCTAATGGCAGAAAGTGAAGAGGAACTAAAGAGCCTCTTGATGAGGGTGAAAGGAGAGAGTGCAAAAGCTGGCTTGAAACTCAACATCAGATCATGGCATCTGGTCCCATCACTTCCTGGCAAATAGAAGGGGAAGAAATGGAAGCAGTGACAGATTATTTTCTTGGGCTCCAAGATCACCGCAGACGGTGACTGCAGCCATGAAATTAAAAGACGCTTGCTCCTTGGGAAGAAAGCTATGGCAAACCTAGACAGCATATTAAAAAGCAGAGACATCACCTTGCCGACAAAGGTCCGTATAGTTAAAGCTATGGTATTTCCAGTAGTAATGTATGGCTGTGAGAGTTGGACCATAAGGAAGGCTGAGCGCCGAAGAATTGATGCTTTCGAACTGTGGTGCTGGAGAAGACTCTTAAGAGTCCCTTGGACTGCAAGGAGGTCAAACCAGTCAATCCTAAAGGAAATCAACCCTGACTGCTCATTGGAAGGACAGATGCTGAAGCTGAAGCTCAAATACTTTGGCCACCTAATGCGAAGAGAGGACTCACTGGAAAAGACCCTGATGCTGGGAAAGACTGAAGGCAAAAGGAGAAGGGGACGGCAGAGGATGAGATGGTTGGATAGCATCACCGATGTGATGAACATGAACTTGAGTAAACTCCGGGAGGCAGTGGAGGACAGGAAGGCCTGGCGTGCTATGGTCCAAGAGTCGGACACAACTAAATGACTGAACAACAACAATAAAGTCTTATGATAGCTGGGTTTATCCCAGACCTCTTAATAATTACTTGGAACAAGACATGGAAACAGGACATAGAAAGGTTCTGATCCTAGTTTTATCTGTCAGTAAAATGCAAGGGATGTGGGATGTTGCTGGCTTTTGGGCTTCCAGGCGCAGATTAACCCAAACAACGTGTTTTAAGGCTAACAATATCTTTATTGGTAGCATAAGGCAATAATGGATGTATAGTGCATTATTGCAAAAAGAAAAAAAACAAAGCACACGCAGAGTTCCATCAGATGTGAGGAAAGAAAAATCATGGTCTATGCAAAGACCAGGTGTAGTTACAGTTCAGAAACAAAGTACATGGCAACATGTAGATAGCAGTCAAAAAGAAGCATAGAATGAGTGAGTGAGTACCCATAGTTCATAGCTGAATTATACACATGTTTCAGCATTCTGATTGGCTTAAATGTGGGCTAGGCCATTTTTCAGCTTAACAATGTAGTAACAGTTGTACTTACTACAAAACGCCATGAGATGGCAGTGTTGCACATTGTCTTCCCTTCGGGACACTGTTCCCATGAGATAAGGTATTTCTGGGCTGTTATCGCTTTGTTTTGGCTAGCGAAAGTCACACCTGGTATTTACTGGTAGAATGTTATGGGAAACTGCTTACAGCAGAGAGAATGGAAAAATTCCATTTTACAAGCTAGAAATTCACAGTGAAGGAATCCATTCGTTTGCATTCTACATAGAAAAACTTTAACAAGGGACGCGGTGGCTCAGCAGGTTAAACTGCTGAGCTGTAGACTGCCGATCAGAAGGTTGGCAGCTCGAACCCCCCACGCAACGAGCTGACCTCTCGTTGCTAGTCCCAGCTCCTGTCAACCCAACAGTTCGAAAGCCTAGCAAGTAGATAAATGGGTACCACCTTAAGTGGGAAAAATTTGCTGGCGTACTGTCGGGAAGTCAGTTCCACTGGAGGAGAGAAAGATCGGAGGCAGATCGAATGGCGGCGGTGACGACAAACCCGGAAGTAACATCTACAGGAAGTCAGCAGCCGGCTCAAGGCATCTTGGGAATTGTAGTCTGGAGCCTTAGAAGAGTCGGTTCCCTTACCCCCTCCCTTCACGCACGGTGAATTGTATAATTGTATAATTGTATAAAGGATTGTGGATGTAAGCAGCCTAGAGTCCTCCATTAGGGAGGGGATAGGCGGGGTATAAATATCACAATAAATAAATTTTAAAAAAAAGCAAAGTTTCCTTCAAGTCACACTTCACTTACAATGACTTCACATCATTCTTGGATCATTTGTGCTGTGCTAAAATAGGAGAAGATATGAGACTTGTAACCTTCTCCAGGCAGGGTAGAACACAAGCAAGACCAAGGCCAAAAAAGGAACTGCATGTCTAATCATCCTTCAAGAATTAGGTCATTGGAGCAAGAGAAAGAGTATGAAACTTGAAAGAAAAGGAAAAGAATGGAGGATGGGACAAATGCTGATTCTCTGCTACCAAGCAACAAAGGAAGAGAAAAAAAAATGATGATCATTATTGTATAGTCGAAGATGCCAGCCACAGCTACTGGCGAAACGTTAGGAACCAAAACTGCCAGAACACGGCCACACAGCCCAGAAAACCCACAACAACCAACATGATCATTATTGTTTGATGTGACACAGGATGTTTCAGTGAGCAGTTAAACTGATTTAGTTACATCATCAAAGTAATGGAAGGGAGGGAAAATGTGTGAAGCTCCTACTTTGACCTGAATGGGCTGTGCATGGTCTCCAAAATAAGTGAGATTTAATGAAGCCATGACTAACATTTCCATTGATGTTAAAATACATAGTTATGTGTGGAGGGTTATGCAACACATGACTAACAATGATAATTGCGTACTTGAAGACAGATTTATACCATTTGTCAAACAATCCTTAGAAAATCATTCCTGGATTGTCCAGAAGCTGCAGTTGATACAATAATAGAAGTTAAAGTTATATCTTTCTGCAAGATACAATGCTTATACTGAAAGAGCTGCACTGGTTGACAATTGTTTATCAAACGTAATTTAACATAACTTAAACTATTTAGAGTGCATCTATCTGAGGCATACCTTTCCTCTTACAAGCCTATGTGATCATTAATGCAACAGAGGCCTTTTTTTAGATTTTCCTACTCCTTTATCTGACATGGAGCTCGACTTTCTCCAGTGTCACCTTCAGGCTGAAGAATGCACTCCCAGAAAATTGTGTTTGGCCTTGACAAGAGTAGATAAGGTTATTTTCTTTTGCCAGGCGTTTAAGTGTTAACTAATATCAGTATTAATTTTAGGTCTCTAAAACCTTTATTTTGTATTTATATTTTAATGTTCATTAGCTCCCTTGAGTACATGATGGAGTAGAAAGATAGGATGTAAATCAAATAAATAAAAATATATCACAATCCCATTAATTATAATGAATGTCATTATTTCACAGGCCATTATGTGCTTAATTCACCCATCAGAATCAAACTGTCATTATTTGGAGAAGATTCTAAGGATGAGTCAAGATGGAAGCAGCTTAACTTGAGAGTTTGACATACTTGGTCTCATCATAATCACATGTTCCAAACACCAGATCAACAAGCAAAGAATCCTGAAGAAGGAGCAGGACAAGTGGATCCTGTGGGGAAATAGTTCTTTTGTTAGGTGCTCAATGATTTTATTCATTTATGGAAGCCCTAAAGCCTGAAAAAGTTTATTTAACTTTATGGTTAAAGTTGTTAACCATAAAATTAATGTCTAGTACAGGGCTTTCCAAAGTTTTTCCCGCGGCGACACACCAACCGGCGTTGGTGTGTCGCCGCGGGAAAACCCGGAAGTGCGGCAGCGCGCAAAAACCCGGAAGCGGTGCTGCCGCTTCCAGGTTTTTCGCGCTGTAATTGGTGTGTCGCCCCGGGAAAACCCGGAAGCGCTGATGATGATCAGTGCTTCCGGGTTGTGTGGCGACACACCAGACTGTGTGTGGCGACACACTTTTGTGTCACGACACACAGTTTGGAAAGCTCTGGTCTAGTATATCCTGTATTTGAATGTGCAATGTCATCTTTCATATGTTCCTCCTTTAGTCACACTTGGGTGTATGATATAATTGAAACAAGACAATGTGTTCTAATTGAAAATAAACAAGCTATTTCTGGACCTATGCTCTTTTTTTAAAAAACTCCTTTTTTACTTTTTTTTACTCCTTCAACATCTAAATGCCATCCCTCTTGTGATTCAAATTGTGTTGAGCACACCATCATTCATCTGAGGCTAAATCTGGAGTCTGCCTGTATCAGAATAATGTGTGTAGGACTGTTAGGGAAGTTACTCCCATCTGAAATAATACTTTTAAAATGAGCTGGCTTAATTTGCAACTTGAGCTACCTTTGCTTGTCAGAAGGAATGCACCCGCCAACATACTTTATGGAACAAGGTTGGGTTATGTAGAATCTTAAACTGAAACATGTGTGGTATGTTACCTCACAAGCCTGGCCTACAGGGACCTGTTTATGTGGGTGGAGAGAATCCACAAGCACCCTTGTCTAGAGATTCTCCGATCTTAACTTCTGAATTCTCCATGCTTGTGTTGTGAGGGTGTTAGGCGGGGACAGGAGAATTACACAGAAAATAAATCTAGCTGTGCTTGATCAAGTACCTCTTTGGTTTTTGTGAGATAACAGTGATGTGATCAAAATTACCATTGCATTTGTTTCCAGGCGTTATAATTATCCGGTGGAGGATTGTTTCGTCAGTGACTGGACTTTTCATGAAATCTTACTCTTACTACTTCCTAGGTTTCAAACAGCATGATAAGATAAAGTGTTCAGGTGTGTTCCATTTTCTAATATGCAACCCTCCCTTTGTTGAATTCAGAGTTTTAATCTTGCAACACTTTTAGGAATGTTGATCAGTGAGTTGAATGGCTGTGCAGTGATTTATACTTCAGGTTTCTTACATCCTTAGAGTTGTTATTTCATTAATGTCAAATTTGAGCCAGCTTTAAATGCATGCTCAGCCAAGAGGTTTGCTTTGCAATGACTTGTTTTCAACCTAATCCTGTCTTTTAGGTTTGTTGTGGGGGGAAAAATGCTATGTATGTATGTGTGTCTGTGTGAAAAGGAGAAATATGACTTTGGTTGCTATCAATGCACTGCATTTATATACTGTATTTCAGCATTTAGAATTTAATCTAGCATAAACAATATCAGCTCAGTAACTCTTTTAGGTCTTTTAATCAGACTGTGGAAGAAAAATGCTATCAAGAAACTGGACATAAGTGGTCTGGCAGAACAAACGCATTATTTCTTGCTGGAAAATGGTCAGTTAAACCAACCCATATTTCTTTTATTGAAATTGATTGCAGATAAATTAACCAGCAGCAAAGATAATGCAATGAAATCAAGCGTTTCTTCAAAACCAAAGTGTCAAACTTCTCAATTGTCTGTCTTGATTTTTAAAAATGCATTCAGATAAAAATTCAGTAACCATGTTGCATAAATCCACTGAGTTTATGCCTCTTAGAACCAAAGGACTGAAGTCCCAGACTTGTTCCAGGTATAAGTGCCTTTTTTACTGATTCACTTTCATCTATAACTTTAATAACTGCATGACAAAACTATTTTTCTTTCACTGAACTTCCACACAATGGAAAGCTATTCCAGTTGAATGCTCATTTGATAGGAGTCCTACCAGGAAAAAAAACCCTAGTAATTTAATGGTAGTAGTATAGACATAAAGCAAGATTATCTGAAGTTGAATGAAACTATTATTTCTAAGGTGAAGGCAAAAGTCTACATTTTTGGTTGATTTCTGAAGCTATTTCTACCTTTACACACCCACAGGTCGTTTTTCCAAAACAGAAAACAAATTTCAGAAATTCAGGGACCCTCTCTTTCAAGAGGGAGAATGTCTCCTTGAATTTCTTAATTTTAGTTTCAAGAGAGAAACAGGGAAGGGAAGAAGGAGAGCATTAGAGTGTAAAAATGTTCATCATCTGTGCTCTCTCTGAAAACAAATATTGATAGCTAGCCTTTTTGGGCACAGGTACAATAAGGAGAGCAGCAAACATTAAAAATGTTTAGAAAGTATTAAAAATGAACTAAGATTGACTTTTAATGAAAATGATGAAAGAGAAACATATTTCTAATGCTAGTATAATTAAAATGAAACATAATGTAGACAGTTCAGTCAGTGGATGAGGGTGGTTTTTTATTAACCCCATGGACGTGAGTTCAAAACTTACCAGAAGGTCACCTTTTTTTGTCTGTGGGGAACAGTTGTAGCTCAGTTGTTAAAAGTTCTACATGGGATACCCTTGATGTGTATCCAGAAATTGCAACTGACACAACATAAAACAACTAGGCCAGAGCTTTCCAAACTGTGTGTCGGGACACGTTAGTGTGTTGGCTGCAGTGTCTGGGTGTGTCGCGGCTGCTGCTGCCTCCGAGCCCTGCCAGGATTCCGTGCAGGTCCTAGTGCCTGCCTTGTGCCTTGCTGCCTCCTAACCTGCCCTGCCAGGATTCCACGCAGGTCCTAGTGCCTGCCTTGTGCCCTGCTGCCTCCAAACCTGCTGTGATTCCACGCACGTCCTAGTGCCTGCCTTGTGCCTTGCTGCCTCCAAACCTGCCCTGCCAGGATTCTGCACAGGTCCTAGTGCCTGCCTTGTGCCTTGCTGCCTCCAAACCTGCTGTGATTCCACGCAGGTCCTAGTGCCTGACTTGTGCCCTGCTGCCTCCAAACCTGCTGTGATTCCACGCACGTCCTAGTGCCTGCCTTGTGCCTTGCTGCCTCCAAACCTGCCCTGCCAGGATTCTGCACAGGTCCTAGTGCCTGCCTTGTGCCCTGCTGCCTCCAAACCTGCCCTGCCAGGATTCCACGCAGGTCCTAGTGCCTGCCTTGTGCCCTGCTGCCTCCAAACCTGCTGTGATTCCACACAGGTCCTAGTTCCTGCCTTGTGCCTTGCTGCCTCCAAACCTGCTGTGATTCCGCACAGGTCCCAGTGCCTGCCTTGTGCCTGGCTGCCTCCAAACCTGCTGTGATTCCATGCAGGTCCTAGTGCCTGCCTTGTGCCCTGCTGCCTCCAAACCTGCTGTGATTCCACACAGGTCCTAGTTCCTGCCTTGTGCCTTGCTGCCTCCAAACCTGCTGTGATTCCGCACAGGTCCCAGTGCCTGCCTTGTGCCTTGCTGCCTCCAAACCTGCTGTGATTCCACGCAGGTCCTAGTGCCTGACTTGTGCCCTGCTGCCTCCAAACCTGCTGTGATTCCACGCACGTCCTAGTGCCTGCCTTGTGCCTTGCTGCCTCCAAACCTGCCCTGCCAGGATTCTGCACAGGTCCTAGTGCCTGCCTTGTGCCTTGCTGCCTCCAAACCTGCTGTGATTCCACGCAGGTCCTAGTGCCTGACTTGTGCCCTGCTGCCTCCAAACCTGCCCTGCCAGGATTCCGCGCAGGTCCTAGTGCCTGCCTTGTGCCTTGCTGCCTCCAAACCTGCCCTGCCAGGATTCTGCACAGGTCCTAGTGCCTGCCTTGTGCCTTGCTGCCTCCAAACCTGCTGTGATTCCGCACAGGTCCCAGTGCCTGCCTTGTGCCTTGCTGCCTCCAAACCTGCTGTGATTCCACGCAGGTCCTAGTGCCTGCCTTGTGCCCTGCTGCCTCCAAACCTGCTGTGATTCCACGCACGTCCTAGTGCCTGCCTTGTGCCTTGCTGCCTCCAAACCTGCTGTGATTCCGCACAGGTCCCAGTGCCTGCCTTGTGCCTTGCTGCCTCCAAACCTGCTGTGATTCCACGCAGGTCCTAGTGCCTGACTTGTGCCCTGCTGCCTCCAAACCTGCCCTGCCAGGATTCCGCGCAGGTCCTAGTGCCTGCCTTGTGCCCTGCTGCCTCCAAACCTGCTGTGATTCCACACAGGTCCTAGTTCCTGCCTTGTGCCTTGCTGCCTCCAAACCTACTGTGATTCCATGCAGGTCCTAGTGCCTGCCTTGTGCCCTGCTGTAAGAGTGTGTCGCGAAATGATGCATGTCTAAAAAGTGTGTCACCAACATGAAAAGTTTGGAAAGCTTTGGACTAGGCTGTTAACTGGTCAAGGTGATGTCTGCCATGAAAATTCTGTATTATTGCCAGTTGCTTTCAGGACACAATTTAAGATTCTGATATTAACTTTTAAAGCCCTATATTTGGCTTTAGAGTCTGACAGTGTGGTACCATGATAGGGAAGAGATATACATTTTTGTTTAATTGATTTAATCTTCAACACATTTTTTTTAAAAAAGGATAGAAATGGGATATGAGGAAGGGAAAGGAAGGAAAAGGGAGGAACAATTGAATGGAAATGGAGAATTGGAAAAGGAAATTGAACTGGGAAAGAAAAGAGTAAGACATCCTGCAGAAAAGGTGTTTTCTGAAGAAAAAAGGAGATGGGGAACCATGCTGTTGTTCAGCAATATCTAGGTGGTTTCTTTTGCTGTGGGTCAGCTCCCAAATACGGAGGTCTCATCTATCTTACCTTACAAATTCTAGCCTTGAAAAATGCCATTGTACTCCATCTTGTTCACTGTCTCTCTCTCTTGTCTTCTGGTCGATGAGTTGGTTAGCAGATTTCCAGGAACCTAGTGATGATGTGAAAGGAACTTTGTTTTACAGCATTGAGACTCATCTTTGTTACAAGAACCCTTCTTTGCAATGTATCCTGGCCCATTCCAAGTAGTATCAGTTTCTCACAGCAATCTAAGACAATTTCTGTTTGTTGTCATTCCATTTGGCACCATCCCCATTTATGTGGAAGTCTCTTTCCCAGTCTTTGTATTTATCAGACTCCTGTGGAGACTTTACTTTTTTAAAAATGCATAACTGCTACTCATGTTTTTATAAAAAATATTTGCTTTATCCATTTTATAAGGTTTCCACTCATTACTTCATTCACTCTCTATAATAGTTATATGTAGGATATTGCTGGCTTAATGGGGTTCCAGGCACAGAGTAATCCAAACAGAGTGTAGGGCTAACAATATTTTATTGTAGCATAAGGCAATAATGGATATAGTACATTATTGCAAAAGGAAAAAAACAAAGCATACGCAGAGTTCCATCAGCAGATGTGAAGTAAAATCATGGCCCATACAAAGGCCAGGCATAGTTACAGTCCAGGAACAGAGTACATGGCAACAGGACAGATAGAAGTCAAGAAGAAGAGAGGAGTATAGACCCATAGTTCATAGCTGAGATATACACTTGTTTCAGCATTCTGATTGGCTATATGTGGGTCAGGACATTTTCAAACTGACAATGCATTAAACAGTTGTACTTACTATAAATCGCCATGAGATGGCAGTGTTGCACATTGTCTCCCCTCCGGGAAAGCGGTTCCCATGAGATAAGGTATTTTGGACTGATATCACTATGTTTTGGCTACGACGCCAAGGTCGCACCTGGTGTTTACTGGTGGAATGTTTTGTGAACACTGTATGGAAAAATACTGTCTTTACCAGCTAAAGAATATCACAGTGAAGGAATCCATTCGTATGAATTCTACATAGAATAACTCTAACATTATATTATATATTATAATAACTCAGTATCATAGATACATAAGGCAAATACAAGACCATAAAAATTCATAGTTTTTTATAATTCATATAATAATTTATAATTCATAATTCCTAATGGCCTCTGCCATTATGAACTTGTCTGGCAATTAGGATCTGTAGGAGAGATCTTTTTGGAGATGACAATCTATCAGGCACATGAGAGAATGCTTGCTGGGCTGCACTCAGATTATACATTGCAATTCCTTGTGAGTTGCCTTTGGCTCCATTCTCTCCATGTTTAGAAAATGTGTAAAGACACTTGTTTTGGCCAAGTTTTTAGTGGTTAATTAATTTTACTATTAACCTCAACATTTTTTTTAAAAAAAAATTGAATACCCTCTTGAGTGGAAAGGTGGATATCAATCAAATGAAGAATAATATCTATTCATAGGTATGAATATAGAAAATACCTGCTTTGCATGACAGTTTCCATCCCTGTCATCCTTAATTATGCTGAAAAGGTACCTGCTTGAAATCTGAGGCCCTGAAGCTGCATGTAGCACCTGAAACACTTGGGTGTGGTTCTAGAAACCTCCAAAAGTTGTTGTCAAATGGTATCTTTGAATGTGATGTAAGGAAAATCTACGTAGAATTATAGAATTGGAAGAAGCTATTTAGGCTGTCTAGTCCAACCCTCCTGTTCAGTGCAGGAATCCAACTAAAAAGGTTGTCAAGCCCTGCTTAGACACATCCAGTAAAGGGAAGCCTAGCCCTTCTCTAGGTAATTGGTTCCACTGTCCAGCTATCCTTCCTATTAGACTTTTCCTCTTAGTCTTCTCTTCTGAAGACTACAATTATCAAGTTTCAGTGAGTAAGACTGCAGCTTGCAGATCCAGTATTGGCCTGTATACTTTTTTGGGAGGAGGTTAAAGTAATTCAGATAATTATTATGCAAGTAATTCTGACAATTATTATTTACTCTGAGAAAGCATGAGGGAAGGGGACTGCAGGAATAGCCCTGCTTCCTTCCTAATCAAGGAGATTAAAGGGTAAGTCTAATCAAGCAGCTCAATGATCAGTGAAAAGAACTTTACAGCATACACTAAAATGTAACAGATACAACTGGGAATCACTCCAAATGTTGGGGCGGTCTCTACTCATCAGTAGATAACTTTCTTTTCTTCCATACTTGGCCATGAAAGCTGTATTTTGAACTATGAAAAACCGTAAGGTGGGTAGCTATGGGAATGAAAGGGTTGTTAGTTTGTTGTTGCTTTTGCTTTTGCTTTTGACAAGCTTGCTGCTGCTGCAGAAAATGCTGCCTTTATCTGTTAACTGCTTCTCTTCCCATTTAAAATATGTGTGACATGCTTCCCTGATATTTTATTGGATGGGAACGAAAAATATTTTTGAAGATGTGAGAATTTTCTGTTCCATGCTATTATTTCTATTTGTAATCATATTTTAATAAGTTTCTATTTTGTCAAGGTGTCTTTACTCGAGTCTTAAACAACACATGAAAAAAAATCAGCAAAGGGTGTTAAGAAGGACTTAAGAAATCAGTGGGATTGGAACAGTCCAGGCCTTAAAGTATTTTGCTGACATAAGCTCCGTTATTTTTCACCAAAGGATTTTAAGTTACATAAGAAAAAAGTTTGAATAAAAATAATTAAAACCTGCATTAATCATTATTAAGAGAGTAAAACAGAATATCAGACAAATCTTATTGCTGGTGCCTATCATTTCTGATTTTCCATTTATCTTTATAGAGCAACTTCTCTCATTGGTCTGTCCTTCTGGCAAGTTAAAACTAGCATGTGGAACAAGCAACTGAAAACGTCCTACCCATGAACTCTTCAAGTTGTACAAATTATAGTCTTATATGCCATCATCCATTTATAATAAAATGAATAAACATTATGGTAAGTATATAAGGAAGTAATATAATGAAAGGAATTATAAACAAAACATCAAGTTTTGTTAATGCTAATATACTGTAAATGCTAATCCTAAGTACAAATGATAACATGCTATAAAATGTGAGTTTCAAACGCCTTTTTCCTTCACTTGTAGGCCAGGTCCAAAGAGGTTTCTTTTTCAGATTTAAATCTCTAATTATTATTTAATTATTATTTCTTCAAGTGGAATTCAGGATTCTCTGCTTCCCTATCTGACAATAAAAACACCTAATCACCAGTTTGGGGGGCGTGGTGGCTCAGCGGGTAAGACACCAGGCTTGTCGATCGGAAGATCGCAAGTTCAGAGGTTCGAATCCCTAGCCCTGCGTGATGGAGTGAGCTCCCGAACTTGCCCCAGCTCTTGCCAACCTAGCAATTCGAAAGCATGCAAATGCAAGTAGATGAATAGGTACCACTTCAGTGGGTAGGTAACAGCGTTCCGCATGCGTCATGCCGGCCACATGACAGTGGAAGCGTCTTCGGACAACGCTGGCTCTTTGGCTAACAAACGGAGATGAGCACCGGCCCCTAGAGTCAAACACGACTGCACAAATGTGCGGGGGGAACCTTTACCTTTAATCACCAGTTTGAGTTCTCTCCACTATTAGTAAACAGTCAAGGTCAGACTTTTGGCAGCAGCTTTGTTGACAGAAAACATGAAACACAGTACGAAGCAACATTATTTCTCCTTACCACATCTGCTTTACCTTACTGACTTGGAGTGCATATAGATTGTGATGGGAAAGATCTTGAGTACAGACTTTATGTAAAAGATATCAGGCTCACCAGTTAGTTTGGTTGTATTCTACTGGGCACAATCCAAAGTTAAATATTTTGATCCTTCCTTTTCTGACATACAGTACATGGATCCAGCTCTAACTTGCTACTAATATAGTCTTGTTGACACTTTCTATAATGATGCAGAAAATTCAAGAAGTAACACCTAATATGGAAAATACTTCAATACTGTGGATAAGTCATTGCCCTGACATTTGCAAATAAAGAAGGACAGTAAGGATTTCTAAAAGAAAATAAATATTCAGTTGAAGAGCAATTGCCTTTGGATTCATAAAGATAGAACATTAGCTCCTGTTTATCCTGCTAAAGAAATTTTAATACAGATAGTCTGTTATATGGACTTCAAATATACTCATTTTTCCTTCAGAGGGTGGACGAAGGCACAAAAGGATCAGCTCTCTTTGACTAGTCTGTAAGGAAGACTTAGCAGGGACAGCGGAAGATAACAACTATGTAATTTTCAGTTCTTGATTATAAGGGAAACTAAAATCTTGGACTTCAGGAAAGTAATTTTTGGTTAATTCAGAGCAATGATGCTAAGAGTAAACAACAATATCAACAAAAAAGTATCTCCCCTGTTGGGAGAGATGGGCGGCCATATAAATTTAAATAAATAATAAATAAAAAAGGAAAAAAGGAAAAACAGAGCATCTCAACGCCTGTTTTGATTAATTTTTCTTCAACAAGAAAATAAGTGTTCCACTTAGAAACTGTGAAGAACAGGATGAGGAATTTCAGACTGAAAGTTGTTGGAGGTTCCAGAAAATCAGCATGCCTCATTAGCATATGGGTGACTGCTCTAGGAGGCAAACTCTCTATGTGCTTCTTCCTGAGGAAGCTGTTTGTGGCCCCTCCCACTCCCTCTCTCTCTCTGATTCTTCCACCATGGAAGGAGCATGCGGCTGTGGCTCCTCTCCATCGAGAGGCCATGCCTAGGCCTCAAGCCCCTTTTCTCCACGCAGCCTTCACCAGCAATTAGGGGTGAGGGTAATCAAGTTTAGGGACAAAAGAAGAACTGAAACCAATTTTCTACTGAAATGGATGTAACTGGACCAAATAAACGTAAGAACTCTTTTGTACTTAATTTTTGTAGCCTATGTTGTCTAAGCGTGTAATTCTTTATGCTTGGGTGGGCCTTATGCTTAAGATAAAAAAAAACCTATATTTCTCTAGCGTGCTCATTAATGCTATTAAGATAAAAACTCCTTTCTGTGTGTGCGTGTTTCTTTCCTGTTATACGCTCTGCCCCATTCAGTGGTACTAGCTGCCCACTAATGGTCTTCAAAAGTAACATGATTAGGAAATATCTATATACATTGAAATACTGTACTTTAGGATGCAGGTCCAGATGAACTGCATCCTAGAGTACTGAAGGGACTAGCCAATGTTTATTCTTTAAGAAATCCCAGAGAATGGGCAAAGAGCAACAAGCATGAATACAGAACTAGAATTTAAGTCCTAGTAGAGAGGCAGAGAAATTGAAGAATATGGCTTTGTTTAATCTGGAGAAGAAGAACCTGAGGAAGCATATGATAGCATTCTTCAAACATCTGAAAAGGTGGCATACAGAACATAATCATCAGTGCTATCATTCCAGAATGGAGGAATAATGGATTTAAGTTAGAAGAAGGCAGATTTCAACTGAATGTTAGAAAAGACTTCCTCACATTGGCAAAAACAGTTTGACAGTAGAATAGACATGGTGGGATTTTCTTCCTGCTTTGAGCAGGGATTGAACTCAGTGAACAAAATGACACCAACTCTTTGATTAAAATACAAACATTTACAGGCTTCCGGTGGGAATGGCGGACTGAACGACTGTGCTCACTGGTTCAGTGGGCGGAGCTGACAATGCAGGAACTTTTTTCAGGCTCAGGCAGGTTATCCTAAAGCCCAGAAATGTTCTCCAGATCAAGGAGAATACCTGGAATCATCCCATCTGTCCTCTGGACGGCTGCTTGCAGCCAGAAGATCGCAAACAGTGTTTCGCATTCGACTGGTAAGAGCCAGCTGGGAGGCGGGGACTTCATCACTTTCCAAGCCGTGCTGTAGCCTTAAAGGGACACTAAGACCGGCCACCCCATTTCTAAATCACCAATTTGTATTTTTTTTAAAGTATATGTACCCCAAAAGAGGCTTTCTACAGCAACGAGAAGCTGGTTCTCTTGGTGCTTAACGTTATTTTTGGGATTGCTTTTTTTTTTAAAAAAAATTCTTTTAAATTTTGGATTTTGTTTTCCTTCCAAAGGAAATTCCAGAGATTGAGAGTAAACAATTGTCTTCCAGTTGTTATTTTTGTATTAAATTTGAAGATATTAGCATTTTCCTACACGTTGAATCGGCTGATTTGAACCTTCAGCTTTCAGTTTTCACTTTCTCTTGAGAACTGTCTGCTATCTCACTCTCACTTTATGTAAACACACTTTGGAATGCTTCCATATCTTTGACTTTCACTGGTTAAGCTCCTAGGGAGCGCCATAATCTACTGTGTGAGACATGGAGGATTTCAAACAGATTCTTTCTGACTTTCACCAGTTTTTTAAACAGATTTCTTCTGACTTCTATCAAGCTTTTATGCAAGATATAAAGGACATTGTGGAAAATATGAGATCTAAAATGTGCCATCAGGTTGGGGATGTGGTGGATGAATTTGAGGAATTTAAGAGCGATAGAAAGGTTTTTTTTTAAGACTGAGATTGGGATTTTTATTGAGATGCTGGATGAAGATTGGATAATGGAGTTGGAGAAATCTAAGGGAGAGAGTGATTGGCAAGCCATAAGTAAAATCGATCTCCTGGTGGAATGCCATGAAAAGAACCTGGAATCTTTGAGGGGGGCAGTTGGGCTGTTTGATTCTTTCAAGAGGAAAGCTCTGTGTACATTGTGGGGATATGTAACTGCTTTGGTTTATTTTGAAGTGGGATAAGGGTTGAAGAATGTTCATCTGGTTTGCTCTAAGGATTTGATTGATTCTATTTGCCTTTAAAGATTTGGATTTACTGTTTTGAATTGGCTTTGTTTTTTGGGTTTATTAAGATTAAAATTATTAAAACTGTTGTATTAGGGTTAAAGAATGTTTATCTGGTTTGCTTTAAGGATTTGATTGATGTTACTCGCTTTTAAAGATATGGAATTACTGTTTTGAATTGTCTTTGTTTTTTGGGTTTATTAAGATTGGGATTAAAATTGTTGTACTATTAAGTAGCATAGCAGACAACTTACGTGCTTTTTAATTTGATTCTTATTATAGTAGACAGAAATGTATAGAATAGTGGTAGGAAGGGAATAATTAAATATGTTTTATCTTTTGGAGGGAAGAAAGATGTTTAGGAGGTATATATGAATTTTTTTCCCTTTATTTTAATATAAGGGGGAGGAGTAACTGTACTTAGTGATTTTCATTATGTGTTAAAGACTGATAAAAGACTTCATTATGTGTTAAAGACATAGAAATAATGTGGTGTTTTGGTTTAATATAGAGTAAGAGATTGATTATGGAAATTTTTGTATATCCTTACTGTTAAAAGTCAGAAGCCACATCTTTTTGTAAATTTGAAAATTTTTTCTCTTGTGTTTCTGCACTTTTTTAGTTTTTTTTCTTTCTTTGTAGTTTTTTGGGTTTTTTTGTAGTTTTTATTCTTCTCCTGAAACCTAATAAAATTTACTATATATTAAAAAAAATACAAACATTTACAGTGCCCAATAGAAGTCAGAGGTCCACAGGAATTATATTTATGTGCTAAATCAGGGCTTTCCAAAGTTTTCCCGCGGCGACACACCAACTGCTGTTGGTGTGTCACCGCGGGAAAACCCGGAAGTGCCGCCATTGCGTCAGCGCGCAAAAACCCGGAAGCACTGCTGCCGCTTTTGGGTTTTTGCGCGCCGCCGTTGGTGTGTCACTGTGGGAAAACCCGGAAGTGCCGCCATTGCAGCAGCGCACAAAAACCCGGAAGCGCTGCTGCCGCTTTCAGGTTTTTGCGTGCCGCCGTTGGTGTGTTGCCACGGGAAAACCCAGAAGCGCTGATGATGATCAGCGCTTCCGGGTTGTTTGGTGACACACCAGACTGTGTGTGGCGACACACTTTTGTGTGGCGACACACAGTTTGGAAAGCTCTGTGCTAAATCATAAATTACATCTGTCAGGATGGAGGCTGAGTCCAATTCTGAAGAGGAGGGTCCGGTAACAGTAGAAGTGGGAAAGAACTGGGATGGCGCAAAATTTGAATCGGATCTGGAGCCGCTGATTGGAGGCAGCCCAGAAGAAGAATCATCTCCGCCTATCAGTGCATGAGAAAGGAGATGGGAAAGGCGGTCCGAGCAATACGAGGCGCGATTGGCTCCTGCCCACAAACAGCGGGAAACTCAAAGGATAAAAAGGAGAACGCAGCCGGTGCCAACTGCTGGAGACAACTGTTCACATTCTTTACTACAGCCTGAAGTGAATCATGATCACATTGCTGCACCAGAATCCCCGCTTGGGCCTTGTCTTGCCTCTATGCCAGAGCCCTGCCTTGTCACCCAGCCACGCTTCACGCCAGAAACTTTTCTTGCTGCCCAGCTGTGACTCGCACTGGAGCCTCACCTCACTGCCACGCCAAGCGTCATGCCGGAACCTTGCCTTGCCTCCGTGCCAAGCCTCGCACCGGAATCTTGCTTCGCCGCTGCACCAAGCCTCGTGCTGGGATCTTGCCTCACACCAGAATCCAGCCTTGTGGTTGCTCCAAGTACTGGGTTGACTTCTCGCCTGGGGGCCACAACGGACTTGGGACTGTCACCTTGCATCGCTGCCACGTGGTGGCTTCCCATGTGCGCACCAACCGGGAACAGATCCCCGCCGGCAACCCGAACTCCGTGAGCATCTAGTGTCGCTTTCTACATATATTGTGTGTTTGATTGTAAATAAAAGACCATATTTCACCCCTTCCTGCTTCAAGTCTTAGTCGGGACAGGACAACATCTAGGTTTCATGTATTGAATAGAAATCCCACTGTCGCACCGACAGGGTTCATTTATGCCAACAATTCTGATGTCATTTGATTTCTAAATGTCTTCTCATAACACCTGCTCCGAGGACTACCCATGCTTCATGGTCTTTGCCACTTTACCACAGATATTGTTTTCATGATTAGAGCAAGATGAGTCTTCTTCATGTCAAACTAATATAATTGTCTGTATGGTTAGCTGTCAAACCCTATAGTCCTATCGTGATGCAAAGAAAAGGCTTTCCTCTTGCAAAGTCTTGTTCTTATTTTATTTGTCCTATGGCTGTCCCAATCGAAGCATTGCCTTTCACTGAGTTTTGGGATTTTTTACAATTCTATAGGTCAGTACCAATGTTGAACTGTTAGGATCAAAACTTGGAATACTCTATCTAAATTGTTCCAGAAACAACCTAGATCCACCTTCTTGTGTCTGATGTGCTCCATAACCCCTAGCCAGTATACCTAGTATATACCAACCATAAATGATGATAGTTATGTTGTAACATATCTGGCAGGCACTTGGTTGGGGAAGAGTTTGGTTAGGAGACATTTCTATGGATGCTTTCCCAGTGGCATGAAAGTGACACTTCCATAACTATCCCCTGCTCAGCTAAGTGAGTAATTAAATGATGCTGGGCCAATTATGCAGATATTTTATAGTATCAGCACCCATCATTCCAGTGTACTATTATTTCAATGGAAAATACCTGTGCAATCAGTCAGGCGTGACTACTGAAGCAGCTACAATGTAGCAATGGAAAAAAATACTTCAAGTCGCAGTCAGAAGTCCATCAGGTGGTGATATTTTTGATACTAATACAAATACATGTTTATGTCAGAGTATCTCTATAATGTAGCTCTGTGCAGCTAGGAGAGCAGTAGTAAAAATGGTCAGAAACAAACAAGTACAAAGTTCAAGAAAAACATTCCAGTCATATTCATTATAACAGTGTTTCAGTAAGCAGTTTAGAAGAATAGCAATTGGCTTTAGAAATGCCCATGCTAAATGGTTAATCACAACCAGGTGAGGCTTGGTTGTAATTACTTGAAACTAAAATAAACTAATTTTCCATACAAGATCTACTAAAAAGTCAGCAGTTTCCAAATCCACCAGAAATCATATAAAAAGGGTCACTCCAGTGCAAAATAGCTTTTTGGGAAAAGGTTGTTTTCATCAGAGCCAGATAAACATAGAAAACAGACTTACCCCATTACACCAGTTCTGCAGCTGACACACAACCTTAGGAAAAGACCTGTTTGGTTTAAGGTGTTCCTGAGAATGCTGCTGTCATACATGCTCAGAATCACATGTTGTTCTTAGAGGCATCTGCAGGGGAGAAGGTCAGAAAAGTTAAGATGGCTGCAGCAACTGCACAATCAAAACCCCACCTCTTTCTCATGAGTTAAAATCACGGCCTCCGTCTTGATATTTTTACCCTCTGCCTGATGATGTCCTTGTTATTCTTTGAATCCAGATTGCTGCACAGCCTTTTTTATAGGTATAATTTTACAAAGCACCCTATTATGCAGACCAATCCTTTCGAACAGCCACATGATGGCAGTACTAGTTTACATAAGCTGTCATTAGAAGACAACAACCACAATTTAAAAAAAAAAAACAACTTATGCTGAATTGTCTTGCCAAAAGATGCTGTCACACATGAATTAAATAAAATTAATTTTAATTAATGAATATAAGATTTTAATGATATAGTATACATAGTTGTCCATCCAAATTCAGCAGAAAACTGTATTGCTAAATTTTGGGCACACAAACCTTAGGGACTATGTATCTGGGCTGCAAAAATTCAAGATGACCTCTAAATGGCAACAACAACTTAAATTTTAGATATCTATTTCTATCTAGTGGTTGTCCAGATTTTTGCAGCCCAGGTATGAGAGTCCTACAAAAAGTTCCACAAACAGAATCAGTTTTCAGCAGCCCTATTTAAGCCCTGCTCTACCTGCAAAGGCTGTTTTGGAGTCCTTGGTGCTCTCTGAGCCTTGTTATTTTCTTGCAGACATTTCATTACCCAACTAGGTAGCAGCATCAGTGACAAACAAGCTCAGAGAGCACCAATGACTCCACAGTTCAACCCTGAGCTACATCTATTCTCTTCTATTGAAAGGCTGTTTTGCCATATCACGCACAAACAGCATTTTTGAGAAATGAGACATATGGCAAGTAGACTTAATTTCTGTTGAGGTATAGGCCATCACATCAATTTGTTCATGACTTTCTTATTATCCTGCATTGAAGCATTTTGGGCACAAATAACAATAACAACGTTTTTTGAATGAAGAAATACATAAAATTTAGAGTGTTCATTATATAGTAATTTCTGGACATGAAAGATCTGCATAATAACTTCAAGGATATACATAGTATTGAAAAACCCAAACCATCTGAATCAGAAGCCAAAAAAGATTATGTTAATACAGAAATATGCAAAGGATTTTGATTTTGGGGAGAACAATGTTTGATGAGATATAGTCTGCTCTTCTAGTGTAAGAAAAAGCTGTAGGTATATGCAATAGCTGTGCAAATGTCATGTTTACAAAGAAGTGTCTTCCAATGGCCATATGATGGCAGCATTTTCCTACACTTGTGGTGGAATCAACTATCCAAACCAATCAGGAGGCAAATACCACCAGTACTGGAAATGCGGAACTGTATTACTAGCTGCAAGAAACTGCAATAATATCTTGGTACCTGCAAAGAATGAGAGATATAGTGAACAAAAATACTTTGTTCACATACTGGAGAAACATCAGTTAAAATTAAAAGAGGCAGAGAAAATTTAGAGCTAATTTTATGAAAATCCAATGTTATTTCGAAAGTAGGTGAAAAGAGCTAAACAAGGAGTCTCCAGCAGAGAGGATGAAATGAAAAATAAGTGAAGAAACAATCTGAGATGAAATCGAAGAAATTCTGCAGCATTTTAAAGTTTTGTATGGGAATAATGGTGATCTATCAAAGAGGGGAGTCGAAAGGAGTGATATAAATGTAAATATCTGGCTTGGGACCCGGTTACCTGAGGGACTGTCTTTTCCCAGTTGTTTCTACCTATCCAATCCGGTCCGTCAGGATGGGCATGCTCCAGGTCCAGTCAGCCAAGGAATGTCGGCTGGCGGGGACCAGAAGACGTGCCTTTTCTGCCCTGGCGCCTGCCCTCTGAAACATCCTCCTTCCTGAGATTAGGATGGCCCCAACCCTTTTGGCTTTTCGGAAGGCCTTGAAGACCTGGCTTTGTGCCTGGACCTGGGGCCCCGAGTGTGCGAAGGGCCCCGTTTCATGGTTGTGCTGACACCGACGGATTTTAATATCTCTTCACTGTATTTATATTTAATTTTCTGTATTGTTTTAATTCTTTGACTGTTTTTTATGATTGTTAGCTGCCCAGAGTCACTGGTCTGAGATGGGCAGCTATATAAATTGATTGATTGATTGATTGATTGATTGATTGAATGAATGAATGAATGAATATCCATGAAAAAGCAAAAATGAGAAGAAAGTTGTAAATGCTGTGAAAATATGGAAAATAGTAAGGTTACACATCTGATGTTATAACCGGAGAAATGTTAAAAGATGGATGTGTTTGCATATGGAATGGGCTGTATGACTTGTTTAACTTGTATGTGAAGACTGAGCTGTCCTTGATGATTAGATGAAAGCTATTATTGTTCCCATTTATATAAAGGGAAAGGTACCAACTGTAAATGCAAAAAAATAGTTTTATTGGGAAGTTGTTTGTAGAATTCTAACTGAAAGAATAGGAGAGGTGTCAATGTGGAAAATTTGGAAAGCACAGAATGGCCTTATGTTAGGAAGAGCATGGGTAAACCACATTTTTGCTTTTTAGCAAATCACTCAGAAATGTATGAATGTGAGAAAAGAAGTTTATTGTACATTGGTTGATTTAGAGAATGCATGTGATAAAGTCAATAGGCTTGAATTATGGGATGTTTTACACATGTAGGAAATTGATGATTAATAGATTGATTGGTTGCAGAAATAGAAATAAAGCATTCATGAGCATAAACTATAAATATAGTGTTTCCTTCAAGATACACTATAATCTTGTGCTGTGCAGTAGTTTCTTGAGTAAATCATAAGAAGCAAGTGTTATTGTCCCACACTCACTAAACCTGCATTGATTTAAAACCAGTTTTGAGGTAAATGGGTAATCACTGGCTTGAGAAATGTGTGGCTGAAAGTTTCAACGGAAGAGGAGTGAGGAAACTGGTACCAAGAGATACAGCCTTGAGGATTTTTGACTCAGATTTCTGATTCTTGACTGCAACTGACAGAAACATCCACGTGGAGGCAAAGACATGGAAATAAGAATTGGAAGGGGAAAAAAAGGGTGGGGGGAGGACATAAGTCCTGTTTCTCTATTTTCTCTCCAAAAATAGCCACGTGCAAGCTTTACATCTGAAGGTGTGAAATGTCGGCTGTGCTTTTATCAGAACTGTCTTTAATTTCAATGTCTGAAACTACCCTCCGGCCCTGCCATCCATGAGGACTTGTTGTATAATTTAAGTTTGAAGACAGAACAAAGTAAGTTTGAATAAATGTGTCAAACTGGCCAGCATTTTAACATTTTGTGTTGTTTGTATGGTTGTTTTATTTTTTGGTTTTTTTGGCATTGTTTATGTTTTAATTGGAAGCCTCCCAGAGTCATGAATGTGAGATGAGTGGCTTTATAAATTGAAATAATAATAATAATAATAATAATAATAATAATAATAATAATAAAAATACTTAATGAATGGTTCAACACTGTCAGCCCCACTAGGTAGACCAGACCAGGAAATCAACTCCACAGGAAAGCTAAAACTATTTTTATTGAGACTGGCTATAATAACAGAATCTTGCAAGTCTGATTGTCCTGCACCTCCTCCCCCTTCTTATACTCCTGTGAATTAGGGAGGTGCCTGCCTGAGTCGCTTCTGAATGTTATCTCCATCAAGGTCATCTTCCTTACTCTCTAGATCAGGGTTTCTCAACCAGGGTTCTGTGGAACGCTAGGGTTCCGCGAGAGGTCACTAGGGGTTACCTGGGAGATCATGGTTTAATTAAAAGATTATTTCAAATTCGGGCAACTTCACATTAAAGAGGTAAGTTTCATTCTTTATTTTTAGTTTAAGAACACTGTTAGTGCATATATACAGGCCTGCACATGAAACAAATATAATAATTTTGTAACTTCTGGCCTATATTTGAGCCTGAATGTGCAGGGGTTCCCCGAGGCCTGAAAAAATATTTCAAGGGTTTCTCCAGGGTCAAAAGGTTGAGAAAGGCTGCTCTACCCACACTGAACAGACAGTAAGAGAAAGAAATGTGATGTCTCTTTGGTTGTTTAATGTATTTATAGATACATGTATTAGGAGTGCTTCTCATCTCATTAGAAGTGTGTTGGTTAGGGATATGAATAGGTGTGTGCATTCGTGTGCAGGTGATGCTGTGTTGCTGGTGAGAACCCAAAGGATTTGCCATGAATGGTAGACTATATGATGCACCAAGAATAAAAATAAAAGTATCAAAGCCCAAAGTAGTTGTGTTTGCCAGGGAAAATGGAATGAATAATTGCAGGTTATCTATAAATGGTGAAAAGTGGCAAGTAGATGAATTTGTGTACATTGTTAGAATGTACTAAAAATGGGGAAATAGTGTGATGGAGGTCGCAGGCGAGGAAGGAGGAGGCGCCTTGCAGGGGGAAAAACCTTGGGTGCCCCGCCAAGAGAACCAGGCAGGATCTGCCTTAGTGTGCAAGAGTTTTACCCCCAGAGCCTGATAGCTGAGCCCAGTTTGGCTAGATTTTCTGTATACGTTAGGAACAATAAAGACTAGAGCTTCATCTCGGGCTCAGCGTGGTTTCTTCGCCTAAAACCTGACAAATAGATGGAGAAATGTTAAGATATGCAAATGGCAGTAAAAAGTAGCAGAGGTAGTCCTAGGTTAACTACAGCAATTGGGACCGGAATTTCTGTCACTAAGTGACACAGTCGTAAAGCACAGTCATGTGACTGCCCTGCTTAAAAACAGTAATTCCAGCACTACTGGTTGCCATTGTTAAGTGAATCGTCACAGGTCATTAAGCAAGGACATCATGTGATTGCCGTTTGCGACCTCCTGCTGGCTTCCCCACTGACTTTGTTTCTCGGAAGCTGGCAAAGAAGGTTGCAAATGGCAACCACATGAACCAGGGACCCTCCGACAGCCAGAACTCTGATGACCAGTCATAAATACCACTCGTTCAGTGCCATTGCAAGTTTGAATGGTCGCTGAACGAGTGGTCGTTAAGCAAGGACCGCCTGTAGAAAGCATGTTGCTTGCAGGGTAAAATGTAAGTTTGTCAAAAGAAGCAAAAATTGATGTATATAAGAACATACTTCTGACCATTTTGTTATATGAAAGTGAGAGTTGTGCATGTCAGGAGAAACATAAAAGTTGAATGCAGTGGCAAAGAAGTACTTATGCAGTGTATGTGGTAAAACAAGAAGATAATAGAGTCAAGAATGAATGGATGATGAATGAATATGTATTTAATACAAAAGTGAGTGACCAGTATGAAAGAAGTACATTGAGCTAATTTGGTTTTACAGAGAGAATCAACTGGATTACAAAACAAATGTATGAAGTAAGAGTGAATGGTTTACCAGGAGGAAGAAGAGAAAGTTGTGGTTGAATGGTGTTGATCCTTAAAAAGAGTGAGGTGAAAAGTTTAAAGAACTAAGGGCAATGTATAAATGAAGCTTTATACATTGTAATGAAGCTATATACATTATAATCAAGCTTTAATTTTCTTTTGCTTGCTATTTCTGTACTTTGCATACTGTTTCTTACCCCTCAAGGGAATACTGTGATATCTATCTATGTTTGTACATGAAATGCCTTACTGCAGAGTGTCGTTCCTCATTTTTCATACATTTTACATAGATTACTGGCTTGCTTTTGTATTTGCATAACTTTTTTTTAATGTCTTCCAGTCAGTCTTGACACCTGGTGACTGCCTAGACAAGTCCCCACGGTTTTCTTGGCAAGATTTTCGGAAGTGGTTTGAAAGAGAGTGACTGGTCCATAGTCACTCAACTGGCTTCATGCCCAAAATGGGACTAGAGCTCACTGTCTCCCAGTTTCCAGGGGGGACATGGCCAAACCACCACACCAAACTGGCTGTCTTGCATAACTTTTTGTAATAGTTTGTAATAACATGGATGGTATTGAATGGTGCAGGGAGCCAGTTTGGCATACTGGTTAAGGCACTGGGCTAGAGACTGGGAGACCATGAGTTCTAGTCCTGCCTTGGGCATGAAGCCAGCTGGGTGACCTTGGGCCAGTCACTCTCTCTCAACCCCAGGAAGTAGGCAATAGCAAACCACTTCTGAAAAATCTGGCCAAGAAAACTGCAGGGACTAGTCCAGGCAATCACCAGGAGTCAAAAACTGCCTCGAAGGAACAAAAAAGAAAAAGAAAAAAGAAAAAAAAAAGAATGGTGCATTAGAAAAGGACAGTGTCAAATATATGGGATCAAAGAAGGCCCTTATTGTAATCTGTTACGTAGGGACCCCAAAACCTGGAGCCAGCTGCTAAAGAAGCCAATTATGATGTCTACAGTACTCTAAGCTATTAGTCCAATCAGAGGCAGGCAGTAATATCAAACAGGCACCTCCCCAAATCAAAGCTTGACTTTGCCTTCCTTATTCCTTTCCCTTTCTGCCCTTTCTCTTCCAAGGAGAAAAAGCACCCTCATGAAAGGCTCTTAGGCAAGGGGGATAGCAAAGAGTGGAGTGCTCCCTTATTTAACAGGTGTTTGTGGGCTAGCAAGGGACTCCTTACGGCATACCAGAGATGACGGGTCTGGGAACAAGCCCAGTGACCTCCCAAAGGAAATGATCCTGCTATGGAAAATAACGGGACCTTTTTCACTCACTGGAGTAATCTCCTTTCAGAAATCATGTCTATTGCAAAGTTCCATCATCCCCAGTGGGAAAGATCTTATAAAAACAAACACTCTGAATTTTATTTACTGTCATAGAAAAACCTGGAAAACCTCCTTGCTGCCTCCTCCTTCACTGCTTCCATAACCTCCTTCATTCTGTTGTGAATGAAGTGAAGAGACTGAAAAGGTGTTGAAGTGCCCATGTTGAATATCCCCAACCCCAAAGTCAACTATCTACCCCAATGTTTTGGATTAATCAAATTGAAAAATTAAAAATCCATATTTATATGGGGGACAAGCTGATGGGGCAAACAATATCTCTGTTTGAAACCAGACATCTCTGTTTTGGTGACATTTGCATCTTCCTGGTTCTAAAGCCACATCACTCATTTTAAGTTCTTGATTCTTCTTTCTGCCAGAGAGAACTGGCATGATTACAGAGGAAGTAAGCATTCTCTTTGACTTGGCTGTCAAATATACCTAAAGTTCAATCTAAAAACTGCTGTTGTTGCTTTTAAAAAAAGACTTGGGCAATTTTGCTTCTCCTAAACAAAATGGTAAAGTGTGATTATGCAGATGGAATATAGTTTATAATGATATTAGTGGCTGGCAATCTACTGTTACAGATGCTGGAAATGATGAGCATCGTTTACCTGTACATCAAAAGTAATATATGATCACTTCTGGAGCTGTCTTTGATTTACCTTATAGATACTCTATATAAAGCTGAAGTTTCTTTTTTCATTAAATGTCTAAACTACCATTTGCCAGTACATCTCCTATTTCTGTTTAAGGCCTGAAATGTGGTACTTATTATACCCAGCATGTACAGAACCAAGAATATATCCTCTGCTTTTCTCATTGTGTATTGTTCTGCTTTTCAAAGGCCTATTGGTCCTGCCAATTCTTTGTGAGATCATGACATTGCTACACCAATGTAAGATATCAGGGGAATTCTCCCATCATCATTTCACTTGGCTTCAACCCACCTGCACGCTGAAAACTGGGCAGAATCATTGTGTTTATCTGAGAAAAATTCCAAAAGCCGCCAGTAAAATCCTTCTATTTGCAGATCATAAAGAGATATGACTGAGAAAAGTAACCGATAAATGTTCTAGTGCAGTGTTTCTTAAACTTTTTTCTCTCAGGACCCCTTCCCACTTTTAAAAATTATGGAGGACCCCAAAAGAACTTACCATATTAAAAATTAAAATTGACACATTCACTGCCACTACCACTTCTCATGATTGTTTTTGATGAGATTTTAATATTGTATTATTTTTCAACTAGAATGGCAACTAATTTTGATTTTGTGGACCCCTGAGAGGGTCTTGGGGGACCCCTAGGGGTCCTTGGACAACACTTTAAGAAACACCGTTCTAGTGGATAAGAAACTCTTCATGTTTAACTGGATGTCCTGCAGGCATCTGATAAAGAAAGTAGGTGCTTTTTCCATGTCTTTTCTCTTAGTTACTTATACTCATTTCTACTCTCAAATAGTACCATGATTTCTTCTACCTGGATGAAAAGAAAACTATTTAAAAACTCTTTTAAGTTTTGTTTTTTAAAAATACAGCAAACTCTTGAAAACATGGTTTAAATAGAAGATTTCCCCTTGAAAGGAGAAGCCATCTCAACCCAAACCAGATCTGCCATCTTCTGGACCTGTGTCTTAACACCACTTATTTCACATACAGAGGTGACTTTTACAGACAAAAACACAGCTGTGCCATGGGTTCTCCTGTGTCACCCATTGTGGCCAATTTATACATGGAAGAAGTGGAGAAGAAAGCACTCAACACATTCCAGGGAACGGTGCCCACCCACTGGTTTAGGTATGTGGATGACACCTGGGTCAAAATCAAGGCCCAGGAAGTACAGGCCTTCACGGACCATATAAACACTATAGATGCCAACATTAGCTTCACCAGAGAAGACACCAAGGACAACAGACTGGCATTCCTAGACTGTGAAGTCCTCATTGGGACCGGTGGCAAGCTAGAAATAGGGATCTACAGGAAACCCACACACACAGATCAATATCTGATGTTTGACTCCCACCATCCACTGCAGCACAAACTAGGAGTCATCAGGACATTGTCACACAGAGCAGAAACCATCCCCACCTCCATGGATTCCAAAAAGAATGAAAATCAGCACCTGAGAACAGCTCTGAAGGCCTGTGGAGATCCAAATTGGGCCTTCACCAAATCTAAATCTACCAGACCTAAAACAGCGACAGATAGGGCTGAGACTCAGAGTAAACGAAAGAACCTGGTCATTCCCTACATGGCTGGTGTGTCTGAAAAGATAAAACGGATATTTGGCAAACACCACATACCTGTATATTTCAAACCCACCAACACACTGAGACAGAGGCTTGTACACCCCAAAGATCAAACTCCAAAACACAAGAAAAGCAATGTAGTTTATGCAATCCAGTGCAGTGAGGAGTGCTCTGAACTCTACATTGGAGAAACCAAACAACTTTTGTACAGGAGGATGGCCCAACACAGGAGAAGTAACACCACAGGACCAGAGTCAGCAGTTTATCTTCATTTAAAGGAAAAAGGACACTCATTTGAGGACATTAATGTTCACATTTTAGACAGAGAAGATAGGTGGTTTGAGAGAGGGGTCAAGGAATCCATTTATGCCAACTTGGAAAATCCTTCCTTGAATAGAGGTGGGGGCCTCAGGCACAATCTTTCTCCCATCTTTCTCCCGGCTCTGTCTTCTGTGCCTAGGAAGATTAAGACCATTTCACAAGCTCAACAGCAGCATGGTGATCTTAACGATCCTCCTTTAGATGATAAAAGGACTTAAAATAACATCTCAATATAACCATGACCCCAGGTGTAAGGTCACACAGCTACCTAGAAACATATTTAGGATTCCCTTACCAACTTTGCTCAGACTGAAGAAGCTCCTTGGATAAGGAGCGAAACTTTTCCACTGAGAAAATAGAAATCCAGTTGACATGATTCAAGCTACAGACAATTCCACCTGGATGACTGAGAACCTTCATTGACATATTTAAATAGAAGACTTAGGATGTATGTAAGATGTAGGCAAATTTGGGGATCTGCAGGCACATTTGGAATGTTGAGACATGTCAGGGGCACTCTTACAAAATGGCTGCATGCAGGATGGAGTCTTGCACATTCACCAAATGGCTGTCATGGTGATATGGTCAGCCATGAAACATCAATTTACTTAAAAGCCAGTTGGAAAGGTTGCTCCGTCTCTGCCACTTTATCTAATCTCAAGAATTCTCTCTACCACCTCTTCTTACTTTTGCCCTTTTTGTGACTAAATAGGCATTTTCCTAAAGTAGTAGGCAGCAACCCCTCATCCTTTTTCTTGTCTAAGAATGCCCGCGTGGTCTACAGGAGGCCCAGAAACATTTTAGAAATAAAGATAATACAGAAGGGCTTTAGTTTTGCAGCTTCCTAGATCCCCAGGATTTTGCTTATTTGTTTGTTTTTGAATCAAAAGAATCTAAAATCCTTTTTTAACATTATAAGAATCTAAAAAGTAAAGTTAGGGACAGAATATGTGGTGGGTACCAAGAGAATTGACCTTAAGGACTAAGTTGCTGACTTCTGAAATAAGTCCCGATATATTATCTTAGACTAATTTTTTCTAATTTTCTACAGCTTGTCCATCTTCAGGGGATTTTTTATTATTATTATTATGACCACAGGTCCTTCCTCTTCTTTTAAATCAAGAACTTCATTATACTACAGACTGTGGTGATTGAGATATATAAAGCCAAACTTGTGGCTTCCTCCTTTAAATATGCAACTGTTCTCCTTTGTAGCCTAACTGCTGAAGAAGACACAGCATGAAGCAGAAGTTTTTAAATGGCTGGACTGAAATAAATTAGCCCTATCTATAGTAAGAAAATATTTTCAAACTTAACCAACATTTGAAAATCAGTATTTTGTGGACTTCTAGATCAATGATGCAACTATCAAAGATAATATTTGGAAAATAAAGGTATGTGAAGTAATCGTTAGGTAAGTAAAAGGCAATCAAGGGCAATAAAGACTGAGAAAAAGGTCAGCATTACAAATGAATCAATCACAATAGGCATTGCATATATCAGATCTAATGTGATGTATGAAAGCTGACTTGGCTGTTGTTACGTTTTGCCAGGTCACTAAACATGTAAGATAAGAAAATTTCATTGCCAAGCAATGGAAATTCTTGTCTCCACTAAAAGTTGCAGGCTAGCTGTATAAATTTGGAGAAATTGTAAACATGAAAAGATTCCTTTTTAAATTCTATATGAAAGGGAAATATGAAATCAGGATTTTTTTCTGAATAACTTCATATTGGAATTACTGCAACATGACATATGATAAATTATATTTAAAATGTACATTGCATTTTATAAAAACCAGTTTTTGCTAAGACTACATTCTTAGTATGTTGATAGCATGCCACACTGAATACAGTGAATCTTACTTCTGTGGTCACTTGCACAGGATTGCACGGTCTTTTGCAATGTAAGCATGTCTTAGTCTTCTTGATCACAGGGACATTTATTTTAACTAAACATGTATGGGATTACATTGCTCAAAACTAACTAGACTCTAACTATATGTTATGTTGTTCTTACTAAATATTACTTTATTAAAAGTAGCCACAAAAGTGTAACCCCACATAGATCATAGCAGCTTTTGGAGGAGAGATCATACCTGGAACAATAGCCCTGGGCACAAATGAGCAAGCTTTGATGGCCAAGGGGCACAATTGTTTGTTGGAGATCAATGCCAGCAAAGTGGGTGGGGCTATTCCGGACATATAGGATGAGGCTTGTTCTTGGGATGGAAGTTTTTTATTTTTTAATTGTAATACTCCTGTTTGAGGATTTATATTGCCAGTTTCATCCTTTTCCTGTGTCAGAAAGGCACAAAACTGCTGTCAATTTTCAGCAGTCATGATTCCAAAGGCCACAAAAAGGGGACTTAGGGCGTCCAGGAAAACTGGAAAACTGGGTTAGATTAGGATTAGGATTGGATTAGGAGTTCCAGGGCTCGATTGGAACAGTTGCTTTCGTCCTTTCTGAAAGCAAGTTACCTTGATTATAAGGAGCCTTCAGGTAAGTAGATTCAGTATTACGTGCTCAAACCAAAGAGCAGAAACGTCTGCCAATTTTATCATAGCTATTTTTCAATGTATTCAAAGTATTTATTTCATTTTATTTATTTATTTTATTTATCAATTTTTTATCACTGCCCATCTCCCCCTCAAGGAGGGACCCTTTATAGGACATTCTGCAGTTTCCATTTAAAGCCAGGAGACCGACTGGCACCCCTATGCATATTGCTTGGAAGGCAAGATGAGTAAAGAAATACATTTGCCCTCTATACTTGCTGCATTAGGATTTGACCCCACAGCATCTTAGTGTTACAGTGCTCATTTCTGCATTATCAAAAAAGGAGGAAAAATGGAATGCAGATTTGCATTATATTGGCATAGTAAGTACAGACATAAATTTAGAAATGATGAGCTTTTAATGGAATACAATATATCTTATAATAGCAGCAAAGGTTGTATCAAGATGGTTCATGTGTGTGTTCTGTAGATTGTTAAAGTAGACCGCCATGGCTCTTGCTTCCCTTTTTATTGGTCTTCCCCAAAAATGGCCATGCTATCTATAGAAGATAGGGCTATGCTAGACAGAATTCTGGCCTGACAGAAAGCTTGCATACAAAAACGGGAGCTGAACATGAATTTTCCTCAGATCGTTTAGGAACAATGCAGACAACGAGCTTTTTCCATATTACCCCAAAAGGCTTTATTTGGGAAAAGAGGAGCAGGTTGCAGTTAAAGGAAATTCCTTCAGCTACGACAAACCCATGAAATATTCCCCACTTCCCGAGATCTTGAAATTTGACTCCAAAACGTGAAATTCCAATAGGAAAGTTACTCTACTTGGCAAGTCGGTCTTCCATCACCACGATTCTGTAGACACAACAAAGGAAATTCCCAGGGGGAAGGTAAACAGCTACTCCACTCAAATGGAAAATTACCAACAGGATCTAATAGGTTCCAGATATAAAAAAAGGATTGTTGCCTAAATACAAAAGGTTGTTAGAAAAAAAAAGAAAAAAAAACCAATATACAAAAATAGGAAAGAGAGAAGTACTTCAAACAATTTGTATTCATTACCAAAAAAAAAAAAAATTCAGCCACTATAGAAAAAAGAAAAAGAAGCAGGTTCACTGATAATTAGTCCAATAAGATATATTCAATAAAAACTCAGCCACTGTATATAAAAATTTTCAAGTCACTAGTCATTAATCCAATAAGGGGTTTGAAGAAGGTTTATACTTCCAAGTAGTAGGCAAACCACTCTAGTAGAATAAAAAAATGAAGACGTTTCACTGTATTTCAAAAAACAAAATCCATCTCAATCTTCCACTACAAATATCACAGCAAAGAAAGCAATAAAAAAATTACCAACATTTTGAGCATTGTCCAAGGATAGACTTTAGATACTGTAGTAATAAGGCAATATAAACTAAAAAGAAAAGTAAAATAAAAGTGACCTAAAAGTCGGTTTCTTGCGCTTGTGTCTCTATTAGGAGACTTACGGTTCCCTGCAGAGCTGGCTGGCTTCTCTCACCGTTCTCTCCACTTCCACCCCCCGCTCTTTCCGTGGTGGAAAACAGCTGAAAGAGCAGAGGGGAGCAGTTTTAACAGCTTGATGAGTAATCTTCTGGGCCCCCCCTGTCCGGGGAGAGACACCGGTGGTCTTTCACCTTCTGGGGACCACCGCAAACAGGGAAAAGTTAGCCGGGTTCTCAGCACTCTGAGAAGTTTCGACTTATCGTGCTGCAATTCCGACCGGAACTTACGTTCAGGAGTTCAGTTCAGAAGAATCTGAAGTGACAACATTGTTTAAAGGGAATACTTCAACAGCACTTTAAAAAGGAAATATTTTAATTCATATGGAGAAGTGGTTTAGGACCCAGCTGTCCTGATGATCACATCTTGAACAGAAAGTTGTTTTCATTCATCTGCTGACAATGTTATTTAGAAATTCTAGCAAGAAGAAAATAGGGAATGGAAGATGGTTCCTGCAAATGAAGCTGGAGGATCTTTGGAAGGAAAGAAACCCTTTGGGAAAGCTGCTTATTTCTGCAGAAAGCATTTCATTAATTGTCCCATAGCTGCTACATGAATGTTAAATATTGAATTTCACTGAAAGTCTCTCTCTCTCTCTCTCTCTCTCTGTGTGTGTGTGTGTGTGTGTGTGTGTGTGTGTGTGTGTGAGAGAGAGAGAGAGAGAGAGAGAGAGAGAGAGAGAGAGAGCGAGAGCGAGCGCTGGACTTAATGGTTTCAGTAGGGCCAAGAGGCACAGTGGGTAAGCTAATGGTGCAAAATGAGGGGACAATGCCATTCCTTTGTTAGGGACTAATATTTTCTCTTTGTTTCTAATTTGGGTGGAATTCTTTGTTTTTTAAAATTGTATTAAGCTTATTTTGGTATACTATACTATAGTTTTCATATAGTTCATAATGTAAAATGGCAAGAAAGTTGAGGGGTTTCTGGGGATGAAGATAATTGGACTACAGGTCTTCTGAATGGGGCACTCTCCTTTTCTTTTTGATCTCTAATAGGTGAAATGATCAAAAGCTTTTTATATCTCTATCAGGCATTGCAAGACTGCTTGGAATCTGTTCTGTTTCTACCACTCAGTTCAGATATATTTGCCTCCTGAATATTTCTGAATTCAAGCATGAGGCTGATCATCTTTATTTTGTTCACTGTGATGGATGGTGAGTAGCCAGAAGTTTTATCTTCTTAGCCTTTCCCCTACATGTTAAGAAAGCTTGACACTAATGACCCAATGAATATTCATTCAACAGATGTAGGGTGCTTCCAAATAGAGAGCAAGCAAATGGTACCAGGTATACAACAGTTCAGCCATTTCCTCCTTAACAGATTTTCTTTGGAATGAAAAATAATGGAAGAACGAGTGAGGGGGGAAAAAACCAGATGGGCTGTCTGGACAATTCTGGGAATAAGACAGGCTCATAGTTCTGACTCATTCTTAAAACAGCAGTGGGGTGAGGGGAAAGCAACTCCCAAATTTACCTTTGGGGTTACCTCCTTTGTGGTCTTCCATTTCTATGTTTATCAACTACACAAGCTACCCATTATGGTTTTTTTTGTTTTTTTTTAGCATTTTTTCTATTTCTTATTTTTTTTATTTTTTTATTTTTTTTAAATTTTATTAAGTTTTACAATACATAATAAAAGTTAGAATAGAAAAAAGAAACAGAAACAGAAATACAAAATAAGAAAAAGAAAAAGAAAAAGTGAAGTCAAGAAATAATAAGCAAAGAAAATATAGAAAATAGATGTCCTCCAATCTATCTTTGAACTTAAAGTACAATAGTTAATTTTAAATGTTAGTCCTTCATACAATACACAGGAACTTTTCTTTGTCATATGCCTTTTGATTTCTTTAATCCAATCTTCTAATCTTCATATAAGTTTCACCTTTCTTGTTGTCTCCCAATAATCCATCTTTGGCTTCCACTCCTTGAAGTAGTAGTTAAATGTTGAATGTTCATTACTGCATATTTATATCTTCAATAAAGTCCAATTAGTATAACAAATAAAAGCCTTATTTACTTCTAATAAACTACAATATATTCTATTCATATTATGACTCATAACCTAACATATTACGTAACTTAATGCATAATATAGCAATTCTTATAATATTCATACATATATGTTTCTATAATTTAATTCTAATGTATATATATCTCCATAAAAAAGGAATTCTTATATCTCAATTATCCATCTATAATTTCCATTCCTTGTAATAGTGTCCATTTAAACTAAGTGCATAACCTATCATATCACTTAACCTAATACCAAATATATCAATTCTTATAATATTCATACAATACATATTGATATATATCATCCTGTAGCAACCATCATTCTAATTCCATCTCATCATATCATTATCTTCTCATAAATATATCTCTAAAGAAAGCAATATTCTATAATATCAACTTATGTTTGTATTTAGCCTTATATCTTACATTTAGAATATCACTTTTTATATATCCATACAATTTCTCATAACAATCCAAATCCATATTTTCATTAGCCTTTATATATCCATACAGTTTCTCATATCTTCTGTTTAGGTTATGCCAAAATCGCAATACGCTATGGCAAATTCACAATATACAGCCTGCTCCTTTCTATATCTCATATAGAATATCAGAGCAACCTTCTCTCCCTTTCCACGTATTTCACAACATCCATCCAACGGTACACCCAAATTTTCACCCTGTCTCCACTGCCACAACATATCTATACCAAGATTATAGTGTATAGCCTTCAGAATGTTTTTCTGAACTAATATATTTAAAATTTCCTCCTCCTGTTTCTCCTCTACTTCAAAAGCATTTTTCTTTTCTGTTTCTGTTTCCATTTTCTGCTCTTTCTCTTTGTTTTGCAAAGTTACCAACAGTAATTCCAATGATCTTTGAATATCTGAAAGAGCCTCAGTAATCTCTCTTCTGAACTCCTGAAGTGCTAATTGGAAAGCCATTTTTCCTGTGTCCTTCAAATTAAAATAACAACCCTTCTAGTCAAAACAATAGTCATGTAATCTATCCATGGAATACTACCAGCAGGATCTATTAAGCAAAACGTTGTTGTTTTTTTAAAAGTTAAAAGAAAAAAGAGAGTTCCAATAATCCAAAATACAGGAGAGAATAATATTTTAAACAGTTTATAGAAGGAGAAATAAAAATATATTCCAAGTGAAACAGAATCCAACCTGGGAGAATATAGAAGAAGAAGAAGAAGAAAACGTTACCCTGTGTTTTTATTCTTCAAGCTGCAAGCTTTCGTTCTTCAAGCTGCAAGCTGCTTAATCCAAACAAACAGTTTCTCAAGAAATGAATAGTCAGTTAGTTTATCAAGCGAAGAATTACAGAGTCTCTTAAATCCCTCTAATACAAAAGAAAGGTAAAAAAAAAAATGCAGACTTTTCATTATGTTGCAAATATAGAGTCCATCAAGCTTCCACCAGAATCAGTCAAAGCAAAGAAAGCACAAAACCAGCCAACATTTTAAACAAAGTCCAAAAGATAGATCTTAGATATCAAAAACTTTCTAATCTAAAAAAAATAATTTCCTAAAGTGATCTAAAAGCGGCTGTACGCTCTTGTGTCTCTTCAAAGAGACTTGTTTTCCCTGCGAGAGCAAGATATCTCTCGGCCATTTCCCTTGCACTTACCCTGTTTTCTCCGCGGTGGAAACTACAGAGAAAAAACAAGGGTAGGCAATTCCAATGGCCCCCCGAGTAATCTTCTGGTCTCCCCTTCTTCAGGGGAAAAAACTTCAGTGGTCCACAACTTCTGCAATCCACTGCAAGCAAGGAAAATTCAGCCAGTTCTCAGCACTCTGAGAAACCAACTGGTCGAGCTGGCAGCCAAGCCTGGAGTGTCACAAGCTACCCATTATGGACGAAATGGCTCCTTTACCAAATATCGCTCATACAATGCTATTTCTAGGACCCACTTCAGTTTTAACTCTCCTTAAAACCAGTTTCTGGTAAATTTGAAAGATTGTTTACTATTGAAAAAAATGGTTCCTAGATTTTTCCAGAAATTTATGTTTACATTAAAGAAATTACAAAAAAGCAATATCTGGCAAGTAAGTTCTTTTTCTTGGACATTTTCGAATAATTAAATATTTGTTAGTTGATTATCTTTTAACTTATTAATTAGTAATATTTAAATACATATTAGTAATATTTAAATACATATACATATTACTATGATTTTGTTGCAGTAGTGTTTCCTTGCTGATAGAGTGAAAGAAGTGTTGCAATACTATAACATTCCCACTGACTCCAGTAATGCTTACTGTCAAAGGAGATTATAGACAACAAGCAAGATATGCCATAGACTGGAATTCTCCATCATCCCTTCCATTTCCTTTTCCAAAATTGACCAAGTAACAGTGGTACAACCCACTTCAGCATTTCAGAAGCATCCTGGATCTAATGATAGTTATAGTTCCTATTCATCCTTAATAATGAAGATCCATGGAAACTATATTGCACATAGATCACTAAGGTCAGAATACTGTCCAGAGGTTGTATGGAGCATTCAAAAAATGGGGATCCATTCAAAGTGATCCTACTGAATAAATGGAAACTATGCTCTCCATGATAATTTTGCCTGGACATTGACTATAGTGAGGACTAACTAGTACAGTCACCCGACCTATTATGAGATATCTCCAGCATGAACTGGGTTGCAAAACAAACAGGATGATTATGTAATGAAGGACGGGTACTAGCATAATGTAAAGCCATTTAGATGGGCTTAGAGGGGATTCGGTTTTTAGTGACTATAAGCATTTCACCTGAGAACTTTGGTTTTGGACAAATTCTTGTTCTCCAGGATTAAATAAACTGAAAACAAATATATATTCTATTAATTCATGATTACTTAGATTTTATCTGATTAATTTATTTAATTGGATCTGGGATAAGATTATTAATTTTCTTTTGGGGGTTATTTGACTTACAATGTATTGTACAATGGTACAGTGTACTTTATCTTCTTTCTTGGACAATGTGCTGATTGCCTTCCTTCTTCCTTTCTTCAAAATAGTTTCAAACACATTATATGGACCAAGGCTACTGATAAGTCATACTGGTGGATCAGTGACAATCAAATGCTATTATGTAACCACCTCAGTGAATAGGCATGACAGAAAATTTTTGTGCAAGGAATTGCCACATAAAAGATGTCAAACTATTATTTCTAGTAATGCTTTCATTCATCAAGATTACAAAGAAAGAGTGTCAATGTACAACAACCCTCAAAAAGGGATTTTGCAAGTGACAATGAGACAGCTGAAAAGGACAGATTCCAGTTATTACAGATGTGGCATTGGCAAGTTAAATGGTGGTTTATATGTTAGAGTGAATTTAACTATTTTGGAAGGTAAGTAAATATTATAAACGTATTCTTCTCCAAAGAGTATGTATATCCCACTGATGGCTTATTTTAAAATATTACAAAATCAACTTTGTTAAACACAAAATAACTTAGGTGGTACTAACTCTGCCTTTTAAGAAGTTGTTTTATTTTATACAAAATTATAAGTTCCTTTACCCTCTTTGAATTAAGTGACATCCATATTTAAGCATGTTTACATACTACTGATTGCAATGGTAAAGTTATACATGGTATTCAAAATGCTCACATTTGGGTGTGTGTGTGTGTGTGTGTGTGTGTGTGTGTGTGTATGAGTGTATCACTAGACTTTTGTAAGTATAGTCCACAGTACCTGAGGGGCCTTTTTTTTTAAAGCCCAGCAGAAATGTAGGTAGTTCAGGGAAAGAAACATAGTAATTATAACACATAAAACACATTTCCTTCTGGGTTTCAAATCAGATACATTCTGCATGACAGACAAGTGTTATAACCACTATGCTGGTGAGAAAAGTCTGCTGTAACACGTGCGTCAACAGACTTTAGTGAGGAAAAAGAGGGAAAATACAAGAAAAGCATTTTTATTTTAAAGCTGGTTGTTGTGCCTATACACTCACACACACACACATTTTGATGCTTTATCTTTGTATAGGTAAAGGTAAAGGTTCCCCCCGCACATTTGTGCAGTCGTGTCCGACTCTAGGGGCCGGTGCTCATCTCCGTTTGTTAGCCGAAGAGCCAGCATTGTCCGAAGACGCTTCCACGGTCATGTGGCCGGCATGACACCTGCGGAACGCTGTTACCTACCCACCAAAGTGGTACCTATTAATCTACTTGCATTTGCATGCTTTCGAATTGCTAGGTTGGCAAGAGCTGGGGCTAGTGCGGGAGCTCACTCCGTCACGCGGGGCTAGGGATTCGAACCTCCGAACTTGCGATCTTCCGATCGACAAGCCTGGCGTCTTACCCGCTGAGCCACCACACGTGTATATTAATTTTATTTATTTATTTGAACTTATTAGCTCATTATTATTAATGAGTTACCTGAGTGGTTAGAATCACTGATAACAAATAAGTTATAATGACTTATATTGCAAGATTGGAAAGTTACCATGTGATTTATTAAGGAATGGATAGATTTATCTTTAGAGCTATGTTCTAAACAAAACCAGGACTGAACAGGATCAAACTTTTTAGTTTGGAAAAAAAAACTCAGATGGTATTGAGATAAGATTCTGTAATGTTTGATTTATTTCACAACATTTTCTGGCAGAAACAATGAATTAATGCACTTTGTGAACCACTGACCACCTAATTAAAGTAGGTACAAATTGGAAAAAGGAACAAATAAATAAATTAGAGATGTTGCTTTGCTTGACTGATCTTAAATGAACATTGCTCATTCATTTCCAAGGTCATGCCCTTTTGATATTCCAGTCTGAGTGGTCTGGGAATGATGGAAGTTGTAATCCAAACTATCTGGAGTGGTTTAAGTTGGGGCAGTCTGGCATAGCCATTTAACATCTCTGATATGTGTTCCCCAAAGTGAAACAACTTTTTAGAATGACCTTTCCATTTAAATTAATTGTATCTGTTCAACGCCCCAGTCCCTGAAAAAATGTAAAGAGTTTCTGTGAATGATTACAATTGCTAGATGTACTAATTTATTTGTTCCTCTTGCTGTGCATTTGGGATGTATAACTGGAATTGCATCGTGTTTTGTTCCAATCTGATAGACAATTTGTCATGCCTTTCATTTTTTTTTAGCAAATAAAGTACTTAAATGCTTTTTCAGCTAGTTGCTTTAGACTGATAGGAAAATTAATATATAATAAGTTCTGGTGGTTTATTTTCTCCAAACAGGCCTGGATTTGCCCAAATCCCCTCAAATTGTTTGGGGTAAGCTGACTGGATCGGTGGAACTCCAATGCCTGTCTGAAACTCCTAGGCTGGAAACGAAGAAAGTCTTGTGCAAGATGTTCCGTACTGGTTGTTTTCCCATAGTAGACAAAAGCAAAAGCAAGACTAGACAGCACAGTCACCGAATTATTATGACCAGTGGAAATAGCTCAGGAACTTTCAATGTTATTATAAATGAGCTGGAAAGAAAAGACTCTGGAATATATATATGCGGGACAAGAAAACTGGACAAGAAAGCAAGTGCAAGAACCATACAACTGCAGGTTGTAGAGGGTAAGCCTTAAGAGAAAAATTGTAAAAGCATAATTGTGGCCTCACAAAAGAAAACAGCACAGGAGCTGAAGAAAAGCAAATCAAGAGATGAAACTGATTCCTCATTTTACAATCCCTGATTCTTACCCAGTTTTCTGACTCCATGCTGTAGGCTCTAGGCACAGAGGCTATTCTAATCACCTATTGGCTTAAATTGAGGGTGCAGCCAGGGCATAAGGTCTGCAACGTCAGATATCCAACTCCCGTGACTTGATTTGATTTGATTTGATTGATTTTATTTTATTTTATTTTATTTTATTTTATTTTATTTTATTTTATTTTATTTTATTTTATTTTATTTTATTTTATTTTATTTTATTTTACAACCGCCCATCTCCCCCAAAAGAGGGACTCTGGGCAGTGATGGCTTTTGGAGTGAAAAAGTGCTTCTTCCCCCTCCCCCTTTGAAGAACACCCTCAACTAGCATGTTGTCCATGATGATATTCCTTAAAGGAACAGTCTTCTTCATTCTTTGGAAGGGGGTGAAAAGGGTTGACTTTATCTTCTCACTGGACAAATCCTCCGATCTTTGCTATTTTTGTCTTTTTCTGTCTCAGTCTTTCCCCCACAGTTCTTACCATCCCCCATCCCTCATCCCAGCCCTTCTGTATTCCATTCTTCATTCACCTTTCATTTGGCACATTTCGGCTTGTGAGAGCCGATTGCTAAATTTTCTGCAATTTTGTGAGCCGGTTGAGAGCAGAGCTGACCCATAACTCCTAGCATGCTAATCAGCTGTTTGGCAGCTCGTGGCATGGTGGTGGTAGCAATGGAGCTGGCAGAGCTGGTTGTTATACATTTATCAGTACACACCTGCCTATACTTGAATTAAATTAACAGTAAACGAGGTTCAGCCTGAGCATCCTGGAGTTCTATTTGTCCCTACCCAATATATGCATTAAGCCATTTCCTTTTGTTCAGACTATCTTTTAGTTCCAGCTAGTCAAGGGCTTGCGCTTGCAATAATATTTTTTTTCTTATTCATAATTCAGACAAAATTCCACTATTAAACTAAACTGCTTCCCAAAATATATGCAAATGGAATGCAGTTGGAAAAATGTCTGCTCACCTGTAATTCCTTGAAAATGTGTAGGCTTAATACTAATTACCAAAATCCCTTTTGAATATCATTTGCCTGAGGGGATTATCAAATGCAAATACTAGAACTTGTCAAGACATTTACCTTTCCTTATCTTAAAGGCCCATCTGAAATTCAGAAATGATAAACTGTTGGATTTGTTCTCTGGTAACTTTGCATTTTTTTTTCAAATAGGAGAAAAGAAAATTTTCAAGATAAATTTTCCAAAAGAAAAATATCTATACATAGAAATATGATTATTAGAAACTATTTTTCTACATACAAAGATCCTTTGTCTGTAAATATGGCAAAACATCTGATTATGTGAGATCCTACTTGGAGTCCTGCAAATGCTGTTTAATTAGCATTGAATTTTTGTACAGCTGATGGCCAGTCCAGAATGTCTATGTGTTCATAAAAGAAAGGGCTGAAGATAACTGGTAAAGCACATGCTTTGTAGGCAAGAAGTCACAGGTATAATCATTGCTACCTCAAGGTAGAATTGAGAAATGCTCCATTCTGAAATGGAGAGTGAGTGTAGACAATACTAACCTAAATGCACCCCAGATGTGAGTTAGTATAAGACAAATTCCTATGTTTCTATGTTTTTGTGCAAGGCATATGATGCTCAGTTCTGAGCATTCTGGCACAACAGAAATTGGTGAAATAATATCCATACCAGAAATGGTCACTTTGCATATTACAGCAGGAGGATAGGAAAACTCAACCTTATTGGTCTCCCTGTGCTCAGTGAATTTATATCCAATTGCTACCTGGATAGCTGGCTGGCATAGGTACAGGTGGAACCATGGCTGTTGACAAAAGAAAAGAACTTTGACTTAATGATTATTTATTTATTAAATAATTTATAAGGCCACTTATCTCCCAAAAGTAGCTCTGGGTGGTGTACGAAGATTAAAAACAACAGTTTAACAAAAACCATAATGTCCGAGTTCACAAACACAGTCCAACTCGTAAGGAACAATATTAACCAATGTTATCCAGCAGAGCTCCCCTAACCATATGGCCCAAATGCCTGGGGGAACAACCAGGTCTTTAATATTTTACAAAAGGCTAACAGGATTAGGGCCATCGTATTCTCCAGAGGGATCTGTTCCATAGGGCAGATGCTGCCACAGGGAAGTCATGACTCTGAGGCAGAGCTTTCCAAACTGTGTGTCGGGACACGTTAGTGTGTCGGCTGCAGTGTCCAGGTGTGTCACAGCTGCTGCTGCCTCCAAGCCCCACCAGGTTTCCACACGGGTCCTAGTGCCTGCCTTGCGCCAGGCTGACCTCCAATTGAAACGCTCATGAGTTAGGGCTTCCCAGTTCTCAATGCTGATATTACGTTTTTTTAAATTAGCTTTGAGAGTGTCTTCGAATCTCTTGGAATATTGGTGTACAGCAAAAGGGATTTGCCATTATACCTTTGGGTCGTACAACATAATTAATCATTTCTTCAAATTGGACAGTGGATGGTCACCCTCTCAATTCGAAAAAATGAGTTTACCTGATATAAAACTTTTATATGTAAAGTTTTTGTACTGGTTGCTGGCAGTGCATAACAAAGCATTTTCATAACCCCTGAAATAGATTAGAGCAACATTTCTCAATCTCAGCAATTTTAAGATGTGTGGACTTCAACTCCCATTCTGGCTGGGGGAATTCTGGGAGTTGAAGTCCTCCTATCTTAAAGTTGCTGAGATTGAGAAACACTGGATTAGAGGATGAAAGTTTTTTTTTTAATTTTTACCTGCTCCTCCACCATCTAAATAATATAGATGTCTATGTTGTCCTAAAGAACTCACAAATCACAATTAATGTTTAACTTCTCAGTGTGTTCTTAGGCCAGCCCAGGCAGAAGGTAGCTGTTCTTGTTCTACGAGGCTCATGCGCAGAGTTCCAGTCTTGGCACATTGCCCATCCCTAGTTGATCTGTTGTTAGCATCTGCATATTTATCCCCCAATGTGTTCTTTTTGTCTCCCAGAGGTGTTGCTTTTATAGCTCTGGGCCTGTTGCTGACACATCACTAGCACTTAGCACTTGTTTTTCCCTTGGTGCTCCTATTTTTATATGTATTTTTCGTTGCTATGTAAATCAATACCAACCTCCAATTTGGAGCCCAGTTGAATGTAATACAAGTCCTTTCAGAACCAGTTATTTATAAGAGATTTTATATAACTGATGTGTAGGTTTGCATAGCTTATTATCATCTTTCTAGTATGAAATCAAGAGCCAGTTTGTTGTAGTAGTTAAAGCAGAGCTTTCCAAACTGTGTGTCGGGACACGTTAGTGTGTCGGCTGCAGTGTCTGGGTTGTCGCGGCTGCTGCTGCCTCCGAGCCCTGCCAGGATTCCGTGCAGGTCCTAGTGTCTGCCTTGTGCCTGGCTGCCTCCAAACCTGCTGTGATTCTGCGCAGGTCCTAGTGCCTGCCTTGAGCCCTGCTGTAAGAGTGTGTTGCGAAATGATGCCCTGCTGTAAGAGTGTGTCACGAAATGATACATGTCTAAAAAGTGTGTCACCAACATGAAAAGTTTGGAAAGTTCTGCTCTGAGGTCTAACAAGATCACATTGTTTAATGGAAGGGATCTGGAGCATGCCTTCCCTGCTGTATCTGGTGGGGCAAGCAAAGATAATGGGAGATAGGGAGCCCTGCAAATAGCCTTTGCATAGTGCCTGCCATATTGACCTCCACCACTGCTTTCTAGAGCAAAAGATAAGAGTGGGAAGGCCCCTTAGATTGCAGCTTCCAATATTTATGCCTGTTGGCTACAATTCTTCTGATATGTTTCTGACAGTTGTAAATAATGGTACTCAAATGCAAGGCTGATTTTTTAATATAAAAAACAAAGAGGTTTTCATCATGATACAGAAACATTCTTTCATTAATTTCCAGCTACAGCATCATTCTATTTTATTTTTTAAACAGAATCTGTTTTCTCTAATATCTTAAGTGATGCCCAAACTACATGTGAATCGCAGACTGTTAATACATCTTCCTACTGGCATGTGACATCTACAGATGAAGTCTACAAAGAAAGGTATAGTTGGTGAATACATATGGTTTCTAGTTGAAGCATTTCCCCACCTCATTAGTCGTCAGAATTTACCTGAAATGTAAGCTTCAAACGTTTTATTGAACTTGTCTCCAAACTAGACATCCCCAAGCAGGATCCTTTGACAACTAAGACCCAAGAAAGAATAAGAAACTGGATTGAATAGCATATCATAGAATTGTGACTTCATGAACACACACAGAAAAACATATTATTTAAGTGCTGCATGCCCTGGAGTAGTGAAATAGTTGGATCCAGACTCAACTTATTTCTATTTTTTCAAGTGGGTCTGTTCAAAGCATAGCTAAGTCTGAATACAGCCCAAAGCTCTAGGTTTAGTTTGTGCTATTTTTAAAACTCAACTTCATAATCAACAATGCTGAGCCCCTTAGTATATTCCACTATATTCCTGGAATATACAGTATACTGTATATACTTGCGGATAAACCAAGAATTATATAGGTGCCAAAATACACCTCAAAAATTAGGTTCGACTTATCCGTGGATGTACTTGTCCGTGAGTATATACAATAATACTCTTTTAAGGTACCCATATTTCCCATATATACTCGCATACTTATCTGTGGGTGGTGCATTTTTTATGGTATTTTGGTTAAAATTTTGAGGGTTGGCTTATCCACAGATGGGCTTACACACAAGTATATTATGGTACTAGTATATTCCAATATATTATATCTCTTTGATTGATATATTATATTACTGGAATATACTAGCAAGGGGAATATATAGTAGTATTACTGGAATATACTAGCGGGGGAGAAAAGGCATTAAACTTTGGAATTCGTACATCGATTCTCTCAAACAACTTAACCAAAAACTATACTTGTTCATATACTTGGGGAAAAAAATTCAGAAACAGTCCGTGGGTTGCAATTAATTAATTAATTAATTAATTAAAGGTGATCCAATAGATCACACTCCTTTCTTTTACTTTATTTATTTATTTATTTATTTATTTGACAAATTTCTCTGCCGCCCATCTCATATACCAGGGGTACCCATCCTTTTTGGCATGAGGGACCGGTTTCGTGGAAGACAATTTTTCCACAGACCAGGGGTGGCGGGGTTTGCAGGTGGGAGCCAATCGTGTGGACTGGGGGAGGGGTTTGCAGGCGGGAGCCAATCACGCAGACTGGGGGGTGGGGTTTGCAGTTGGGAGCCAATCGCAGGGGTGGTGTTCAGAGACCGGCATGGCGACCCAGTTCCTAAGAGGCCACGGACTGGTACCGGTTCGCAGCCCAGGTGTTGGGGACCCCTGTCATATATGACTCTGGGTGGCTTACAGATAATAAAATGACAATCAGTAAAAACAGTATAAATACACATGATACAGGCACAAATATAAAAATACAAAAGTATAAAATATAAAATTCGAGATGGCAATAGGATCTTATCCTTGGCACGATCATGGTGCCAGCCACCCCCATGGATGGCTATCCCCGCTCCCATCCCAAGCGAGGTGGCATAACCACATCTTCACCCCCTTCCGTAAGGCTGGGAGGGTGGGGGTCTGTCTTACCTCTAGGGGTAAGCTGTTCCAAAGGGCGGGTGCCATGGCAGAGAAGGCCCTCCTCCTATACCCTGCCAATCGGCAATCCCTCATGGACCGGCTCCATAACATGCCCTCTCTGCCTGACCAGGTGGGACGGGTCAATGTAACAGGGGGTGAGACAGTTCCTCAGGTAACCTGGACCCAATTGTAAGTGCAGACCTCTTTGTCATTAAATTCTTATATTGGAAACGGTCTACAGAGGGAATAAAAAAGGAAGTATGCCATTTAGTTAGTTAGTTAGTTAGTTAGTTAGTTAGTTAACTTAGATGTGGCCCAACTCCAATCAATTCTGGGTGGCTCATAGCATAACAACAAACAACAAAATGCAAGCAACCTCTCCCCCCCGTAACAATAAACAAGATGGTGAATCCAGTCAACAACAACCATATGCATCCAACAAGGGGCTCCAACCAGGCTACCCCAAAGCCTGGGGGAAGAGCCAGGTCTTTAAGGCCTCCAGGATGCCATCAGGTGCACCAGCTGAGATAAAAAAGTAAATAACAATGCCTTCTCTGGGGGAACCTCATTTCAGAGGGCAGGCATCTTGCCAGAAAAGGCATGCTTCCAAGTCTGTAGCTTGAATCATGTCAACTGGATTTCTATTTTCTCAGTGGAAACGTTTCGCTCCTTATCCAAGAAGCTTCTTCAGTCTGAGCAAAGTTAGTAAGGGAATCCTTAAATATGTTTCTAGGGTGGCTGTGTGACCTTGCACCTGGGGCTAGGTCATGGTTATTTGAGATGTTTATTTCTAAGTCCCTTTATCATCCAAAGGAGGATCGTTAAGATTACCATGCTGCTGTTGAGCTTGTGAAATGGTCTTAATCTTCCTAGGCACAGAAGACAAAGCAGGAAGGAAAATAGGGGAAAGATTGTGCGTGTTTTCCTTCCTGCTTTGTCTTCTGTGCCTAGGAAGATTAAGACCATTTCACAAGCTCAACAGCAGCATGGTAATCTTAACGATCCTCCTTTGGATGATAAAGGGACTTAGAAATAAACATCTCAAATAACCATGACCTAGCCCCAGGTGCAAGGTCACACAGCCACCCTAGAAACATATTTAAGGATTCCCTTACTAACTTTGCTCAGACTGAAGAAGCTTCTTGGATAAGGAGCGAAACGTTTCCACTGAGAAAATAGAAATCCAGTTGACATGATTCAAGCTACAGACTGTTCCACCTGGATGACTGAGAACCTTCATCGACGAATGCTTCCAAGGTTCCAATAGATGGCACTGCTTAATTAAAGGAATCCAGTGTGCAACCCTGTTGGATCAAACTGGCTGGGCCAACACCACAAGAAATATGGGGTCCATCAAGTAACCAGGCCATGTAGGTCCTCGTAAGTCATAACAAGCACCTTGAATCACACCCAGAAGCAAGCTGGCAACCAGTTCAGCTCATGAAACGGGTGTCACATGCCCATCACTGACCATACTGCTGCATTCTGGACCAGTTGAAGTTTCCGGATGGTCTTCAAGGGCAGCCCCATATACAGCGTACAGCAGTAATCGAGCCATGAGGTGACTATAGCATGAGTGACTATTTGAAGGGCCTCCTGACCCAGGAAAGGAAATGACTGCATCATTGAAGTGCTGTCCCTTTTGTACATTTGTCCATGTCACATGAATATACAAAAGGCTTGGACTTGGATTGCATGGTTGCGACCTTTATCTTAACTTTTTTGACAGCCTCCCCCCCACCCCCATGGCTGTCTCTGGAAATGGAAATAGATAATATTTGGGGAGAAAGCTGAATACTGTATGATAGAAATATTACTGATAACAATGTCCATGCTAATTTCTGCTAGAGTTTTATAACACTAAAACTTGAGAAAAGTGTTTGACCACAGGAAATAACAGGATGAGTCTTCCTCATCTGAGCAGTAATAATTCTGTTGCTCTATCTTTAACTTGGTAAGAAATATACATATTCAGGTCAAGTGTGGAAATAATGTCTATATTGCCAATTAGTTTGTTCTGCTACATGCAAACTAGTTTAACAGTAAAACTTTCATCAAATATTGTGTAGTATTAAACATTCAGTGCTGGTGGTCCCTTTTCCCCATGAACCTATCCATGTATAATGGTCAGAAAGCATGTATGCATAATAATTTATGTATATAATTTATGTGTAGAGTTCTAATCTGATTGTGCAACAATGCATGTTAATAATTCACATTAATCCACCAGTTATAACTCCTATTCACTGGCTTGAAGAGGCAACCCCACCCCAGAAAAAAAAAAAGAATGAAGAGGTGTTTCTTAAAAGCCAGAAGATTTTAATATTATCATCTATAATTTTCCTCAGTACTACATGGAATCATCATGATTGATAAAAAAAAGTCTTCTTGATCATGAGAAAAGTTAGATTTTCTGACCATTAAAGTAAAGGTAAAGGTACCCCCCGCACATTTGTGCAGTCGTGTCCGACTCTAGGGGCCGGTGCTCATCTCCGTTTGTTAGCCAAAGAGCCAGCGTTGTCCGAAGACGCTTCCACCATTGGTATTACACTAAATGTACAGTAGGCACTTTAACAGTGATAAAAAATTAACCAGTATTTAACTGTTTTTATGTTCAAGATGCTAATCCTCTCCTTTTACGTGGCCAAGTTCCAGATATCTCCAAGAAGGTTGTAAAATGTTTATCAATAGATATGGCTTATAGAAGTCATTTGATTCCTTCCTTGCATTATTAACTATTTCAGACTTTTTTTGGTAACTTTTTATTATTTTTATCTGTCTTGTCAATGATCTGGAGTATTTGATGCATTTTTATGACTGGTCTTGGACCATGAATAAATAAACTCCAAACTCTAGTAAAGAATCTTCTGGACCTTTATACTGTTATCTATTTTCAGCTCTTCATACAGTGAGCAAAAACTATTGGCAATTGTGATACCAGTTCCTGTTCTACTTCTACTTCTAGTTTTTGCTGTCACAGTTATTTTGATTCTTGTTAAAATAAGACAAAGGAAGACTGGTAAGTGAAATCATAAATCATTATTGGTTCCTTCAGAACAGAAATTTTGAGATGAAGGACAATCCTTAGGTATAGCACTGTCTGTAGTAAACCATAATTACAGGTAGTCCTCAACTTACAACCATTTGTTTAGTGACTGTTCGAAGTTATGACGGCACTGAAAAAAGTTGCTTATGACTGGTCCTCACATTTATGGCCATTGCAGTGTCCCTATGGTCACGTGATCACAATTCAGGCACTTGGTGACCGGCATGTATTTATGATGGTTGCAGCATCCCGGGATCACATGTTTTATTTTATTATTTTATTCATTTAAATTTGTATTACTGCCCATCTCCCCCATCGGGGGACCCTGGGCAGTTCACAGTAAAACATAGTTAAAAACATAAGTAGAAATTTACAATATTAATAAATAATATAAAATCCAAGCTTAAAATATGTTAAAGATGGTAATACTGGGGGGCTTCATGGTCACCATTTGCGACCTTCCCAGCCAGCTTCTGACAAACAAAGTCAATGGGGGAAGCCGGATTTGCTTAACGACCATGAGATTCACTTAATGACCACAGCAAAAATGGTCATAAAATCAGGCGTGACTCACTTAATGACTGCCTCACTTAGCAATTGAAGTTCTGGTCGCAATTGTGGTCATAAGTCGAGGATTACCTGTATGCTAAAATGAGAATATATGCAGTGTTGTTTTCATGCAAATGCCACCATTATATACTTTCAACCTAATGTCTGATACTAATACGTAAGCTGCAGCATTTATGTGCCTCCTGGCTGCCTGCAGACTCCCATGCTTATTTACAGTAACACCATAATCCTGCAGATCAGCCAATTATTTGACATGTAGGTTTAAGCTAAATAATAAAGTTCAGCAAACATATGTGCTGAAATAAGAAAAGTACCACAATAATTAATATTTAAATAATAAATAAATATAAAAATACTGAGACCTGGTTGGGCACTGAAGGGGGGGGGGGGTTTCCCCTGTCTGAAATGTGCCCTCCCGGGTTTCGAGTGAGGCATTAGCTGCGACTCCAGGGCAGGGATGGGTGTGTGGCAGTTGTTATTCGTGAGTCTCTGGTGGCCTCCAGGGGCGCTGCCCCAGACATCACCAGATGTGAGACCCTCTTTGTGCGGCTGGGCCATAGGGATCAGTGAGGATTGCTGCTCACGTACCTCCCTCCCTCCCTGCAGTGTAGCTGTATCCCTGCCTGTGCTCCTGGACTCCGAGCTGGAGGTGGAGTTCCCCAAGCTTATGCTTCAGGGGGATTTCAACCTGTCATCTCTGGGCCTGGGGTCTGAGGTAGCATAGGAGTTCATGGCCACCATGGCAGCCATGGACCTGGTTCAACTTATTCGTGGCCCGACTCACCCAGGGGGGTCACACATTGGATCTGGTGTTAATATATTAAGTTTATTTGAATATAAATACATATAAAATCATAGTTTTAATAGAACCAGGTAGTAGCCATACTTGTCCTGTTTATGAACTCACTAGGGTGTTCACGTTGCTGGTATGTACGGAATGAGGAGTGTATGAGGGGTGTATGTGTTATCAGCAACCGATAACAGTTGGAACAATTGGAACAGTTGGAACAGATTGATGGATGTACAGAGGTACAAGACCAGAACATGTTGACCAAAATGTCAGGTCTCTGTAAAACAACAAGTTCAGAACCAGGTCAGAACAAACGCTGACGTGTATAGTTCTGACACTGACACTGAAATATTGGATTTAACACAGTCAGGTATAAAAGTAGGATGACCTGCAATTGAGACCTTGGAGGTGCAAGACTCTCCACAGGGAGCAGGGGACGCCCTGAATGTCTGACTCCCAGCCCACTCTAACACGTCTGGCCAACTGTTAGGAGTGGATGTAAGTATCGATAAGATACTAGTCCTGTAACTGTTGCTGGTATCGATGAGATACGTTTAAGAAACTTTGGTCCTGTAACGAGATACTGATAGGAAAGCCTGATAAGGTGAATGTGAACAGCAACTTGGGTAGCCTAGTGAGGCATAGTTAACCTAGTTGTTTATTTCTATGAGACAGAAACAACAGCAGACCAGGAAATAATTTCCTAAATATTTGGTAGAATAAGAAGGTCTTAAATAAGAAGGTTTTGAAGAACGAGAAGTTTCAGTGACAGAAAGAGTCACATGGACCATATAAGGGAATATGTTCCCCAACTAGGGTGCAGAATCCCCAAAGGCTCTGTTCTTTGTGGGCATCAATCTCACCTCATCCAGAGCATCAGTAATCAGAGATCTCTGTCCCTAAGATTGGTTGCAGTGAAGACATTTGTTATAATATTATGGATGCAAGCCACATGGGACTTTCACTATCACTACTGTAACAATGGCTTGATTTTAGCCTCAAAACAAGCTGGCTATTGATGCAATCCTTCCAGGCTTGTTGATCGGAAGATCGCAAGTTCAGAGGTTCGAATCCCTAGCCCTGCGTGCGGAGTGAGCTCCCGCACTCGCCCCAGCTCTTGCCAACCTAGCAATTCGAAAGCATGCAAATGCATGTAGATGAATAGGTACCACTTCGGTGGGAAGGTAACAGCGTTCCACACGTGTCATGCTGCCACATGACCGTGGAAGCATCTTCGGACAACGCTGGCTCTTTGGCTAACAAACGGAGATGAGCACCGGCCCCTAGAGTTGGACACGACTGCACAAATGTGCGGGGGGAACCTTTACCTTTATATTCTGTGCAGTTAGCACCAGTAAGTGACTTACAATCACATTTCTGACCAATGGAATTTCCAAACTGTCTTCAATAACAGTCCTTCATTGAGCACTACATAATAATCTAGAAGTTACCAAATTATAAATAATAATTCTGAGATCCCCAAACAGCAAGGCCTTAGTCAAAGAAAGGGAAAAAGAGAGAGGAGAGGATAGGATTTAGGAATAACGATATTCCTAGGTGTGATCCTCCAGACTGCATAAAATTATGATACTTTTAAGTGGATTCCTAGCAACTGAACCCATGCAATGACCTTGGCAAACCAGGTTCTTATTTGAATAGACAGAGCACCTGCATCCGGGTTTGTCAAGTCAGTTTAATCTTAGTAAATATTGTCTTTTATTTAGAAGAGCTGTAAATCAGTTGGAAGCTCTCTGCAAGAGGCAGGGAAATATTCCAAATTATGTTTCACTGTTAAATAGCCAAAGGCAAACAAAAATGAAGTATTTCTTCTCTTTAATATGAAATATTTATTTAAGAAGTGGTTCCACTACATTCTTAATAAGATCTAGGAGCTTTTGGATCAACAAACAGGTTGATCCAAAGTTTGTTTTTTGTGTGACATATTTAATTCATTACTTCCAAGTAATAATGAAGTATTAATAGAACAACCTTACCATTCTTCATGGGGATGTCTCACATGAGAGGTCTTGAACAATCTATAATTCTGATAGGCTCATGCTAGAGGCAGAAGGAAGGTGACTGAGGCCAATTTTTCTGCTACTGAGAACAACTGAAGGGATTCTTTAAACTTCTAGTTATGCTTCTGAAATTTTGTATTTTGGGCATAGTTGTGGCTAAGATTATTTGTAATCCCACAGATGCCACTCCTCAAATCTTTTCCCTTTTATTCTCTTCCAGTATGGGAAAAGAAAGACCTGCAGATGATTTTAGAACAGTCTGGAAAGGAATTTGAGGTTATAAACTGTTAGGAGTTTAATTAAATTGGTGGTATACAGATTTGATGGACCAATCAATTCTCCAGTTCTGAAATCAGACCTCTCTTTTTTATTTCAACAGTGAATCTTAGAAAAATCCTCCCATTGATCGAAGCACCACAGTCTAAATTATGTAAAGATGACAAAGACTTGAATCATAGTCCGTGTTGATAAACATAATAATTTAGAGCTCTCTCTGATGGCTCTTGAAAGGGTGTCCAAGAGGGTAGCATGCAGAAGCTTCTTCCCGGTGTTTGCAAAAACAAATAAATAAATAAAATAAGTCACTGCTGCTTATCTTAAAATAGTGCTCTAGTGGTAGAGAGGACAAATGGACTCATTCTGAGCATACTGTATGTATGGGGTAGATTAATGGAGGCTAAGAATCAGTTTAATCCATTCCCCTGACAAGTCCATAGAACAAGGAATAAAATATGCCAACCATGGAAGTGGCCTGTATATTTTCCCTCCAGCTTCCCAGCTTCTCCATCTTCTAAGTCCAGCCTAGCACAGCTTTAGATTTTGGATTTCTTATGCCTCGGCTTCTCTTTCTCTCATCCCCTTCAGATTGTCCTGGCTAATTGCTGTTGTTATCATTCAGACACCTGCTACAGTGAAATGGCATTTTAGAACAAAAGCTACATTTGCAAGCACATATATACTTAGTTACTGCATTTATTAGACATGTTTTGCTGCCAAGTCTGGCAAAAATGGGTATTTTCAAAGAGTATATATGCATGTGTGTATGTGCCCAGACGTGGGTGTTTGTATTGGTACATGTGTGAATGTGTGTATATATGCATATGTATGGTTTGTTCCCACGTTTCAAGAAAAATCAGGATGCAGTAATTTTACTATGTTATCCCAGTGCTTAATGGATAAAAATGTAAGTATCTGTTTTCTTTTTTAAAGCATCACATAACATTATTTCGAAAAGTCCTAAAGGAGAATTGCCATTGCCTAGTCAAAAGTGTTTGGAGGAACATCCCCAAAATGATAATGGAAATTCAGCAGATGAAGATGAGTCTGCTCTAAATTCTGATCAAGGTACAATATTTTTATCTCTCTGACTTAAGGGTCCTTCATTCAATTCATCTGAATAGCAATAATTCTCACTCCAGAATTCCCTCCATCTTCTGCTTCCTTACTGAATAGGCCTACTCTAACTGGGCTGCAAATGTCTGGCCTAAATGGAAACAAAGAGATAACAAAACTCTCACACTTTGTTGTCATCTAGTAATCATCTAGATTTTGCAAGATACGGTATGCTTGTCTTTGGATACAAGTGAATTTAGGCTGCAGTAGCTTGTCAGAACCAAGCAATCTGGTGCCAACCAGCTGTTTTGGACAACAAATTCTACAATTTATGCCATTTGCCATGTTGCCTAGAACTGATGAAAGGCATCTGGTAGGTACCAGATTGCCTATCCCTTACTTAAACAAGACATTTTGAATAGTATGATGCTACTATTTCTTTTCTAATAGAAACAACAACAACAACAACAACAACAACATTTTTCTTCTCAATAATTCTTGTGTTTTTGTATTTACCCTTCCTTTTAAGAACTTTTGAAACAATAGCACTCTTATAGTCAATGCAATTGTATTATGATGAATGGCTTCCATAGCACAGCCATGGCCTTACCTATCTTCTGTTCATTTAAAGTTCAAACTGAAAAAAATCAGGATATTTGTATGGGATTTTAAGATGGTATTATAGTTAACATTTTTAAAAGCTAGTAAATTCAAAATTGATATAAACATATATTTATCAGCTAAGACTATAAGATTATATACTTGAAATGTAAAGCTACAAAAATAATAAATTAGGCTGTCTTTTTTAAAAAATCTAAAATATTACATGGGATAGGTAGTTCCATTATCAAGACTTTTTTTCAGTCACTTTTGTATAAAGACAATTATGTTAAAGTGATTATAAGTGTTTAAACCCATAGAATACCAAACTAATTCCTCTTTCCTTTTTTGCTTTTTTTTAGCAGAAGCCTCAGTTACTGTCTATTGTTTGATCAGTCACGGGCCAAATCCTGAAGACTCAAGTAAAAATGACTGACTGCTTTCGAAATAACTTTGCTCATATTATACAGAGAACCTACGGAGATACCCATTATATTATGCAGATATGATTAGCGCTTTGTATTAGCTTCTCTCCCCACCCTATTTTGTAATGTAATCTCTTCCCATGTCCATCCTATTGGAATGAAATTTGCTAAGATTTAGCAGTATGCATAGGAATCTGAGAGTAATGGCAGAATAATTACCTATGTGTCATGATGTCATTGTGCAAATAATGTGACTTGCTTACTTGTATCAGTCTTCAAAATGTGATTGATGCAATTGCATAATCATATCATTTGTGTGATGTCATGATGCATTGAGGCTTGTAAGCGATGCCTATCGCTGTATGCATGCGTGTGGATCTCTCTCTCTCTCTCTCTCTCTCTCTCTCTCTATCTATCTATCTATCTATCTCTATCTCTATCTCTATCTCTATCTCTATCTCTATCTCTATCTCTATCTCTCATCTCTCATCTCTCATCTCTCTATCATCTCTATCTCTATCTATCTCTATCTATCATCTCATAGAATTAAACACATCAGTGGTCTAAATCACCTCACACTGTGTTAAACTAAGCCAAACATTTTTCCAAAGAAAGACAGGCAGTTCTTGATTGTAATTTTATTACAGTCTCCTGATTTCTCAAATTGCTGACATGTTAATAGTTTGTTTCCTGGCAACTGAGTTCCAAGGAATAACAACTGCAATAATTGAAATTTGAATTTGTAGCTTGAAGTCCTAGCCCTCATTTAAGTTGATAAGAATTCATAAATTATTATGCAACTCACCATCAATCAGATCCCAAGCAGTAAGTCAACATTTTTTCTTTTCAAGTTGCCCCATAAATGATAAGTACATCCTTATAGAGCTAAACTAAATAGTTCGTGAAGATTACAGTAGCACTTTATTCTACTAGTCTGCAGCCTTAGGCAGAATTGTTCTGATAATCTCTAAAGTAATGGCAAAGAGCCAAATAATTCTGCAACTACAATTATGCACTCCAGAAGACTTTGGTCTTTTGTGTGTGGTAAATGGCAGATTTTAAGCCATATGGCACAACCCTAAAAACTGGAAGGAGTTTCACAAGGAATTCATTATATGGCATAAACATAATGAGAAAAATCAGGAATGTAACCAGGTACTTCCACCCTCATGGACTACAATTTTTTTTGTCTCTTGGCATTTTTGATCCAAATTAGTACTGATCATTATTATTATTATTATTATTATTATTATTATTATTATTTTATCCCACCCTTTTTATAAATAACTCAAGGTGGCAAACATACCTAATACTCCTTCCTCCTCCTCTTTTCCCCACAACAACAACCCTGTGAGGTGGGTTGGGCTGAGATTGAGTGACTGGCCCAAGGTCACCCAGCCGGCTTTCATGCCTAAGGCGGGACTAGAACTCACAGTCTCCTGCTTTCTAAGCCAGCACCTTAACGCCTACACCTTTACTATTTTTGTATATAGTAAGATTTTTTTTAAAAAAGGTGGGGGGTTGACCACATCTGTTTGAAAAGTTCATCAAATACAAATCTTGCTAAAAGGCAAATGATGAAAACCAGCTAAAGAAGAATTTGGTCCAGGTTGGAAAATATCAACTCTCAGCATATAAAAGAAATATTGTAAAAATGTCTTGTGATAACATTTTGAGGGGGGAAAACTGTAAATAACAATTAAGCAATCTGTTTTTCCCTCACAAGTCATTGTTTTGAAGTATAATCATTTAAATCTTTATCTGAAATACATATTTTCAAGTTTAATTGAACATAAATATGTGAATCTTTTTTCCTTTAAATTGGGGAAATGCTACTGCAAATAGTTTTGAAGACTCCTGGATAGGATAACAATTTGTTTCATATCTGTTCCAGCCCTTTTATGATAAATTATGTAGTAACTACAAATAATAGCAGGGCAAACTGATAATGTGCTACTATTCCTTCTATAAAAGTTATATATAATCTAAAAACTGAACTACTCCAAGTTGTAGAAAAAGGGGAAAAAATCTTATTGTTAGCCACCTGACAAAATGAGCATTAAGACTAAAAGACAGAGTGCTGTTAATAAGTAATAAATATTATCTTGGAATTAAAACTTACCTTCCTCTAACTGAAGTACTCATTTTCATGAAATAAATAGTTTGTGCACAATGGTTATTAAATACTGTAGAATAGTAATAATAGCTTGAATCATGTCAACTGGATTTCTATTTTCTTAGTGGAAACGTTTCGCTCCTTATCCAAGGAGCTCCTTGGATAAGGAGCGAAACGTTTCCACTAAGAAAATAGAAATCCAGTTGACATGATTCAAGCTACAGACAATTCCACCTGGATGACTGAGAACCTTCATAGACAAATAGTAATAATAATTTTGGATTTTGCTTGTCTTTTCTTGTTTTATACTTTTAAGTAGGCTGACCATATTTCCTTCAGACAAAAACGGGACATTTGGGATGGCAAAACGGGACAGGGTCTTATGCCACCATGCCGGCCTCCAAACCCCGCCCCCCAGTCCACGCAATTGGCTCCCACCTGCAAACCCCGCCCCGCCCCACACAATTGGCTCCTGCCTGCAAACCCCGCCCCCATCAGCGTGATTGGCTCGGATTTTAATTTTTTTTCCAATTTGTAAAGTTTTTTTTCTTCTAGCAGTAAATGGTGCGGCAGAGCTGGTGTGTTTGGGGGAGGCCAGAGTACACACACTGTGCACACAGCACCGTCATCGGCCGGGGAACAAGGGGCGGGGATGGAGGGGATGGAGGCCCACCACTGCCTCATCCCCCTCGGGCTTGGCCGAGGGAGGGAGGAGAGTCACTGCTGCTGCCACCGCCACAGACCAGGAGAAGCAGGAGGAGCCGGCTGCGCTTGGCTGCTTCAGCCATACCACTCCGCCCCTTGCTGCCTGCTGAAGCTCCCCAGGGTGGCTGGCTCCTGCTTCTCCTGCTCGGCGGCCCGACAACTCTCCTCCCTCGGCCAAGCCCGATGAGATGCACACACACACACTCACAGGACAGACTGCCCTCGGCAGGAGCCGGCCGCGCTGAGGGGCTTCAGCCACACCACTCCGCCCCTTGCTGCCCGCTGAAGCTCCCCAGGGTGGCCGGCTCCTGCTTCTCCTGCTCGGCGGCCCGAAAACTCTCCTCCATCGGCCAAGCCCGATCAGATGCACATACACACATTTTTCTTCTTATATCTCTTTTTTCCCCCCGCTCCCCCTATGTTTGTATTTTTATTTTTATAGTTTATTAATCTCTACTTAATATTATATTCTTTTTGAATATATTTAGAAGAAAGAAGAAAAATGTAAATCAAGTATTTACACAATTTTTTGTTAAGAAAACTGGAGGTATTTTAATGAAATGTACGTATGTATTGTATGGTAAAGATGTATAAGTCAAAAATTGAATTTGAAATAAATACTTAATAAATCAGTAATATAACATAAGAGAAGAAAAAGAAAACAGTGATAAGGTTAGAAATAGATATATATAAATAAAGTAGTTAGAAAGGGTTAGAGGAAGAAGAAGGAAAGAGGGAAACAGAGGGGAAATAATTTAGAATAAAGATATGTTATATGAAATATATTAGATAATGAATATTATAAATCAAATGTAAATATGTATACATAAATGTAGTTATTGTTATGTGTTATATGTTTTGTTTATGTTGAATGTAAATAAAATTAAAATTTTATATTAAAAAAAAAGATGCACACACACACACTCACACACTCACAGGACAGACTGCCCTCGGCATGAGCCGGCCGCGCTGAGGGGCTTCAGCCACACCACTCCGCCCCTTGTCACCCGCTGAAGCCCCCCAGCAAGGCCAGCTCCTGCCAGGGCAGTCTGTCCTGTGAGTGTGTGTGTGCATCTGATCAGGCTTGGCCGAGGGAGGAGAGTTGTCGGGCCGCTGAGCAGGAGCCGGCCGCGCTGGGGGGCTTCAGCGGGTGGCAAGGGGCAGAGTGGTGTGGCTGAAGCCCCCCAGCGTAGCCGGCTCCTGCTTCTGCTCGGCGGCGGCAGCGGCAACAACTCTTCTCCCTCGGCCAAGCCCGATCACATGCACACACACACACTCACAGGACAGACTGCCCTCGGCAGGAGCCGGCCGCGCTGAGGGGCTTCAGCCACACCACTCCGCCCCTCGCCACCCGCTGAAGCCCCCCAGCATCGTCAGCTCCTGCCAGGGCAGTCTGTCCTGTGAGTGTGTGTGCGTGCATCTGATCGGGCTTGGCCGAGGGAGGAGAGTTCTTGGGCTGCTGAGCAGGAGAAGCAGGAGCGGCCACCCTGGGGAGCTTCAGCGGGCAGCAAGGGGCGGAGTGGTGTGGCTGAAGCAGCCGAGCGCAGCCGGCTTCTCCTGCTCAGTGGCCCGACAACTCTCCTCCCTCGGCCAAGCCCGATCAGATGCGCACACATACACACACACACGCACCCCATACCCTCTTTCTCCAGCCTCCCCATGACCAAATGCACCCGCACCTGTTGCAGGGAGGCTGGAGAAAGAGGGTGTGGGGTGTGTGTGTCCGCGCGCGATTACGCTGAGCAAGTAATCTGTGCACGTGCACACACACACACGCACCCTCTTTCCACAACCTTCCCGTGCCTGCTTTCCCTGGCCTCACCACTGCTGGGCAGACAATCTCAGGATCAGGTAAGGAGGCAGGAACCTGGACTGTGGTGCTGCTTCTGCTGCTGGGATCGCACGTGGCAACTGGGCTTCCAGTTGCCGCGCTGATAGGGCCTCTTCCGGGCTGCCTCCAATGGCAAGTCCGGCTCCAGTCCTCCTTCCTGTCTTCCTGTCCTCCTTCCCGCTGGGTTTAAAAAAGGGACAAAATTGAGATTTTGATCAAAACGACGGGACGGTTGGAAAATGCTAAAAAAACGGGACTGTCCCATTCAAAACGGGACATATGGTCACCCTACTTTTAAGGTTTAGAAAAAATAAATGCATGCCTGCATCAGATCAGCTGATGCATCAGATCAGGATATTTAGAACCAAAATATTTTCTATTTCAGTGTGAATGTATGATGACAATCTTTCACATGCTTACTAAAGACACTAATTGTGGAAAGTACATCTTAAAAGCCAAACAGAAAACCTGATATTGTTAATGTGGTATCTTTTTAAGCTTCAGGTACAGGAGATGTGATTTATGGTAAACCGAAACTATCCTTCTTTTGTTCATTCTTCTGGTGAGAAACAGCTGAGAGGTTTCTGTTTCAGAAATTTCTTGTCCATCCGGTTCTTTTACTTTCTCATAAAGCCAAATGACAGAAGAGGCTGAAGTCCATGTCTCAGGGTTCCAGAGTCACCCTAGACAGAGAGCTGTTAATAATCTACTATAGTACATTACAAATCTTTCTGTTGCAGTGTGTGATACGTTGGACCATCATTTGCCCAACATTTCATTTCCCAACCTGAATAATAGCTCTAGTTAGAGACAAAGGTGTCTGTAGGGAGGAGGTAAAAAAGGAAAGATGGCAGCCACAATCACATGATTGAAGCCCTGCCCCTTGTTTGCATGTGTCACAACACACATAAAAAAGGGGGCAGGGCTTCATTTGCATGGTTGTAGCTGCCATCTTGACTTTTTTAAAGCCACTCCCTGCAGACACCCCTGGTTAAAGTGCGCTGGACATTTCTTTAGCTCTGTTTTTGTGGCAGCAGTCATTGTATGATTGATGGCTGTGCTTTCATAGAACACTGACATTTCAGCAATTTGTACCATGTGGTGTTGCTTTGTGGTTCAGGGCCCAATTCACTGAAAATTCAAAACAGACCTCAGTCAATGAACTTATATAGTGTATATAAGGATGGATATGTGTGTGTGAATAACTATATTCTTCCTTCCCAAAATAAGATTCAGAGAATGATGGATTTAATGTGTAAAGCTGTAGGGAAAAATGGTCAATTTTTAAAAATGTGTTAGTGTTTTTTCACCTAATAATTTCTTTATTTGCAATAACAAAATCATTATTTTTATATATTTCTAATAAAAAAGAAAACAATTGTCTGGAGAAATGACCAAAAACAACATTCCCAAGTTATTGGTGTGATATTTGTTTTGACACTGAAGACTCAAGCTAAGACACAGACCTGTATGGATGCCTTTACAGTATGGGTGTGTTTGTTGGGATGGCACTTTCCCATTCCCCTATTCATTACTATATCCATACATCCATACAGGCTATTTCTGGCATCATGGCCCTGCCTTGCTTTCACAAAGACAAAGTAGTTCAGAGAAAAAACAAACCAAAAGTCAAGCACAATTGTTTCCACTGTACAAAAAGCAAATTAACCACCCAGAGTCCCTCCTTGTGGGGGAGATGGGCGGTGACAAAATTTTAATAAATAAACAAACCAGGTCTGAACACAAGGCATAGTCAGGGGACAGGAATCACAGTGCAGAACTATGGTAGACCTAGGAGCCAGAGCTAAACAGGCGGGAGCCAAATTAGAAGCAACAAATCATGCTGCAGTTTCACTAGGCCTCAGCTATGAGACTTTGGAAGTTATACTTGAGAAGCCCTTCTCTAAAATCTAGCATTTCTCTGTGTATTACCTCATGATGACCCTAAGGCATCTGCATTCCCAAGGGCTTAGCGCAGCCTCATAAGCTCTTCTGGATATCAGCTTGGCTGGAACTTGTATATGTAGACCCAGTGCCTCTTCCTATAAAAAGTCTGAGCTGTTGACTTCCTGAAATTCAGTTTTGTCTTTGGAGGGCAACTAGACCATGGGGCCATAACTGGCACTATACCCAATCAGCTAGATGTTATTCAGGTTCCTGATTTACAGTTCTCATTCAGATCTTCGTGTGTTAGCAAAACAAGAGCAACAAGAAGTTTTGGTTTAAATAGGGTTGGAATTGCAGTACAAGTTTCATCTGATGTGACATCAACCCAGTTCACAAATCAAGGGCCCTCCTAATTATTCTGCTCAATAAGACCTTGGAGTCTTGTTGTGCCTTGAGTTCATACCCAACTGAATATCATGTGGGTTGACTCTGTATTCTGGTATCCACATTTCTTCTATGGAATTGGCAAATATTACCCAGAAAAGTTGTGTTGTCTTTCTCCCATTGGTCTTTAATATTCCCTATTGCCATTATGAAACCATTGCTAGCTCAATAACATTGTGTAGGCTACAAACCATATCTCCTACATAGAAGTGTCTGCCGATTATATGCACAATAGCAATACTGCTGTATGCATTTAGGAGGTTGATATTCCTTTAAGAAACTCAACAGGTGGATGGATGTGCAGGGCTGGAGCTAAGAGGAGGTCTTTAAACACTTTCAGTTCTTAAGAAATTCAGTATTGCACTAGCTGTGCTTAGTGAGTCCAGGGACAAAGAGCTACGAAGAGAGAAGGATCTCAAGATTTTAAAAAAAAACATAGTAGGAGAATTGAAAAAAGGAGGATTTGGATCAGTAACTTACTCTGCTCAGTGAAACCTGGACAGTGAGTAATGCTTCTTTACTATTCCATAGATGAAATTATATTGCTGCGTGGAATATGGTCCTTCAAAACCAACATCAAAATCCCAAATTAAAGAACAAAACAAAACAGATTTTTTTAAAAATTACTTCCAAGCACTAAAGGCTTAGAGTTTAGACTCAATTAATTTCTAGAAAGGATCAGCCTGTACACATACTAAAATATTTAAGATTGTTCCAGAGCTATTTTCTGTAATTATTTTGAGCATTTTGTATATAACCATTCTGCATCAGACAACTTTATGAGGAAGTAGCAACTCACTTACCAGTTGTAGAGGACTTTTGATGCAATTAATTTGCAATCATTTCCACTATGCTTCCTTGAGGTAAGCCTACAACCTTTGATGTAACTCACTTCTAGTACTTCCATTTAGGAATTCAGCCTAAGTGAATAAAGAACTGGTGTTTAAACAATAGTTGCCTTATAAGGCTGATAGAGATTTTTATAGAATCTTAATGTATCTAATATTTATTATTCTGTCACAAATTTGAAACCTGGTGTCTGGGGAGCCTAAAACATCATTCACCCATTTGCTCTGATGACTTGCAGGGGGGAGGCTGAAGGGGTGCCTGCTATAGCAATAACAGAGGTCAACAAGTAACTTTCCAAATGTTATGGGACTGTAGTTCCTGTTATATTTTACTTTTGATGCTATTCACTAGGTCTGGTGAGAGCTGGAGATCACAGTATCCGGAGGGTCATAAATCAACTTCTAAGTGCACATTCTGCAGCCCAGGTCAGCATGTGGCTTACAAGGGGTTTGGGTATAACCCCCAATATTTTCCCAGATTCTGGGTATACATGAGATATTATTTTGTTTTACTCACATATTTCTTAATGTAGATTAAAGCTAAATATCAATTGTGATGCAATAGGATCTAGATCACTACAAGTGTGGGTTAAAATCAACTCAATATTTTAATTAGTTTTTGTCCTGCCCCCTCTTTTTTTAAAAAAAGTAGCCAGACTCTCAAGGCTGCAGAGATCTTCAGCCAGCAAGCACTGCACATCTTGCATTAACTCATTTCTATAGTAATCTATCACTTGGAAAGAAGAGATAAGTCCAGTGCTGCCTAGGCTGGAAAACCGTGCCTAAAGATTTGTTGGAAACACATAGGAATTTCTCAGAAGGAATGTTCTCAAGCTGGAATTTCCAAATCCCATTAAATTTTCAATATAAGTGGAATGCAACAGAATCTATAATTGCATGAAATTTAACAAGTTCTACAAATTTTAAGGGGTATGGTGGCTCAGCAGGTAAGACGCCAGGCTTGTCGATTGGAAGATCGCAAGTTTGGAGGTTTGAATCCCTAGTCCCGCGTGATGGAGTGAGTTCCCGCACTAGCCCCAGCTCTTGCCAACCTAGCAATTTGAAAGCATGCAAATGCAAGTAGATGAATAGCCACTTTGGTGGGTAGGTAACAGCATTCTGCGTGTGTCATGCCGGCCACATGACCGTGGAAGCGTCTTCGGACAACGCTGGCTCTTCGGCTAACAAACGGAGATGAGCACCGGCCCCTAGAGTCGGACACGACTGCACAAATGTGCGGGGGGAACCTTTACCTTTTTAAAAAACATTTAAATGTTTTTGTTGAACTTCCTATAGTATTGTGCCAGAACTAGAATCTACAAATAGATTCCAAAAATGGTTGAAGTTTCCACCAAAGATTATATTATATACTAATCTGTTTCCATACCTACAAATACAATTTAGGAAAGGTGCAATTTTATAGTGTAATTTTATCAGAGACTAATTACCGCCAGGTAGTTTTTTCATGGCCAAGTCTTGAGGATTTACTAAAACAATTCAAATGAGATTCATCAAGTTCAGTATTCAATTCAACATCTCAGTTTTTTTTAAACAAAACAAAACTTCAAAAGAATATACTATGCTTGGTCTAAGAGTTTATATAATTCTCAGATTCCTTTATTATATTAAATGAATTAGGTAGTCACCATTCTTCAAATATTGTTAAAAACTTTGACTTGTGTAACCTAGATATTTTACAAAAGAATGGTTGAATTGGCAGATTTCTTTTAAAGAGCTATCATGAAAAATTGAGAATCATAATTTAAATTGATTTAATGAAAACAGAGAAATCAACTTCAGCTGCTACCATTGTCTACTAATGGTAGCTAAAGTGGCCAGTCCTAAATTCCCAGTCATTATTAAAGTTCAAGAATTTGGAAGAAAAAAGCAAGGTATTTTCTCCAGAGATCAAAACTTACTTCTAAAGTTTCAGTTACCCTCTTTTATATCTTAGCTGTGAGTGTGACTGGAAACTGGAGACAACCAGTGACTAAAAATTTGGCAGTGAATTAATTTTTTAAAAAATGCAGTTACCCATTGCAATGTATATCAACTCAGAAGACACAAATAAATAAAAATGTTTGAAAGACAGAATAAGGAATCTTTCTGCTTTATATTCAATATTTCTTTTATCCCTTTCATTAGATTTCTTTCTAGACTCTTACCAAGACCATAAGATAGCAAGAAACTATATTTTTGTCCAGCCCTTTTATTTTTTAGTTTTTTATACTGTTGATTATGTGGTGATAGGAAAGGAAAATATATAAACTGATTAAAATAATAAATAAATAAACAAATAGTTCCTTTGCTTAAGAGTAGACGTGCAACCTTAGTTATTGTAACTTAATTAACACATTCAGTAATTCAGCTACACAGGAAACATTCTTTGCACTCAGCTACAAAACATATTGAATGATTGATCAGTTTATCCCATGGAACTATAATGGCTATGCTTTTAAACCACATATGGTACATTGCAGACCCTAAGCAACTCTTGAGAGATGCTATTGATTTTATTTCATATCAGAAAATGACATGAACTCATGCAAATTATGTGTTCAAATTATTGTATGATGACTCTAAACAGTGATCCTGCTTTGTGACTCTAAAAGCAACAATAAGATATGGTATATGGAACAAGCTCTTAACTTTATCAGCAAAAACAAGATGAGAATCACATCCCATAAACAAGCACATTTCATCAAACATATGCAGAGGACACAACATAAATATTATTCATCATTCATTGGCGATCACTTGTAGCCAAGTAAGATTGTCTTCCAAAGGTAAAATTTTAACAGTGGATCCGTAAGTGGCTATAAAGGCCAATTCTGGATCCGCACAACCTCCCACAATGAGGGCATAGGTTTCCGGGTAGGAGACGGTCATGATGAGGGTTTGCCTGACGTGCCTTCCTTTTAGCTCTTTTCTCCCTTTCGCCCTGTACTCGTGCTTCTTCAAAGTCCATAGCACCATTAATAAAGGCTGACCTCCAACTGAAACGCTCATGAGTTAGGGCTTCCCAGTTCTCAATGCTGATATTACATTTTTTTAAATTAGCTTTGAGAGTATCTTTGAATCTCTTTTGCTGTCCACCAATATTCCGTTTTCCATTCTTAAGTTGGGAGTAAAGTAGCTGCTTTGGAAGACGATGGTCAGGCATTCGAACAACATGACCGGTCCAGCGAAGTTGATGTTGGATGATCATTGTTTCAATGCTGGTGGTTTTCGCTTCTTCTAATACGCTAACATTAGTTTGCCTATCTTCCCAAGTAATTTGCAGAATTTTTCGGAGGCAGCGTTGATGGAATCTTTCAAGAAGTTGGAGGTGGCGTTTGTAGAGGGTCCATGTTTCACAGACGTACAGAAGGGTTGGTAGTACAATGGCTTTGTAAACAAGCATTTTGGTCTCCCTGCGAATGTCCTGATCCTCAAACACTCTACGCTTCATTCGGGAGAAAGCTACACTGGCAGAGCTCAGGCGATGCTGAATTTCAGCATCGATGTCGGCTTTTGTAGATAGATGGCTGCCGAGATAAGAAAAGTGGTTGACATTTTCTAGTGACACACCTTTAAGCTGGATTGGTGGCGCTGCAGAGGGATTGGTTCGAACTTGCTGGTAAAGCACTTTGGTTTTTTTAATGTTAATCGAGAGGCCGAGCTTTTCATATGCTTCTGCAAAGATGTTTAGGATAGTTTGAAGATCTTCCTTGGAGTGTGCACAGACTACGTTATCATCAGCATATTGAAGTTCTATAACAGAAGTTGCAATTACCTTATTTTTTGCTTTCAGCCTACTAAGATTAAAAAGCTTTCCATCTGTTCGATATATAATTTCTACACCAGTAGGAAGTTTCTCTTCAACAAGGTCAAAAATCTTCAAAAATCATAGCAATGAAGATAGCGAATAAGGTTGGAGCAATAACACATCCCTGTTTAACACCGGATTCCACTTTAAATGGATTGCTTTGAGAGCCATTGTTATTCAGGATTGTTGCCATCATGTCGTCATGGAGTAACCGCAAGATGTTCACAAATTTATCAGGGCATCTGATTTTCAGAAGGATGGTCCAGAGAGCAGTACGATTTACAGTATCAAAAGCTTTAGTCAGATCAATAAATGCCATGTACAGAGGGCGGTTTTGCTCCTTTCATTTTTCTTGAAGCTGTCGTGCAGTGAAGATCATATCCACTGTTCCCCTGGAAGGGCGGAAGCCATTTTGTGTTTCAGGGAGGATGTCTTCTGATACAGATAGGAGACAGTTTGCGATGATCTTTGCCAGGATTTTGCCTGCTGTGGCTAGAAGGGAGATGCCTTGATAGATTCCACAGTCTGTTCTATCACCCTTTTTAAAGAGAGTGATAATTATGCCATCCCTAAAGTCTGCTGGAATCTCCTCCCTCATCCAGATTTTTTTGATGAGCTTATGAAGTTGTTGTGTAAGTTCAGGCCCGCCTTCTTTAAAGACTTCAGCAGGAATCCCATCAGGTCCACTAGCTTTGTTATTTTTCATTTGTTTAGTGGCTTTACTGACTTCCTCCAAACTAGGGGGTACTGCAAGCTCATTTCTTATTTGTTTTTGCGGGATTTGCAAGAAGACTTCATCAGCCACAGTAGAGTGATGATTAAGGAGATTGTAGTAATGCTCTTTCCAGCGCAATGCAATAGACTCTTTGTCCTTTAGAAGTTTAGCACCATCTACTGAGCGTAAGGGATTTGTACCATGGTTTGTTGGTCCATAGATGGCCTTTATGGCATTAAAAAAGCCCCGTGCATCATGAGCATCTGCAAAATGTTGGGTTTCTTGGGCTTTTTTTATCCACCATATGTTCTTAAGTTCTCTAGTTCTTCTTTGGACTTCTGCCTTTGCACTGGCATAGATTTTTTTCTTAACGGCACAGTTAATATCTTTTTGCCATATCTGGAAGGCTTTCCTTTTCTTGTCAATAATATGTTCAATCTCACTATCGTTCTCATCAAACCAGTCCTGATGTCTCTTAGTCTGGTATCCGATAGTTTGTTCACAGGCTGAAATAATAGAAGTCTTCAATTTAATCCAGTGTTCCTCAACATTTTCAGGAAGTTCCATAGGCAGATGTTCCTTGAGAGTTGATTGAAAGCAAGCTCATTTAATAGGATCTTGAAGGGCCAGTGTATTCATTTTACGCCTTGGTTTTCTTCCTTGGAGCCTACGATGAGGGACAATCTTTATGGCCATCGTGGATCGAATTAATCGATGGTCTGTCCAGCAATCATCGGCGCTCGTCATAGCTCTGGTGAGAAGTACATCACGGCGATCTCTAGCACGGACAATTACATAATCTAAAAGATGCCAGTGCTTCGACCGTGGGTGCTTCCATGATGTTTTAAATTTATTTTTCTGGCGAAAGAGTGTCTTAGTAATGACAAGGTTATGCTCTGCACATTTAGTCAGAAGTAAGATTCCATCCGTGTTGCTGTTGTCAACTCCTTCTTTCCCAATGATCCCTGGCCACAAATCAAAGTCACGCCCAACTCTTGCATTGAAATTGCCCAGGAGGATAATTTTATCCTCCTTTGGTATCTTTGATAAGATGGTGTCCAGCTGGGTATAAAATTTTTCCTTGATATCCTCATCTGCATCTAGTGTTGGTGCGTAAGCACTTAGGATAGTTGCCTGTTGTTTTTTGGCGAGTTTTATTCGCAGAGTTGAGAGTCGTTCGTTAATCCCAGTGGGAACTTCTGACAAGAGCTTCACAAGGTCGCTTTTGATAGCAAAGCCTACCCCATGTATTCGTCGTTCTTGTTCAGGCAGTCCTTTCCAAAAGAAGGTATAACCTCCTTTTTCTTCCTTCAACTGTCCTTCTCCTGCTCTTCGAGTTTCTTGGAGTGCTGCTATATCAATAGTAAAACGTCTCAGCTCCCTTGCAATAATGGCAGTCCTACGTTCAGGTCGTTCACTATCCATATTGTCTTGCAGTGTCCGTATATTCCATGTTCCAAAATTCATGTGTTTTTTACGACCGCTAGATGGTGACCCCACTGGTCGCGGTAATCCAGTCAGGGAGAAAATGAGGCAGACTATGTTTAGGGCACCTTTTCTAGCCCCCTCCCCATATGGGGTGAGCAGAGTGGATCCTAAATAGGGCTGCTCAGTCGTGGATACAGCTGCCGAACTACTCAACTGCCTCAATCCTTGAGTCAGGGCGACTGAATCCGTATCCACTGCCCATGTGCTGGTCCATGACTAGGAGCTTCCGGATTTCACAGTCCTGCCCCCGTTGCCATTCGTCAATCGCCATGGGACTTTTGGTTGTTTTGGGTTTGGTGTGGTTGGAAGACGCCTGTGCGTGAATTTGTTTTATGTGTGGAGATCGGTGCACAACGATCAGCACACAACCTTCACAGAAAAAGGCTCTAATCCAATGGCATGGATATCATGAAGATTGGTGACCTTTTGTCTGCTGCAGCCTTCATCCACCTTCGCAGCCGTTGTAACAATACACCTTGTTATCTTCTGCCTGTTCTACCGTTGAGGACTTTCTTGGATTGTTCTTTGTCTGGTTCCTCCCCCTGGACCTTACCGCCATGGGTGACCCTACCAGGAGTACATGACTCCCGACGGCTTCGCTCACAGGGTTCATTGGGAACACACAAGCCCACTCACCACAACAAGGTGACGATCCAGCGAGTGTTTATTATATTTTTAATATATTTTAATTAATAATTTAATTAATATATTTAATATATTTTAATATTTTAAATATTATTATAGCAAGTAGCACTGCAAGAGTTAGGAATGTTATTTGCCTTCACGCCACAAAGGATTGACTTTCTATAAGCACCAGGCTGAAATGTTATGGCAAAATGGCCAAGCTTCAACAGCTTGTCTTGTCTTGTCTTCCCCTTCTCCTTCCCCTAAAATTGAAGGTGAGACTTCTTGAAACTCCCCAAACAACCCTAAATTACAAATGTTCACAGGAATTTCAGCCTGTACATTGGCAATGTGGTGTGGGGGGAGGGAGGGTAAGAATGGAAGCAATACCAGGAAGCTCTTCCATTCACATTCCTACTGTTTACTTTGGGGGAAAAATGCACTGCTATTTACCACAACTTTTGCTGACATCAGGTGGTTGGAAGTCTGTACATGGGAAGTTGGAGAAAAGTTGTAGTAGATCCCCTTACCCTTGAAACACTGGGTACCTCCATCTTACGTCCTTTATATCCTCCACATTAAATGGAGCAAAATGGGATCACAGGGCAGGTTCTTTCCCTGATGCAGAGATTGTCTGTATCAATCCTACATGCACAGGTATTTAAATATGCAGTTATGTTTGTATATGCCCATGTTCTCAAAAGGAAATATTTACCTAGCAAATAACTTGATTGCAGTTTATTCATATTGTGGTCTAAGATTCCAAAACTATACACATCAAATCACACTGCTATTAATGATACTATCCTCCTATCCCCAATTCAGAAAGAGGGCTGATGCTATAAAACAGCACATATGATACAGATGAAGTGAGGTGTAGCTCATGAATGCTTATTCCTTTTAATAAAACTTGTTATTCTGAAACAGTGCAACCAGACTTTTCCTGGTTTTTAGGCTGTTGCAGACTAACACAGCTCTCCTCCTGCACTGTCTACAAAATATGACTATATATCTACCCTTCAGTTCCATACACTGGGTAGAGACTATCCAAGGCTGAATATTATTCACAGAAACAGAGATCCAAGTGTTCAAATGCTATAGTGCAATAGCAAGTATATTTTAAACTGGACAAATCCTTCTTTCCTTCCATACGACTTTCCCTTTGGGGGAAACACAGTCCTTTTAGAATGCAATTTGTCTGGAATGAGAGGCTGTGCTGCAGTTTCCATCTAAACCCTTTATTTACCAGTAGCAGGAAGAGGAAATAGAGGCACAGGACAGGCACAATTGAACAAGAAAGTGGCCACCCTCCAAGCCGAGCAGCTGAGATGGAAGCTGAATACTTATTCCAGTTTCAGACTTGGCTTTGGGCACTTCATTCCCTTCAATACTCAAATGATGTTGATAGAGAGAACTCAGTGAATTCTACAAATACTATCTAATTAATAGTCAAACAGGTAGTGCTTGTGGGCACTATATGAACAGGAGGGTATCTATATTCTATGTCAGAACAGCCATGGGAAAATATCCCATGCATCTTTCTACAGAGAGACCCCTGCTTTTGGCAGGTTGTCAAAGAAATATGGGAACACAATACACTCATTAACACTTCTATTATTGATTGGTGTACTTCAGCATTGTGCGGGATTATCCATACATTTATCTACTTCGCAACTATAACTTTGATTCTTCATCAGTTTACTATAATGCATGGCCAAGCAAGCTTAACTAAATTGAAACCTATTGTCTACCATTTCATTCCTATAGACCAGGGCTTTCCAAAGTTTTCCCGCGGCGACACACCAACCGCCGTTGGTGTGTCGCCGCGGGAAAACCCGGAAGTGCCGCCATTGCGGCAGCGCGCAAAAACCTGGAAGCGCTGCTGCCGCTTTCGGTTTTTGCGTGCCACCGTTGGTGTGTCGCCGCGGGAAAACCCAGAAGCACAGATGGCCATCAGCGCTTCCGGGTTTTGACGCAACACATCTGGGCCCCGCAGGCGACACACTTTTGTGTCGCAACACACACTTTGGAAAGCTCTGCTACAGATAGTAAGGGAGATGACCTTACAGTACAGAAATATACAGGGTCCCCGCTGGGGGAGATGGGCGGTAATATAAATTTAAATAAATAAATAAATAAATAAATAAATAAATAAATAAATAAATAAAATATACAAGAACTGTTACCTAGGCAAAGAGGGCTGAAATATTCTTTAAGGTCTGGGAACCAAGGTAATATTCAGAAGCAGCTCAGGTAAATGTCTCCCTCATTCACTGAGGTATACAAAGGAGAAGAGGTATCAGGTATCAATCAGACTTGCAAGATTCTGTTATTATAGCCTATCTCAATAAAGTATGGTTCTGGACTGGTCTACCTAATGGAGCTGACAATTCCTTTTTTTATATATAAATTTTATTAGGATTTTAAAATACATAGTTAAAAGTTAGAAACGAAAAAAGAAATAGAAATACAAAATATAGGAAAAGAAAAGAAAAAGTGTAGTAAAGTAAAAGAAAGAAAAGGATATGAAAAATAGATAACTTCCAATCTATCTCTGGTCATGTAAATAAAAGAATCTGCCTTAAGTGTTGGTTTTTCATACAATAGATAGAAATAATTCTTTGTCTAATATACTATTTTATATTTAATCTACTCTTCAAAACCCCATGTAAGCTTCACCCCTCCTGCATTTCACAAATAGTCCATCAATAGTTTCCACTCTTTGAGATATTGATAACTTGAGTTTTCTTTCAATAAACAAGTCAGTTTATCATTTTCTGCCATGTCCATCAATTTTAACATCCACTCTTGTACTGTTGGTAAAGTCTGAGTTTTCCAAAATTGTGCATAAAGAAGTCTTGCTGCTGTTATCATATATTGTATAATTCTAACAAAATGTTTTTCTATTTGTATATCCAATATTCCCAACAGGAATAATTCTGGTTTAAACGGTATTGGTATTTGTAATATACTCTGCATCAACATATGTATTTGGATCCAGAATTTCTTTGCAATCTTACATGTCCACCACATATGGTAGAAAGACCCCTCTTGTTTGTTACATTTCCAGCAAATGTTAGAAACAGTCCCATATATTTTCACAAGTTTTTTGGGGGGTCATATACCATCATCTTATAGAAATTTTCCTTCAGATTATAACACTGAGTAAACTTCAATCCTTTAGGAGCTGACAATTCCTAAACAATTCCATTTTTTATTCATATTCTGTGGACATTATTTCTTTGAATACAGCTGGCAACACCAACATAATTCTTTCCATGGATAATTTAATTCCAAGAGTTGTATTACTTCTCAAAATACAATAAATAGAATTTTGCAAGTAAAAGAACATAATCCCAACTTTAAAAAAAAATAGACTGCAAGTTGGTCTGTTCCAACACTGATTTATTATAGCCAACTCATGAAACCTAGATAGAATATCCCCTTTGAGACAGGACAGATAATTTGAACTGTTTGCTATAATTCTGAGAGAATGAATGTTCTAATTCCAGTTCCATGTATACAGCTTTAGAACTTAAAAAAATAGGATGAATGTTTAGTTCTGTTCAGATTTATACTATTACGAACGAATGAGAATCTCAGCTTGACAGCTGGATGGATATATCTGAGAAAGAAAGAATCCTTTTTCCTGAATCTCTCAAATACATAAATATGTTCCTTAACTTTCAAGAATATGAAGTTGGGATTCTGGCATTCAAGAAATGGCAAACACTCCTTTAGGTTTAGTTAATTCTTTCATTATTTGGATTTATTTCTTTGTTTGGGCTTTGGAGACCTAAAATAAAATAATGTTTAGTTCACATTGATCATTTAGGTGTATTTCATAGTGCGGTGCTAGAAGAGAACTACTTGTCCAATGGCAATCACAGCTTCAGGCCCATTTATTTCACTCTCATTACTCAGAAGCACTTTTTCTTTTAATTTAGGCTTAGGAGCAATAAATAAATGCAACAAAGTGAAATAAAATAAAGTGAAATAAAATAAAGTTTTTTTAAAAAAATGGTGCCACCTAACATTCATTCATTATTTGGATTTTATTTTACAACTCTTGAAAAACAATGTGAAAAAAGTATACATTCATTGCAGAACACAGAAATAAAGACAAATGTCTGTGTTTCCAATGTGTCTGAAAAGAGTGAGAAGCTAACTGCCTGTTAAGAGCAGTTAGAGCCATTGAAAGATCCTAGTAGCAAAAAAAGGCAATATTGATTTATAATCAGTGAATAAGCCATTCACACTGTCATTGTAACATCTATGTAGACTTAGTCATGCTAAGAAATAGAAAACTATGACAGAGACTTTTGATTTTATAAAAAACAGTATTCATAAGTGACAGAGGGAGGATTAAAGATGTCAAGATAGTAGCTGTACCTAGGCAGTTGAAGCCTCACTCCTTTTAATGTGCACCTCATGAGTAAACTCTGAGAGACAGTGGAGGACAGGAAGGCCTGGTGTGCTATGGTCCATGAGGTCACGAAGAGTTGGACACGACTAAACGACTGAACAACAACAACATGGCCACCATCTTAACTTTTTTGACCGACCCCCAGGTCAAACATGGGACAGACACTTGGTGTTGAAACACTGCTTTAGGCTTCAGGTCTAATTAATTTTAGTGGGATCAACCAAAGGAACCCTAGTGATTTAATGACCATTTACAGGTACCCTGTGGTGGAACATAAACAAACAAACAAATATTGCAGACCACGCTATGTGTGCAACATTTTACACACAGAAACTCCTTTCCTGGATGTCTTCTTTTCCAACAATAATAATCTTATCAGAAGAGAAGCACTGAAATCAATAGGCCTCAGATATTTGTGACAGATGAAGCCCCAAAAAACATTTTTTTCAGACCTCCCCCCATCCCTTACAAGATAAATAACTAAATATTGGTAATATGATTTCCTGCCAATTTCCAGTGGAAAAATAGAGAAGTAAGATATGCTAAGCCTTTGGAAAGACTTAGTGCATGCTAAACATCTCCCCAAATCCTAAGAACCCCCATCATTAAAATATAATGCCAACAAATGGACCTGTCAGCTTCCATGACATCAGTAGACAACCCTGCAGGTGAAATACAGGAAAATGTCTCACTTCTCAGCCTTTTGACTAAGTTCATGTGCAATCACTGGCCACCAAAACTTTGGTCACTCTCTCCAGAAATCTAGTGTACAGTAATTACAAGATGTCATGGAACTGCTTCTGGATACTTAGAATGGTAAAATCATCCTACTGAACACCCAAATTTAATTTGCAGTTTTCAGCCCTATAGTTGGATTTAAATAACCAGCTATAAGTTGCAGTTCTATTATCTGGTCAGTTTTTTTGCTTAGGCCCTGCAATAAAATAATTAATAATTAATAAAATAATAACCTGAGAGTGATAAAAAAAGCTTCATTATCTCTTATCTTTTCCTTCTTTAATCACTCCAGCAAATGTTTCCTGAGTACAATTACAGCAGGAACAACGAGTACTTATAATTTCATTCAGAATTTCCTGATTTTGAAAAAACGTTCATCAGAATCAATCTAGTCTTTTTAGTTTGCTCCCATTTGCATACATTGCATTACAGATCTCATCACTCCCAGATGGCATGGCCATTGGGAATTTCCCCCAAATATAATTGTAATGCAACACATTTGGAGGACACACAGGTTGCAGAAGACTGATGTAAGCCAACTAAAATATTTCTCACTCACCAAAGTATAATCAGAATGTCAGTATTTAAAATGCACAAGTCCTCAAGTTAGAAGGAGCATATAACTTAAGACTTGGAGCAAAGGACAGAGGGCATTAAATTTTCACAAATGAGGCAGAACCACTGCAGTGCTGGCTGGGGAATTCTGGGAGTTGAAGTCCACACATCTTAAAGTTGCTAAGGTTGAGAAACACTGCCTCAAACTGCCCCTCCTGTTTCCAAGGCTCTATAAAGCTACTGTCAGCTGCAATATTCTAATTTGAATTGTAGGTACAGTGTTATCACAAATAAAAGGCATAGTAGCAGTCTCAAAAGGAATGAGAAAAATGCCCCCAAATATATTTTATTATAAATTATATTTTAGACATAACCATATGTAAAATGATAAAAGTGAGTTTGACTCCTGGTGACTACTTGGACATGTGCAGATTTTTTGGTGGTACGATTAAGCAAGTGTCTGTGGCTTGAATCATGTCAACTGGATTTCTATTTTCTTAGTGGAAACGTTTCACTCCTTATCCAAGGAGCTTCTTCAGTCTGAATTTCACTCCTTGGATAAGGAGTGAAACGTTTCCACTAAGAAAATAGAAATCCAGTTGACATGATTCAAGCCACAGACTGTTCCACCTGGATGACTGAGAACCTTCATAGACAGATTAAGCAAGTGGTTTACCAGTGTCGTCTTCTGACATGTTTCTTTCGAGCTCCCAATCAAATCTACAGTTTTGGGATTTTTAGATTGTCTCCCATCATAATCATTAAAAATCCTGAGACCAAGCAAGATCAGCTAAGAGAGGCTCCTGATGTAGAATAATCATTTATAAAATGTTCCCTACTTTTTTTTCATTAAAAAATAGGTATAATTGAAAAGTGAACTTTAAAATTAGCATTCAGATTATTTTCTCCCTGGATATTTGTTTAGAATTGCCTTCTTAAGTGCAAGCAAATCCAGACAATTTGCTGCCTCAGGCAGAAAATCCAAATGAACTCAATGTGTAAATATATTAGAAACAAATATTGCACTCTTTATTGACCTTTATTAATCCATTTCATATTTGTTGCCTGCCCTGTGATTTAACTAACAGTAGGACTGGTTCTAAATTATGATTCCATTATTTTTTAATATAGTTTGGGTTCTAATTTGTGGTTGGAAACAACCATTACTGCGCCAATATAATCTTGAATCTTTCAATTAGTAGCTTCTCTTAGGGTTGCAAAGTAACTAGATTACTGTTCCTGAATGGTTACGGTCATTGTATCATCACAAGGTTTGAAATGTGCTTTGAGGAGTGGCATTAACAACTTTGGTTTAGGGCAGTGATCTCACCAGATAGCACACTGATATTCAGCAGCAAAACATAGGAATTCAACCTTCCAGAACAGATCTGGGAGAGGATTGTATTATATGGATCCCTTTCAGTCAGAGTTCTTCATTAGGTTCAGGATCTGAGGACCATACCCCTTATCATCTAATTAGATATCTTGGCAGCACTTAATATTGTATTCTTCTAGACTGTCCCATGTTAGTTAACTTCTATAAGAAACTGCTGGGCAAGTCACTCTGGAGTGAGGTCTCATCAGTATGCTGATGATACTGTTATACACTGCCACCCCAGGCTTGTCTCGAGATGCTAAGGAAGTTTTGAACCTGATATCTGGAGGTTATAGGAGAACCAAGCTCAGACTAAACCCAAGCAAGACAGAGTTTCTGTTCATCCATAAACATCTTGGCTATCTGATAACTTCAATCCTGGTGGTTGCTCTTGATATGGTCATGCTCCTCCTAAAGAGCTGATCCATTTCTTGGTAGTCCTTGTGCACTCACTGTTCCTGCTTGAACAGAAGGTGGAGGCTGTAGCCTCGATGATGTGTGTGTGTAGCTTTGCCAGGCTTTGGTTGATATGCCAATTATGGCCTTACCTCATGCTGGATTATTTCAATGCACTGTACATGAGGATGCCTTTAAAAATGATTTGGAAGATGCAACTGATTCAGACTGTGGTAGCCAAACTGCTGGTTAGGAAATCCATTATTGCAGAGCTCTGCCCATCTTGAGGTCACCACACTGATTTCCAGTAGACCTCTGGGCCCAGTTAAAAGTTCTGGGTATGTGAGGGGCCAGGATACATATTAGGGATAGCCTCACCAAACATGATTCATTTCTCTGGTCCAAGCATCTAGAGAAGGTCAACTTAGGATCCCTCTCTCGTGAAAGCTAAAAGGAGCATAGGCCTGAAAGCAGGCCTTATCCATGGTAGCCCCCATAATATGGAATATTCTGCCCCCAGAATGGAGGTTCAATTGGAGCTGGGCTCCAACTGAACTTGCATTTAGAACATTTTTTTCAATGCATCTTTGTCCCATACTGAGTTGGATTGCATGGCCAACCAGTCGTTGTGGTTTGTTTTATGTAAGCTAGGATTATTGGGATTTCCTGGGCATTGCCTAGAGTCTCTGTTGCTTGGGGCATATAAACATTATGTTAAATAAACAGAATAAATAAAATGAATAATGCATTTTAAGTGTATATTTTAACATGTGTCATTCGATTCTGTTAATAGAGTCTTTCATATGGTTGATCAAATAAGTATTTTCTTGAAAGAGTCAGTACATCCTATGTACTACATCATGAGAGTTGCCCACAAGTGTGATTAGTGTTTTTTCCTATACTAATGTCTTTATGAATTCATATAACTCTTAAATTCTTTTCATAGCTAGTTCTCTTTTGTTGACATGCTCTTTTAGATCAAGGGGTCATCACATTCACAGGAAAGGAAGGTATCTTGAATTTAAGATGATCCCCACCATGACAGAGTAAACATACATACACAGACAGATAAAAAATCCTGTGCAATGCCCAGGTCACCATGACTTTCTAGAAGCTTTACCTGCCCCCCCCCAAAGGGGGAGACATTTATATTAATGCAATTAATAATTATTAAATATATTACTTGTAAAATAAGGTATCTTATTTACAAAATCAATTTAGCTCCATTTGCTTATACCAACCATTATTTTGCACACACAAGCTACCCTTTCCCCTCCCTCCTTCCAGCAGAGACTACACAAAAGAAGGAAGAAAAACCATCCTGGAGATGGGCTAAAGGGAGTGGTTGATTAAACTGGGAAGGGGAAGAAAGAGGGAGGGGAAAACAAAGCTTGATGAAGGGAAGAGGTAAGTAGATAGAGAAGGAAGGAAAAGAGAGAGAAGCCTGTTTTGGCCTAGCAAACACCCCCCCTCCCCAAACTAATCTTCAAAAAGCATCCAAGATTTGCAGAACAAAACTCTGCAGCCATTTTCTGTAGCTTGAATCATGTCAACTGGATTTCTATTTTCTCAGTGGAAACGTTTCGCTCCTTATCCAAGGAGCTTCTTCAGTCTGAGCAAAGTTAGTAGCTCCTTGGATAAGGAGCGAAACGTTTCCACTGAGAAAATAGAAATCCAGTTGACATGATTCAAGCTACAGACAATTCCACCTGGATGACTGAGAACCTTCATAGACATCTGCAGCCATTTGCACCTCATTCTAATTCTATTGTTTTCAACAGCTTCTGAGCAAATGTAATACAACCTCCCAGTAATTATTTGGGGACAATATTTTCTTTCTATCCAGGTAATACAGTATAAATAAAGGGGTATGTGTTCTGAGGAAGCACTGCAGCTGAAGAAAACCAGAAGATTCCCCCATTGCTTGCAGAAGAAGTTCAGTGGATCCTAATTATTTAAATGTAATGTCTTAATATCTTTCACTCCTTGCCCTTTTGGTTACAGCCATTTTATGGTCAATCAAATTTGGTTTTATGCTACTTTTTCTACATATTATCAAGGTAGCCTTCAATCTTTCATCTCTCCCTTGTTTGAGATGTCAGGACAATCAGGTAAGTTTTATCTTGCTTCTCTCTTATCAGACAATAAGCCTAATGTCATATACTGTATTATGTAGCTAAATTTTGTGTCATAGCTATTAAATTACTACATAATTAGATATTCTGTAACAAAGAATAAATATGCCCAGTGTGAGTAAAGTTGTATGTTATGTCTTTAGAACAGGGCTTTCCAAAGTGCCGCTGCTGGTGACACACCCAGCAGCGGCAGCGGCGGCGACACACGCGCGCACGGCGGCGGCGCAGGGGGCGTGCAGTGGCACGCGCGTGCACGGGGGCGGCACGGGAGGGGCGTGCGGCAGCGCACGCGTGCATGGCGGCCGCCGTGCACGCGCGCGCCGCCGCTTCCGGGTGGTGTGGCGACACACCACGCTGTGTGTGGCGACACACTTTTGTGTCGCGACACACAGTTTGGAAAGCTCTGCTTTAGAATTTCACAAAGTTTTTTCAATTGGTTTTTATTATGCTATATTATTGTAATACAATGTTGCTATCCAGCTCTTCTATTGTTCTGATCATTGATCAAATAAATTTGTGATGATGATGATGATGATGATGATGATGATGATGATTCACAACCCATAATGTTCCTTTCTTGATCAACTGAAATGTACTTGTTTCTTATTAGTTCTTGCTTCTTCCCAGGTGCTTAGGCCATTGGATTCTTCCTCTACTGTTTCTTAGGTTTTACTTTTTACTTAGGTTCAGGTCATTGTTTTGACCACTGCACGTTCTTAGAAGTTTTATTCACCCGAAGATGTATTTCTTTGTCTACCTTATTCTCAGATTGTCTGGCTAGGTCTTCTACACTTCTCTTGTGTTTTTGAGCTTGCCTTGTTGTTGGCAGTGCTAGAGGGTGCAATTGCAGTTGCTGTTTTCTTCTTACTTACCTTTTCATCACTCCGAAGACTCCCCAGCTGCCCATATTTCCTAATGTGCCAAAGCCCCATGGAAGGAGTTCCCTCATGATGCCTTTGGGACTGAATTGAAGGGTGGGAAGCCAGGCTCCAGAATGCTGGAAGGATTACTGTACAATGAATGAAAGACCTTCACACGCATTACTTGGCCACCTCATACCTAAAGAAGGACAAGAGTATCACATTCTACCCATGAAAATTTCTGAGAAATTCTCTTCTCCTTTGAAAGAAAATTCTCTCTAGTTCAAGGGTCCCTTTGGTCTCTTGGCCTCTGAGTCCTGTTTTTTTGCCCTTTGTTTTCCTGTCTTCTAGGATTCTTTTCCAGCCTGAGTCATCCTTACAATGTCATTCCTTACATTTTCCCTAAATGTTGGATGCAGGGGTTTGGTCTGGTTTTTGTTTTGACAAGACATTCTCATTGGTCCTTCCTCCCTGAGTAATCCTGCTTCCATACTACTGTTATTATTTCCCTTGGTTCAACCTGTCTAGAAGAGAACAAAAAATGTATGTAGCGGCTGCTACTTCTGCTTAATTTTACGCTCTGTCTTGGACAGAGTAAGAGAACAGAAAGCAGAATGATATCTTCATTGTTGTCTTGCTAGGGTCCTTCGAGTCAATCTTTGACTCCTGGTGACTTCATGGACAGGTCCAAGTAGTTTTCTTGATAACGTTATCAGAAGGGGTTTGCCAGTACCTTCTTCCAAGATGTTTTTCGATTTTCCAATCTGAGAGAAAGTAACTGGCTTGATGCCTAAGGGAAGACTAGAACTCAAACCTCTCCACTTCTGGTTAAGCACTTTAACCATTACACCAAACTAGCTCTCTAATACCTTCATTAGAACTGACTAAAAGAGAAAGAGGAGGGTCCCTTGATGTACCTGCTGGATTCAGGTGATAATTTCTACCACACAATGATTATACATTGCTTGTGCAACTGGACACTGACCAACACTGACTGCAGACCTCTAATATATATCTTCTTTGCAACCATTCATGAATCTGGTTCTACTGCAAACTAGCTTTTGCTGCAAACATGCTCTCCTCTATACTGCTTGTGGATGCTTCCCCATAATATAGGATGGAGCAACTAGTATATCCCTAGAAAAATCAGGTTTTTTTTAGTGCCTCCAGACCTCCACAATATGCAACTCTTCTCCAGAATATATATAGAATTCTGTAAAATTTATCACAGTCATCTAGGAAATGTCAACTTTTATTTACTGAAATTCTGTTATTTCACATTAATGCACTTATGACAAGACAAATATGATAAATTATTCTAAGATAAATGTCATATATATATACTATATATATACTGTATATATATATATACACACACACACACACATATACACATATACATACATACATACATACATACATACATACATACATACTCTATGTATGTGTGTGTGTGTGTGTGTGTATATATGTAATATGTAAATCTACCTTAGAATTTAGCCCTTATGAAATTAAAGCTTGGACATGAGATTGAAGTGTCTGAAATATTCAAAGGGCAAACATGAAAGAAAACTGAGGGTAGCATCTCAAGGACGTTGATCCTTGCTTATTGCAACAGGGAAAAAGGGAGTCTGCCAGTACAAAGAGAAATTTGACTAACTAATATAAATCACGGATGTGTATCAAGCTACAGGAACTTGTGGTACAGGCAGACTGAATCTGAGCAAGTAAATTTGCATGTTTGGTCTTTTACCATCTGGCTACGCAGTGGTTTAGAGTATTTTTAAAAATCTCATTGTTCACATTTGTAACGATTTATGAGAAAAACATTTAATGATGTTCCCAGCCTTACTTTTGCTATTAATAAACATTTAACAGAGCCTGTTGGAGTATTAAACCTACTTGAAACTGATAATGTAACCAGTCTCTTCACAGCCGATCTTAATTCCTGCAAAAGGAAATCTTTTTTTGTAGTTTACAAAAACTCGTTTGCTAAACCAGAATTGTATGTTGCCTACATACGTGCACACACTAGGGTGATGCAAAACTCTGGATTTACTTCTAAAACAGTAATTTTGCGGTGTGTGCAGATGTGAGTGTAGCTTTTTAAAAAAATCAAATCTGCAATGCTGCATAGCCCTATCCCTTCCAATGCTTCCATCTCCAAAGCATCTGAATTTAAACTTCATGGTGAATTCCCAGTATAACTTTGGAAGAATGAGAGCTTTCTAAAGAGGCTTTCTTCATGTAACTATTACTTCTAACACTGAAAATTATCAATTTGCACTATAGACTACAGATTTATTCCAACTTCTATGATGTCAAAAAATAGAGCCAAAACAGAATCAACACTTTCTATTGTTGCTACCAGGAAGTAATTAAATCAGAGGTTTAATCATATCCAGAGGAATTTTGATGATTTATTCTTGTGCATCAGAATTATTGCCTGTTATAGCATAATCTTTTTTTGAAAGACCCATGCATTTTGGAAGTGGTTTTACAGTGTGAAGCTCCCTTGGGCCCTTGAAATAAATTGCATAATTATTTGTATGCTGGTTAATGGAAGCTCACTCTGAAAAGTGTCTGTTTATGTTTTCACAATGTTAATGCATGCTTCTCTGTTCAAAAATCAAAAGCATTTCCCAAGCACTCCCATGGAAATAGAAACAGATTCTAACAATTCTGTGTATAGTAACTGTTGACTTTTATTGTACTAAGATATGGTTAAATTAAGTCTCTTTTATTATATTTTGAAAAGGGGTTAAAATTGAGATATTGTAACAAGTAAACATTATATATAGACTGCCAAGGGAAGGAGGATTTATTGGGCACTGTAACCACCAGTTCACAAAACTGTTTTACTTATGTTGTATCATTCACTTTTTCATCCTAAGTTATAAGAGAGCCAGGTTGGTCTAGTGGTTAAGGTGCGGGGCTAGAAACCAGGAGACTGAGAGTTCTAGTCCCGCCTTAGGCATGAAAGCTGGCTGGGTGACCCTGAGCCAATCACATTCTCTCAGCCCTAGGAAGGAGCCAATGGCAAACCAGGAGACTGAGAGTTCTAGTCCTGCCTTAGGCATGAAAGCCAGCTGGGTGACCTTGGGCCAGTCCCTGTCTCTCAGCCCAACTCATCTCACAGGGTTGTTGTTGTGGGGAAAATAGGAGGAGGAAGGAGTATTAGGTATGTTCACCACCTTGAGTTCTTTATAAAAATAATAAAGGCAGGATAAAACTTAAATAAATAAATAAATAAATAAATAAATAAATAAATAAATAAATATTTTCATCCTAGATTATGTTATGTTTCATTGCCAGAAAAAGGATCCACAATTTTTCATTATTCTTGAGGGTCACAAAAGACCTGAATATGACATCAGTGGAATTGAAATTTTCAGCCTTTTTATATATTTATTTGAAAAATTCATACATATTTCCAAATATATATTAGAGTTTGGAGGCCATTAAAAACAAGCAAGATAGGTACGTTAAGCATAATGAAGGCTTAAAGCATCCATCTTCCTTATGACTTTTTTCTATTGAAAATCGTTGAATTCCTATGTCTATGAAGGTTCTCAGTCATCCAGGTGGAATTGTCTGTAGCTTGAATCATGTCAACTGGATTTCTATTTTCTTAATGGAAACGTTTCGCTCCTTATCCAAGGGGCTTCTTCAGTCTGAGCAAAGTTGGTAAGGGAATCCTAAATATGTTCCTAGGTAGCTGTGTGACCTTACACCTGGGGCTAGGTCATGGTTATATTGAGATGTAATTTTTAAGTCCTTTTATCATCTAATGGAGGGTCGTTAAAAACACCATGCTGCTGTTGAGCTTCTGAAATGGTCTTAATCTTCCTAGGCACAGAAGACAACACGGGGAGGAAGATGGGGGAGAGTTTGTGCCTGAGGCCCCCACCTCTATTCAAGGAAGGATTTTCCAAGTTGGCATAAATGGATTCCTTGACCCCTCTCTCAAACCACCTATCTTCTCTGTCTAAAATGTGAACATTAATGTCCTCAAATGAGTGTCCTTTTTCTTTTAGATGAAGATAAACTGCTGACTCTGGTCCTGTGGTGTTATTTCTCCTGTGTTGTGCCATCCTCCTGTACATAGGTTGTTTGGTTTCTCCAATGTAGAATTCAGAGCACTCCTCACTGCACTGGATTGCATAAACTACATTGCTTTTCTTATGTTTTGGAGTTTGATCTTTGGGGTGTACAAGCCTCTGTCTCAGTGTGTTGGTGGGTTTGAAATATACAGGTATGTGGTGTTTGCCAAATATCCGTTTTATCTTTTCAGACACGCCAGCCATGTAGGGAATGACCAGGTTCTTTCGTTTACTCTGAGTCTCAGCCCTATCTGTCGCTGTTTTAGGTCTGGTAGATTTAGATTTGGTGAAGGCCCAATTTGGATATCCACAGGCCTTCAGGGCTGTTCTCAGGTGCTGATTTTCATTCTTTTTGGAATCCATGGAGGTGGGGATGGTTTCTGCTCTGTGTGACAATGTCCTGATGACTCCTAGTTTGTGCTGCAGTGGATGGTGGGAGTCAAACATCAGATATTGATCTGTGTGTGTGGGTTTCCTGTAGATCCCTATTTCTAGCTTGCCACCGGTCCCAATGAGGACTTCACAGTCTAGGAATGCCAGTCTGTTGTCCTTGGTGTCTTCTCTGGTGAAGCTAATGTTGGCATCTATAGTGTTTATATGGTCCGTGAAGGCCTGTACTTCCTGGGCCTTGATTTTGACCCAGGTGTCATCCACATACCTAAACCAGTGGGTGGGCACCGTTCCCTGGAATGTGTTGAGTGCTTTCTTCTCCACTTCTTCCATGTATAAATTGGCCACAATGGGTGACACAGGAGAACCCATGGCACAGCCGTGTTTTTGTCTGTAAAAGTCACCTCTGTATGTGAAATAAGTGGTGTTAAGACACAGGTCCAGAAGATGGCAGATCTGGTTTGGGTTGAGATGGCTTCTCCTGTCCAGGAATCTGAACAGGAATCCAGGAACTCTGGAAGGTTCCTCCAAAATTCTGGAGCATATTTTATCCCCTCCTAAGGCTTCCAATAGAAAAAAAAAGTGAATCACCAAAAACAGAACATTAAATTCCACCCCAGATAAGTGTCCTTGGGTGTCCCATTTATTTATTTTAATGGAGGCAGTAGCTAGAATGTGATTGAAAGTTTACTTTGGTCTTAAAATGCATTTTTCATTGCCTAGCAGTTAATCAACAGCCTGAAACATTTAGTCATTGGGCAATATCTCAGCAAGAGGAAGAAAACTCAATAAACATCATTTAACCGAAGGAGGAAATAAAATATTTTTGTTGCTGGGAAATACCCTTTATAACAAAGTCCATGCTTGAAGGCCAGAAAATAAATCCTTTAGGTTACTTAAAACAGCCTCTGAAAATATAAAGAATGAAAACATCACTCCCTGGACTTGGTATATTTACACTAATACCCAACTCAGTGCTTTTGTTAACAAATAAGGAAGTTGGATAAAAGTTTCACTTCCCTAATAATCATACCCACAATTCTACTCTACTCTTCGGGCACAAGTGTCCACTGTAGAGCGAATAAAGTATGAATAAGTATCTCCTGATCAATTATTCTGGCAGTGTATAATGAGCCAAGAGTTTCCATTTTAGGATTTACAGAATCCTTTCCATTTCCTCCAGTCCTGCTGGAGTGAGCATTTGAGACAAGCAAGTACTTGCAAGACTTTATTATACCATTACATTTCTTGTCCCATTTTCTTTTGTTCCTTCTGGTATATTGTTGTTTTTCTTGCATTGTTTCATACATGCAGTCCATTTTTCCCCCACAGATTATGAGCTTCCTGGGATTTTATGCAAATAGAAAGAAAGAAATGATGCTTTTTGCAAAGAGTGGGTCCAAGATTACATAGTTGGCATTCTAGGAAGGAAAATTTTTGAGGAAGAGACAGGATCATGGCTGGGACAAATACTCTAGGAGGAAAGAGATTCCAGGAAGTTTCATATCTGTTTCATGAAGTACAGCTCATTTACTTCTAAAGAAAATCCAAAAGTGAACTTTAATAAGGCTCAGGACCCAGAATGATATGAAGTATACAAAAAGAAGCCCACCATCCCACCATCTGCACCCCATCAAACAGATATTGAGGACATGATCCATAATACTGTTAGTCTTCTGTGATCTGCCCTTGACATTCCCCTGGATACCAGATCCAAAACACAAGTATGTGGCTGAAGTCCATCCAGGCTGAAGTTACTTAAGGATTACTTTTTAGGAGACATGTAGAATAAATACTGCAGATCACTGGCCATTTGTGGTGGAGGAAGTGGGTGTAATCAAAACTGAAGTGGGTTTGTCCAGAGTAAATGATTTCTTTATTCTTCCCCATCACCCTCCCTTTATCTCATTAATTTAATTAAAAGCATGAAATTTAATCTTAATTTACAAAAATCAGTTGTGCCTGAGGAAGGTGGTACCCCCCCAAAAAAAAACCTCCCTTGGGGAGCACATGCATCTCCTGGGCCAGAGGTTGTCCATCCATCTCTTAGATAATGTAGCATGACCCATGTTTCCCAAGAGTCCAAGGACATGTAACTTTATTTTTATTTTATTTATTTTATCTTATTTATACCCGGCCTATCCCCTCCCTAATGGGTTCTTTCATGGGTTCTTGTGATGATTGGAAACACAAACATTTCTCTTGTAACCTTCATTTTTCTGCTTGAAAGGGGACAAGGAACAAAGGTCAAATCTGATGTAAACTTAGAACAGTTTTAATTTTAAGGAGTGGTTTTGGCTGCTCTTCAGGAGCCTAGGACTCTTGTCTTTTTTTTCTTCCTGAAGAGTTCTTGTGTAAAAGGCCACAAGGACGATGCCAGGAAAAAAATAGGGGGAAAAAAGAGGTAGGTGGCAAATCAGTAATGACAGTAATGGTTCTAGAGATCTTTGTTGTGGTAAACATATATCTCTAGCATCTTATCAAAGTTGGCTGTACCAGATAGTGGGCAGAGGCATCAAATTTCACTTTGGTATAATTCCTGAAAGAGGGAAGGTAGAGAAAGCACCTGTGGGATGCCGAGTGGGATTGGTTCCTAAATTGGAGTCTAATAAAAGTTGTTTGGCATGGATCTAGATTCCAAGATAGCCTTTAAGGATCCTACCATTTTGGAAATGAAAACTGGCTCTTATTCTGTCCATTATATATCTGCCTAATTCTTCAGTTTGTCTTGGTTCGGACACTGGTTCCAAGAAGGAATTATCTAAAGCTACTTTTAAAAAAAATCTGACTGTATATTAGTACAACATTTTGGGTGATAATAAAGGTTAATTGAAGAGCTAGAATCTGAATGAAAAAACACACTTCTGTAACTTTCGGAGTGTGGTTGATTTCTACTAAGGAGAAGCAGTAGAAGCACTGAAGAAATGGACTGTGTTAGGAAACCCTTTGTAGAAAGACCGCAAATGAGTTATGATAAAACAAGATCTTCTCATAAACGTGCAAGGAGAACTGTCACAGTCAGTTAGGAACAAGCACTGTTAGAACAAAATAAATCTGCAGATAGAATAGGTATCCATCATTCAGATCCAGCAAGATGCTAGAAGTATAGTCGAAGGCTTTCACGGCCGGAATCCAATGGTTGTTGTGGGTTTTCCGGGCTGTGTGGCCGTGTTCTGGCAGATTTGGTTCCTAACATTTCCCACAACAACCCACAACAGTAACCCACAACAACCATTGCTAGAAGTATCTTTTCCAAATGTAATTATCTCAGTATTACACAGTAGAATTTTTTAAATGTCTCATTTGTTATTAAGGAAAGCTAATAGGAGCTGCATGGATATACTGATCCAATGATGCTAAATACTGGAAGGGAAACCATGAAGAACAGAAGGGCAAGAGTATAATGAATATGAAAAAAATTAAAAATTGTAGAAAATGTAATCCTGCCATTAAAGAGTCACATGATCTTTGATATCAGGATAAATTTTTATATTGGAGATGCATATCATTGGAATGGTGTCCCTAGACCAATTTCAGTGTAAGCAAAGATCAGCGGTGTCTCTGAGATTAACCAGTGAGGTACAGCCCCTTTCAACTCTAAAAAACTACAAGGTTAGTTACTTTCTTTTTTTTTTTTTTTTTGGAATACAAGAGTCTAAGCTACACATCCCACTGAAATCAGTAGAAAAACTCCCCTATTAAAGTTAATAGTTTAATTAAAGTTAATTAAAGTTGCAAATCATAGGAATGATTGGTTCAGACCCTCTGAAGAAGAAAGTGGGGTTTTGATTCCAAATGGAAGAATTCTCACCCATCTGCCTCCATGGCTTGAGGGCTCTGAAGCTGAGAAAGTTGGTAACATATTCCTTCAGCCAACCAAATGAGCCTGGTGCAAAGGGTTCGTGATGGAAGGAGTCTTTATTCACATTTATTTTTTCTCGTCTTTCTTGCAATAGAATGATTGATTATCCTCCCTCCCTCCCTCCCTCCCTCCCTTGAAGGAAAAAAGATATATGTGTATACTGTATGTTAGCACAACTATGCCCTCTGGTGGCTATCAATGTCCTATGAAAAAATCAAACTATTAAAAGTCATTTAATTTGTTTAACCAATTAACTGATTAGCCAACAAAGTATGAATATAGTATTATATGCTGAATTGTTTTGTGGATTTTTAGTAATGCAAATGATTACTTTTAACTATAAGACTTGTTTTGGAGAAATAATCTCAAATGCATTGCCCAGTCAAGAAATGTGTCTGGATACTGCCAAAATTGCTGAATGCTTTTCCCAAAGAGTAGATTTAGTTATGAATTGTAAAAATAATGCAGTATTTCTAGGCCACCCTTTTTTAGAACTCTGGAAAGTGCCTTATACTTGAGTGAGTCAAATTACAACAAGCAGATAAGATATGATTTTAGGGCTATATGCTTGAAGCCATGTCATCTGCAATGTGATCATGAACATGAGCTATTGCAACATTAATTGACATGCACGTGTAATGTGAATCCTGATACTCACCATTGCCAAATGCAATATGGTTGGTGGCAAACAATAGTGCAGTTAGTCGCACTGAAGTTGTTGCCTAACCTGGCAATGAAACGTCTGCAAGAAAACAACAAGGCTCAGAGAGCACCAAGGACTCCATAGTTCTTTATCATTTGTAATGTGTTCAGTACAAAATGTAATTCAAGGCTCTAGACTTCATGGCCTTTCAGAAGATGTAGACATTGTAGGAGGAGAGCCAGGTTAGTGTAAGGTGGCAAAAAATCAGGAGTTTGGTAGCACCTTTTCTGACTAACACATTTTATTAAAAGGTACAACCTTTCATGTGCTGCAGCACACTTCATCAGATGCCCAGAGTGGCTAGCCTGATGTAGGATTCAAATAGAGGTCAGGTGGGTGGAAAAGGAGAGGAAGACAGTTGATGATGATGAAGTGAGCTGCAGGTAATGTAGATCACTTTACTTGCAACAATGTGACTTTGCTGCATTTAGGAGCCCTTTCTTATTCTACTGATTGGAGCCCTGGACATCACTGTCCTGCCCTGTTGGAACCACTGCTAGATATATGGCTGACTCAAGAAACACACAAGTGTGTTTTTCATGTGTGAGGTCATTCCGATCCATCCTGCTTATATCAGTTTTTTCAGTGGTGAAGTTTTCCAAAGATTCTAGCAGGGCCCCCCCAGCTCCATTTCCTAGGATTCTTTTAAATATAAATGGAAGGGATGTTACCTTTAATATTGGGATAGAAATATTTTAAGTCAAAGTTCAAAACCTTTCCTGAGTTGAGGACCCCATGACCTTTTGGTGGTATTTCAGAGTCTCCACTCCAAAGAGGAAGTGGACAGGACAGAATGAACACTAATTTTGATCAGTTTCTGTTTTTTAAAATGAAATATAGTCAATGTGATTATTCCTTAGTGATATATTTAACTATTTTTCCTCAACCCCCAAATTAAAAGTTACATTTTGGGAACAACTTTTAGATTTATCCGAGAGTTGTACTGGAGCCCCAGATTGTGTATCTGTTTTAAACAAATAAATTAACAAGGAATTAATCTGGACCCTGCCCTGAATAAGGTCTGTGCTGTGCTATTGATCTACATTGCCTTTTTGTGTAGCTGCTATACAGTCATGGCTAAGGCTAAACTTCTGTGGTAGTTTGTGTAAGTATCAGTGAATTCAGACAAAACATCAGTAAATACAGTTAAACAGGCCATCATTTCTGCACTTTGCTTCCCATTTCCAACATGGATCATAATCAGGGATGACCTGGGGTGCCTGGGGTGTGGGTTTGGTGGAGCTGTTTAAACAAAGTCAAGTTGTTGGCTGCATGATTGAAGCTCCAACCATTTTTTACATGTGTAGTATATAAACACATGTCATCATAGTTGCCCTCTTGACTTTTTTTACTCCCCCTGCAGATCACCCTGGCCAGGACAACAGAATACATTTTATTACCTTTGCTATTTAATTTACAGTTCATATCATTCATCCTCATGCATTTAATAATTTCCCCCTTCTATTTTACAATTTGGGGGGTAGTTGTGGGGGGAAGATTAGTGCAACCTTGAACCCCAGATTCTGCACTTTAGCCATAGCATGTTGTGGAAACCAAATCATTGTGGCCGTTGTAGTAGTTTTAATAATAAATCTCTTTCAGATAACATCCTGTATCTGGTGAGGTGACTGCTCTTGGTACAACATTCTCCCCATCAGTTTTATTTTTCCTATGAATTGTGCAATTGACTAAAATGATTTCCATTTCATCCAGAGATTGGATGAATCTTGGATATTTATTGGCTTCTGAGGACCAAGGGCGCCTTTTATTTGCATGGAAACAAAGTTTAAGAGTTATATTTGCTCTTTGATCAATACAAAGTCAAGCTGTACAGTTACTTTCTTTTTTTAAGGCCACACAATGCCTGTAACAATATTATTAGCATATTACTTTGGAAGCAGGGATGTGTGCTTTTGTTAACTACCAAGTTAACAAACATAACTACCAAGTTTGTCTATATTTTTATGGAGACAGATGTTTATGGAGTCCTTGGTGCTCTCTGAGCTTGGTTATTTGCTTGCAGACATTTTGTTGCCCGACTAGGTGACATCTTCAGTACTACAAGGGAGTGGAGTTTGCAAACTCCACTTCCTTCTAGCACTGAAAATGTCACCTAGTCAGGCAACAAAATGTCTGCAAGAAAACAACCAAGCTCAAAGAGCACCAAGGACTCCACAGTTCAACCTTGTGCTACATATATTCTCTTCTGTTGGTACAGTCATTTATAGCAGAGCAGTATTTGAATACTGTGAGAGACATCTCATTATTTTCAACAGGGCTTCTCTTTCAGGTAAGAGAGTGCAGGACTGAAGTGATATGATACAAAATTAGTGATTTGGGACATATTGATCATCTTGAAATGCAACTACTGTACATGGATGCTAAAATTTGGGTAGGAGTGAAAGATAAAATAGTCTCTCCCTTTAAGCCTACCTAGTACTGCTTGTATCTTGAAGAAAGCTCCAGACTGTACAGTCCTCTTGTCAGTGATGTAGATCCTCATGATTTTTAATACTATCTTTCTTCTGAGTTATTTAGTTGATTGTATATGTGTGTGTGTATCTGTGTACACACACACACACACACACACACACACACCCTAAGATACGTTATACTTAAGAACCTATTTGATTTATTTTAAAATTTTAATCTTTTCAAGGAACCTTGGATCTCAGGACCATCTTTTGAAATGGCTCTCCTGTTCTTTGTCTTGGTCTTAACTTTTATCCAAGCTGAATTTGAAAGTGGTGAGTATTTAAACAAGCTCCAGAAAAATTAAGTACTTTAAACAAGATGTGGATGTAGTTTGACCCTTTAGCACATACTGTTGGCTTTCAACCCACAGACACCTATCACAAAATAAATACACAAGGAATGATCCAGACAGACTTAGTACATATAAGTTTCATGCATCATAATGGATTAAATAAAATAAAATAAAATCAATCTTTATTTCAGTCATAGACCAGAAGACTGGATTAATTTAAAACCTTTGAGTTTAGATAGTTTAGCTTTGTTTCTTTCCTTTTTTTAAATATATAGAATTTTGATTATAATAGTAAAATCTAATACAAACTAAACTTAAAGAAAGAAAACAGAATAGAAAGAAGAAGTAAAAAGTACAAGAAAAAAGAGAAAAGAGAAAAGTAAGAATATAATAAAGAAAGAGAAAAGAAATATATAAAGAGGTGACTTCCAACCTTCATCACAAGTATAAACAAATTTAGTGACTCTTCACTCCTCTAATGTTACAAACGTTTATCTCTTCATCCCATATCCCATCTCTTATCTATAATATTTCTTATCTTTATTATGTCTTGTAAAAACCAAAACAAAATCTATTTCCCACAAGAAGTTGTTTGTTCTTTATAATTAACTCCAAAATCTTATTGTAAAATTTTCAATATTCCAATTTTATCTGGACCCTTAGTCCATTTATAACTTTCTAAGATCAAAATCTTAATTAGGTTTTTGCTGTTTATTTCAGATTCTTTAAATTCTTAAGCTTATGATTAAAATTTTCTTTCGGAAGAACAAAAAAGAAGGGAACCCACTTAACCAAAAACACAAAGTGAAATAACGACAAGGTCAAGTAAATATAAATATGGTGGGCCACAAGTTAAAATATATAATACTGTTTACTAATATTTTACTGTATATAAAATTATGAAAACACCAAAAACAATTCTCAATTGTATTTTACAGAAATTAGATGAAAATTAAAATTATTATCATGGTGGTAAGAAATTATGTTATTTCATTAATTGGTATTAACTTGTCCAGAACTACATTCAGTCTGTTAGTTTGCTTTTGACTAATGATGAAGGCTAATAACTAGTGACATGTCAATCTCTGGTCAGTACTGGGCTTACATGGTCCCATAACGCTGAGAGGCTTCAGCTGTCTTAGAAAATTGAGACAATCAATCCCTCAAATTAATCAGCTGAGCTCCTACTCCAGAGGAGAAAAAGCTTCAATATAAAACATTCCCTTTATGCTGGATAGCATTTCTTGATGATAAAAGGTTAGAAAATTTGGTCTTGGTTGCTTTACTTGGAAAACTGAAATCATAATGAGAAATTGCTTGAAATTCCACTTGAGTGTCAGTGATGAAAAAAGACTTAGAGATTTTTTTATTATTATTAACTACCCACCCACCCCTATTTTTTTAATGGATCACTGATATAGTACAGAGTTGGAAAACAGAAAAAAATGTTAATGTTTTCCTTGAAGGTATCAGCTACAATCCCAAATCCACTAGCCACACTTCTGCTTAGAACTACGTTGATGTACTGTAATGCTCTTCAGACTCCTAAGTTAGGGAAATCAATAGAAGTTAAATTCTTCATTAGGTGATAAGTCCCAGTATTTTCAATACAGTAAGAGCTAAAACATCAACTCACATTTTACAGAGCTTTGCCTGGACCAGCTGGCTGTCTAGAAAGCCTGCAATGTGATTCTGTCATGGCTGTTGCTTTGTCTACATGCAAAGCCTGATACTTGTCAGATGTGCTCCAGGCTTTTCTTCCCGCTAGATGTGGACAAGCAGGAAAAGTTGAGGGGGGGAGAGCTGGCTTAGCTGTAGTCTGTGTGACAACTTAACAACTGGTTCTGACAAATTGGAATGAACTGGACTACACCTTTACTCCTAGTGGGAAAAGAATGACAGGTATACAAAGGCTTCTGTTTTTCATACGAAATAGACATAGTGGCAGCAATAGTCAGGAGGGCTTTTGTAATTACCTCTTTTCTTGGGTCAGGGGGTCCTTCTCAAGGTCATTCATGCCTTTGTTACCTCCTGTTTGGATCACGGCCACATGTTCAACATGGGCTGCCTTGAAGGCCTCTGAGAGGCTTCAGTTTGTTAGTGCTCATGGGTGTACTTCAGTCTGCCCATGAGACATCTCCACTTCACAAATTGCACTGGTTACCAGTGGGCTTTCAGGGGCAATTCAAGGTGCTGGTAGTCACCACCTTGTGGGATCCTGGAGACATGCCATCTCTGTGTCCATCCCTGCCCTGAGGAACAGCATCACTGAGACGTTTGTACGGCCCTAACCTTGCTAGCCACCAGAAGAATCCTAAAGACCTGGGTTTTCCAGGGCAAGGTAATTTGTTATCCTCTCTTATTGGTTACTGTTCTTACGGAATTGTTCCTCCCTGATATGGTGTGGCATATGTTATGGTATTTCTGTTTTTAATCCCTGCTCATTGTGTGCTGCCTACAATTGCTTTGACAATTGAAGCAGCTTAAGGTTAAACAAACAAACAAACAAACAAAATATTACGTTTTTACAGAATCTCTTTGGTTGGAATTCGGCCTTAAATAAAATCTGTAATTTGATGGCTGTTATAATTATAGCTGGCCACTTCTGAAGTAAGTGATAGACAGTGATGTGCAGTATTATATAAGTATACATATATTTATATATTCCCATATTATTTCCTTTTCCCAGTTTCAGCTTCAAATGTCCTTTTTGGGCCAAAGCAGATAACTGGATTGCTTGGCGGTTCCGTGAGTATAAAATGTTTCTATCCTCCCAGTACTGTGAATATTCATTCCAGGAAGTACTGGTGCAAGGAAACAAGACATTGTTATACCCTTATTTCTTCTAATGGTTTTGTTGACAACGATTACAAAGGCAGAGCCTCCCTAACTGACTTTCCAGAAAATGGCATGTTCATCATAGAAATATCAGACCTGAGGAGAAAAGACGTGGGTTTCTACAAATGTGGCGTTGGTTTAAATGACTACGGATTGTCCTTTAGAGTCAGTCTGGAAGTTTCTCAAGGTAAAAATGTGTTTTCTAACGATCTAGACTTTCTTGGGCTATGCATTAAGGTTGTTAGATGAGACCCTTCTCTAGGAGAAATGTATTAGGTTTATTTGTCCCATCTCTAGGAGAAATATATGAGGCTTGTACAAAAGAAAGGGCCTTTCCTGAGGTCTCATCCCAACTTAATTTTCCAAAGCATTTTAAATAATTGTATTTTCAGCCAGTTCATTGTTATACGGCTCAGTTTTATTGCATTGTTGTTTAATGATTCATGTTACTTTGAATTGCACTACAGATTGCAACATATGTATATCCACCTTTTTAAAATAAATGCACACCTTATAATTTCTTAAAATAAATAAAACTTGAGAATATAATCAATCTGTATTTTTATGCTTCCCCTCCTTAAAAAAAGTATACATTTATAGTTTAATTCTAGGAAGACACGATCTGAAAGAGCTGTGATGACAAAATTAGTGGATGGGGAAAGGATCACATGTCAATATGAACTTTAGCAGGGAGGGAGTGGAAATGCCTTCACGTTTCCAGTTGCTTGCTGTATTTTACTGTGGCAAAAATTAGACATTGAAAACCCCAAATTTCATATGCTTGTTTTTGTTACTCTGAATGATTGAAACGCCTTTCAGTGATTTGTTTCCATACCACAATTGGGCATTAGGAAAAAAACAAAATGTTAATATAGTCTCTGAGATTGCAGATGAAAAATAATTTGTGTTTTATTTATTACTGTGGTATAAGATAGCATAATGACATTATTAGCACATGGGCTCTGAAATCAGCACAGGGTGCCAAGCCAGGATCAAGAATTGCACACCTATATCTGTTCCTTCATATGCACGCATACATGCACACCATATCATATCCATATATGCAATATACTAATAAAAACATCACTCTTGCACCTTCACCCCGCCCCTAACAGTTGGTCATATTCTGCTGCCATTACTAGCAACAAGAACCCACTGGGAACTAGATTGTTTTGTTTCCTGTCATTAACTACAGCAGGAAAACAATGGTGCATGCTGATCAGCTGGCCAGGAAGAAAAGTGGGCAAACCCATTGCTTTTGGAACTGCACTTTTTGTGACCAAGATCCAGATGCAGCTCTTAGGTTGCAAGTTGCTCACCCATGCTAAGGGAATGAGCTCAATTTGTAGGGTGCCAAACCAAACAGTTCACTGGGATTTTGATCCACCTTATGATTTATCAAGCCACTTTTGATACTACTTACTTGTAGTAGTAATAGTAGCATCTAAAATGCTAATGTACAATAAATAAATAGTAGCCAAAATGCTAATATAAAGCATTGTGCTAGACTGCAAGACAACTTGGGACAGCATAAGGGAAGACAGAATAAGTGCATCTAATGACTTGTCATTACCTTAATGCAGATCTGGCACTACCTGAAGAAGCTCAACTTTATTATGCTGAGCAGCAAAAAACAGTGTCTATGACCTGTGACTTTGGGACGCAGTATGCAAGTGAAAGGAAGTACCTGTGCAAGATGACAAAGACCAGTTGTTACAATGTGATTGATACATATGGAAATACCGAACCATCCTACTTAGGAAGAGTTCTATTGACCAATCTTGATTCTCCTGGAACTTTCAGTGTTATTATGAGCCAGTTAAAGAAGGAAGATTCAGGTTTATATCTTTGTGGAGCTGGGAATTATGGATCAGATGGAGAATCCAAAGAACTGGATCTACATGTCTATCAAGGTAGGTGAAAGAGCTCTCCAGATTCCAAATCTGTCTCTACTAATACATATCTAATTGAGAATACAATTATAAGAATATCTTAATAATTTTATGCACTATATTTCTATCTGTAGATAGATTGGCGCCTAAACAACAGACAGTGCTAAATGGAGTCGCGGGTGGTTCTGTGTCTGTTGAATGTCATTATAATCCAAAAGAGAATGATACATTGAAATACTGGTGCAAGTGGAGACAACATGGATGCACTGTATTAATAAACAGTAATGGATATGTGCAGGATGCCTATGAGGGAAGAGTTGCGATGCATGATGATTCAGAAAATGGCACCTTCACTATCATACTGAACCAACTGCAGAAGAATGACATAGGCCATTACTGGTGTATGACAGATGGAAAAACGGAAAGGAAGTCCTCAGTAGAGGTGAAGATTGTAGAAGGTACTGTGTGCTATAATGTATCTTAGGAGTGCCCTTTGCCTATTTGATGAGTCCTGCAAAAAAGAACCTAAGCCGACTCAACCATCGCCTTGGTTTTAAATATGATATACAGTATTTTCAGAGGAATGCTGCTCCACGTGATTAATATTCAGCATATAAGCCATCTGCTTGTCATGTGACTCAGGGCAGCTAATTAAAAAACCCCAGCAAATTAAAACCTATTGCACCAAAGACAGTTCACACAAGAGCCATATCTTTAAGGCCTTTTGAGAGGCAGACAGGGTTGGGGCCATCTGAATCTTTGGGGAGTGCTGTTCTAAACCCAGATGGAAAGCCAGACTAAACATATGGCATGTTGTATTTATTACACATTTTATTGCAAATATATGGGAGTGGTTAGCAGGAGGATGAGTGAGAAGGGGAAGTAACTCTTGCCCACCTTGCACTATCCAAACAAAAATGTCTACTAGCTGCTGTTTGCTTTTAAGCAAAGGGAGCTTTTCTCAAACAGCAACATAAAGTTTGGAATGGGAATTTTTACTCAAAATATAGGAAAACATCACTCCCCACTGTTCATGATCTTTATTCATTTCAAACTCAGCATTCCAGGGCTTTTATAATAAATTAAAAGGACATATTAAAATTCATATACTGTTTATATCTAACTTGCAGTACCTTTAAATTCCCATTTGTTTTGGTAGAGCTAGATAGAAACACAAACTTAATTTTGCTGTTTTGATTACTGGGACTGAAAGACAGCAGTCCCTATATCTATATCACCATTTCTCCACCTGGTACCTTTCAGGTGGATTGGGAATACAATTCCCAGAATTCCCAGACTATGAGGCCTTTTGGAATTATAGATGTCTGTATAATTTCCAACTCTTAACTTTCTACATGTCTTCATCAGGATGTATCCATAACCCAAATCTTTTGCTGATTTGACTCAAGAAAACAATGAAATCTGTTCCTTGTGTTGTGATTTATCATTAGTTGTGTTCCATTTCTGGTTTTATTACAAATTATTTATCTTACTAAAAACATGTCAATCTCATTGCAATTAATCTAGATAGAATTATTTTCTGTTTTCTTCTGAACATAATATTTTGCTCCTTTGTAAAAAAAAAAAAAGCCCTGTAACCCCATTTACCTTGATACTGCTCTAATGTCATCTTCTGTTTTATGAACAACCTAAGCTAGTAAGAAGTTTACATTTCCAAGGCCCAGATCTCCTACAGTTTTCATTATTGTAGCCATCTATGTCCTTACATTTTCCCCTTGCTTTGATTTTCTGTGGAAATAATATTGTGTTCTTAAAATAGGGGCAGCCAACCAATCTGAATGGAGTTCTGGAGTTCCTCACTGATGAGGATGGGAAAAACCATCCTCCTTTTTGTGCCCATCAAATACCCCCTTTGGGTGGATAGAGTAAAAAATGTAGACCCTTTTGGCAGGTTTAGCGGTTTGAGGGGTTTAAAGGCGCAAAATGGGTATCTTAAGTCTTGCAGTTGTTTAAGGCACCAGTTTCTACCCTTAAAGATCTTGAGACTCTCTCCTCATATGGGTCACCTACTTTGGGAAAACTGCCCTTGACCTGTAGTGCAAAGGCTGGGGCAACCGTGAGCAGGGATCCCTGCTCTATGACTACGTGGATAGAAACAAACACTTCCTAGCCAGTGAGGCAGGTTGGCTTTGGATGATACATTTTAGAAGCCAAGAAATCAAGTGTCAGAGTGATATAACATTTTTGCTGGCTGGATCCAGGCCCACAATCAAATATCTACTGTACTTCACATCCAATACAGTTTTCTCCTATACAGTCAGGTTGGTTTTTATCTCATGTTTGTTTATCTGCTAATTAATTAATTAATTGGTTGATTTGTTTCCTCCAGGAACATAATATTCCCCGCCAATTTTATTCTTACTATACCCTGTATGGTAGTTTAAACTGGGAGACAGCGACTGCCCAAGAGCTTCATGGCCCTGTGGCTAACTGGAGATCTAAACCAAGGTTTCACAACACTTGAACCATGTAACACAAACAAACAATGTAATATGTGAAACTTAAATCATGCATATAGTTGTCCACATTAATAGCTAAGGTTTTTATATGAGAGATTTATGGGAACTATCTCTGCTAAAATAGTTAATTGCCTAATTCAAGTGTGACAGTTACCATTTGATTATGTGCCAAGGAAAGGCAGCCTAGATTTCTGCTTGCATTATGAGTGGGGTGGAGGCAGTGGGCAAGGAAGATGTATTGTGTGAACCAGGTAGTCAATCATTTTAGTGATGCTAAAAATTAAGCACTCTGTTTTCAAGTGTATGGTTGTTGTTGTTGTTGTTGTTGTTGTTATTATTATTATTATTATTATTATTATTATCCATTTTTTTCATTCTCCTGACACAGGGCATCCTACATTACTAGCAGAGAAAGAAGTCAAGATTGATGCTGGCTCCCCACTGACTATATCATGCTCTTATCCATGCAAATATTATACAAATGAGAAATATTGGTGCAAGTGGATGAACACTGGATGTAAACCTCTCGTCTCATCTGAACAAAATCAGTCTGGCTTGGTAGTTAACTGTGATAAAGATAGTAGAATTTTGTCTTTGAACTTTGACCAGGTGACACCTGCAGATCAAGGGTGGTATTGGTGTGGTGTCAGACATGGGCAGCAATATGGAGAAACAGTTGCAGTACATCTGCAAGTCCAAGGAGGTGAGTTCTAATCAACAGGGCAACTGCATTGCATTATACCCATTCCAATTTCCAGCTATACATAAAAAAGCCATCTCCAAGTCAAAGTCTTGGAAGTCATTTTCTTGGCAACCAACACAGAAGTGTTCCTTCTTTCAGGTTATTTTTCTCAACTTCCCAATCTAGCCTGTAGCCCTGGTATTTCCTGGTGGTCTCCCATCTAAGTATTAACCAAGGCCAAGTCTGCTTAATTTTTTAAGATTGGCCAAAGTTGGCTGGTGCTGCCACCTAGCTGGGTAGGTTTAAATAGATTAACTGCTAAATCTTAGCCATCTTATGATGCCACAGTACTGATGATTCCCCAGGCAATTATCAAATTAGCGAAAGTTTAACAGAAATGCTTAGGACAGCTTATGGCTAGGATTAGTCTCTGATCTTGACTTTCTGTGTGGATATAAGAAAAATACTGGATGTTTCAAGTGCAGTTATGTTTTTGCATCAAAAATTCCTTGTTTGTCTTATACTAAAATATAGGGAGCTATTATAGAAAATGATTTATCAAGAGCCAGATGTGTTAGCCTGTGCCAACAAAAACCATTAGATCAGGTGAGGTGGGCTCCTCAGGTAGTGGAACAAGAAGGGTTGGATCTAGTCCATGCCTATAAGCCTGTTACCTCTGCCTGCACTGTTATTAGCAGTGGATCTGTGGGGTGTTGCTGGCTTTTGGGGTTCCAGGCGCAGATTAATCCAAACAACGTGTTTTAAGGCTAACAATATCTTTATTGGTAGCATAAGGCAATAATGGATGTATAGTGCATTATTGCAAAAGGAAAAAAAACAAAGCATACGCAGAGTTCCATCAGCAGATGTGAGGAAAGAAAAATCATGGTCTATGCAAAGACCAGGCGTAGTTACAGTTCAGAAACAAAGTACATGGCAACATGTAGATAGCAGTCAAAAAGCAGCATAGAGTGAGTGAGTGAGTGAGTGAGTACCCATAGTTCATAGCTGAATTATTCACATGTTTCAGCATTCTGATTGGCTAATATGGGCTAGGCCATTTTTCAGCTTAACATTGTAGTAACAGTTGTACTTACTATAAACCACCATGAGATGGCGGTGTTGCGCATTGGCTTCCCTCCCGGGAACGGTTCTCATGGGACAAGGCTGTTATCACTACATTGTTTTGACTAGAGAAAGGTCACACCTGGTGTTTACGTGCTTTTTGTTTTGATACACATGTAGCAGAGAGAGAATGGAAAAATCCCAATTTACAGGCTAGAAATTCACAGTGAAGGAATCCATTCGCTTAATAACTTAACAGGATCTCCCAGTCAGCTGCCCAGAATGGTCACACTGAGGACTTGTCTGAGGAAGGCATCCAAACAGCATGAGGACTTCTCATGAATTGAGACAGCTACCTTCCATGAATTGCTCAAAGGAGGACCCAGAGATAGGTACCAAGGCTGTGTGTGTTCCAGGGAGAAGCCTCAGGAAACTTTCCTCAGAATGAGGCATTGGCCTGGATAGAAGTGACATCAGGCAACAGGCAGAGGAGTGATACACCCCTGCCAAAAGTCTTAATAGTACATCAAATATTAGGTAAAAGGTAAAGGTTCCCCTGCACAGTCGTGTCCGACTCTAGGGGCCGGTGCTCATCTCCGTTTGTTAGCCAAAGAGCCAGCATTGTCCGAAGACGCTTCCACGGTCATGTGGCCGCATGATGCGCACGGAACACTATTACCTACCCACCGAAGTGGTACCTATTCATCTACTTGCATTTGCATGCTTTCGAATTGCTAGGTTGGCAAGAGCTGGGGCGAGTGCGGGAGCTCACTCCGTCACGCGGGGCTAGATTTAATATAAGATTTCTCAGTTTGCAGTCCATTCAGATGCATATAATGGATTGGCCTCTTACCCATGAAAATGTATACCACTTATTCCTTTTAGTCTTTAAGCATACACAGTAATTTATTACTATTTTAGTCATCTGAAATCAATCTAATGTCTAACATGCTATTCTTAGACTCTTCTTACAAAAGCTTTGGGTTCTTGGACCTTTACTACAAATTACTTTCCATATTGCAGGACAAGACAATTTTCCTTCTGGTGGCCTTTAATAAAATTAGAAGGAAACATTAGTTTTTGCAAGAAGTATGCCCAAGGCAAAAGAAATGCAAATAGTAAATCATGATTTAAAAGCAGAAAAGTATTTTTCATCACTCATCGAATTTGTATACTTGGCTATGGTATAATTGTTTTCATTCATTAGCTGAATTATGTAGAGGAATATAATTTAAGTGTGATCTCATCTAAGGTGCTGATTTTCCCCCCTTACCTTTTATGTTCTCATTTGTTTCTGGGTTACCAACTCCCCAAATACTCCTAAATAGTACTTCTAAACTTTGAAGAAGCTTCCAGACTCAATGAAGACCACAGTGATATTGCCATTCCTGGAATAAATAGGAATTTTCCTTTAAACAAAGCCAATCAGGCAGCTGAAGGTGAAAGTTCAGCTGGCAGGTGAGCTATTTTTAAAATAGTTAATGATAATTTATGAGTGCAGGTACATAGAAAAGCAGAAGTATTTAAGGGGAGGAGCATCTCCATATAATTATTGGCTTAAACAATATTAATCAACAGAGAAATTAATTTGCAATTCCAGAGAGCCAAAGAAGATGTAAAGAGTGGCAGGTTTGTGTGTTTAAGTACTGGGCTGCCCCAACTGCACAGAAAGAAACACAGTTCAGGAATTAATCCCATTTCTAGAAGAGAAATATAAGACGTTTCGAGCAATCTCAGTCTCAACCAGATACTTAAAGTCAATCCAAGTTTGACTCATGCTGGTTAAGCACTACTTGCCCAACTGGACATTCTACAGACATGTGGACTTCTACACCCAGAATTCCCTAGTTTACTTGGCTACTACTGAGAATAATGATAATGACCATAGCCTTCCCCAGGTCCATACAGTATATTATTTCATTCTGTACATCGCTGTGGCCATATGTGGATATCAGAAGCTTTTTTGTGCAAATAACACAGAAAGCTGCAATCAGTCAAAAATGAAAAGCAACTGTTTCTGATCTCTTCTGGATGGCCAAGGAGAAAGAATTAAAATAAGAGAGCCTTGGTGGAATGAAGTTCATTCTTGTAGCATTAAGTTCCAGAACTACATCACTGTCTTTCTGCAGAATATTATTAAGGCTGTACTAATACTGTATCTTGGCTATGCCAATTCTGCTTCTTTTCCAGCCATGCTGAAAATAAAAACTCTGTTGTTCTTCTTGCCACTTTGATCCCCTTTGGAGTTGTGTTTCTGCTTCTCATCACAGTCTTTATTGTAAAGTTCAGATTATTTAAGAATTCTGGTGAGTCTATACTGAGTGTAACTTCCTTGGAAACTATTTTAATTTTTTTTCATACTGATTGCTTTAGCATATTTTTGAGTATCTAATAGTACAAATACTGCTTTTTCATATAGAAATAAAATTACAAGATAAAAATTAGGGTCTGGATTATATGTATACCATGTACTGAACAATTTAAAAAATTCTTTCATTCCAGAAATTATGAGTGGGGCAGGAAGGGAGAGTAGAAAGAATGAAATACCTGTTTTGCAGAAACATTTACAATTTTAGGTATGACTAGTCAAAAGTCAGTCAAAAGACTATTTCGATGTAGATGGGTTTAAAACTTCTCAACCCAACAGTGATAACAGTGGGGAAAATCTGTGGCAAAACAACTGCTCTCATCTAAAGCACTGCCTGGTTGTTGTGTCAAGGGGGATGAGATGGTTCTTCTGTTTGTTCTGTTCCAGCTCTCTCCCTCCTATTAAACACAGTGGGAATGAATTAAGGTTACCTGTTCAAGACTATCACCATTTATAGGTCTCTTTAGTGCCACATTAGGGGAATGAAGAGGTTTAGATTTAGATCTAAGACCGTATGTGACACACCTCTGTGTGGAGCTTTTCTGTCCCAAGCTGGATCTGTGGCGGCTCCTTCAAATAATACTTATAAAATTTATTTATTTTTATTTATTAGTTAAATTTATATGACCACCCAACTCCCCCAACGGCGGGAGACAATAAGTCTTCAGCACTAGGTCTACTATCTACATCAACATTTTCTATCCTAGAATTACTACAATATATACTGTATATAGAATCTAAGGTGGAAAGAATTACAGTGAATGAAATGCTGTTTCTCTTTTTATAGATCTTGTATCAGTTGGAAGCTATAGGACAAATATCAGCATGGCAGATTTTGAGAATGCAAGACAGTATGGGGCAAAGGACAATGAATGCCTGGAAGAAATTCACGAGACCCAAATAGGGAGGAAGGATGGTAATATTATTTAAAATGTATTCTAATTATGGCTTGATGCTTATCAGCCAAATATTTATTTTTATTTATTTATTTATTTATTTATTTATTTATTGGATTTATCACCGCCCAACTCCCCCAAGGGGGACTCTGGGAGGTTTACAACAATATAGTTGTCACTTGTTCAGTAATGAAGTTACATTATTTTGCCATTTATAGAATTAATGGATACATGAAGCTCTCTTTTGTTCACATCCAATCCCATAATATCTTGTATTCTTTTCAGAGTATGCAAATACTTCTGGCAGTCCTAAGGAGGCTGGTAAATCAAAGAAACTGAAGAGGGTAAGGGCAAACTAGATTATTTTGACAGGACTATAATGGATTAATAAACATTATTATTATCATCATTATTATCATCATTATTATTATTTGTTGTTATTGTTATTGTCGTCGTTGTCATTGTCGTTGTCGTTGTCGTTGTCGTTATTATTATTATTATTATTATCCTTTTAGAGCTTAAGGTAGTATACAGGAACTTTTCTTTTTATCAGCTTCTTTTATATCCTGGCTTCTTCTAGCTTTGTCAAGCAGAAACGTTCTCATGATTGTCCCTAATTGCAGAATTTTCTGTACTTTGGAGTAAAGTTGGCTACCTCCTTCCCTCACTTCTGGAGGGAAATAAAGTCTTCTTGTTTCACAGTGCTTTTCTCTTTCATCAGAGTGACAGGTTTGGAAGTTGGATGTTGGGCCATTTAAAAAATTGCTATGTTACTTTCTTTTCATATGTAATTTTAGATTATAATTTTAAATTAACAGCTGTTTTATTTGATATTTTAAAACCTTGTCCTAAATCCTTTGTGATTGTTTGAAATATTGTACCAAGTATTGTAGAGTGAGAGATACATACTGTAGCTTAGGTTCCTGCAACAGTTCCAGGTTCAGTTCTTGGTTTTTGCTGGTTGGGCTGAAAAAACTTGGATCTGAAACTCTGGAAGTTGTTTCTAGTTAGTGTCAATAATAATGGGCTAAATAAACCAATGATCTCACGCAGTCTGAGTGCCCTAATCTTGTAGGCATTAATTGCATATGGGATGAAATATGATGAACATTAGCATGAAATTATAGCATTAAAGTTTATGCTATAATACGTTTATTAGTATTTAAGGCAGCCTTACTGTCTGGAGAATTTGTGGAGCTGAGATCACACACCTGGAGAATACCCAGTCTGAGGGTGGCTGTTTTAAAATGCACATGACTATTTTGTCAGGTTCCTCATCATGTTAACCTTGGACCCCATTAAAATAATATTGGGATTTCTATTCACTTTTTTAGGGCTCCAAAGAGGAAGTTGAAATGGCTTACACAACATTCCTGCTTAATTCAGACAACATTTCTAAAGTAACCTCCCCAGAGCAGTAGAACTTCGCAATCAGCTGAATAGTCTCATTTGGGACAGTTCTGAAGACCAGTGAAAATCAATTATGCCTTAATGACTGAAGACAGATCATGACTGGAATCAACACACAAATTCTTATACTCATTGAGATTCTGATAATTTTCCCAAATTGTTTCAATTCTATCACTGCTTATCCAATTATGCACTTCTGAATCTGGTATGTTGCTTTAAGAGTAAACAGCTTCATTTGCACTGAATAATAATCTTCTTAACTTTATAAACCTAACATTGTTTTTTGAAATGATGTTTTAAATGTACTTGTTCAGGAATTTTGCACGTGTGATTTGGTTGTCTTCATATAGAAGGCAGAAACTCAAGAGATCCTAATGGGAATGCATTTTCATAAAATACTGGGTTACTCAATAAGGGGGCATGGAAGGATTTTTTTCCATTAGACCAAACCAAGATCAAGTTAGTTAAGCATATTGTTTTCCCTCCAGGAAGCTCAGAGGGCATGCATCAGATTATCTTTTTTTTCATCTGGACAACTTTGTTCTGATGTCTTTAGGCTGATCATTAATGGCTAGTCTAAGTCCATTTCAGGACTGGGCAGGGATTTTCACCACCTGTCCCTAGCTCTAGGGCATCCTGGACCTTCATCTGGGGAAAGGAAGACAATGAAAACAATGGCTCTGGGCTCCACATAAGGAAAGGACCCCATCCAAAGTATTGATCTTTTGATTCAAGGCAGTAAAACTGATCAGTTAAAATTTAATCCCAACTTACATATTTTGGGTTTCACAACATATTTTTCTTTTCTTGAGCCATTGATAGCAACAATTACTCCTATAATACAGTAAGAATATGGTTATACAGGAGTCTCCAATGCATGGCCTATCCTTGGGCCTTCCTTTTACAATCTTACAAAGACCCTGAGTACATGACACTGGGAAACTCCATTGATGCCAAGTGTTAGAATGCTTTAAATGTAAATACTTTTAGGAGTAGGACAACCTAGAAGAAGCTCTGAGCAGCAGGTAGAGTTAAATCTCTTACTTTAAGCTAAATCCGAAGAATTGAATACATCAAAAATTGTGCACTCACTGCTGCATCTGAGACAGAAAAAACCCAAACACTAAAATCAATAATACTAAATTTAAAAATAATTTAGGGGGTACTGAAACATTCTGCATTCACAACATTCTGCATTCTCAAACATTCTGCATTCACATCAATGCAGGAGATTGTTTTATTAAAACCATGTAGAATCACCATCTTCATGCACAGATATTTTTAAGTCAAGATCAAAGGCAAAAGCATTGATGCTGATTAGGATCCCTGGGTACTAAATGATCCTCTGCTGCATTTTGCTATTGATGGGCTTTTGAAAATTATATTTTTAAAAAATAACCTTTTTTTGTAATGCTAATGATTTTATCTGAATTTCCTTGGAATCAATGACTTTAAGACATATACAATGTTTATTATGGTATGTTTTCATAAATAAATACCTTGATTAAGAATCTGAGTGTGGCAGTTGGGTTTATCTTTATTTCTGGCTTTGAAGCATGCTTACAAATGCCATAAGCCTTCTTCATGTTTCTCCCACCAGGAAGAGACTCAGGGAAGAATACACCAGGTCATAGGATTCTAAAGCACATGGAGACCATTTTCCTTCCTTAGCCTGTAGACTCATAGTAACTAAAACTAAAAACTAAAACTTGTTATGACTTAGGGCTGAAATCTAGAGTAGGAAATCAAAAACATCCTGGAAGAAGTCAGTAGCAAACCACTTACATATTATTGCCAAAAAATTATATGTGTGCATATAATCATCAGGAGTTGAATTTGACTCAAAGGAGTGTTTACTTCTTTTTTTAAACGTTAAGTTTCTTGGCAAAACAATAGAAGGAAAGTAGTATACCCAGAAAGTAAAAATGGAGAGTGAAAAATCTGGGTTAATGTTAAAAATTAGGAAGACAAATATATCAACCAGCATGCTTAGTGGGTTCAGAGTTGGTGAAAAGTTAAGATAGGGTAGGGGTTTTGGGGGGAAGTATTTCAAGAATAGATCAAGATAGTGTGTAGGAAGGATAAAGCTATTTCTGTAAAACCAAAGATCAGAATAGTTAAAGCAATTGCTTTCCTATGATAAGGTATGGCTGTGAAAACTGAATATTGTGAAACAGTAGATAAACAGAAGATAAACCCTTTTGAATTATGGATTTGGAGACAGTTATTAAGAATATTATATGAGAAGAACCAATCAGTTGGTCCTGGAAGTAAGAAAGACTGATTGCTCCCTTAAGGCATTGATTAGCAAACAGAAACTCTCTCATTTTGGACATGTGATGGAGTTGGATGATGGACTAAAAAAAACCCCTATGTTTGAAAAGACTAAAGGAAATAGAACAGGAAGGCAACTGGGAATCAACTGTTCTTTCTTTTGGTCTAATATTCAATATGTATGTGTACACACACACACACACACACACACACACACACACTAATTTCATCTCAGTGCTAAAATTAATCTGGGATGCTGTATCCCCAGGACTGCTTCTTGTTATCTTTTCATGGTTCTATCACTCCTCCATTATAAATCCTAGCCTACCTGTCCTTGATCGCTTTTTGTCCAGTTATATTCACATTGTCTTGTACATCGAGAAAGAACATTTTTATGCAAGGTAAAGTGCCCACTGAGTTCAAAACGTGGCTCCTTAATATGTAACATAACTTGTGAGTTCTTTTTCCCCCCCATTTTTGATGTCTTGCAAGGAACTGTTGGATTGAAATAAGAGAGTGGACTCTTCTCACTGTGACTTTGGATAACATTTTTGATCGTGAACAATGAACAGAAACCTCAAGGATGCTTTCATCACCAAAAGAATGAAAAATTTGGCTGAACAGTGCAAAAGCCATGCTGTGAAAAGCAACTAACTGTGAGCAAGAGAAAAGATACTATGAGGAGTGCCTGAGACTCTAGACGGCTCTCCCTTTTTTTAAAAAAATACTTTTTATTGAAGAATTTTACAATACTAAAAAGTAAGACAAACTAAAATCAGAAATGAGAAGAATAGAAAAGAGAAGAAATACAAAGTGCAAAGAAAAAAGGAAAATAATAAAAAGAAAAGAACAGAGAAAAAAGCAAGGATAGAAAAAAGAATATTTAAAGAAACAACTCCCAATCTTCCTTGCAACAAGTACAAGCAAATTAATATTTTCCCACCCTCAATGTGGTTAGACACATAATTCACTTCTTCCCATAATACCCCCCTTTGTCCAATCACAAATCCAAATCCAATCACAAATCCAAAAATCGTTGTCATTTCTGTCCAAGTATTGGCAAAAAGTACGTAAAGGGTTTCCAGAATTTTATAAAGATAGTTATTTTAACCCTGATCAAATAAATCGGCTTTATATTCCTTCCTTTTGCCTTTAACAGTCTTAATCTTGATCAAGTTGCTGTCATACAGAGACTCTGCAGCAGTCCCCAACCTTTTTGGCACCAGGGACCGGTTTCGTGGAAGACAATTTTTGCATGGACTGGGGGGGGGGATGGTTTCGGGAGCGCGCAACCTAGATCCCTCACATGCGCAGTTTACAGTAGGGTTCACACTCCTATGAGAATCTAATGCCGCCGCTGATCTGACAGGAGGCGGAGCTCAGGCAGTAGTGCGAGCGATGGGGAGCGGCTGTAAATACAGATGAAGCTTCGCTCGCTCGCTCGCCCACCACTCACCTCCTGCTGTGCGGCCCAGTTCCTAACAGGCCACAGACTGGTACTGGTCCGCGGCCCAGAGGTTGGGGACCCCTGCTCTAGAGGGCTCTTCCAAACTGCACTGTTTTCCCTGCCAACAGTCTGGATTCAGGATCTCATTACAAGTAAGTTGGCTGGTAGTGACTTGTCATTCTGACAGACATTTGACCTGTCCCTTCAATTCTGTAATGAAATCCAATAATTCTAAATTACCCACACCTTTGGAACTTCTCAGCATTTGGATAAACGGGAAAGTGTTCAATAAAATCAATTATAAACTCCCTAAAACATTTGCTTTGATTTCACAAGTTTAAACAGTTTCCATACTGTATGTAAAAACAGTGAAATGAGTAACAGCCCTGTGGGGCCTGAAGAACAATAACAGAAGGTTCAGGAGCCCAGGGTGCCAGAAAAACAGTTTTAAATTACAGCTGAAGTCATTTTCTGAGATTCGCTCCGTAGGGGAAAAGTGTGGAAGGTTTATAAATAGAATAGAAGTACTTTAAGGACTTTCTACCTTCCCCAATCTTTATCCTTTTCTTTCACTTAAACAAATCTGTCAAGGGTAATTAGTGTCATGCTCTAGAACCTGATCCGTCAGAGGCCTGAGAGGCACAGATCCATCTCCTTGGGTGGAATGTTTCCCAACAGGTGTGGGTATCTCTCTGTTCCTCTCCAGTATTGCTTCACTTAAAGTTTCAATGAAGACAGACAGCAAAATAGTGATCTAATAGACATCTAAAAATAGACATCTAAAAATAGACATCTGCGATAGCGCCCGCATTATGGAACATCTTGCCCCCGGAGGTGAGGCTGGCCCCCTCACTCCTGACCTTCCGGAAAAGAAGACATCAATCCTTAGGTATGAAATGTAGCAGCCTTAAGGCAAGAGCCTATTATGACGTAATGCAACTTGCTTGGGACCCTCCCACAGGGAACAAAAGTTTATGGTTGTGCAATCATGTCTAACTGCTGTACGACAGGTGATTTCTAGACTTACAGGAACTGAAGAACATCACTACAGCTGTGCTGAATCAGATGTAAACTCCAACTAATCTAGCATCCTTTTCCCACAGTAGCCAGAGAGATTGGAAAGTCCACAAATAGTGCTTTTTCTTCAAGTAATCACAGGGCTGAGCAGGGAGCAGTTTCTGAGCTAAAGACATTGATTCTTAACACTACCGAAGTCAAGCATATTCCCCTCTTGAGCAAAATCACGTGTACCATTGACTAATTCTTATTTTTCAGTATCTTTTTTGTAAATCAGCAATCACTTTGTTGTTGGCACTGGGGTCAACCTTCCCCTGAATGGCAAAGGGAAACCATCTTTCACCTCTTGACCAGTTACAATAAAATCTGTTTCCCCAAAGCCTAAAATCTCAATTCAGATATTAACGTCAGGAATTTGGCTGTATTATTATTAGGTGTTCAAGTTTTTTCTTTAACATTAATTAACATTCTATCCCAAACTTTGAATATCATCTTGGCTCTCTTTGAATTGGATTACTAATGCACTTCTATGACTGGGTTCATTCCTCATGCTAAAGCATAATATAGTTTCTTTGGTTTAATTTAATATGTTCTGTGAATCCAACCACTGAGTTTCTAAACCATGCCTTCTTGTGCTATTTGAATCCAACCAATCATGGTTTGTGTAATAAACGATGGTTAAACAATGATTTATGGCAATGTATGGATCCAATCCATGTGAGATTTCTGTTAAAGCTCACCTATAGGGATATTAGATTTGGGCTGCAAAAATCTGGACAACCACTGAATAGCAGCAAGGAGATTCCAAAAACACTTTGCTGCCCACACATGTTTCACCTTGTTGTCTAAATTATTTTCAGAAATATAAATATATACATTAAATACATTATTATGCACTTCAGTGTTCTGTCTCATTGTGTCATTGTGGGTCTCTTTGCTTGTAATGTATGTGCAACATGCCACACAATTTTTTTTTCTTTTTACCCACCTGCATTCCTGTGCGAGACATAATACACACAAAGATTCTTTATTTTACTCTTAATAACTATATTGTATAACATATTATATAATAACTAATTCTATAACATATATTATTTGCAAGCAGTATGGAACCCTTGTGTGTGTGTGTGTGTGTGTGTGTGTGTGTGTGTGTGTGTGTGTATACACAATATATACAGTATATTGCAAGTACAAAGAAAAAATAGAAAAGAAAAAGAACAAAAAATAGATTGAAATGAGAATAACAACCATTTTTTAAAGTTAGCTTTAAAAAATTCAAAAATTAAAATAAATCTGCATGTTGGAATATCTTTTATCAGTTTGAAATTTTGATGTCACTACTAAAAGAAATTAGCATTTAAATTGGGTTATTATTTAACAACTATAACTAGTATCACTCAAATTACAAATCATAAACCAAGATTTTAAAAATTGTCTGATCTATGAAGTTTAACAAATTTATCAAATCATAATAAAACTGCCATCTTACATTGAAGAAAACCCAAAGCTTGGATGTGGTACGAATGTGTTTGTAAGATTATAATCCCAAAACATATTACTGACAAGCAGTAGGGAATTCTTAACTCTTGTTAATGACAGTGCCAAACCACATTTTGTCCCCTGGCAGTTTGGCAACTTTCCTACCCAGCAGCATCTCTGAGATGTCTGCTGTTTTCCCAGAATTCGATTAACTGCCATTAAGTTAGCGTCGGCTTTTAACAACCACTCACAGAAACGGCTTATCACATAAAAGAAATGGATTACCACTTTTTTAAAATCCCAGAATGGAATCCCATGACACAGAGTCCTCCAAACCCATCTGAAATTTGGCAGCCTTATTGCGAAAGAAGGGGAAACTATGGCTGTAAATGCCATCTAATGATGTCCAGAAACAATAAAGGTACAGTACTGGCATTTCTTTCCCCCTTCAATAATTGTTAAAGAAGCCTAGTGCAAAGCCTTGCACTAATTTGAAAACTGGCAGACTCCATCCGTTCAGAATGAGCTGCTTTGCCTAAAAGTTTAATTTAGTTTCTGTTAAAAAATGAAAAGGAATAGAGAGCCATGTTAGTCTTTGGTGGCAAAAAAAATCAGGAGTCTAGGAGCATTTTTCCCGTATGACAAATGGGAGCTGCAGCTCACTTCGTTGGATGCTTACAGTGGCCAGACTGACGTAGGCTTTAAATTCGGGTGAGGCCGGGTTAGGCATCTACATCACCAACCTGTCTTTCCCTCCCTTGCCCCCCCCCCCGGTCCCGTCCCAATCGAAATCCTACGTCAGCCTGGCCACTCTATGCATCCCATGAGGTGAGCAGCTCGTGAAAGCTCAGGCCTTTCAGTAACTTTTGTTGGTCGGAAAAGGTGCTCCCAGACGTCTGTATAGTCCCAGCGACTGTCAAAAGGACAGCTGAAGGTCCAGAGTTTTGAAAGTGTTTTTTTTTTCATTTTCTCCCCAACTTGAATGAGGCTGCTTGCCTTGAAAGTAAATGCACCCTAATTCAAACCATCCACAAAATCTAAAACTGTGCAGAGGCATCTGCAGGATTTAGCACTTCCATCACATGAGGAAAGCGAAGTTACACCATCATGGAACAAGCAACATCCCTTTCATACATGCACGCACTGTCATGACACGTGTTCAAAAGAGCCAGAGTTTATGTCACATCAGCATGATGCTGCTTTCATCATTTTTCCCGTTAACCGCCCCCCTCTATGGACACCTTTGTCTGGGTCAAAAGTGAAGAAGACTGGTTTCAGCAAGTGACCTGGCAAGGTCTTCTGCTGCTCCTGCCATCAAGCCATCATTGTATTTTCTCAACATGGCATTGCTCTGGAGAACTACAGGAAATGCCAGTAGGAACTTCTAGACACCCCCTTGTACCCTACCATTCCTACAATACCCAGGAGTGATGTCTGAGAGTAGTGCAATATTGGGAGGCTCGTGAGTAATGTATATCATATAGCCAGTTTGGTCTAGTGGTTAAGGTGCTGGGCTAGAAACCAGGAGTCTGTGAGTTCTAGTCCCACCTGAGGCATGAAAGCCGGCTGGGTGACCTTGGGCCAGTCACTCTCTCTCAGCCCAACTCACCTCACAGGGTTGTTGTTGTGGGGAAAATAGGAGGAGGAAGGAGTATTAGGTATGTTATTTATTTATAAAAATAATAAAGGCGGGATAGAAAATTAAATCTATCTATCTATCTATCTATCTATCTATCTATCTATCTATCTATCTATCTATCTATCTATCTCAAAACTCTTTCAATACCCAGGGGAAGGCTAGCAAAAGCCATTTTGCAGAAACCTCTTCAGATCTGTATCTGCCCTTCAAAGTGTCTCCTTTACTAGGAGCTGCAGGGGTTTCCCCACCTCAATATGGTTGCCAGCATAGTATATTCCAGTGCAAGAGAGAGAATAGTCTTTGCAAATTGGTATTGACATGCCATAACATATACCTTGATTTCCTTTCTTGCTGTCATGGTTTTTCCACAGCCTATATCCAGGTAGTGATGTTAAGAGGAGGAGCAGGAAATACGTCCCATGGGAAATACACCAAGCTGGCTTAGTGGGAAGCACTGATTTTTCCCAGTAAGAGTTTATAGTACTTCCAAATGATTCCCTTGTCTTGAATTAGACATCTTTCTCGCAAAGGCATGTCATTTCAAAAATAGTGATGCAAACTAAAGAAACATTTTGCCTGCTGGCATGTTAGGTAATCTTTTCTAGCAACCTGAGTTACTGACAGAGATGGAGGAGGAATTCTTAGCTTTTTATATATATTTTTCTTCCTTCACAGACTTCTTTATGCTAGGAGTAGGTTTGTCCATGTTTGCATCACCATTATTGTATCATCTTGTCCTAAAGAGTTTTCTGACAATTGCACTGGCAAAAAGACAAACAAGTTTGCCATGACATAACTGGACTCCTGTTTAATGCATAATCATAATCCAAATGTGAGTGTTTTATAAAGTTTTGAACTTGATATGAGCGACAAATGCTGCCTAGCTAATATGAGTCTTTGCATATTTCTCAAGAAATAAATCCACTGTCTAATGGGGTTCACTCCTAAATTAGTTGGCAGAGAACCAAAACCATTTTTAAAATAATCCATAAAAGCATTTTAAAAACAAAACTTAAATCCATGCCTAAAAATAATAGAAACAACAATAAAACTATGAAAATAGTTGTATAGCTCAAGTGATACACTAGCTTTCAAATGTTTTTGTCTTAGGATAGATAACCAAGACATAAGGTAAAGGCTCCCCCCCGCATATTTGTGCAGTCGTGTTCAACTCTAGGGGCCGGTGCTCATCTCTGTTTGTTAGCCGAAGAGCCAGTGTTGTCCGAAGACGCTTCTGCGGTCATGTGGCCGGCATGACGCACGCGGAACGCTGTTACCTACCCACCAAAGTGGTACCTATTCATCTACTTGCATTTGCATGCTTTCGAATTGCTAGGTTGGCAAGAGCTGGGGCAAGTGCGGGAGCTCACTCTGTCACGCGGGACTAGGGATTTGAACCTCCGAACTTGCGACCTTCCATTCGACAAGCCTGGCGTCTTACCCGCTGAGCCACCACGCCCCTAACCAAGACATAACCAGGATATATTTATTTGTTATCAAACTTGTATGCCACCTGACTCCCAACAACTTTGGGTGGCTCACAACAATGAAAACAAAGAAATTACAAGAAAACCAGTAAAAGAACAAAGAGATAAAAGGTGGCAAGAATGGCAGTCCAGATGGAAAGAAGGAAGGAATCTCACTCTCCCTCACCAAAGGCCTGGATGAAGATCCAGGTCTTCAAGCCTCTTCGAAACACCAGTAGGGTGGGGGCCATCTGGATCATGAGAGGAACCTCATTCCAGAGGGCAGGTGCTGCTACAGAGAAGGTGCACTTCTGGGTCCTAATAGATGACATTGTTTCATTGAAGGAACTCGGAGCATGCCAACCCTGCCAGATCAAACTGGCCAGGCGGCTACTGTGGGAGACAGGCGGTCCCTCAAGTTACCAGGCCCTATGCCATGGAGGGCTTTATAGGTAATAACCAGCACCTTGAATCACACCCAGAAGCAAACTGGCAAACAGTGCAGCTCATGAAGCAAAGCTGTTACATGGGCATACGGAGGCACACCCATCACTGCCTGTGCTGCTGTGTTCTGGACCGGGTTGTCTTCAAGGGCAGCCCACAGTAGAGTGTGTTGCAGTAGTCAAGCTAAAATGTAACCAGAGCATGAATGACTGTCAGAAGGGCCCCCAGTCTAGGAAAGGGTGCAACCAGCACCCCAAATGAAGTTGTGCAAAGGCTTTCCTGGCCACAGCTGCCACCTGCTCTTTGAGCAGGATCTATGAGTCCAGGAAGACCCCCAGATTGAACACCGCCTTTGAAAGGTTGTCATAAGATTCCTCTGAGAAGGCATCTAATACCGTATTTAGTCATTAAGCTTGGACTTAGGCTTGGAATCACCTCTTGTCTCTTGATTCTGGAATCAAGTTTGGTCTAGTGGTTAAGGTGCTGGGCTAGAAACCAGGAGTCTGTGAGTTCTCATCATTGGCGATCACTCGTAGCCGAGTAAGATTGTTTTCCAAAGGTAAAATTTTAACAGTGGATCCGTAAGTGGCTATAAAGGCCAATTCTGGATCCGCACAACCTCCCACAATGAGGGCATAGGTTTCTGGGTGGGAGACGGTCATGATGAGGGTTTGCCTGACGTGCCTTCCTTTTAGCTCTTTTCTCCCTTTCGCCCTGTACTCGTGCTTCTTCAAAGAATATTCTAGTTCTAGTCCCGCCTTAGGCATGAAAGCCGGCTGGGTGACCTTGGGCCAGTCACTCTCTCTCAGCCCAACTCACCTCCCAGGGTTGTTGTTGTGGGGAAAATAGGAGGAGGAAGGAGTATTAGGTATGTTCACCACCTTGAGTTATTTATAAAAATAATAAAGGCGGGATACAAAATTAAATAAATAAATAAATAAACTAGAGCCACAGCTTATCATAGGGGTGAAATTGAGATTTTACAATCTCTCTGGACAACTTTCTCTTCCTTATTTCTTCTCTGACATCATCAGTTTCTGCCTCCTCCTCATATCTTTAATTCCCTGCCTCTATCATTTTGAATTAGCCCCTCTTTTTTTGCTTTCTAATTAATTTGACTGATCTTAGAAAGGTAAGCAGGTTAGATTTGGTTACTATTTGGATGGGAGACCAATAGAAAATATCAGAGCTGTTAACCAGGAAATTTAAAAAATAAACCTGTAAGAAGGTAAAGAAAACCACTTCCATATTATTGCAAAGGGAACTCTATAGGTGTGTCCATGAAGTCATTACCTACTCCACTTGGACTTAATTTCTCAAACCAAATCTTACTATTCTCTTCCCCTGACTCACTACACTGTAGGTTTCAGTGCTGTGTTTTCATATCTACACTGCTTCTGCTAATACCTTTGATTGGTTCCCATTTGTGCTGCCCCATCTTTCAATCTGCATTTTCAATAATGAAATAATTTCATACATGCTCTTTACAATCACTTCAGACATGAAAAATTGCCTCATGGCTTTTATAACTTGCATATTTAAGACATTAAACCTCCCATGCAATACAACTAAAAGTGGAAAGGGCGTGTGCCTTCCTTATACTGATAATCTACATCTCTGTTCTATGGGAGAACATTAAAACCTTTCCCTTAGTTAACTGATCACAGGTTGGATTTGGAACAGCATTTGAGGCAGGACCGCAACTAGGGTCTGTGTCACCCGGGGCAAACATGGATTCTGCGCCCCTCCCCCATGGGTTGGTGAGGGAGGTGTTGTCATTTTGGCACACACACACCCAGTGCAGCGCCTGGGGCACATGCCCCGGTTGCCCCCCCCCCCATTTGCGGCCCTGATTTGAGGAATAGATCACATTACACATAAGAAAGGACAGCTCAAAACCATAGGCTTTCTGAAGTACTAATATACAGCCTTGAAAATATAGAAGTGAGTATCTGCCCAGGATTACTCCAATCTCTAAACATATCATTTCTTGCTATTTTTTTTTACACAAACCAGTGTTCTGGTGTAGAGGAGAAGTAGTAATACACATAGTGCTCAACACCTTAACAGTTTCCTTGTTCATTTAAAGCATTTAGTGCATAATCTGTGGCCTCATGGCCACAAGGAACCTCAAAAAACCTTAGATGTGACCTCCAGTTTTTAATTTCTGATATGACAGAAAGTGGGAAATATTAAATATGTTGGGAGTGGAAAATACTAACTGATGTCATAAGGTACACCAGACTTGGTAACAAATGCCATATAGGTCTAGAACTTTGTACCAGCCTCTTCCCGTTCGGGCCCCTCCCTTCGCTCTCACAGTTCCCAAATCCCTCAGTTACCATTCTCCACTAACAAGCTGATAACACCATTTGGCCTGGCCTTGGTGTAAAGTGAAGACAATAACCAAAGGGTGCCAATCTAACCTCTGGATAGAAGTTACTCCATAAGGAGAGGAGCACCACAAAGAAAAGCCACCTACAGGGCCCCACCAATCTCATATCTCATATTCAGGAGACATTCAGCATCTCCAGACATACATGTTGGGCAGACATACTGGGTGGGTTGGGGCTACCTGGAGAAAACAGTCCCTCAAGTACCTAGCAGCCAAGCTATGTTCAGCTTTAACTACTAAAACCAATACTTTAAATTGTACCCAGAAACCTACTGGAAACCAATGTAGCACCTGTAATATAGGTGTTTCATAGCTGTAATGGGTGTCACCCACCAGCACACAGGAAGCTGCATTCTGCAGCAATTGCAAATTGTGAATAGTCTACCAAGGTAGCCCCATGAAGAATGCATTGGAGTACTCTATCCTGGTGCGAAGGAGGGTGTGAATTCTATTAATTACATAGAATTAGACTGAATATTGCACTTTAAAAAGTTCTATATACATGAAGCATTCAGCCTTCATAAGATTTTGCAAAGCAATAAATCATAATTATTGGAAACATGGAATGAGTCTACACAACTTTCTAAGAGCTCCATTCTAGTTATAAATTCCCTCTGGCAATAGGTGTCACCAAATCTAAGCTTATTTTGGTTTATAGTAGCGCTATTTCAAATCATCCTACATGAAGAAGACACTCGAAGATGTAGAGGTATCTCAGAATTGCTTCAGGCATTGCAGGAAACATCATCTATGCCATGACTCATGTGTCAGCAAACTTCTTAATAATATCCAGAAAGAAATACTTATAGGAGACATGCACATAATCTCTCTGCACATTAAACCTGAGTCTCTGCCAGGTGAGTTTTCTTTCGATATTACAACAAAACACAATAAGCTAAATGGATTAATTATAAAATCATAACAATTTAGTAAAAAAAAAAAACACCAGGCAATTTGCAGTTGCAGAAACAGCAAAAGCAATGAAACACACAATCCCAGACCCCAGCACAATTGCCAGTAAAATAATTAAAACAATAAACTGTAAAATTATCTCAGTACCATACATAAAAAAGTAAAGGTAAAGGTTCCCCCCACACATTTGTGGAGTCGTGTCCAACTCTAGGGGCCGGTTATCATCTCCGTTTGTTAGCCGAAGAGCCAGCGTTGTCTGAAGATGCTTCCATGGCCATGTGGCCGGCATGATGCAGAACGCTGTTACCTACCCTCCGAAGTGGTACCTATTCATCTACTTGCATTTGCATGCTTTCGAATTGCTAGGTTGGCAAGAGTTGGGTCTAGTGCAGGAGCTCACTCCGTCACGCGGGGCTAGGGATTCGAACCTCTGAACTTGAAATCTTCCGATCGACAAGCCTGGCATCTTACCTGCTGAGCCATCGCACCCCCCTACAAATATCATTAACTAAACAAAAATAATAAAAATAGAATAAATTGCCAGTCAGCATTAAACATAACCACCAAGAACTGCCTAACATTCTTAGAGTCCTATGCTATGAACGCCCATCCAACCACAGGAGAGTCCAAAACAAAAGTGATGAGGGAGCTATCCTGACTTCAGTGAAAAAATATTCCAAAGCGTTAGGGAGAGCCATGGTAAAAAAGCCTACTTCCTTTTTACCATCCCCCAAAACATCCAGGCACAGGGAATCACAGCATGCTTTCCTTTGTTTAATAGTAATTTTATTAAAGATTACAATTTACAACAATAAAAAAATACAAACTAAAAAAATAAAAGAATTTAAAAAATAGAAGGTGCAGAAAGGGAAAAAAGAGAAAAAAGAGAAAGAAAAATAGAAAAGAAAGAAAAAATAAGAATATAGTAAAGAAAAAGAAAAGAAATATATAAAGAAGTGACTTCCTCCTTCATAACAAGTATAAACAATTTTAGTAACTTATCACCTCCTCTTAAAATACAACAAATGATCTCTTCTTCCTATATCCCATCCCTTATCTATAAACAAATCCATAAATCCTGTCGACCCAGCAGTTCAAAAGCTTGCAAGTAGATAAATTGGGTACCACCTTAAGTGGGAGAATTTGCTGACGTCCTGTCGGGTGTCGGCTTCCACCGAACTAAAGATCCCTTGAATGGCGGCAGTCACGATGGATCCCGAAGCAACAACAACAACAGGATGTCAGCAGCCGGCTCTGACGCAAGGCATTGTGGGACATGTAGTCCAGAAGCCAGAGAAGAGTCGGTTCCCTTACCCCTTTCCTTGGCGCGCGATTTAATGAAATAATGTATAACGATGTATATGTATGTATAACGATGTATGTAAGCGGCCTAGAGTCCTCCGTTAGGGAGGGGATAGGCAGGGTATAAATACAATAATTAAATAAATAAATAAATAAATCCGCGTCATTTCAGTCCTGATATCAGCAAAAGCCCATTAAGGGTTACTAGAGGTAACAACATATCTATTTTAACCTTGATCAAATAAACCAACTTTATATTCCTTCCTTTTACTTTTAATACTCATGATCTTTAGTCCCTTCAAACAATGTTCTAGAACTTGATTTCTTTTCATTTTTTCTTTGTCCCTTCTCACAAAATTCTTCAAAGCTTTATCAAGTTTCTTTTGTAAATCCAATATAGGAAAATTATCCAGGTCACTCTCTTGGTTTGCTGTTTGTATTTCCCTTTTAATTATTAAGACATCTGCCAGTTTCTTTTGTATGTCCAGTGTAACATTTTTTTCCATGTCGTAGCCTGTCATTTTTAAATCCACTTACAAATCAGTCAAATCATGTCAGGTAATACTTGTTTCTCTTCCATAACATCTTTTAAACACAGTCTATCTATACAGGCAGACACTCTTAAAATTAACTTCTGGGTCCATTATTCAAAAATATCCTTCAATATGTCCAATGTTAAAATATTTTGGTCCATTCTGTATTAGTAAGTCGAGTTTGAGTGTTCTTCTCCTTTAATTATAATATTTAGATCCTTCTAGTTCCCTCTAGTGTCTAATTCTTTTAAGTCTTATCTTATTATGTTTTTTATAAAGAATTCAAAACAGAAGCATTTTCTCAAAGGTAGGATTCCTTATAATTCATTCCAAAATCTTATTTCTGGACCCTTAGTCCATTTGTAACTTTCTAAAATCAAAGTTTGAATCACCCTTTTGCTGTTTATTCCAGAAAAAAAATCAGTAAGTCCTTAAACTTGTATTTAAAACTTCTTTTGCTAAGGATTGAAGGAAACTCACCAGTGCTGTAAAACTTGTCAATCCAGAGGTTCCTAATAGCTGGAAAGCAGTTAACAAGCAATTTCCAAAAGTGAAATGGAAAACGACATGGAAAAAAATGTTACACTGGACATACAGAAGAAACCGGCAGATGTCTTAATAATTAAAAGGGAAATAGAAAGGGAAGTATGTGAATCCTGTGTCCATAAAGGCGCCAGCTGCGGTTTGAGCAAGATGGCCATTACGTTGTCTCCCAGAGCTCTAAACCCGCTGGAGACCACTGTCTTGCAGTCTCCTTGTGAGGAGCAACTGTCTGGAGTACTTGTGGGTGATCTCAAGTCCTCTCCTTGTCCGGAGAGGAATCGCAAAGAGCCGGTCTACTCGCCAGCTCTTCATTCCACCATGGTTGCTCTCTCCGCTTTTTGAGGAGCCATCTTCAGTTTGCCATTTCTTCTCGGGAAGTCCTCCACAGCATATTTCCTGAATCAATGTTACAGGCTGGAAGATGCTACTTGGATAAGCTGGTCCCATAGAAATCAAGGACTTGATAAATTGAGTTATATATAATGATCAGCACTTTGAACTGTACTCTAAAGTGTACTGGTAATCAGGGCAATTCCTGCAGGTTAGGCATTATTCAGCTGAACCAGATCTGACCTGCATACAGTTGGCTAATGTATTTTGAACCAGATGCAGTTTTCTGAATAGTTTTCCAAAGCAACCTGGTATAAAATGCATTACAATAACCCAACAATGAGATGATGAGGGTGTGAGTGACAGTTACCAAACTATCCTCTCCTAGATACAGCTGCATTTAGCACACCATTTGCAGTTGGTCAAAGGCTGTCCTGGCCACAGCCTCCACCTGCTGTTCTGTCAGGAACTGTGAACTGAGGGGAACCCCACAGATTTCTGACCACCCCCTTCCAGACTGTCTGACCCCATTAAGCACAAAATATGGAATTATATTGAATCTGGGTGATTTCTAGCTAAAAAGCCATTCTGCCTTAATGTAGGTCTGTTTTGTCCTATGCAGATCCAGATTCCAGGCAATGGGTCAGGATGTCCAGAGACTCGCCTGTTCCAAATATAACTTCCTAATCCCTGGAAGTAATCATTCCAATTTATTGTTCCTTTGGTCAATGCCCACCTTGAGTACTATGTCCATTTCTAGATTCAGAAAAATTGGATCAGGTACAAAGAATGACAGGGAGGATTATCATGGGACTAGAATTAAGCCCTGTAAAAAAAGATTGAAGGAGCTAGATATATTTAGCCTTGAGAAAAGACTGAATAGGGATATGATACAGAAGCAATTCCTGAATGGATCTCATACAGAACAAAGGCAAGACCTGAAGTCTCTCATTCCAGACTGCAAGATGCTCAATTATGGATGTAGTTTAGACAAAGGTAGATTGCAATTGAATGTTAGAAGAAACTTCCAGATAATAAGAGCAGTTAAATAGTAGCACCAGCCACAACTAAAGAGGTAGACTCCCTTTCATTAGCAACCTAAATGCCCATTCATTTCTATGATCTATGATTCTAAAACAAAAGTGAAGTGAGATTAAATTAGCTTTAAATGATGTGAGATCTCAGGAATGTTACTTTCCTGAAGACTTCTGCTTAAGCACTTTGCTCCATTTCTGGCAGCATTATCTATGATATCCTGCTATCATGTATAGCAAATAAGGATAAGAGGGCCTTATCAAACAGGACACAAGTTGTGGCACAGCCATCTTAGGGAGGTACAACTCAATGCTGATGTAAGTTATTTTGCTACCTGCTGCAAACAATGCTGCTTTAAGGCATTTTGCTAATGGCAATGTACATACAGTATGCATGTTAGAGAGACCTCTTCAAGATGTTTTGCTTTTCTGACACCAATCCTATTAATCTCTTTTTTCCTGTTATATCAGCTAAAGAAGTAAAGTCTTAAGATCAGAATCTCAACCCACTGAACTTTGTATCATTTCCGTCATTTAACTTTTTAATTTTTCTTATCAATTCCATCATTCAAGTTCTATCCCAAAGTGAATTTCACCAGATATATATTATATTATTATATATTATATATATTATATATATTCACTCTGTGCTGATGATACAGTCATCTTATCACTGACTTGGGTGCACCATAAGCAGAGCTTGCAATCTTTAGCAACATTTTGCAGGAAAGAGAAATTGGCCATCAATTATTACAAAACAACAGGTATTTTATTTACTAAGAGAAATGCTACCTGATTTTACGATTGGCATGTAAGCAGTATCTATATTAAACAAGTAACATACTTTAAATATGTAGGTGTTTTCTTCCATCATCTATAGCTTGGAAGAAATAAACAAAGATATAATAGTCCAAGCCCCAAATGTGTGTCATGTGCTCTCCTGCATTTGGAATCTGGACCTCCTTCTACAGAATTTCTTGCCAATTAAAGTAACATCTAAAATTAACCTTACAGAAGGATTTTTGGCCCACTTAGTCCTAGCTGAAAAATTTGTTTCTTCTTGGAAGAAAACATAACCTCACATTTAACTTACCATGGTCCCTCACCCCAGTTTTGATGTTGCTTGGGTTTGACAGACCTACTTCGATTCCATTCCCAATCCATTCCAGACATCAAAAATAAGATTTAGGATTTCATCCTAAATTCCTTTATAGAGCTTTAGATTGGTCTATATTTATTGAAAGTTACTATGTTATTTGAATCATGGACTTGTTTTGACTGAGCTAATAATCAGAGTCATATATTACTGTTGTATTTATCTCCTTTTCTTTTTTTGTGATAAAAAGCTAAGAAGAAAAAATGTTCCTATTAAATAAAATATGTATGTGTCTGAGACAGAGCAAGACCTCTAGAGTTTTGTAAAAATATTCAATTTTTATTAAGATAAAATAAAAATATTGACACTGTATAAAAACAAGGCATTCAGAGTTCAAGATAATGTAGTTGTTTGAACTAAAATGTCTTTTAAATTAAATAATTTTAAAAACATACAAAATCTTAATATTGAATCTTGTTAGCAATAAATACAATATAGTTTAAAATATTACAATGAATTAAATATGCTTAAATATAAATACATTAAATAGCACAGTAAAATATAATTACTTATAAATAGTATTACATTTTTTTAAAAAAATTATTTCATGGTCAACTAATAGATAAGAATTGTTCTGCAAGGTGAGATATATAGAAGATTGAAATGATCTCCTCATTTTGAAAGATTAATGCTTTATGAAATTTCAAAGTTACTGAGTTCTGAGCAATAAAGTCAGTGTAAAATTGTTGTTCAGAATTGCAGAAGCCTCTGAAATATTCAACTAATGCTTTCAGTAAGCAACAGAGCTCAAGACTCATGCCCCCTGATTGGACATGTCAAAAACAAATGCACTTTCAAGAATCCCTGAATAGGAAATATAGCCAAGTATGGGATTATTGTTTGCCATAAATCTGTCAAATTGACCTTCACCTGGTAGCTTCAGTGCTACATCAGCAAAGGATTTGGACAGCTTTATTATAAAATAATGCAAAATAAATAAATACAAATAAATATCAATATTTTAAATTATTGAAACGAAAATATTTTCCATTAAAAATGTTTTAAGACTTCTGTTATGTGTGGTCAGGTTTAGAACTTTTCCATCCAGGCAAAGAGAAGGTCCATCTCTCCTAGAGCTTTGCTTGTTGCTGCATTCTTATCAAGCTGCAGGGGGGAAATGTTCAAATAAAGATTAATGATACCACAAGAAACTTATTTTTGCTTAGTGTATGTACATGTAAAAGAGGAAAAAGGGTTGCCAGGACTTAATGCTTTTTTTGTACAATTTTTCTTTAATATTCATATATTCAGTGGGTCAATAAAAAATTAAGTACATACAGTACTCAATCACTTCCAAGAGATTTTTTGCATTTACTGATCACATATATTTGCCTTCTCCAATCTGATGTCCTCCAGAGTGATGTCAGCATTCTCAGCCAGCTTGTCCATTTTTAGAAATGGCTATCCCAGATGGAGAAGGCTGGGGAGGGGGGTAGTGTGTGCACGCACATGTGTGTTTGCATTAGAGGGGAGGGGGGTTTCTACTCCTCCATTAGGTATGGAAGGTGGCTGGGTGATTTAATCTGCAAGGTGTGATGAAGTCTTAAAGCAGAAAGGCGGGATAAGCATTGAAAAAAATAATATAGTAAAGCAGCTTGCTTTTTACTGGAACCCTAAGATCCACCAGATGGATCTAAACATCCACCAGATGGACCTAAATAATTTGAAAGCTCAGGGCTTTATGCAGTCCCTAAGCCCCCCTTTTCCCACCATGTAGCTCCTCTCCCAATCAAGATTGCTGAAAACCAAGTTTCCCTCATGTTGAGGTGGAAACCAGATGATAGCTATAGTGAAAGCCCTAAAGGAGGCACATCACAGTTTGAAAATAAAGAAACCCCCTCAACATTGCCCCAAACCCAGCCCAAACCACATAAGTGATGTGGCCCTACTTCAATGTAGGCCTCAGCCCCTTAAAAATTGCTCTCAGTCCTGAAAGGCCGAAATGTATGATCTGGTCTTGTGAATTACTTGCTTCTTTTTGGAATAACATTTTAATGTATAAAACTAAATTTATGGGGAAATCCCTAAATATTAAAGATATTAATGTTATGCTGAATTGTATCTCAAAATTTTGGAATCTGACTTTCTTTGAGAAATTATGATTGTACTGGGCATGGGGGTTGCCAAAAGTATTCTGAAAAATTAGAAAAGTGATATTATTCTAGATATTAAGGATTGGCTTTTGGAAATGGGTAATTTATATGTTTTAGAACAGCAATTTTTCCACTAATTAGAAAGTGAAGCAATATGCTTTTCTTTGGTATAGATTTCATGATATTTTACAATAGAGTAGCATTATCAGGTTATTTTTTTTCTCACTTTGACAAAAATACAGTCTTATGAGGTATTTTCTTTAAACCAGTGATTTCTAATATAGTAAAATTCGCTTCTCACCCCAATGGGTGGTATGTGTCTTCCTCAACCTCAGGTCCTCTACCAGAGGCCTGGGAGTTTGAGGGTTCTGCGCAGTATCTTAGCTGTTCCTAGCACACACACACACACACACACACACACACACAGAAATGCACATACACACACGCATATATACATACTTAGTATTCTTTTTCATGTTTTTATTTTTTATTTGGGGGTCTATCTTTTTTTCTGTTTAGTTTTGGGGGTAACTTATTTTCTGTCTTTGGAAAAGGCATTTTGTTGTCACTGTTGTTTAAATATCAGAGCCAGAATTCCTTGCTAATTTACTACCAGTCATCCAGAATCTTTTATTTTGTATAGCCATCTGCTATCCAGATGGACCAGAGATCAGAAAGAACTCAAATTGTGAGTAAGCAGAACTGAATGTAAGCAGAATTGAAAGCACACATAATAGTATGTTGAAATCCCTTAATCTTGCTGTTCATATCATTTTTAAAATAGTAACAGGATCTTTAAGGAGAGGAAAAACCAACCCCCCCCCCCCAGTTACCTTGCCATATCCATCCAGTAATAACTTGTATCTTTTGTGTGATTCTTCCCCACAAGGACATTTGTTTTGGTCATGCTGATTTTAGAAAAATATAAAGAGAAAAGAACAATGATTACAAAAAACTGTGTATGTGTGTGTATAATTTCAATTGTCACCCTGGATATAGGTCACCACATTTAAACAATTAGCTTAATTGCACTGTTAAATTTGGAGAAAAAAATTTAGTCACTAAGCTCTTATGGCTTCTGTTGTTTGGGGAAAATATTAAGTTTAGCTTTTACACTATTCCCAATAGCACAAAAAACCAGAGTTAAGTGTCATACTTACACATTGTTTCAGATTTGCCTTAATGCTGAGGAAAGCATTTGCTAAAATGCTGCTTTTCCTTCTAAGCAAGTTACTTGTTGCATTGTAGTTCTTGAAGATGCTTTCAACATAAAACCTCAGCAGGTGGCGGAGTAAGCAGCAACTATCTGATGTCTAAAGCAAGAATAAAAGCATTAGAGCCGCTCCCCAATTTTTTCAAGGGTAAGTTCACAACAATATTTAGGCCCTTCACTGATACAAACTCACATGGAAATGTACAGTACTAACCACTGGTGCCTTTTTGCTAAGTATGTCAACTGTCTCCATTAACAAATATAGAATTCTTTATAAACCTTCTATCATTCAGTTAAATGATGTCCAATAGTCCACGTTGTGACTTGTATAAGGCTACTAAGTCAGTTATGAACTGAGGCAGGCTATGAACCCCTTTCATCCATCTAACAATATACCTATATTAGCTGTTAACTGTATTTGCTGATTGGTAAGTCAACCACATGTCTTAGTATGGAATCTACAGCAACTGTTGAGCTGGCATACGTAGATTCATATGCAATAGAAGGGAATTTATCTGAAAAAAAATTAAAATGTGAAATGGAGCAAAAATGCAAATTTATACAAATTATTCTTTTATCTATTAATTTTTCATATGCCATGTAAAGGGACAGATTAGACTATAACATGGCAAACTCTTGAGCTACTTATGGAGAAATGTTATTGCTAAGCAGGACTACCTATTCTTATTAACAATGCATGCTAAAACCAAAGAAATGAAAGAGATATCTGGACAAACATCTGGTGAATTTTGATGTATGAAATTATCTGAAATAAAAGGATGGCTAAATAAGAGGTATGCAAGTGGCCAGACACCTTCTACACTTGTATGAATTAAGTGACTGTTACTAGATTATTTAATTATGAGGAAATACATATAAATTTTGTATATCATATACAGTATATTTAAAATACATCTCCTTCTATACACAACTTGCCTTGCTGTGTATTCCTGACTTTCATGCAAGCTATTCAGAGCACTCTTGCATTCTAAAAAAGCTATTCTTACCGGGACTTCCAGTAGGACACTTTCCTTCAGCAGTTTCATATCTGTCCTCTGATCTTGGGTTTGCTGCAATTGCAAGAAGAGAAATCAAGTGAGTAAAGGAACACTGAGAAAGTAAGTGTGAGTGGAAACAGAAGTATGAAAGGCAGGTCTTGTATTTTTGAAATAAAATGAACTATAGAATCCAATCACCTCACAAACTTCCTCTTGTTTCTACCATGATTAATTTTACGACCTTTGCTGCAGATCTAACATATTTTATATTTATGATGATTTTCTCCCGTTCATTTTTTTTTTCAGGACAATATAAGCAGTATTTACATAAAGAATTACTTATTGGAATTTTTCTTCATAAGTTATTTTCAGCATCACTGAATTGTCCTGGCAATTTTTATCCTCTGTCAGTATGGTTCTCATTTTGCCTCAACTTCAGCCCATGATCTATAGAGCTTTATTCTGCAGTTATTTGTACTATGATGGAGATAGCCAAAAAAACCCAAAGGATAGCAAAGAGAATCAGGACAATTCATCACAATTTATAGCAACTCATTCTAATGTTATAGTAGAAAATGACTTCTACCAAAGTTTACTACCATAAAAAAGTTCTGCATTTCAGGAGACTTCAAGTAGTAGTGAAACTAGTGCAACAAAGAGAGCATTTAGTAGGTGATTACTTAGTAGCATTGACTTTAAGGGATTATATCCTATGCATCTTATAGGTACTTTATTTTATGTCTAGTTTATATCCCTGCAAGTAGATTGCTGCAAACTATGCTATGCCAAGATCTTGAATGATTATAAACAGTCTTTCTCAGCAGTCAATAGGGTAGCCTTTCCCAAATAGTGTCCTCGAGATTTTAACTTCTAGAATCTCTAAACAAAAATGGTCAATGGACTTTCTGATACGAAAGTATAGAAGGTGAAGTCTAAAATATCTGTAGGTACACAGGTTAATGAAGATTTTTATAGGGAAAGATCCAAAATCATACTCTCCATGTTTCAGCCTCTTTAAGTATCCCACTCCTTTTCTGACCAATAATATTACTCAACAGTCTAGGCTGAGGGGAGAATAAATCATTGAAGAAATAACTGAATTTGAAGAAGTGCTTAATTGGATACTTGAAACAGGCTCTTTTAGTTACTGTAGTAATCAATAAAGTCAAAGCGAAGGTCACATAAGGTCAGGATAGCAATGTTCCTTAGCCACTTGGACTTTCTCAGTTTGTCACATCAATGTGACAAAGGATTGGTAGGAAGTACATTGCAATTGTAATTAAGTTAAAGCTATGGTTTTTCCAGTAGTAATGTATGGCTGTGAGAGTTGGACCATAAGGAAGGCTGAGCGCCGAAGAATTGATGCTTTCAAACTGTGGTGCTGGAGAAGACTCTTGAGAGTCCCTTGGACTGCAAGGAGGTCAAACCAGTCAATCCTAAAGGAAATCAACCCTGACTGCTCATTGGAAGGACAGATGCTGAAGCTGAAGCTCAAATACTTTGGCCACCTAATGCGAAGAGAGGACTCACTGGAAAAGACCCTGATGCTGGGAAAGACTGAAGGCAAAAGGAGAAGGGGACGGCAGAGGATGAGATGGTTAGGTAGCATCACCGATGTAATGAACATGAATTTGAGTAAACTCCGAGAGACCGTGGAGGACAGGAAGGCCTGGCATGCTATGGTCCATGAGGTCACGAAGAGTCGGACACGACTAAACGACTGAACAACAAATGACTGAACAACAACAACAACATTGCAATTGAAAAGAAAATGACTGTAAGACGATTGGCTGAAAATGTGATCAAAACACTTTCCAGAGGTTCAAATTTATCAAAAAGAAGACTTTCCTCCATCAGCAATTATTTTCCCTGCAGATTGAACCTAGGAACTTGCTCATGCAGGATCTTCCAAACTGTAGTGAAAGGGTGAGGGGACATCAGGGGTATTAGAGAGGAGATGTTGGAATATAGATAGTGTGTTTATGTGTATATGAATGGATAGGTTTGCATTTGTGATAGAGGAAATCAAAGAAGAGGAAATCATTGGATGTTTGTTTGTATGAAAGGATACACACTGTGCATGTGTAGCTGGTGTATAAGAAAGGTAGATAATGAATTAATGAATGATGAATTGGGGAAAGTGAAGAAGAAAGAAGAGATGTTCCCATCCACTTTTGGATTTACATCTCCAGCAACATGTGGTACCAACTACATTCTATTTAAGCAATATGGTCTTCAACTTCAAAAAGGTTGAAGTTCCCTAACTTCAGTTAAAAGACATTGCTCCTGTAGTTTTCTTTTTCTTTTCATATTTTTTTTCATTTATTAGGATAAAAAATGCAAGAGAAAGATTGCATCTACAAAAGACCAACTTGGAATGGTACTTACAACATTTTCTTTGATTGCATCAAAGTGGTCTCTTAGTTCCCGGAAAGATACCCCGCTCACTTCACATTGGCCAAAGCTGAGACTTCTGCCTTCTGGGGTCATGGGCTCAGCAAAGAGAAATGAAAGAACAAGGCAGACGAATGGTCTTACATCCATCCTTGTTTGACAGTTGAAACTGATGCTATAAAAAAAACACAAATTGTTCAATGGTCTGCTAACCTGGAAGTATAATTTTTTAACAGTTCTAAACAACTACAACAGAAACCAATAGAAGGAAATGTGTATTTTATCACCAATATCTGATACGCAAGGTGATACTCTGAAAAGCCAGGAATATTGTCTAGTGCATTTATAGTGCATTCATATTCATGTAAATAAATCCATTAAATTCAATGGGATTTGAAGTAAATATATATAGAATTACACCCTAAATAAATTTTATTTTCTACTTGTTCCTTAACTTGTGGAACTTCACAGATTTCCCCATTCTGTTAATTCAAGAACAGTATTTAATATCAGAATGCTTTTGTACTTGTACTTTTTAAAGTACAGTACCCCATTAGATTAGGTTGATATGATCATTTCCATCCTGATACAGTGACTTGAACATTTTATCTAGTTAATATGAATAGACACTTCTTCCTATCTTGATTTGTTTTTTTACCAAAAATACATTTAAATTACTATTTATTTGCTTCTCAATTACTCAATTTCTGATTAATAGTATCAGTACTATAGTATCAGTACTATAAAAGTATAACTTCTCTAGATTTCATAATAATGTAAGACATATGTAAATATGTAAGACATATTCAACAATTCTAACGCTTACCTTAAGGACCTATTTGCTCTGACTTGCAGTGATGTGTAATTCTATCTACCTGCCTTAGTCCTTTATATATACAGTATATGAAAGGCTTTACAGGAAATTTCTTGACCTTACTGTGGGTGGAGTTTAAAGCTCTATTCTCAATTTCTGTCTCTAGTGTTTCATTTGCATATTTCAAAAATTGTTTCCCTAAAACCTAGAGAGATGAGTAAGATGACATCACAAGGTCAAAGATGTTGATGAAAGTATTAATTTTAAATATTCATTTGTGTTCTCTGAGGGTTGTTGTGGTGGTGGTGGGTTTTTGTTGTTGTTTTTGCTCTTTTCAAAATTTAGGAAAAAATAGAATATTATACAGGAATGTGTATTACTGATTTTAAAAATAAGTAATCTAAACTTTATACATGATGCTATTCATGAGGGGAAAAATTGATTCTCCTTTACATAATTTCACTTCTTATATTAAAAAGTATTCTTATTAATAAGGGATATTAAGAATAAAAAGGAGGAGCAACTTAAATTTAAAATATTTTTATCAGCAAATAAATATTGGGAAGCAGTTATACATATTTGTAACCACATAAAAATAGATATATCTACCCCATCTAATATCTAAGGCTTTATTTAAAAAGTATTTAAATTAATTAACATCTCATGCAATAGCTATTAAAATTATCTGGTACAATCAAAGCAGATTAAACATTTTTAATCACATTTTTATTTCAAAAACATGCTAAGACATGGACTTTGTGATGGATTATTCAGAATATAGCACAAAAATGGAGATAAAAAGTAGTGGGGGCATCTTCATAGAAGGCTAATAGTAAAAATAGAAAATTAATTACAGAAATTGGAACTATGCCTATGGTGCATATCTTACATGATCAATGATAAAATGTATATATGGAAGTGGAAACAAATATGAGAGGGTTTTTTTTAATGATTCAATTATGGATCATTTTTTATGATTCATAATTTTATGATTCAGATATATTTTATTTTCAGAAGCCAGGGAATTTTACTAAGAGCAGAGTATAACTCTTTGGGGGGTTCTGTTAGCTAAATATCAAAATATACAACCAATTACAAGGGAATGGTTGAGAGCTCTGTTACTTATTATGATCCTTATTACTGTAGATCAAGTGGTAGGATTCCATTTTTATGGATTCCATTTTTATGGATAACTGAAAACACTTCTGTAGAGAGAAAAAGAGCAATTCACAATAAAGAAAAAAGTTACCTTGGTATGTCTATACTAAAAAGCTGATGTACCCCGGAGCTTCCTTGTGGAAAAAGCCATATATGACATCATACACAAATGAGAGGATGCATATCCTTTCTGATATGATTGATAGCTTGGTTGCAAAACCCAAACAATCCTATTTGGTTTGCCTTCCTGACACCTATTCTATGTATTGATGGGATAACTGAAATTTTAAAAAAATGTTTCATACATTATATGCCTGAGATTTTTTATTAGATGTGATCCTTATCAGTGTAATGTGATACTACTTAGTTGATTTCAGTTTCACACATAGCCGGCATGGAGAGGGGTTCAGTGAGTAGGATTTATCCCTTTGCCTTTATTGGGTTTTTATTTGGCTCATTTAGTTCTTATGGAAGCTATATTTGCTTTTGTTTTTCCACAATCAAAGCTTGATCCCTTATATTTTGATATTCTTTTGAATATTTTATTTGCAGAATTCCTGTTATTTGCATTTGAAAAATTAACTATATGAAACAAATGTGTTACTTCGGGGGAAAATTCTCATTTTTAATTGTAGTTTAAAGGCGCGATGGCTCAGCAGTTAAGACGCCAGGCTTGTCAATTGGAAGGTCGCAAGTTCGGAGGTTCGAGACCTTAGCCCCGTGTGACAGAGTAAGCTCCCGCACTCGCCCCAGCTCTTGCCAACCTAGCAATTTGAAAGCATGCAAATGCAAGTAGATAAATAGGTACCACTTTGGTGGGATGGTAACAGTGTTCCACGTGCGTCATGCCGGCCACATGACCGCAGAAGCGTCTTCGGACAACGCTGGCTCTTCGGCTAACAAACGGAGATGAGCACTGGCCCCTAGAGTCGGACACGACTGCACAAATGTGCGGGGGGAACCTCCACCTTTACCTTTTAAAGGTAGCTTTCTGGTGAATAGCCATTTCCTTGATTTCCTTGACATCTGAAATTAATGAATCTGGCCTGAGCATCTTTTAGATCCCAGACCCCTTATTATTCCATTTCATTTAATAAATTGGATTCTAAGAACTTCCTCTGAGACTTCAAGATGACCTTGGTTTCAAACATAAGGTAATTTCCAATATGTTTCACCTATTACATCTGTTAAAGATTATTACAGTGCCACTTCCCTTTCTAAAGGTAGCTTGTAAGATTGTGACATCATTTAATACAGCATGAAGATATAACAGTCCACCTTCCTCTTACAGTCTACTGAGTTTCCATCACTGCTCCACTATGGAAAGCCCATTAAAAGTAAAGCCATCATTGATTTAAACAGAAACTAAATTCAACTAATGCAGTCTGGAATTTGGATTAGCCTAGCATGTAATCCTCTGGTCTGACCCAAATGTGTAAAGGCTAAAACTCATGATGTGGCTGACCATTCCAGTCCTGCCCTTTTTCCCAGTGTCTACTTCTCCTTCCCCCTCAGAGTGCAATTCTGTTGTGTTGAACCACAAGGCTCCAGAGAAGCCCTACATGCATTTGAACACAAGTAGATATTTCTGTGTGATTGAATGAAGAATCTGATCAGGTTTAATCCTCATGCATGCAGAAGAACATACAAAGAGACCTTGTTTCTGACATACATTCTCATCCTTTTTCCTCATAGTGCTTCTTAACAAAACTTCATATACACCAAAAACAATTTATGGGCATTTAAGGTGAGGAGAATACAGTATATCTGGGATAGTAATGTGCCAAAGGGGGCGCGATGGCTCAGTGGTTAAGACACCAGGCTTGTCGATCAGAAGGTCAGCGGTTCAAGACCCGAGCGCCACATGACGGAGTGAGCTCCCGCATTCGCCCCAGCTCTTGCCAACTTAGCAATTAGAAAGCATGCAATTGCAAGTAGATAAATAGGTACCACTTTGGTGGGATGGTAACAGCGTTCCACTCACGTCATGCCGGCCACATGACCGCGGAAGTATCTTCAGACATCGCTCTTAGGCTAAGAAACAGAGATGAGCACCGCCCCCTAGAGTTGGACACGATTGTGCAGGGGAAAACCTTTACCTTTACTAATGTGCCAAAGGAGTTTATTTATTTATTTATTTTATTTATTTACTATCCCACCTTTATTATTTTTGTAAATAACTCAAGGCGACGAACATACCTAATACTCCTTCCTCCTCCTATTTTCCCCACAACAACAACCCTGTGAGGTGAGTTGGGCTGAGAGAGAGTGACTGGTGCAAGGTCACCCAGCCAGCTTTCATGCCTAAGGTGGGACTAGAACTCACAGTCTCCTGGTTTCTAGCCCGTTGCCTTAACCACTAGGCCAAACTGGCTCTTCTCCTTTTGGCTATTATATTCTGGAGCTGCTATGAGGATTGAGAAAAATATGTGTAGATCTGTCAAGCCATCATTTCTTTTTACAGAAGATCTGAAAATATTTCTGTTCTAGAAGGATTTTTAACATTTACAGTATACTGGATTCTTTTAGTGCTAAACTGTATTTTGGTTTTGTGATTTGGATTGTTTTAAATTTTGTTTTATTAAATGAACAAATGGGATACAAATTAGATAAAATATTTAGATTTATGATTTATAATAACATCTCTGAATTTGATGCACTCAAAATGTGTTGGACTTCAAATCCCTTAAGTCCCAGTCAGCACTGGGTGTTGATTTTCCAAACTTCTGTGGGGAACCAAATTAAGGGAGGTATATCTATAGCATATAAACTATTCAAGGTAGGGAATAAATAAAAATAGCAAAGCATGGATTCTTTCAGCATTTTCTTTCAGTTTCCAATGTGTTTTTATAGAAGCATTTCAGTTGTTCCCTCATGTTATATTAATTCATACATTTAAAAAAAAAGTACCAGATGTTCTCAAATCTCCATATTTTATCCCATCTAGTTTACCTATTATCACACCTCTAGTTCACTTTTGGGAAAATTGTGTTCTTTTTAGGCTTTGGTCTACAAAGAATCATTAAACCATGACTTGCAAGCTCATAGAAGCCCTCTTCAGGACAATAAGACCAAGAGTTTCAGCAAAAGGCACAGTCTTGATGATACTCATGCATGAGGAGTCACCCCTTGTATCACATGATGTCATAACAAGCTTCTACTTGTGATTAATTTTAATTTCAGAAGTGGCACCATTTTGCTTTCTTATACTGGAAAGGGTGGTCTGTGCTCTCATTGGAAGAGATGTTTGGCTTGCCCTAACTCCCACTTCCTGTGATCCTTCCATAGTATCATCTTGGTATGATTAAGTAAAGCTGCCTAAATACAGAACTGGTGGCATACCAGCATTAGCAGTTTTGAAGGCAATGAAGGTTTGCCATCATGATGAACCTAGAAATGCTGGAAATGTGAGCATTTTTTTCTCCTTTATTTTTGTGAATACTGAGAAGGGATGTGTGTTTAGGCATAGGCTTGAGGGAGCAGGACAAGATATTCAGTTTCTCACTGGCAATGACAATTCTCTGTACTCTGTTCTGAACCAGATCTACTCAACCAAGTTCTGATTGGCTGCTGGTATTCTGAGAACTCGATAGACCTGCAAACATGTAAACAGAGAGCCTGTTGGTATAGTGGTTAAGAAAGCAGGAGACTGAGAGTTCTAGTCCCACCTTAGGCCTGAAAGCCGGCTGCGTGACCTTGGGCCAGTCCCTCTCTCTCAGCCCAACTCACCTCCCAGGGTTGTTGTTGTGGGGAAAACAGGAGAAGGAAGGAGCATAGGAGGAGGAAGCAGTATATATTAGGTATGTTAGCCACCTTGAGTTATATATTAAAAAGTGGGATAAAATAATAATAATACTAATGATGATGATGATGATGATGATGATGATGATGATGATGATGTCCTGATGTTTGAAGATATCTTAAAATAACCATAGCAATCGTCTGCCAGATCAGGTCCCAAATATTAAGCTGATATTTAAATTAAATATTTAAGCTGATTCAGAAGGACCATGAAATTGAAAGTCTGGTTGTCAGGAAGTGCTCGATCATCAAAGCAAAGTCTTTTGGAGCAGGTGGCCATAATAAATTTAATAAAATAATATAATAATAATGTTGCTTTCATAATGTGTTATTCTGAAATCTGTATTTAATAGGAGGGTGCTACAAATGTACAAATTTCCTGAGCCCACGATTAGCAACTTTTAGGTACTGGGGGTTAAAAATAGCTAGGTTTGTTCAATATGTCTATGAAGGTTCTCAGTCATCCAGGTGGAACAGTCTGTAGCTTGAATCATGTCAACTGGATTTCTATTTTCTCAGTGGAAACGTTTCGCTCCTTATCCAAGGAGCTTCTTCAGTCTGAGCAAATTTAGTAAGGGAATCCTTAAATATGTTTCTAGGTAGGTCACACAGCTACCTAGAAACATATTTAAGGATTCCCTCACAAACTTTGCTCAGACTGAAGAAGCTCCTTGGATAAGGAGCGAAACGTTTCCACTGAGAAAATAGAAATCCAGTTGACATGATTCAAGCTACAGACTAAGTTTGTTCACTTTTAGTGATATGATGAGAAAGATAAGATAACTTGTTTTGACAAATTAGAACTTAGGAAACAGGAGTGATGAACCAGTTTCAGTGAATCATATCACCAATGATCAGCAAGAGATATCACTTTTAACTGATTTTTTTAAAAAATATTATTTTATATATAAATGCATATATCTAAAGGATTAGGATAGTTAAAAATAGACTAGAAAGAAATATTTGCCTCCAGAACTTTTGAAATTGTTTCATCCCAACTCTAGTAGAAAAATAGTGCAATCACCTCTACCATTATCACAAACTACTACTTGCTTTATGCTATGTAGCATTAACATAGGGGGATTCAGATCCTAAAGTGGAAGGATTGACTGAAGAGAAAGTACTGAACTGGGAAAGATAAAGCCATCCCTTTGGTAGACCTTCTCTTAACTGGTATCTTTGAAATCATAATGTGTTGGACTTCAATTCAAATTATCCACCACAAAGGGGATGTTCTAGGATGTTATATACAAAAATCCATTCTCTTGATGTGGGGATCCCTACTAGAAATGAGTACAACAGCTTAGGACTGATGGCATGAACAGTCCTCCTGTCTAATATAGTATTTGCATCAAGAACAAATCATAGTACCAAAAATAGAGTATCATGACAAACCTTGAGCAGAGCACCCTTCTGAAGCTACTTTGTGAAGAAATAGAGATCCCCTGGTTTGCTTTGTTTTAGCCTGCTTTGGAACCTCTCTCAACCTGGCCAGCATATTCCAAGGGTGGCCAATATACCCCAGAAGTGGTCAACCAACAGCACTACATTACCTGCCACCTTCCTGCCTCCAGGTTATTCAGATTCCAACAACAATCACTTTTAAACAACCAAAACCATTGGGTTTTATGCATAAGACCCCTTCAAAGAGATGGTTAGAATTGCCAGCTTTGGCAATATTCATGTTTCTATCTTCATATTTGAGGGGAACTCAGTTCAGAATGAAACACTTAAATATGCAGCATCCTAAAACGCTGATTGGTGTATTTAGCAATTGATACAGAATGTAGAGCATCCATCTAAGGTGAATGTTATTCTCAAATTTACATGGAGCATACATGAATTTGATTCTGCTATTGTGTAGCTGCCATTCTTGCTGAATCAGCATGAAACTCTAGTGTGATTTCTACATCCTGTCTTCCTGCATTAGAGTATTAGATTTATTATGTAGTAACACAGCTTCCTAGGTTTGACACCTACTTTGTCCTAGCAATCAAAGCCCACCAAAAAGATGATATAATAATAGATGATGTAAGAACAAAGTTCTGTGAAATCTCTGTCTCCCTAGCCCTTGCAGTTTGACATTAAGTATTGCATTAGCTTTTCCATTGCACATTACATCACATTTCATCCTGCCTCATTTCAGAGACAGTCAAGGTAGATTTGTTCTTTGAGGAAGGATGTTTGGTTCTAGGTAAAAAATTCCCTTCATCATTGAATTATCTCCAGCTTCCATTTACATCATAATCTGATATAATGGGAAGCACAAAATGCTTCAGGAAAAGAAATTCTCTGATGCAATGCTGGAATATTTCAATTTACGTGGAGAGACACTATGGCATAATGATTCAGTAAAGACAGGATAAACTCAGATTCAGATCAGCCATGTTCTTCCTCAATATCTAATCTACCTTACAGGGTTGTGAGGATAAACGCTGGGAGATACATGTATCCTATCTTAAGCAGCAACTCGGACAGGAGTAACATGGAATAGAGAAGAAATACATGAACAAGTAAAGTTAATCCTTGTTAACTTTCTTTCAGTTAAAACACCCTGAAATTTTTAAAAAGCCACTTGATTTTTAATGCTCAAACAACTGGGAGAATAGAAGTTTATCAGAGTCACCTAGACCAGTGTTTCTCAATCTTGGCAACTTTAAGACGTGTGGACTTCAACTCCCAGAATTCCCCAAACCATCTGTATCAGAGGTCTGTTTGGTATTTTTTCACATTTTTAATGAAAACATAGACACTTTTCTGTGCTCTAAAGTCTTGATAATAGGGAACAGATCCTGACCTCTACTATCCCCTGGTATTGCCACATCAATTATCCACCCTTTCTTCTTTTCAATCACAGTTAAATATGATGTGTTATGCACCAAGATTTTATCAGTTTGTATTCAGATTATTATTATTATTATTATTATTATTATTATTTTAAAGTGTTCAGTCATTCCGTTGCGTCAGACTCTTTCTGACCCAATGAACATCATTTCATCAGGATTCTCTATCAATAACTGCTTGAGTTCTTGCATATACTGTATATGTATATTATACACACACACGGGCTTTTTAAGTCATCTAGATCAAATGGTTTTCCATTGGCTCCACTGTGAGCTGCTGCTCTTAGAAATGAAAATCTATCTATCTATCTATCTACCTACCTACCTACCTACCTACCTACCTACCTACCTACCTCAGGGCCTGACATAAAACAGAGGGGAGGACATTTCATGTTGCCATTAAGAGGTAGCCTATAAGCAGTGGCAGAAGAAGTAGGAGGTAATGATGTTATATAATATAGCTGATCATTTTGATCACAGAATCAGAGAGTTGGAAGGTTCCTCAGAGGTCATATAGTCTAACCCCATTGCTTGATGTGGATTCTACTAAAGCATTTTGGGCTGATGACTATCCAGCCTGTTTGAAGATGCCCAGGGAAGGGGAACAACTTCATGATGCAGCAGATTCCATTGGCTGACAGCCTTATCCTAATATCTAACCTGAATCTATTTTTGTGCAGTTTCAGGTTACACAAGGTTCTGGTCTTGCCCTCTGGAGCAACAAAGATTAAGCCCACTCACTCCTTTATATCCTAACTCTTTAAGTGTTATTATATAAAATCTTCTTTCTTGCCAGGTAAACATATCAAGTTCCTTCAAAGGGATTGGTTTCCAATCTGCTCACCAACTTGGTAACCCTTCTTTGAACTCATACCAGTCTGTGAATGTCCTTTTATGCCCCTTTGCGGTGCCCAAGACTGAACCCAATATTTCAACTGGGGCCTGACGATAAGTAGAGCGAGACAATTATTTTCTGTGATCTGGCTTCTGTTAATACACCCCAAAATAATATTTGTCTTTCTAGCAGCTACATCACAGTCTTGCCTCACATTCAACTTCTGATCTATTATTGATTGATTGATTGCTCACATTTATATGGCCACCCATCTCACACAAGGCGACTCTGGGCAGTGTACAACAATTAGAAAGGCTTATCCAAGCAACTTTGGTTGTAGCTATCCCATGAATTGCAGTTCTGGCCTCCTTTGAAGAGATCTTTCAAGAAGATGCATGGAGAAATCAAAGATGATTTAAGAAATATGTAACTGCAACTTGTGGCAATTATTTTAGCTTGTTATGTGAATTCCTGCAGCATGTTATATAGGTTAAGGTTCCCCCCGCACATTTGTGCAGTTGTGTCCAACTCTAGGAGCCAGTGCTCATCTCCGTTTGTCAGCTGAAGAGCCAGCGCTGTCCGAAGACGCTTCCACGGTCATGTGGCCGGCATGATGCACGCGGAACGCTGTTACCTACCCACCGAAGTGGTACTTATTCATCTACTTGCATTTGCATACTTTCAAATTGCTAGGTTGGCAAAAGCTGGGGCTGGTGCGGGAGCTCACTCCGTCACGTGGGACTAGGGATTCAAACCTCCAAACATGCGATCTTCTGATCGACAAGCCTGGCGTCTTACCCGCTGAGCGACCACGCCCCAGGACATGTTATATAAGAACTGCCTTTTAAAGTCATTTAAATCAAATGGTTGTCCATGAGTTCCACTGTGAATAGCTGCTCCTAGAAACTATATAACAGCAGAGTTTGTTCTGAATTTCATCCTAAAATGCAATTGACTAGTTCCCTTCAGGGAAAAAAATCTAAAAGATTGTAATTTAAAATGCAGTTGCTTTCAAAAGGTGATAATTCAAACCATCTATCTTTATTTTTGTAGAATTATGACTTCACTTCAGAGCCAGTTGGAGTAGTGGTTAAGGCACCAGGCTAGAAACTGGGAGACTGTGAGTCCTAGTCCTGCCTTAGGCACAAAGCCAGCTGGGTGACCTTGGGCCAGTCACTCTCTCTCAGCCCTAGTAAGGAGGCAATGGCAAGCCACTTCTGAAAAACCTTGCCAAGAAAACTGCAGGGACTTGTGCAGGCAGTTGCCAGGAGTCAAAAAACTGACTCAAAGGCGCACACACAGACACACACACACTTAGGATTAGAGAAGAATCACTTCCAAAGCAGATCTCTCTCTCTCTCTCTCTCTCTCTCTCTCTCTCTCTCTCTCTCTCTCTCTCTCTCTCTCTCTCTCTTTTTCCCCCCTTTCAGGAAATTCCAGAGAATCCACTTCTGACCTTCCTGTCCCTCTAGGACACTTTCCACGGACACACCTTTTCCCATTGCACCACAACCATCACTTCCAGCAACTGTATACTGTACATGAGCAGGCATGTCCTATGTCCCATTCACTCTTACCTTGAGCATACAGGACATTAAGCATTTTACAGTATGTATGAGAACAGAACAGGGCAATGAGTCAAGCAAGAACCACTGCAAAGGACTGAATTCCACAGATATAGAGAGAAGTACTTTTCTCCTGCAGGAATAACTTCAAGTCCAGTTGGGTCCTAAACTACTGGATCTTGTACCATTAACAAAAAAAAATTCCGAAACTGTTTGTGCTACCATCATTTGGAAGGATTAGTTTGCCAAATACAGGCTGTAGAGGGGAAACTTAGTAACCTATGGCTGCGAGAGCTGGACCATAAGGAAGGCTGAGCGAAGGAAGATAGATGCTTTTGAACTGTGGTGTTGGAGTATGTCTATGAAGGTTCTCAGTCATCCAGGTGGAATTGTCTGTAGCTTGAATCATGTCAACTGGATTTCTATTTTCTTAGTGGAAACGTTTCGCTCCTTATCCAAGGAGCTTCTTCAGTCTGAGCAAAGTTGGTAAGGGAATCCTAAATATGTTCCTAGGTAGCTGTGTGACCTTACACCTGGGGCTAGGTCATGGTTATATTGAGATGTAATTTTTAAGTCCTTTTATCATCTAAAGGAGGGTCGTTAAAATCACCATGCTGCTGTTGAGCTTCTGAAATGGTCTTAATCTTCCTAGGCACAGAAGACAAAACGGGGAGGAAGATGTGGTGTTGGAGGAAAATTCTGAGAGTGCCTTGGACTGCAAGAAGATCAAACCAGTCCATACTCCAGGAAATAGAGCCAGACTGCTCACTTGAGGGAATGATATTAAAGGCAAAACTGAAGTACTTTGGCCACATCATGAGAAGACAGGATACCCTGGAGAAGAAGCTGATGCTAGGGAAAGTGGAAGGCCAAAGGAAGAGGGGCTGACCAAGAGCAAGATGGATGGATGATATTCTGGAGGTAACGGACTCGACCTTGGGGGAGCTGAGGGTGGCAACAGCCAACAGGAAGCTCTGGCGTGGGCTGGTCCATGAAGTCACAAAGAGTCAGAAGCAACTGAATGAATAAACAACAACAAGAGGGGAAACTACGCAGCTGCATCTTACTATGACAATACAGAATTCTAGTTAAATTTCAAGAATGAGTAGCTTTTGGGGGTTAGCGAAGCACAAACCAGTTATTTCCATAATCAGGACACATGCCAGTGCGGAATGTGACCAGTCTGTCTTGAGACATGCTTGGTCCAGCCAAAGGACTTGCTGTGCCTCCATGTAGCAAAAAGCTTGGCTAGGTGCTTTGCTTCAATGTAAGCAGGGTGTTTTTGCACCCGTGTTGTGCATGCCTATCAGCTACTTTAGATGAGTGATGTACTGTCGCCATTGTGCTTCACTGGTCAGAAACAGGGTACTGTGGCATTTTGTGGAGGTACTTTGAAGCGATGTTTTGCTCAGGCCTGGGTCAAAGTAAAGTGCCCCTTTATTTTTATTTATTTATTTAACAAATTTATACGGCTGCCCATCTCACTGAACATGACTCTGGGCGGCATACAACCAACAATTAAAACAGTGTCACAGCTGTTAAAAACTTAAAAAATAAATAAAAGCAAAATTGAGGGAGAAGAACATCCGTCTATACACAGTATAACCATCATGCAGGCTCTCCATGGGATCCCCAAGGTTGCTGGAAAAACCACATTTTCAGGGCCTTCCAAAAGGCTAACAGGGATGGGGCTAACCTCATCTCAGGAAGGATGATGTTCCAGGGGGTGGGAGCCACAGCAGAAAAGGTACACCATCTGGGTCCGTCAGAGGAAACTCTTTAGCAGATGGAACCTGGAACATAACCCTCCTGCTGGACCTGATGGGCAGGTAGATGTGACTGGGAAGAGGTGGTCCCTCAAATAGCCTGGCCCCATGCCATGTAGGGCTTTAAAGGTCATAACCAGCACCTTGAATTGCACCCGGAAGTAGACCGGCAGCCAATGCAGCTCACAGAACAGAGGTGTAATATGTGCCATCCTAGGGACACACATAACTGTCCATGCAGCCGCATTCTGCACCAGTTGAAGCTTCCGGATATTCTTCAAGGGCAGCCCCATGTAGAGCACCTTACAGTGATCCACTTTGGAGGTGACCAGGGTGTGAGTGACTGTGAGATCTGCCCAGTACTAATACTTAGTACTTGATGGTCCAGACTGAGGTCTAGCTGATAAAAACAGATTATGAAGCTGGCACACAGAAGAGACTAATTCACTCCTTTTTAGTGCATAAAAAGAAAGGCTCAAAAGATAGTAACCTAGTAACAGCAATTTTTGGAATTGACAAATCAATATTTCATTTATGTATCACTATATTTATAATCTGCCTTTCATCTAAGAGCTCAAGGAATCAACATAAATGTAATACTGTACTAGAATCAGTCTTCCAATTTCTTGAAAAATTTCTTCACTTGCTAAACAGATTTCTGATTTTCTCATCCATTCTTGAAGTTCTTCAGCATTTTTTAGGCAATGTTTTTGAGTTTATTTGAGATAGAGGGTACTGTTTTGGGTTGTTCTTGTTATTTTATATATACCTCCCCACTCTTCAACCTAAATGGTTGCCCCAATGAATAAAAGTCAATTGTTATTGAATTCTGCTTTGAATTTTTTTTGAAAAATGGGAGGAAGATTGTTTAGTGAAAGAGAGGATGCTTACATAGTCATTTGTAAGCCGCCTCATAATTAGGTAAAGATAAAGGTTTTCCACTGCACAGTCGTGTCTGACTCTAGGGGGCGATGCTCATCTCCGTTTCTTAGCCGAAGAGCCAGCGCTGTCTGAAGACACTTCCGCGATCATGTGGCTGGCATGACGCGTGCGGAATGCTGTTACCATCCCACAGAAGTGGTACCTATTCATCTACTTGCATTTGCATGCTTTCGAATTGCTAGGTTGGCAAGAGCTGGGGCTAGTGCGGGAGCTCACTCTGTCACGTGGCGCTCGGGTCTCAAACCGCCAACCTTCAGATTGACAAGCCTGGCGTCTTAACCACTGAGCCATCGCACCCCTTACCTCATAATTGGGAGAATCCAATACTTGACCCCTGAGAATTTCACTTAAATTTCCTTTATATTTGAAAGAAATTTCTAAGCATTTCTTTTTCTGTAGGTTCAAAGGAGAATTAGAAAAGCAGAAGTTATTTTAGCACAAGACTAATATAAACAAAAAGTGAGTAGAACAAAAAACTTGCTATCCATATTCACTTTAAAACAAGTAGGATCTCTCCTAAAATAACTTGTATTTGCTGAGCGCTCATAAGTGATGTTTTACAACCACGTTCTGGTATGACTAGAACTTCCTCCTTTGATGTCCAGGAGTCACTTTTCCATTGGGTATCTTCAGGCTTCATGAAGCCTCTCTCTTGGTTTTAGCAAATCAAGGCATCAAGTTGAAGTTGCTTTAAGGAGGATTTGTTTAGGAATCAATTTTTTCTCTAGTAGAAGGAAATAACACTCAAAAGAAGGACATTATTGGGGTAGACTTGGCTTTAGCCTTTAAATTTGTTTTCAGAGTCACAATATACTCTGAGAATATCTTTGAGTATCTAATTTTTTAATTTATTTGTTACCTGCCTTTCTGCCCAGCTGTGGTCAAAATATTATTATTTTCAATTAGAAGATGTTCCATCAATTAAACTCAATCAAGACAGGATGGATGTACTGTTGATCTCAGCATAATATTTATTTCAGCCTGTTTTGAATGTGATTACCCTTCCCCTGATCAGCTAGCTTCATTGCATGGGACTACTCTTGAATCCAGCCCTGTTTCTGAAGGCCTAGCCTGCAGGAATGACCAGGAGTACATTAATTTTATCTCATATATCAGCTTAATGTTTTCCTGAGAGGAGATGGAGGAATCAGAACTCCTTTATGCACATGTCACTTCCATGTGTACATTCCATGTGTACATACATTTATCTAGTCTCTGGCTTCAATTCAAAATGATAGTTTCGGTTTTTAAAGCCAAACCTAAGTATCTTATGATCCACCTCTCCTCACATGAGCCTGTCTGGCAATTCATGTGTACTTCTGAGGCCCTTCACTTGATCATCCTGGGGTTAACGGAGCAGTGTTTGTTGTAAAGGGATATTGTTTGGATCTGCCACTTTCAGGGGTGCTTTTCACGTAATGTACATACTTGCATATAAGCCCATCTGTGGATAAGCCGACCCTCAATATTTTAATCAAAATACCATGCAAAATGTGCCACCCATGGATAAGCCGACCCACATTTTTCATGGTATTTTGGTTAAAAATTCAAGGGTCTTTTTATCGGTGGATGGGCTTATACCACGCGGATATACAGGAAACACAGGTACTTTTAAAAAGTATTACTGTATATACTTGCGGATAAGCCTATCCACAGATAAGCCAAACCCAATTTTTTGGCTGTATTTTGGCACCTAAAATTCTGGGCTTATCTGCAAGTATTTGAAAGTCATGATATAAATCCCAGAAATAAATAAATAACGTTTCAGCTACTGCTGCTGAGATCCACTTTGGAGTGTTGTTAACATTCCAGGAGAAAAATAGGTACATTTTAATGAGAGCAATGTTCTCTTACTTTTTAAATCCAGGAGATATGGGGTTGTTCAGAACAAATGACTACTATAGAGGTACTATATAGGCAGGACAGCACAAGCATAGGTAGATCTCAGAAGGGCTGACTAACTAGTTCACTACCAGGCACTCACATGGTGCTGAATGTTAGAGATCGGGTTTCAATCAAGCACATCTCACACACAGACTTGAAGGAGGAGACAGCCTCTGCTGTAACCTGATCTCACTTCTTGTGTGTGAGAGGGGCTGAATCCCAGTTTCCTGTTTCCTGTTCCCTTTATCTTTCTCTCTCTCTGCTTGAATCTCCCACCAAGGAGGGTGGCCAGCCACATGGCTGCTGCCGCGTGTTTCTCATACTTCCAGACAGCACGGCCGCATTAGAAGCATGCGGGTTTGGTCAGAACCACTTGCTTGCACGCATGGACCGTTTCTACTAAGGAACTGTGAGTTACAATGAACTTGTAAACTCTTTTTAATGTAACTTTACATTTAATGTGTGAAGTGTGTTTATTTTGTGTTTGAACTGATTAAGCCTTGTGCAAGTTTATGGGAACGCTGCTACTCTGCTATATACTAATAAGAAGCTGTGTGGAGTTCTGATACTACCATATCAGAATTACTACACTGAAACATCCTTACTTCCACTAGAGCTTCTGATTCTTAAGCATATGAATGGGACTTCGTTTCTGCCTTGAGACAGCTGCCAGTGGTTTTCTGGCTGCTGCTACTGGTATAAAAAGAGCTGAAATCCATATGAGTTGGAACATGGGAAGGTAACTCTAGCAAGATGGCCTTGCTTTCTCCCTACCATGCACAACCCAGCACAGTTCCAAGATGTGCAGAAAAAAATATATGCCAGGACCAGCTCTACCACAAATAAGAGTGAGGTAGTTGCCTCAGGCAGGACTTTTGGGATGTCATAAATGGGCAGCAAAATTGTTAGTATCTAAATTATTATAATTATGTTCTATTGCAAAAATGCGAAGAAGTATTGTGGGATTGCCTTTTGCACATACCAAAATAACCAGTACTTTATCTGAAGCCCACTAGCCATCATTTGCCACTGTGCTTCAGGCAGCAAAAGATCTTGGGCCAGTCCTACCAGAGGTTGTGCTTCTACAAAGATGTGGGACCTGGGAATTCTTATATTCAATATTAACAGATGCTAATGGGGAGGCAGTTTAAAATGATGTAAGACTTTCAAAGCCTCTGGACAGGAAACATTTAACCAACTGATTCTTTCAAACACTTTCGTTAAGCCAGTATCTCCCCCATCATGATCAGCTCACTGGGCCGGAAGCTTCTTGACTCATTGATGGGGAATGCAAGCTGTCATGCTGTGTTCTGCCATGCAGCTGATGCTCTTATTTCACCTGGCTTCCCTTTTGGCACTGGTTGAAGTCTGGAGTTATTGGCTGACTCAGCAGTTTGTTTAGGTGTGGACATCTTCAGCTCGCTTTTCCTCTCATAGGAAAGCTCCCAATATCACATCCAGGAAGTAAAACCATGCTAACCCTGTAAAAATAATATAAAATGCCATGACATAAGCATAGTGTATAATGCAACATAAAAACAGAGCAGACTGTAATGAAGAAAATGTAATAATATAATTTATTCAAATTGAAAACAAGGTTTTAAATGGCTTGGATAATCAGGCAGATTCGGATTACTTGCTGAGTTGGAAGAGAGTCCTTATGAGAACCTGAAGGTACAAAAACAGAAAATTAGTGTTTTGTAGAGCTAAATTAGATCTAATTTAGGAGTTTTTCCAATCTCTTTATGGATCTACAATGTCTCTACCAGTATGATAGCCCTTCTCAAAAAAGATCCATTATCCTGCTAGGGTTATGAAAACCAATCTAAATCAATTGTGACCTTTCAGTCAACAATTAAGCCAAACAATTTCCCAGACAGATTTAACAAACTAATCATCTGGTAGTTTTTGCAGTCTGTCTTGCTATGTTTTCCTTTTATAGGAAACATTAAAGGCATAGTTCCAGTCACCAGGCATAGATGCAGACTTCACACAAACATTAAACAAGTCATAGAACCATTCTGTAACATTTCTCCCATTATGCCATCTAAACTTGCAGCTTTACTATTTTTCTACATTCTAACAGTACTTAGGACTTCCTTTTCAACAATTCCTTCTTGAACACTAATACAGTATTTGTAGCACTGGTTTCAGTTTGACTCTTCTGTATATCACTATCATTTCTATATTATCTCAAGGCACTTCTTCCAGAATTCCTTCACTTCAGTTTCATCCTAAAACACTTTTTACTTTTCTTTTTAATTCCATTCACTCTGCCAAAGGCTCCTTCATTCATCCTTTTCACTCACTTCCAAAATAACTATTTTATTTCCATCAAAATCACTCTGCATTTTCTCTGCCTCTTTTAATCTTAACCATTCCTCCCTCTCTTTGACTATTCTTTGTATCTTTTTTTCTATATACAGTACATGTTATATAATATGTTTCTCATATTCTCATTTCTTGCAAGAATCATTTTGTGTATTCATTTATGTCATCTATGGGTGTTGCACTTCGACATTCCACCAAGCATTCACATCATCATTCCACTTCCAAAAGCATATGCTTTTTCATATTCCCTTTAGTGTAACTCCACACATTTCTGAGGCACTCTGTAATATAATTCTTTTCAGTCTGTCCCAAGCATCTTTCACATCCTCTTGCTTTATATATCCACTTCTCATTCATTCTGTTAGTAGATTAATCTATCTTCTAATACTTTTTCATATTAGACTTGTAATTTCTTATTCCAAAATCATTCCACTTCATTCTCTCCTTTCATTTCTTTCCTTCTGTTCCATGTACATTTTTCCCCAAGATTTGTTCTTGATAATACCAAAAAATATGGTAGTAGACTTTTTAAAACTCTTTCCCCTTCCCTTCCTTTCTTTCTCTTTAACTCATATAACTTAATAGAAGAGAATATGTGTAGCGCAAGGTTGAACGGTGGAATCCATGGTGCTCTCTGAGGTTGGTTGTTTGCTTGCAGGCGTTTCATTACCCGACTAGGTAACATCATGTTACCTAGTTGGGTAATGAAACGTCTGCAAGCAAACAACCAAGCTCAGAGAGCACCAAGGACTTCATATAATTTATTTTAATTGATGTATATTTTACACACACACAAACACAAACACACAAACACATTGGTCAAAGACCGTAATAAAGGTTTACCTACCTATCTACCAAAAATATGTTGTTTTGGTAGTACCAAAGTAATTTATAATTAATCCACCCATATTACCCAATTTATAATGAGTCTTTTAATAATTTCTCTAGACACTGCAAGCTTTCACTCTGATGTGCCAGCGTAGTTTGTAAGTAAATGAAACAAAAATTTATTACAGGCAAAATTGTCACTTGTTCACAGCTAATGGCAAGGCCAGTATCCATGATCAGCATCTTTGAGTACTTTCTAAGGAACCCAGCCCCAGGGCCGCAACTAGGGGGGGGGGCAAGTGGGGCATGTGCCCCGGGCGCTGCGCTGGGGGGGCACCAAAATGCCTCTTTCAACGGCCAGCCCTGAGGGAGGCCCGCGCTCCTGTCACTGCCACTGCCCACGAAGAGGCCCACTGGGGCGTTGCGTGGCTGGGCTCGTCTGCTCCCCGGGACTGGCCGCGGGCTCCGGGGTGGCCGCATGGCCATGACCCCCCGGCACCACTCCGGACAGTCCTGCTTGGGAGTGCAGCAGTGGGCAGCTCGCTCCGCCCAGCCCAGATGGGCAGACGGGAGCGCAGTGGGTCATTCCCCTGCAGCAGGGGGCACTTGTCCCGGGGGAGCCCCACACTGCTTCGTGGAGGGGGGTCTGCATTGGGGGTGCGGAGGGGACCTGACCCTGCAGGGGGGTGTAGAATCCATGGGGGGGGGCGGAATCCATGTTTGCCCCAGGTGACACAGAACCTAGTTGTGGGCCTGCCCAGCCCAGAAAGATCCATTAACAAGCCTGAAAGCTCTTCCTTGGCCTGTAAGCCTGTTCACTGAGCATGGCAGCAAAGATTAATGCTTTCCTCTTATCAGATGACAAACCTAACATTACCTATAATGTAGCTAAATTTTGTGTCACAGTTATTAAAGACTACAAACAAATTACCACAGAATTGGATCTGAGGTAATGCAGAATAAATATTATACCCAGCGTGAATTATGTTACATGTTATGTTATTAGAATTTTATATATGGTTTTGTCAGAGCACGCAACGCTGGGGCGGCCTGTTCTTCTCCAAGACATCAAAGGTATACGTTCTATGCAATAAACAGGCACTCAAGCAGAGATTAGATAAAATAGTCTATTTACTCTATATACATACGCAGTCCATAATACAGTCCAGTAACGTCCAACACAGATACAGATGAGATGAAGCAACAAGAAGAATGCACACTAGAATTGTTCTACTTTTATACAAATATTGACCAATCACGTTATAGGTCAAACAAATTATCTGCCACACCCAACTAAACTATAGCACCTGTAATATGAGTCACATCATACCTTCTACAATGGCTGCTAATTGGATGACTTGCAGAATATATCAACTCTCACCTAGATAACTCTAGCCTCTCCTGTATAATTAATCTATCTGTAAATTCTGGGTATTATACAAACCGCAACACCCCTCCAATTTACAATAGATATTACATTTCAATTACACAATATAGAAGACATACACATATTGGAAACACACATCCTATGTCTCTATACATAGAGGCTTGGTCATTACATCTGCAATGTTATTCTCAGATGGACAATATTTTAATTCAATCAGAGATTCCTTTACAGCATTCCTAACATTTTGATACTTAATATCTGCATGTTTGCTTCTCCCTCTGATTTTATCATTCTTTGCCATCTTTATACACGCTTCACTGTCTTCATATACAATTATAGGTTCCTCAATTGTTACATTAACATCCCTTAACAATTGCCTATACCATATGAGTTCTGAACATAGGTCAGATAGTGCAGCGTACTCTGCCTCTGCAGTAGATATGGCGACAGAACTGTTTCCGAGACCTCCACCCCACCAAGGTGTCACCAAACATAATTATTAATCCTGATATTGATTTCCTATCATGTATATCATTGCCCCAATCACTATCTACATAGCATTTAATATTCAATGGTTTACAAGGCTTAATTAATAAACATTTATTAATAGTCCCTTTAAGATATCTAAACACACGTTTAATACCTTTCCAATGTCTCTGGGTAGGTTGTACAACATACCTACTCAGTACATTCACCGTATTCCTGATATCGGGACGCGACCATTGTGCTAAGTATAACAAACTTCCAATTATAGATTGATATTGTTCTTGATTACATGATGTTTGGTCTTTGTCTCCAGCTTCTGCCTTAACAAAATCAATTGTCATCGGGGTAGGAACCTCCTTGCAATGTTCCATATCGTTTTCTCTCAGCAGCTGTTCAATTTTCTTCTGCTGCTCTAGAACGTAACCCCCATCAACCTTCTGAATACCTACGCCTAGGTAATTCCTAATCTCTCCCAGATCTTTTACATCAAACTGTTGCTTGAGTTGTTCAGTAAATTCATTTACCCTCCTTTGATCTTTTGCTATAAAACATAAATAATCTACAAAGATCAATAGCAACACCTGTTCATCATTACATTGCTTAATATATAGACATGGGTCAGCCTTACTACACTTAAAACCCATTCTTTGCAATGCTGCATCTAAACACAGGTTCCAGCAACGCGCTGATTATTTGAGTCCATACAAAGCCTTCTGCAATTTGTACACTCTTCCTGCCTCTTTAGATTCATAACCCGGAGCTTCTGCCATATAAATTTCCTCCCCCATCTACAATCTACTGCTCTCTGCCCCTCAGGCAGCCTGGTAGATTTAAACACCTTATGAGAATTAATGGCATTCATTTCCACATCCATAGCAGCTTTCCACTTTTTCTGCTCCCGTGGTGGCAACTCCAATACCTCTGAATAGCTACATGGTTCATAATTAACAAAACACAATTTAACATCACCTGGTTTGTAACACTGCAGAGGTATGCCTTTGTTAACTCTTTCAGATCTGCACAATATAGTGGGCTCCTGTTTCATTGGCACACTAGGAGTTAATTCTTCTTCATCCTTAATCACATATCTGGAAGCTCGCCGCTCTGATAGCTCAATCTGTCCCTGACTAGGAATAAAAATCTCACTCACTCCGTGTAACTTCTGCCAATTGCTATGCTCACTGAAACTCGCTGATCGTGAAATAACAAGTCTACGGCCATCAGTAAACCTATATCCCTTGGTTCCTGGCTCATACCCCACAAAAATCATTTTCTGTGCTTTAGCCTGACCCTTCCTACGTACTTCCTTATGCACGTGAACCCAGGCTGAGCAACCAAAAACTTTGCCATACAAAATGTAATACAGTGTTTGATTCACTGACACACTCCACAACCTGTTAATTAAATAATTAGCAGTCAGTATAGCTTCTCCCCAGTATCCTCTAGATAACCCTGAGTCAGCTAACAGTGAATCCTTAACTGTCTGTAACGCTAAATTTCTTCGTTCCACCATGCCACTCTCCGCTGAACTATGCAGATTGGTTCTTCTGTGTGCAATGCCCCTCCTACTGAGCCATTGCTGAAAACTGCCATTCATAAACTCAGTACCCCGGTCAGTCTGCAAACTACACACCTTTGTGTTTTACCTACGTTCTACAAACTGCACCCAATTCCTGAACTTATCAAATGTCTGGCTCTTAGCTTTCAACAAATAACAGAATCCAAAAAGAGTGAAATCATCAACAATTACTAATACATATTTAGCACCACCTAATGTGGCTGGTAATGGGCCAATTAGGTCAGCATGTACTAATTCAAAACATTTCTGTGATTTTCTATCACTATGTTTGCTTATTGGATACACCTTTGACTTAGACATCTTGCATGCCGTGCAATCCAGATAAGCTTGGCACGGTTTCAAATCCATTCCAGTACTTGCTTCAGACATCTTTTCAACCACTTTGAAACTTGGATGCCCCAACCTTCTGTGCCACAAATGTTCACATGAATTATGGTATGGTTTGTTGATAATTGCTACATCATGGGTTACATCATCATCTGTCCTGGGTTTCAGCTCATATAAATTGTTCTGCAATACACCCTTACCACAGATATTATTTTCCATAATAATACATTCACCCTTAACAAACCTTACTTCATATCCCTTCTTATCTAATTGAGAAACACTCAGGATATTATATTCCAGGTCTGGTACACATAACATAATTTATTCAACATTCAAACTAGGTACAAAAACAAACCCCTGCCCAATAACAGATGCAGTGTTTCCATTTGCCAGGCTAACATGACTCCGTTCAGCCTGCTTAAAACCTTTAAACATCTTCCTGTCATTGGCAATATGTTCGCTTGCTCCACTGTCCAGAAGCCACGTCTCCTTTAAATTCCTTCTAGTAGAATTTATCACCGACAGCTGGACACCACTCTGTTGCTTAGCAATCTTCGGCTTGACTTTTGACTTACTTCTTTTATCACAGTCCCGTTGAAGATGCAACTTTGAGCCACAGCGAAAACACTTCTTGACAGCCAAAACCTTATCTGTACAGGAAAAATACGCCCCCACAGAGCCTCTCTGCATCGGCTTAGCTACTGTGCTTCTGAGATACACATCTTTTAAAGAATCCCAGCACTCCTTAGCTAACTGTAATCCTCGTACATAATTTAATTGACTGTCCTCCAAACATAAAATTATGCTTGACAATGCTCTCTCATCCTTCAATATATCCTCATCCTGATCCAAATTAACCGGTGGATTACTCACTGCTTTCCAAATTCCTTCACGTCGTAGAAACATTTCCATTTTATATGCCCACGAAAGATAATTGGAATCATTCAGCCTTTCCAGAGGGAAACCTCCTCCGATAGTTGACTGCATCTTTGCTGTGCTCATCGCTCCTCACAGCCCCTCCTGGGCAGACACCGATGAATAAACAGCACAGACTTATCAGAACATCCTTCAGCTGCAAGCCAGTCCTAGGAAAACACATAGCCAGGCACGGAACCTGTAAAAGCTCCAAATTCGCCCAAGATATCCACACGACTCCTAGATAGGCTTCGAACGTCCTCACAGCCGTGCCAGTGACCTGTTAGAGTCCCAACTGCACACGTTCCACTGCTGGGCCTAAAACCTGTCAGAGCACGCAACGCTGGGGCGGCCTGTTCTTCTCCAAGACATCAAAGGTATACGTTCTATGCAGTAAACAGACACTCAAGCAGAGATTAGATAAAATAGTCTATTTACTCTATATACATACGCAGTCCATAATACAGTCCAGTAACGTCCAACACAGATACAGATAAGATGAAGCAACAAGAAGAATGCACACTAGAATTGTTCTACTTTTATACAAATATTGACCAATCACGTTATAGGTCAAACAAATTATCTGCCACACCCAACTAAACTATAGCACCTGTAATATGAGTCACATCATACCTTCTACAATGGCTGCTAATTGGATGACTTGCAGAATATATCAACTCTCACCTAGATAACTCTAGCCTCTCCTGTATAATTAATCTTTCTGTAAATTCTGGGTATTATACAAACCCCAACAGGTTTAAATCAGTTTTATTATGCTATATTATTGCCATGTACTTTTGTTGCCCAGCTCTTTTTATACTTCTGATTATGGATTGAATAAATATCTGTCCGTCTTTCAGGATGTACAGTCTGAAAACTTGATATGTTGAAGAACATTAGACAAACTTGTATAGAAACAAATCTTGCACTTTCCTCACTTGTTACTTCTAAAAGAACTTTAGAAAGTTGCTTAAGAAAAATCTTGGCTCTAATCAAATTAAAAACTGTAGATAGTAATTTTGATTTAGAAGAAATAAAATGCTTAAGAAGTATGTTATCTTATTTTGCATTTGACTCCAGAAAGACAACCACACTTATATTCTTCTGAAATTAATGGTAAAATAGTTCCATTGCTTTCAGTTCAATATAGTGGACCTATATTCTCTATATATGAATCCTAATTATTAGATAGCCTGCTGATATTGCTGCAACAAATGTGAAATCCATTTAAAAGACAACAACCCTGCATAAAATTGCATTCAATGAAAAGTATTTCTGCCATTGTAGGAGGAAACCACCAGATGGCAGGATGACCCAAAAGATTTCCTATTCCGTCCTTCAACCGAAGTAACAATTGGCAATTTACGAAAAGACTAATTATAATGCTTTTGAAATGAATAAGCATTTATTCTCATTGTTGCTATTACTGCAACAGCAACAGCAATCTTTGGCATTTGGAGCAGCCAAAGCCAAGAGCAGGTCAAAGCCGGGGCTGGGGGTGGGGAGGAGCAGGAGCAGGAGCAGGAGCAGGAGCAGGAGCAGGAGCAGGAGCAGGAGCCGGCACTGTTGTGGCTTTTTTGATCATTGGCTGCATCCCTCATCCACTGCAAAAAGGGATATTTTGTACAGATGTCTGGCATCATATTGTTTCTAGGAGTAAAGACAACCAGATTTTAAAAATTAAAAGTTGTTGTCATTTGTTTCCGGATTAACCGAGGGTGGGATTCTTCTTCCGTGTGTTCCTCTCTGTTCAAACAATGCCAATATTTTGTCCATGGTTTCAAAATGGCCATTGCTCATGCCTAAGCTTTCTTCATCATGTTCTCCCAGCAAACAAATTTTGGCCACCATCTTAATTAGAATTCTTTTTGCATATCCCTTACTTCAACCATGTTTGGGAAACTTCCATCACAATATTCAACTTCCCTATCCTTTACAAGTATCCCTGCAAATGCCATATAATTTTATTTTTAAATCGTTTTTTAAAAAATAATCAAAAAAATCAAAAGGGAGAGGCACAAATCTCCAAATGCCTATATCTGTTTTAAGCTTAATTCTCACATAATGGGCAGCTGATGTCTGCATATATAATACAGTTATACTAGAAAAGAAAATATATATACATCTTTTCAGGAAGTTGAAGAAAGTTGATGTAATTGATACTTGTTATTTATGTTCCCTTGGATATCCTTCAATGTCTTGTCCTGGTTAAACCAGTGGAGAGCTGCATTAAATAACATGAAATTAATTCTCTATTATCTTAAAATCAGATTAGTACAACAAGAGCAACACCAAAATGTTAGTTTATGTATATTGGATGTCTCAGAGAATGTTCAATCAGAGTTAGTTACCCTGCTGTTGGAAATATAAGAGATGGAACTTTACTTGTAAAAGGTGGATTATCACAAGAGTTCTGCAAGAATGAATAAATTGATCTACAGCTTCACATATTTCCCTGTACTGTACTGTTTAAACCCAGCAACTATAAACTTCTACAAAGAATCCCATGTCATTTAGATATTTAAATAATGTATATGGCTGCCCATCTCACCGAAGTTAAAATATTTGAAAACCCCAACAATTAAAAACAATAGCCCATCGCTCCCGAGGTAAATGATACATTCCAATCCTAAAATCCCATTCACAAGAGAGTTTGCATAACCTGGCCCAAATGCTGGGGAAACAACCAGGTGTTCAGTTATTGGTACAAATCATTAGTATAAAGCCATACTGATGCATAGAATGTAATTACCCCTAGCCCTAAGAGCCAGTGCAATTAAAGTATCTTGCAAGACTTCTAACCCCATTTGGAACAACGCATTCCATGTTTCACTTTGCTAGTCTGATATACAAACAGACACAAATTACATGAAGATTAAGATTTTTCCATCACTGCTACATCTGTCTTAAGTTGCAAGCAGACTCTGGGGTGTGATGGCTCAGCAGATAAGATGCCAGGCTTGTCGATCGGAAGGTTGCAAGTTCGGAGGTTCGAGACCCTAGCCCCGCTCATCCCAACTCTTGCCAACCTAGCAATTTGAAAGCATGCAAATGCAAGTAGATAAATAGGTACCACTTCGGTGGGATGGTAACAGCGTTCCACGCGCGTCATGCCGGCCACATGACCACAGAAGCATTTTCACACAATTCTGGCTCTTCGGCTAACAAATGGAGATGAGCACCGGCCGCTAGAGTCAGACACGACTGTGTGGGGTAACCTTTACCCTTTACCTTTTACCGTGTATATATATACCTTTTACCTTTATGTGTGTGTGAGTGTGTGTGTCTATATATGTAGGAATGTATGTCTGTATGTATGTAAAGGTGCCAGCCCCGCACGTGGCTGGCATGACGCATGCGGAACGCTGTTACCTTCCCACCGAAGTGGTACCTATTTATCTACTTGCATTTGCATGCTTTCAAATTGTTAGGTTGGCAAGAGCTGGGGCGAGTGCGGGAGCTCACTCCGTCACGCGGGTGTAGGGTCTCGAACCTCCGAATTTGCGACCTTCCGATCAACAAGCCTGGCGTCTTAACCACTGAGCCATTGCACCCCCTAGATTAGATAGATAGATAGATAGATAGATAGATAGATAGATAGATAGATAGATAGATGATAGATAGATATTATATAATATATATCTTAACTTATATATACACTTATCATGTGATATGATCATTGTCTTTTCAAAGAGAAGATTACTTTATTTTCTGCCATGGCTCTTGTGACTTTCTATGTGCATAACAAACAAAAAATTGCAAATGAGACATCGTCAATAGATTTCTGTGCAGAAATCTCTTATGATATTGATATGGACAATATGGACTTCCTATTTATTCATATTTGCAGGCAATTTTCACCAATTTAATGAATTGTTAGTATATTATATTCATCAATATGGGCATATTTGTATTCCTCTTTCCTATTTTTATATGCATTTTTCCTAATATGTATGCATGCTTTTAGTTGGAAAAATGCAACTATTGAAAGAGAATTACGTTTTAGTTCACTTAAATGCTCTGCCATTTGCATCCAACTTTGGAAATGCCAGATATTACACTTAGAACCTTCTGTATGTAAAGCATGTGCACTACCACTGATGATTCTTCTAATAATGAAGAATGAATGAATGGAAATGTTCATGTTCAGGATTATTTTGAATACACAGGTGGAAAATATTCATTTTAAAAATGACAGAGAAATCATGGGCAAAAGCATACTTCCAGACTTACACAGAAAATGAAACAAAAAAATTTGCCTCAGATATAAATATAAAATTATCTATCTATCTATCTATCTATCTATCTATCTATCTAATATTATATAATATATATAATATATTATATATATATATATATATATATATATATATAATATATAATATATAATATATAATATATAATATAATATATAATATATATAAAATATAAAATATAAAATATAAAATATAAAATATAAAATATAAAATAAATATAAAATCAGATAAAAAATCTGCGGCTGAAGTCCCCCAGCTCAGCCAGCTCCTGCTATTCCTGTGTGGCGGCAGCGGCAGCGGCAGCAGCGACTCTCCTCCCTCCCTCGGCCAAGTCTGAGGAGGCTGGGGCACTGGTGCGCCTCCGTCCTCGGCAGGAGCTGGCCACGCTGGGGGGCTTCAGCCGCACCATGCCGCCCCTTGCCGCCTGCCGGGCTGCGGGAGCTCCCACATACCATTAAACAGCCCTAGACTACTGAAGGCCGAGAACCTCTCAGAAGTGGCAGTGACCAATTACTTCCATACTGTTCCCCCTCCCCACAAAAGGTGGGCTCTTGTAATCAAGAATGAAGCCTGATTTGAGCGACACTTTACCTTACCTTCAGGCTCACTACAGTACTAAAGGACTATTTTATATTTGTATGGGCACACTTTTAACTCATTCTATTCTGAAAAGATGCTCTGGATAATTAATTATCCTTGTATTTCCTCCTCTCCTTTTCCCAACACTCCCCTCCACTCTGTTCTGACAGACTTTCGGCTGTATTTGATCCCTACCAGCAGCCTCCAACAACTTCACTTTGAGCATTGTATGGTCTCATTGAAATATATGAGATCTGAAAATATCAAGAATATGACTGTGATTATTGAGTGTGGGCATTTAATAGGTTTAGAAAGGTTTAGTAGATTTAGAAAGTTACGTTTTTAAAACATCTATTGACTTCCTCTGAATGTAATTATGGTAAGCTCAGTTATGTAGACAGCGATCGGAATCATCTGTAACACTTTTCTTCAGCAACCTTAAGACTAGAATACAATAAATGAGATAAATTATAAATATAAAGATGAAATATTAAAAGGGAAGGAAAGATACAAAGAAAATAGTATTGTTAAATATATATTATAAAAGTTTCTTCGTAAAAGAAACAGGAAGTCATTCTGTTCTATATGTAACTTTGTATGTTGTTATTGTTTTATGTAATTATGTCATGTGTGTGTTGTAATTCTTTGTAAATGTAGCTATCTGTGTGATGTGTAAATATTTTAAATAATAAAATTTATTAACAAAAAAAAAAAGACTAGAATACAATAATCCTACAGAGATTACATTTGCTTCAGGGACTTCTGGGGGAGGTATGGTGAACTGAAGACGACTCTGCGAAAGCAGAGCCGATGACCACAGCAAAGACCAAGTAACCGGATAAGGAGAGGACGGGAGGTTGCCCACACACGCTCTAGATGGCTGCTCCTCACGAGGAGGCACAGGACAGCAGTTTTCCATGGGTTTGAATGGTGGTAGACGATGGGACACTATGTTCGCAAACCTTGCTTTCTAATCACTTTTGGAAATTGCCTTTTAACTATTCTAAAACTATTAGAGATCTTCGGAATGACAAGTTTCATTTATCTTCAACTCTGAACAAAAGAAAAATTAATTACAAGCTTAAGAACTTAAATAATTTGAAATAAACAGCAAAAAACTAAATAACATTTTGATCTAAGAAAGTTATAAACAGATTAAGGGTTCAGATAAATTTGAAATATTGGCTTTTACTATAAGACTTTGGAATTAACTATAAAAAATAAACAACTCCTCCTGAGAAACAGAGTTATTTTGGTTCTCCTGGCAATTGCAAGTCATAACAAAAAATAAGTGATGATTTTAGAAACTGGACACTGGAGGGGACTAAAGATTTTAAGTAGAAGAAAAAAAAAACAAAATGTTATAACATTGGAAATATTAAAGGCGATCTTTGAAGAATGGAGCCAGAAGTTAGTAACAACAATATCAACATTGTCAGTAATGATGTCTGCTTCTACGGATAGACTACAGTATGTCTAAAAGATGTTAATGAAAGAATGAAGATGTAGAACAAATTTTATCTGATAAGATAAAGAAAGTTCAGAATGTGGAACTAGAAATGACAGGCCAAGAGACTGATTTGGAAAAGGACACTTTACTGGATATACAAAAGAAACCGGCTGAAGGTTTAAAAATTCAAAGGGAAATACAAATGAAAAACCAAGCAAATGACCTGGAAAATGTTTTCTTATTGGATCTACAAAAGAGACTTCTTAAAGCCTTGAAGAAATCTGTGTGATGGGATAAAGAAGAATTGAAGAGAGATCAAATAATATGACAATATTTGATTGAATTAAATATTAAGACTGTTAGAAGTAAAAGGAAGGGATATAAAGGTGGTTTATTTGATCAAGGTTAAAGTAAGACATTTATTTTCAATGTCCTGGCAACCCTTTATGGACTTTTTGCTGACACCAAGGTTGAAAAGTTGATGTTTTATGGATTTGCTTATAGATAAGGGATGGGATATGGGATGAAGATATATCTGTTTAACCTTATAGGGAGTGAAGAGTTATTAAATTTGTTGTGATGAAGGTTGGAAGTCACTTATTATTACAGACTGGCCTGGCATTTAGTAGCAGCAGCTGAAAGCCAGGGCCTCTGAAGGTATGCTTACAGGGTACTGGAGCTGAGACCAGGGAGCTGGAATGTGAAACCAGTATAAGACAACAGTCCCACGTTCCCTGAGAATGGCCTGCTTCCTGTCTCCCACCGTATCTCCCCACGCCCATCACCACTATAATACTTTGGCCCACTCCCATCCCCCCAGTGGCAGCTCCATCCCAGAATCCAGGCCCCCCAATTTATTTATTTATTTGTTTAATTTATATGACCGCCCATCTCCCCCCATGGGGAACTCTGGGCGGTTCACAATAAATAAGTTAAAATAAAGTCTAAAATATCTAAAATCACAGTTATACAATAAAATACATATTCTAAAATCCAGATGGTGATGGAATAATTAAAAGAAGGACAGTTATAAAATTAGGGGATTAGCCACCCCCATGAGGAACTATCCCTTCCTCCTTCCCATGCCAGGCGGCAGAACCAGGTCTTCAGCTCTTTCCTAAAGGTCGGGAGGGAGGAGATCTGTCTCAACTCTGGGGGCAAGGTGTTCCATAGAGTGGGCGCTACCACAATTCCCAATATTGGGAACCTGCCACTGTCCTCACCAACCATCCCTGGGAGGGGAAGCCGGGCACCCCTAGGCACTTTAGCTTCACTAGCTCTCAAGGCCATCAGGGTACCCAGCAACTACCTCCTCACTTCACTACAACACACTCACACACACTAGCATTCACAGGCACCCCTCCCTTGCTACTCCCACCAGCTGCTAGAGGGCTCCTTTCCCATTCACCCCCCACCAATTGCTCCTCTGGCTCTCACACAGAGAAAGGAGTCAAACTTCAGTCTACAGTGGGAAACCCGCAGTCCAACAATCAGGCACTTAACCATAAGATGGAATCTGCATCGTTTTCTTCCTCCTCAGGGGCTACCAGGAGGGAAGGCAAAAGGCCTCCAAGGGGGAAGGGGGGTCAACAGCAGCCTGCCACTCCACTGCAACCCCCCCACCTGACTACCGCCCACACCTCCAAAGCCCCAATATCCAGCAACAAGGACTAGATGAAGCCTGAAGGGACAAGCGCCACTGAATCCACAAACATGGTGACAGAAAAACAAAAGCAACCCATTCCTATGCATGTTGTCATGTCCTGAGTAATAGTTGGTAAATTCCTCGGACTGAAAATAGCTGTTGTCTGTCCAGTGTAATTCACTAATGCCAAGGAGGTCAATTTTTAACCTGACCATTTCTCATTTTACAATATCTAATTTACCTTGGCTCATTCCTCTGACATTCCAAGTTGCTATTCATTGTATTTTCGTGCAGCGCAGACCCTTGCTTTCACTGTTGGTAGCATCAGCACCTTAGGTTCCTACTGGATTTGCCCCAGGCACGTCATAAAATCCAGAGCTACTGTACTTGCTATAGGTCCTTGCTCTTCCCCAGTCATTTGTTGGGAACCTTCTGGCCTGAGGCTCTCACCATTGGGCACCATATCGAAATCATTTGAGAGCCTTTTCACGGAATTTTCTTGGCAAAAATTTTTACAAGTTAGATTGCCAGGTCTTTCCTTAACCCTCCACATTTACCCAGGCTTCGGACCAGCATATACACCTGGATGAACAAGTGCACATGGCTAGGTCATTTCCTTCCTACTACTATTCTATACATTTCTGTCTACATAATAAAAATCAAACTAAAAAGCATATAAATTGTCTGCCAGTATAATTAATAATACAATTATAATAATCATATTAAACCTAAAACCAAGCATTTATTATTATACCTTATTCATCTTAATCCAAATCATTAAAGATGTATGAAGTCAAACAAGTCCTAGAAGCATTCCAAATAAATATTCTTAAACCCTTACTCCACTTCAAAATAAACGAGAGCATTTACATATCCCAATACACACAGAGTTTTTTTCATAAAAAAATCAAACAGCTCAACTGCCCCCCTTAAAAACTCCGACTTCTCAACAGAAAGCCTCCCATACATAATAACCCCTTCTTTTCCATAACATTCCATCAGAAAATCAATTTCACTTATGACTTGCAACTTGAACTGAATTAAACTTGAATTAAAGAAACCTTTAATTTCTTCAATTCAACTATCCAATCTTCATCTAGCATTTCAACAGAAGCCCTGATCTCGCTATTAGAAGAAACATTTCTGTTGTTGTTAAGCTCTTCAATTTCTTCCACAACATCCCCAACCAGATGACACATTTTAGACCTCATGTTTTCCACAATGTCCTGAATACCTTGCATAAAAACTTGACAGGAATCAAAAAGAATCTGTTTAAGTTCTCGATGAAAATCTGAGAGAATCTGATTGAAATCCTCCATATCTCACACAGTAAATTATGGCGCCCCCTAGGTACTTAACCAGCGAAAGTGGGAGATAATAGAAAAATTCCAAAACGTGTTTACACAAATGAAAGTATGATAACAGGCAGTTCCCGAGAGAAAGTAGCAACAGAAAGCTGAAAGTTCAAAACAGCAGATTCAACCTGTAAAAAGGTAAAGTTTCCCCCCGCACATTTGTGCAGTCGTGTCCGACTCTAGGGGCCGGTGCTCATCTCCGTTTGTTAGCCGAAGAGCCAGCATTGTCCAAAGACACTTCCACAGTCATGTGGCTGGCATGACGCACGCGGAACGCTGTTACCTACCCACTGAAGTGGCACCTATTTATCTACTTGCATTTGCATGCTTTCGAATTGCTAGGTTGGCAAGAGCTGGGGCGAGTGCGGGAGCTCACTTCGTCACGCGGGGCTAGTGATTCGAACCACTGAACTTGCAATCTTCCGATCGACAAGTCTGGCGTCTTACCCACTGAGCCACCACGCCCCCTCACACATGCCTCAACGTGTAGGAAAATGCTAAAATCTTCAAATTTAGTACAAAAATAATAGCAAGGAGATGATTACGTACTCTCAACCTTCCTTAATATTTGGATGGGAAGCAAAATCCAAAACTTAAAAAGATTTTTTTTAAAGAAATTAATCACAAAAATAACAATAAGCACCAAGATAATGCGTTTCTCCTTGCTTTAGAAAGCTTCTCTTAGGGTACACATACTTAAAAGAAAAATAAATTGGGTGATTTAGAAATGGGGTGGCCGGTCTTAATGTCCCTTTAAGGCTACAGTACGGCTTGGAAATGATGACGCACCAGCCTGCAGTACAGGTTGCTGTGCAACAGGTAGGGAAGGGAGACTTTCCAGCTCCATCTGATTCTACATGGCAAGATTTGTCTAGTGACCTTGGGCAGCTTCCAAACAAGGGTGGAGGGAAGGAGTCTGTAGTTGATTCCCAAAGCAACTTGCCACTGTCTTCTCTGTGTGAGGGAGGGGAGACTGAGTCAGATGGGGGAGGTGGTATAGAGGAGTATGGAGCTAACCTTGAAGAAGGAATGCAAAAATGGTTAGGTAAACATCCTCTTAGCCCTGGGTAGGAAAAGAGAGTGAGAAAGAAACTCAAGATTACCTTGACTTGGTTCTCTTTAGTTTAAGAGGGGGCAGAGGAAAAAATCGGTCAGACTTCCAAGATTCTGCTCTTATACCATACAATAATAAAGTAGAGTTTCAGTAATCCTCGTGATGTCTATTTCCTGACCAGGATTACCATGAAAGGACAACACCTGTATGTCCAACATCTTTAACCAGCCTAGTGTACTATCGGCTTGAATGAAACTATCAGATCTGCAGAAATCCCTAGCTGTTGTCTAGTGGTCATCCAAATTTTTGTAGCCTAGATATAGGAGCTATAATTTGAGTTATTTGAGTTGGATAGCATTATCTCTAAATGTAAATTCTTCTCTAATTTCCATAAACAATATATTATGTTAGAACAATTGCATTAAAAATATAATGGTCAGGAAGTACTGTATATGAAGACAAAATTCTTGACTTAATAATATATTCAATAAACTAGAATGCTAATATGTAATATAAAACTGGGTTCAGCAAAGAGACTTGTAATGCTGCCCCTGGTCAATATGTGTAATGGCAACCTGCGGAAGACCTTTGTATTTCGAGGAGTTAGGTGGCATGTTTTGATTTTCCTTCCCCACACCTAGGATATTAGAGTTTATTTTGAGTTATATTGATGTTTAATTGGCTTGTTTCTGTTGCTGTTTGGCATGAGAGGGGGGAGAGAAGAGGTATATGTTCACTCCTCCAGCAGCCCTTCAGAACATATCTCTGTGGGAAGTGGGGGGAGAGAAAGTCCCCAGCTTGTTAGGTTCACTCCTCCAGCCACTCCTTTAGCGGCTTGGAATGGGGGGGATGATAAGAAATTGTTATGCTTAAGCACTTGCTTATCTGATCGCTTTCCCAGGTTGTTGGAATGATGTCATGGTCAGGTGCTGGACCACATTAAGAATCCCAGTCAAGGTCAGGCCATGCAGCTTCGGTGCCATGGAAACTTGGTCACGGGGTTTGGGAGCCAGGCTTTGATAAAAACCTTAGGATTGTCTTTGGAGTTTGGGAGTCCACACAGGCCTGAGTGCTGGGTGCTGTGAAAATTGCCACCTTGGGGTATCTCCGCTGTCCTTATTAGAGGGCTCCTGGCAGCCTATAGGAGATTAGGTATGACCTTGTTTGCTTGGTATGTATGTATGCATTTCTTTCTGTATGCTATGCTATGCTTGTTATGCTCTGTAAACTGTGTTTAGACTGTGTTTAACCTTGTTTGTTTATAATAAAGCTTTAAGTTTCTTTATCCACTGGTGTGCTATTATCTCTGGATCTAAAAGAACTAATTGCCCTAGCCCCTGATCAAAGAGGCGTGGACACTTGGCAATACAATATGTAAGCTTGTAACGTTTGTTCTCATTACCAATTTATCATCCTCCTCTTTCTGAACGGCATAGTTTTCTAATCAACTAGGTACAGCAGTCCACAATAATTTAATGAGGTAATAATTATAAAGTACCAGGACAGAAAGTATAATAAACATTCATTTTCTTCTCCGTTCCTGCTTTTCCTTGCTTAATTAAATAGGTGTTGCCGTGCCTTGTTGGTATTTATGCAAATAGAAGCTAAGTACCCCAACCAAAACTACTAATAAAATTTTCTTTGTGGATTCATTTGAGCACTACGTGAGGGTGGTACTTTAAGTTCTCATGGGAACTTGAAAAAAAACGTTTCTGAATATCATTTACTCGATGCATTATTTCTCTCCAAGATACTGTCAAAACATGTCCTTTCAGGAATGAAGCCAATCATATATATGAAGAAATCCTAAATCAGTTTCAAATGGTAAATGTGTTTCCACTTAGTAATTTTGCTACTGGAAATGCTGGTGATTCTTTCAACTGGTTGACAGGGATTAATTTGAATGCACAAGTGGAATCAAGCTAATCTGAAAGCTATTCCAAACCGTTCTTGATAAAGAATCTTTTCTTCTGTAGTCTTCACAATGCTTTCAAAGAAACAACAGTTTTTCACTACTCTGGCAGCTTTAAAGCAGCCCTAGTATAGCCAAGGCCATTCAACTATAATGGCAACCAAATCGAGGATCTTGGATACCAACATTCAAAGGTTGTCTTCCTCAGTTATGATGTATAAGTACCCTGGAGTGAAATGATTGCTTCTTTGCTGACCAGAATTATGTGTCATTTCCTCCCCTAACCCAGATGCCAGCAGAGTCCTCACCCTGACCCTGCATCCTGGTACAATCATTATGCTAACACCTACCTACTTTCAGTATTTTACTAACTCTAACAATTGCAATTTGACTGGAAGTCACAAATTTGATGCAAAATCCCTAACCCTTGTAGGGTGAAAAAAAGTATGTTATGAATGGTAGGATTCTGCAGAATGGTGTCTTCTTTAACTTGTCAAGGTAACATTTATAAACAATTTTGGAGCTTTCCTATCTCCAGGGCTCCCAGAATTATTCCTTTCCCTCTAATATTTTCCTGATACAAGCTGCTTCCCTTCCCCATACAAAAGCTGGTATTTGCAAATGAAAGAATACTTGAGGCATTTTAACATTTTTTATTAATCTTTCCATGCAAGATTATATGGAGAAAACATTGGAGAGACTAGAGAAAGATTTTGGCTAAGCTGGCTATAATTCTGGAAGTCCCAACCCAATTGGAGGGTAGCAACGTGGGGAAGATTGCTGTAGAAGTAGCATTTAGCCATGCCAGAGTACTTAGAAAGGTGATATTTTCCTGTTTCCTTTCCAGATGGATTCTCATTCAGCAGCACTGAAAGCAATTGGGGAATTTGGCATCTTCTTGGACTAGATTGACAAAACTGACTAGAAATTTGCATCCCATGAAACCTCAAGTGTTATCTGCTGTTGACTTTCTAACAAATAGTCACTTATTGGCCTCCCTGACGGGGACAGGATGACACATCCTTGTGATGAATGGAAGTCCAGTTCTAGGATCTTTTGATATGATCAAATACATCCTCAATACATCAAATACAGAATAATTTACATTTAACTGGGAGAAGGCTAACTTATGAGAGATGGATTACCCTGTTGGGAATTGGATTTGTTTTGTTTTGTTTTCTTAAATATAGATTTAATGTGCATTACTGGAAAAGAGGGAGATGAGCGTATCTATTTCATCTGTACATTTGGTCTTAGCTTTGTTTCTCCTGCTAGGCAAATATAACATCATCTGCATGGCAGTATTCTAAGGCTTTATGGGAGGTTGTCAAGGGTTTAGACCAGAGCTTTCCAAACTTTTCATGTTGGTGACACACTTTTTAGACATGCATCATTTCACGACACACTCTTACAGCAGGGCACCAGGCAGGCACTAGGACCTGCGTGGAATCACAGCAGGTTTGGAGGCAGCAAGGCACAAGGCAGGCACTAGGACCTGTGCGGAATCCTGGCAGGGCTCAGAGGCAGCAGCAGCAGCGGCGACACACCCAGACACTGCAGCCGACACACTAACGTGTCCCGACACACAGTTTGGAAAGCTCTGGTTTAGACACTAGCACTTTGTAGCTTGGTGGTCAAACGTTCATATAAAATAGGAGGAGGAAGGAGTATTTGGTATGTTCGCCACCTTGAGTTATTTATAAAAATAATAAAGGCGGGATAGAAAATAAATAAATAAATAAATAAATAAATAAAATATGTTGTCTCTAAAGGTTATTGGGGTTCTTAAACTGCTCTTTGCCTGAATTGACCATGGCTAGTACTTGATATTCTACGAAGGTGTCTTTCTCAGCTTCCTAACAACAGTTTTCCTTTCCCCGCTGTATTCACCTCGTAACTGAGACTGGAGAATGACTGTGACATTGACTCTCAGAGAGTTTCAACCAACAAGCCTTACAAAGAAGGCATAATGGAATTGTTATTATCCATCTTAATACTGATAGTAAGCCATTTAACTAGGAGAAATCCAGTTACAGAACTCTAAATTTTGTTTAACATTTCTCAAGGCAATATAAGAAGCTGTGCAATGTTCACAGCATAGGGTAATATAAAGTGAAATGAAGACATGCAGATAGCAGTGTCAAATGTCAAATGTTAAAAGTTTGCTTTCATAATGAAGATGCTAGAAAGAAAGAACTTTGGTCTAACAGGAATTTATTTTAGATAAATACTTTGATCGCGCAGTACATTTAGGAAAGGCATAGTTTGACTGGATTATGCCTATAAAAGTATTTTTACACAGCATCACACACACCAAAGGTATTGTTCCCAGATACAGACAATAATAAATACAATTTCACTGAATTAAAATCAAATATATTGAATGCATTTGTCTTATATTATGGATGCATGAAGCTTGGAAGGGAAGTTTTGCTTCAAGGGAGGGTCGAACAAAGCACCCTTCAAAGCTACTTTGCAGAGGAATGTAGCCCTTGCTTCTAACAACAGAGAGAAGGGATTGACTGCTTCAATTTCCCTTGCTCCTAAGGCTCTTGTGGCAATGGTATAGAGGATGACTTCATAATATATCAAGACTTATCTTCAGCGTCTGAGCACATGCGAAGGTATCTTGGTAAAGAACATTATTATATCTACCTGTTGTCACTACTAAGGGCAGGTTGTCAATTTGCACCAAAATAAATGCTTTTCTGATAGGGTGCTGAAGATTGATGCAGGTTGCTGTGAAATTCAGAGTATAGATATTAAATGGTTTGACCATGAGAGACATGGAAGAAGAATTCATTTTCTGGAACAGCAGAGAAGTAACAAACCTTGACATGTTACTATGTCATATAATTACTATACAACCTTGCTACCCACTGTGAAGATTTTACTGCAGCTCTGATCTAAACAGTGACCATTTTCCTTTAATAGGATCTTTTACCTTTCTTTTGAGGGAGTGTAGTCATCCTCAGTAAGCTCAAGTTGAATCCTTATCTAATAAGTATCTTCAACCTATATGGTCAATTAAATCATTGTGCACTGTCACCCATTCTTAAACAACTCCAAATCCCCCAGTTAAAATTATCTATGAGTGCACACAAGGACCCACAAAGGAAGTCATAAATATCTACCTCACAAATTACTAACTTCACACGGGAATATCTAAAGTCTAATTCCAATCCTGCTCAGAATCACTGTAATAAGTCTTCCAAACCCTGGTTTGCTAAACTATATGTTTCAGCAAAGCTTACAATAGTCTCAGCCAATACAGCTGAAAGTTAGCATAATGATCAGCACTCCCAAGAAATCTGCTTATGGAAAAAAGCAGCTGTCCATTTTACTATGAAATCAAGACAATTCCTTTAATACTAGGATTTCATGGTGTCTCAATAATATAATAGTAACAGTAATACATATACGTAATATACTGTATTACTAAGTAAAACTTATATTTGGTTCCCTCCAATAGGTTCATCTGTTTATCTCATTTTCTATGGCCATGTCCTAACCAGCTGATTTTTTAGCATATTATATCTGGAATGGCTTGTTCTTCACAGTTATAAGAACACTCCTGTTAGCATGCCCAAGTTTCTTCATGTAAAAAAAAAATAATATATTGACAAACTTGTACTAAATTTTCTAAGATACCTCCTTCTTATGATTAGACAAATGCCCTGTAATGGTCCTCTTCTTGGCCACAGCCCCTCTCCTCCTTCATTTATCAGAGCAGTTTTACCTTACTTTCAAAATGTGCTCATATCCAGACATGCACCATGAGCACTGCTACAAAGATGTCTTGGGAACTTTGTGCATTTATCAAAGTAATTGAGATACACAACTATATTTTCCATTATTTATCTTTTGAAGAGCTGGGATAGCAAAAGGAAATGATGAACAGGCTGATGCAATTTTAAATTTAAAAAACTAAATTAATGTTTAAATTAACTTTTAAAAGTTCTCAATATGCTTAACAATGCATGTAAGCTTCTCACCACAATGAAATGAGTGGAAGGCATTTAAGGGCAGAAATATTTTAAGACAATTGTAATTATTACAACAGCCCTTAAATCAAAGCAAGCGCTTTGATCCATGTGTGGAATACTGTTATATCATGTATTACCAAATTCATTAATTTCATTATTTGCTAGAACTGGAGCAAAGGGACTTTCCATAGCTAGCTCCATATTGCTGAGACAACAGGAAGATACTGCAGCTGCTCCACTGAAGCTGGGGTTTTCCTGCTGCAGATACTGTACCTGCTGAGTTCCTTCAAGTGTGTATGGACCCAGTTGTCTATGTGTCTGTATGTGGAAGAGGTGGGATTTACTGGCTTATTGCAATGGTATATTAGTTGCAGCCTAATAAGGACATAGACATTTTGTCTCCCAGTAGGATGCATGGTATGCAGGCTTTTTTTCTTCAATGTTGACTTTCATCTTAACAAACAACTGGATTTCAATTTTATTTAACAGAGGATGCATATCGCAGTCTGATTCTAATATGCTTCTAACCAGTCAAGCAGGATGTCAAGTTCTCCAAGGGACTTCATTGCAGCTGATGTAACATCTATCTGAAAGTTGATTAAAATGAACACTTGGTAAACAGAAAAAACAACCTGGGGTGGGATAGTAATCCCCAAATGCTATTGCTGTCTTTTTATTATTATTTACTATTGTTACTTCATTGTAGGTAACAATTTCTGTAGGTCTTTTTAGTTGCATATCTCTAATTACCTGCTCATAGTTGAAGATGATCTGTTGATACTTATATATTGCATCTTCCCCACAATGGCACGTACTTTGATCTTGCTAGAAAAATATTGTAACAGTCATTAGAGGTTTTGTATGTGCTTCTTTCTTTCATTGAATGCTGTCAGGCTACTTTATTTATTTATTTATTTATTTATTAAATTTCTATGACCGCCCATCTCCCCCTCAAGGAGGGACTCTGGGCGGTTCACAGCTATAACAATAACAATAAAATACAATAAAAACACAATAAAATACAAATACAATAAATATAATTAAAATTAAAACCAAGTGGCAGGTGGTTCGCAGTGCCACTGAAGCATATTTAAAATATTTGGGGCAGCTCTAAAAAATCAGCCATCCCCAAGCTTGACTACTTTCCCTCTTCCCCCAGGCGAGATCACAAAGCCAGGTTTTCAATTTTTTTCTGAAGTCCAGGAGTGAAGGGGTCTGTTTTATCTCTGGGGGGAGGATGTTCCATAGGGCAGGTGCCACTGCAGAGAAGGCTCGCCTCCTAGACCCCGCTAGATGGAGCTCTTTCATAGAGGGGGTCCGCAGCATGCCCTCTCTGCAAGATCGGGTAGGATGGGACGTTGTAATGGGGATGAGGTGGTCCCTCAGATAACCTGGGCCCATGCCATGTAGGGCTTTAAAGGTAATGACCAACACCTTGAATTGGACCCGGAAGCAAACTGGCATTATAGTGAACACATCACTCCCTCCACCAATAGACTTGGGTGGTGAGAGCTAACAAAAAATGGAGCCAAAGTAGTGCAGCTAAAGTACTGGCATACATTGGGGAAAGAGAGAACATTGCAACAAATCTTTGCAAAAGCCAAAATCGCTGGAAGCAATCAGCCCAAGGTAACAAGCAAACAAATAACCACCAGCAGCAACCAGAAGCACTTAATCACAAGTGTCATTCAGAAAAAAAGTTAGAAAATCAAATGCAAACGATAAGAAAATAGAATGGCCTACATGCCAAAAGTGGAACTCCAAAAGGAGTACTCCCATAAGGAGAGAATTATAATTTTAAATCTGATGTATTATTTTCAATTCATGTTCAATTCATGATGTTGCCAAACCACAGCGCAGATTTAGTTCCAGGTATAGCACTGAGATTGATTCTTTCGGACTAGAAATGTTTACTTGTGTGCTGATTATTATGGCTCAGTTTCTGCTTTTACATTTGTAGCCAGATGTTACAGATTCTTACAATAAAAATCACAAATATTTGCATTCTTTAGCACAAAGAAAATTGGCCCTTTAAATCTCTCCTTGAATGGAACTTGCGGAATGGGAGGAAAATCCATCATAGACAATACCAATCAGAAGAATGTTTAACTTCTATTCCATTCTGCTTATTTAGAAATGGGCAATCTGCACATCTAGACAAAGTTATAGTTCAACTCCCATTCAGCCCTATCTAGTGGTCAGACTTGACTAGAGGCCACAGCTTTCCATCCATGCAGTAAATATTCAGGTCTATTAACTTATTTTGTACAAAGAAAATATAATTGCTTTCATAATACCAAAGTGACTTACACATTCTCTGAATTTCTTCTCAGTGCTGAGGAAAGAGTTGGCTATACCACTGACTTTTCGATTGATGAGAAGGCTTTCTGTCTCACAGTGTCTGAAGACTTTGTCCAGATAAAATCTTAAGATGAGGTGAATAAGACAACATCTGTCTACAGACTTGAGAAAAGAAGTTTGGATTTATTGAGTCACTGTAACAGAAAGCTTCAAGACAATGAAAACTGTAGACTTGGTTTCAGAGCCTTGCGAATTGTTAGTCTGGAAAGAACTACAGTACTTGTACAACAGTAGAGAAAATTGCTTTGAGTAGTTGGCAGATAAGCATAGACCAAAGATCTCCTGCCTGAGAGAACAATTGGGGGAGTTATGACTCTCCAGATGTTGCTGATTCTCAGCCCTCCTTACCATTAAGTACATGATTGTAACTCATGGAGTTGAACAACATTTGGATGGCCAAAAATTCCTCAACTTTGATATACAGTACAGAAAACCCTAATTTGCAGGGGCGCCTAGGGTATGAGTTTGGTTGTCAAAAAAGTGAAAATGGCAGCTATGATGGCAGATTTGTTCTGCCCTTTTTAAACCTGTGTTGCACATGCAGGTGCTATCTTGACGTTTTTACAACCCCCCAACCCACAGGCATCCCCCGCCTTTGCCCTGATAAACTCCCTATGATCTTCCCATTTTGAAATCTTTGTCTGCTTTGGTACAACAGAAGCCTGTTCATAGAACCTTTAGAAAAGAACATGTCAGATTCTGCAAAATTCCATGTTTGTGGACTAAATGAAACATCATGTTAAACTTTTATTTAACTTAATTTTAATATTCCACTGCAGTGCTTCTCAACAGCAGAACATACAACTAGAGCTGCTAGATTAAATCAGGCCAGTATGAGTAATTAATTAGACTGTTCAGCTTTTATGAAAAGCATTTGGAAGCAGTTCAGATCTTCATTTCAAACCTTTTTTTCAAAAACAGTGCCTCCAGCAGCATGTTATTTTGCAGTTAACATTGGTTAAATCATACTTCTGTGGTCATTTTCCTGTAGAAAATCATGGCAGTATTTATGCATTTAAATTATTTGGTTAGCCTTTTGTGAATTTGCGGATAGTATTGATAGGACAGAAGTGAGGAATCTTTGGCTCGCTTGTAGAACTCACCTTTCCCCCCCATTCAAAATCTGATCTTTCATGAAGCATAATCCTAAGAATGGATATATTGTAACAAATCCACTCAAGCTCAGTGGATCTAAAGTTGCAGTTCTATCGCTAGGGTTACTTCAGAGTAATCCTCCATGGGATTATGTATGGAATTGCATGATGATGATGATGATGATGATGATGATGATGATGATGATACATTACACTTGCATGCTGCCATGCAATCCATGAATTCCCACATAGGAATAAGCCCACTGATCATAAGGGAATGTCCATTTAAGTAAAACTGATGGGCAAGTATACTGGGCAGGGTAAAATTATGAAGAGAAAAATGCTCAAAATTCCACACAGTGTTTTGGCCTATTTATTCATTTGTTAGATTTACATCCAGAAATTTGAGGCAGCACACATGATGGAGGATACTACTCCTACATGTCCCCCGCCCCCCAACAATAACATGAGGGCAGAAACTGAGGGCATCTGGCCCAAAATCACCCAGTGGGTTTCCATGGCTGAAGATGGATTTGAACCTTGCTGTCCCAGGACACAGTCCAACATCTTACTTGCCACACCATACTACATCTCCCCAACCATAGAATCCAAGAAACCTGAGGACTTCTGGACTTCATTTGCTCATTAAAGGAAATTTCTATTTTTTTTCCACCTGATAAAAACAGTATCTGCTAACTTACAGGTATTTTACAACAACCTCAGCACACTATGATTACTAATGACACTACTAATATTTACATAAATCAAAAAGATTGGAGATCAAGATGGGAGTACAGCAAATAGAGTAAAAGAAACGCACAACATGGAATTTTCCTCTTCAGGTGATCATTTAAATAGTTTCATCTCACACCTTGGCAGGCAACAAAGGGAAGCCTTCGCTAAGCAATGGAAAAACATTCAAGAACAGGAGTAGGATTAATTTCCCCAGGCAGAGAGTTCCAGGGCCTGGGCACAGTAAAGAAGAAGGCCTGGTGCCTCATCCTACTCATGGGATATTGTATGAAGGAAGCTTCCCTACCATGATATCTTTGTGCTGTAAAGGTGCAGTTATGAGCTAAGTGTTTCCCTTCCAGGTCATGCAAACTGTTTGTTTGTTTGTTTGTTTGTTTGTTTATCGCATTTTTCCACCGCCCATCTCATCAATGACTCTGGGTGGTTATTAACTGTTATTAAGCAAATGTGTTTCTGTTTCTCCCATCTTTACTACTTGAATGTTTCTCTCAGTACTATGATAGGCTAGAACTTGCTGTGTGTGGCATCCATCCTCCCCAGACAGTACACTCCCTGTCCAACATCTTTATGGGAAAGTAATCCTATTGTTACTAGAGCAGAAAAAGGCTGAGCAAACTGCAGCACGACTATTCCACCCCCTAGCTGTTGATAAACACCGTCATTTTAGCTAGTAAGGTCAATGTGTAGTATGGATTTATAGACAGACACACATGTGCAATCACTGTTTATCACTTATGTTATCCCACTCTTTTTCCATATCATTTGTGGCACTAATTTTCTCTATTTTATTTTCTCCACAATCCTGTGAGATTAAGCTAAGAGGCAGTGACTTCAGGGCTCAGCAAAGATCTAAATCCCAGGCATCCCTGTTTTAAGTCTATTCCTATAATTATCCACTAGTCGGCTTGTATTTTGCAGCATAATAGCAGATGAAATAAATAATAAAATAAACAATAGCATAAATAATATACAACTGGAACATGGCCATCTAGGTAGGCCTTAGCACAAAAAGACACTTCATAACCACTGAATTTTGTTTAATTCAAAAATCTGCTCATTTAATGAGAAGTAATACATAGGTATATCTTACTATAAAGGAAAACGCAAACAAAATTTACAGAGAATAGCACTTACTTGAAAATCATGCAAAGAATGTGGCTGCAACAAAATGCTTGTAGTTCTGATGGAATCTCTGCCTTGCTAAATAGGGAAGAGACAACATCCAATCTGAATATTCTTTTTAGCTATTTAAATCATTACAGCAAATCAGACAGCATGGAAGATTTACAAAGTTATCATGATACCTGGAGAATAAAACAATTGTAATTACATGGGTAAGCTACAGATTTTGGAAGATTTTTGTTCCTTAAAGTTTGCATGTTGGAGTTTGAATTTGTTGTCAAAAGAGAATTGAAATAAAACACACCTCTTGTGTTGGGTGCAAGCAAGCATGCACCCAACACAAGAGCATCCAAATGTAATTTGGGTCCAATGTCCTTTTGTTGACTGTTGTGGGTCTTCCGGGCTGTGTGGCCGTGTTCTGGAAGTTGTGGTTCCTAACGTTTCGCCAGCATCTGTGGCCGGCATCTTCAGAGGGCAGGAGCACAGACAGAAGCAAACTCTCTGTGCCCAGGAACCACACTCTAACTAACACTCTCTGTGTTAGGAACCACAACTTCCAGAACACGGCCAAACAGCCCGGAAGACCCACAACAGCCATCGAACTCCGGCCGTGAAAGCCTTCGACAATACAGTGTCCTTTTCTTTGTATCTATATATCATAAAGAGGTTTGGTATTCTATGGAAATTGTTTAATCAGCCTTCTATTTTTTTTCAGCTTGAGAGATTCCACCTTATTTAAACTATTTGTCCAATTGCATGCATGACTTTTAGGAAATACTTTCTGGATCATATCTATAAGACATTGCTGTCGTTCTTGTTTTTATTCAAAGAAAGCTATGTTCTAACACAAGCAGTCTTGTAAGTTAACTGTACTATATTGGTTTCTAAGTTTCTTTTCCACTTGTTTTCCAGTAAGTGTTCCGGAAGCAGATGACAATACTTACAATAAAGTTTTTGACAATAGCAAAACTATTGCGAATTTCATTAATATTCATTGAAATGCTGCAAGGTCCAAACTGGAAAATCTTGTCCCCAGTCACTGATACCAAATATAAGGACCATTTGGCGAGCAGAAGAAAAAAAGTTGGGCCGAAGAAGATTTTCATATTTTTAGAAAATGAAACAGTTGATGCCTAAAATCCTGTTGAAAAAGGGGGAAAATAAATTTTAAAAACATGTTATTTCTTTTAAAATCCAGGACACTAGTGCTGTTGGGGCTTTTTGCAGCAATTATAACTTGCATTTAACACTGAGTTGTTTTTGAATGTATGTATTTGAATGGAGGCTGTACCCCATCTAGGAAACATAGTGTGTGGGGAGTGGGGAGAGAGACAGAGACAGACTAAATGAACAGATAAAAATCCTTCTGCTTTATCTTGCATCTGCATCAAGTCATGTTGGTAAGAGTTAACATAATCATGTGACTAGTCATGATGAGCCCGTAATGCTAGACCAGGCTGCACTCAAAGCTACCCATGCCAGTACCTGTATATTTCTTTCCTAAAATTCTGTTTTCCAAAGAGGAATATTTTGACCATATACTTTACTTTTTACATGTCCTAATAAACTGCTCTGTTATATTTTACAGCCTGGTCATGTCTGATGTAGTTGCATGTTTTATATCTCCCACACATGCTTTATTCTCTGCTATGGAATATTGTGAATTGATTGGTCTGAATTCAAATTTTGATTCCCAACAAATAAATATTCTATGGAAGAAAATATGGCTAGACAGTTACAACTGGTGTTAATAAGTATTGATACACATATAAGGATCACCAGCTTGACTGCCCATATACACCTTTGTAACAAGTTGACTTTTAAGATCCTGGATAAAAAATTGAGTTCAGGGCAGGAATTCAATTCAAATTCACTGGTTTGTGTGCTCCAGCAGCATGATAGAAGCAGCTGTAGGCAGTTTTTCTGAACACATACAGTATATGAACAACATGCAAAGAATAGAGGAGTATCTGCGTTCCACGCATACCTTCCTTGTTACCCTATATACATATGGGGTGACTGTAGCACAGAATCTTTATCTAAGGAAGCACTGCATGCAATTTTTTAAAACTTTGGATGACTTTTTTAGTTCTTTGGTATTATATGAATCTAGACAGTCAAAGCTAATACTCTGGATATTTGGGCACGAAGGCAACTGTTTTCAGTTTTACATACTTTCAGACAATTAAGATTCTCTGGTTCATATGGTTTCGGAGAATTATTTTAAATAACTGTCACTCATGAAATTAAATAAAAAGTTGTGCCTAGGGGGATATAATCCTTGTTTATGAATATCGCAAAACAGAGGAACCGGTTTCCTGGGGCTGCCCCTAGTACTGGGAATGAACCTACTTAGCTCTGCCAATAAATATCCATATGCATTAATGTGATCATCTGCAAGAAAATACAGTATGCATAAACAATGACTTGCATGTTAGGCCACTTCTACTGCAGATGACCAAGCCAACACAGCATCCTAACACTGGGGCAAAGCTAGGAATACAGCTTCAAATAATTCAATTTAATTAATCTACACCTAGGATTAACAGTTTTAATCCATCAATAAAATGCAAAGCTACACTCTCATATTATTGCAGACTAAAATATAGCCTTAACTTCAGTTAGTTCCACTCACCATCCTGGAAAATGGATTTTTCATTTTGTCTTTCAAAAACAAGAAAACAAAAGCCCAACCACTACTACTTTCATCTTTGAATATATGCTGAGCATTTAATTGAGGCAATTGCTGTTGGTACTGATAATTCTTCCAAGCAAGATCACCTAGATACATGATATTCATATAAGGATTAAGCTGTACAGCAATTACAAAACAATAAGCCAAAGGCATAGTTACGCATTTTAAGTCATCTTACCTTATGCTCTGATGTGTAGGCACTTGCCTCTTGATGTGGAGTTGAATCTGAAAATGTCTGAACATTTTATGGAGGTGAGGAGCGGAAATCAGCCTTTGAAGTTTTTTCTATCTGTCTTTTTCTCGGTATTCCACGTTTTCCTGCATTTGGGAGGGGGAGTTGGGAGTTTCCTTGTCATGATTCCATCCAAGTTGAAAGGTTGAACTTCAGACACAGTCCATTGCTTGGACTCCTATACAGGGTAGTCATTTCCAGTGTCCTACATTTACCATTGACTTCCTCTTACCATAGGAGCAAAACTACCATACTTCTTTCAACTGATGGTCAAAATTTTCTGTTTTGGTGATGGGTAGCAAAATTAGGAGACTCTGTTTGCCTGACATTTTCTTAAGAGAAGAACATTTCTCCAACAGTAGTTTAATAGGGCAGCAGTGGCACAGTTTCACCCAACGTTTATTTTGCCCCCACTGCAATTGAGAGCAGCATTAAATTGTAGGGCTGCACAGTGCTTTAATCTTCAGATGGTGCTGGGGAGCATGCAAGAGCAATATCTTAACAGAGCTGCATCTTTTCCCAAGATCACACAGCTGTCTTAATCAATTTTAATACTACTCATATGACATTTCAGTCCAAATGGACTTGGTCCATGCTAGTGCCTTCCACACATGCTGGAATTTCAACCGCCCAGAGTCCCTCCTTGAGGGGGAGATGGGCGGTCATAGAAAAATTATTATTATTATTATTATTATTATTATTATTATTATTATTATTATTATTTCTGAGTGAGAACAAAGGCTTGGGAAAGGCTGTCATGTACTGTATGCTGACAATTCTTCCCAAGGGTAGCTACTGACCTCTAAAACCTGTGGTGCTCACAGCTACATATTTTACATCCCAAGCTCTGCTTGATTAGCAATCCCATGCTAGACCAGCATTGCCCAAATAAATTTCCCCTGCTGGTCTCCTTCCCAGCACTCTCCCAATCTTTGTCTCTACTCATGGTTTTTCTACAAACCTTAATAGAAATACTACAGAAGTCCTCCTCTCACTGTACTTTTCTGCTTATGCAGTGAAATAGAACTAAGAAAGTTAAAATCATTCTATGATTCATTCTAACCTATAGAGAGGATTACCTCAGTCCCCAATAGCTTGCACGTCTTTTTTCAGAGAAGTTTTGCAAATCTGATTACAGATCAGAGAAGCTGCATAATAATCACATTAAAATAACAATAGAATTCCACTGAGAATTTACAGCTGCATATCATGAGACATACAGTGAAGGAGAAGGAAGTATTCATATGGAATTTGTTACAGTAAGTTTTCAATTACCGATTGAGTCCGACTACTAATTAGAGGGTTTTGTGTGTATGTGCCTTTGAGTCAGTCTTGACTCCTGGCGGCTGCCTGGACAAGTCCCTGCAGCTTTCTTGGCAAGGTTTTTCAGAAGTGGTTTGCCCTTGCCTTCTTCCAAGGGCTGAGAGAGCGAGTGACTGACCCAAAGTCACCAGTTGGCTTCATGCCTAAGGCAACACTAGAACTCACAGTCTCCTAGTTTCTAGCTTGGTGCCTTTAACCACTACACCAAATTGGCGCTTAAGAGAATCTATTACATATGTTTATACATTTGATTTGTCCTAATGTGTCCTTTATACATTAACGAAAACTGTCAGTGTGTGCTTGAAAAACATGGGACTGGGAAGTACATATTTATGTTAATTTATCCACTTCTGTGAGCACTAGAAGTGCTGGAAATTTATCAAATTTTCTACCATTCTTCTTTTATTGGATGGAAAAGAAGGAAAAAGGAATACAGTGTGAGGTTTGTGTGATGAGATGACCAAGGGCATGGATTTTTTTTCATCCTGCTCAGCTATATTCAGCCTCCCTGCCTTCCTATATATCAGTGTTTCTCAACCTCATCAACTTTAAGATATGTGGACTTCAACTCCCAGAATTCCCCAACCATGGGAGTTGAAGTCCACATATCTTAAAGTTGATGAGGTTGAGAAACACTGCTATATATTAAGGATATCACAATGGAATTCCTCCTCTGGGGTTTCTTCAGACTGGGAAGCAAGGGAGGCCATTTTCCTACATTGAAGCTCTTTTTCCCCAACAAAAGAGAACTTTTATATGGTCTTGAGCAAATGGAGTTCCTTGGCAGTTCAGATCCCTCAGCTTGGCTTAATACCTGGAATGAGTCTTTCTTTTGGAAGATCTCCTGTTTTCAGGGAATAGTAAACACAAAAATGAGGCCTTACAGCATTTGGGTGGAAGTCAAGCTTTATTCCATGGTTCCTTCTGCTATCTTTGCTCCAGCTACCACAGTTACCAAACCTCATAGGGAAATCTGATGAAATGCTTCCCCCTTCCACCCTCTTACAAACACACACACATCCACACAAGTTATAGCCTGTGGAAGTGTAAACAGGACATATGGCAATCTGTTTTGCATGTGTAATATTAACAAACAAATATTCATTGCAACCAAGCAAGCTTTCTATTGAATCAGTCTTCAAAATAATGTGAGGTGGCTCCTAATTGGACATACTGCTTTAAAATATGAAATATTATTTTAACAACCAGGCCCTTAAATGATAGCTTTATTTTAAAATTTTAATTTTTAGAATGACTGTAACATTTGTACATATTTTATACATATATTTTAATGGTATTTATTTGTTTTATTCTATATTTTATATTTTATTTTGTGACAAACTTCATCATTCTCCATATAGAAAGGAGAAATATAAAATTATTACTAACAACAATAATAATACATTTAATGCATATATTTTAATCATCATATGATACCACTGGCTTCCAGTGGGAATATGGCCGACTGAACAGCTGTGTCTGCGGGCTCCACAGGCAGAACTGGCATCGTAGCGAATATTTGGGCTCAGGCAGGTTCTTTCCTGAAGCCCTGGAGCATTTTCATGGCAAAGAAAGTGCTCGGAAGCATCCCATTTATTCTCCAGAACAGCGACTTGCAGCCTGAGAATCGCAAACAGTGTTCGCGCCAATCGGGTAATTGCTGCCGGGAAACCGGGACATCACCATTTCCAAGCCACACTATAGCCTTAAAGAGACACTAAGTCAAGCCACCCACCCCATTTCTAAATCACCCAATTTATATATATATATTTAAGCTTATGTACCCCAAGAGAGGCTTTCTACAGCAAGGAGAAGTGAAATCTCTCGGTGCCTATAGTTATTTTTGGATTTATTTATTTTTTTAAAAAAATTAAGTTCTGGCTTGTTTTCCCATTTAAACATTAAGGAGGACTGAGAATAAATAATTACCTCCCTGTTATTATTTTTGTATTGAATTTGAAGGATTTAACATTTTCCTACATGTTGAATCTGCTGTTTTGAGTTTTTAGCTTTCTGTTCACTTTCCCTGGGAGCTGCTTGTTAGCATACTTTCTCTTGTGTCAACAACTTTCTGTAACTTTCCATTAACTCATTAACTCCTAATCATGCTAGTCAAGTATCTAGGGGTGCCATAATCTACTGCCTGAAGCATGGAGGATTTCAAGGAGACTTTCTCAGAGTTTTGTTGGGAGCTTTGTAGTGAGTTTAAACAGTTCTTGTATGATGTTTCTCAAACTATTTTGCAAGGTATGTGGGACATTGCAGAAAATATCAGTTTTAAAATGTGTCATCTGGCTGAGGATGTTCTGGAAGAAGATGAAGATTTTAATGAAGATAGAGATGTGTCTACTGACAGCAAGATTGAACCTTTTGTTGAAATCCCAGACAACGATTACATTTTGGTATTGAAGGGGTTAAAGAAATTCTCTGAGTTGCAAATTACAAAAGGAGTTGCTTTTCTGTGTTGTGGGAAAGAAGTGGCTCTGTTCTGTGGGAGGTTTTTTGCTAGGAAGTCTGAGTCTCTAAGGGGGGCAGTTGGGCTCTTTGATTTCTGTATGAAAAATGCCTTGTGTGTAAAATGGAGATATGTAATTGCTTTAGTATATTTTGAAGTCGGGTAAAGATTTAAGAATGTTTATCTGGATTGATATTAAGGCTTGTATGATTCTATTTTTCTTTAATTATTTGGATTAAGATTTACTGGATTGCTTTTAAGATTTGTTTGATTTTTAAGATTTATAAGGTATAATAATAATCGCTTGGTTTTAGGTTTAATAGGATTAAGATTGTTATAGTATTATTAATTATAAATGTTGTTGTTGTTATTAATTATAAAAGTAGACAATTTATATGTTTTTATAATTTGATTTTTATTGTAGTGGACAGAAATGTATAGAATAGTGGTAGGAAGGAAATAATTAAATAAATGTTGTTTTTGGGGGGGAAGTTGATTTGGAGGTTTATACGTTTCTTTTTCTTTTAATATAAGGGGAACTGTGTTTAGTGATTTTTATAATGTGCTAATGGAATGATTTATAGAAATAATGTGATCTTGGTTTGATATAGAGTAAGGGATTGATTATGGAAATTGCTGTATATTCTTGTTGAAAGTCGGAAGTCACTTCTTTATGTAATCTTTAAAATTCTTTTTCTTGTGTTTCACACTTTCTTGTGTTTTTTCTTTTTGTAGTTTTTTTCTCTTTTTTGTAGTTTTTATCTTTGTTTCAAACTTAATAAAATTATGATTTTAAAAAATCATCATATGATACCAGAGGAATGTAATTTATCCCACCAAGATGGTAATTCATTTAAATTTGTGACATAAACAAATAACTCCAAAACTCCTGTTCCAGCATCCTTTCTTTACTGGGGATGTGCATTCCATATACTGTATAGTTGCATGGAATAAAGTTCAATTACTGATGCAAGTCAGAATATTTGGAATATTCTAACATGTACTTGTAGGCACACAAATTCATGTTCATGTTGAGTTTAGCTTGTTTAACCATTTCTGTTTATTCGCCCCATTTAGTGGCATGCAGTTTCTTGTAGGCACAGCAATATGTTTGGGAAAAGATGGATGAAGATCTCAATTGAATCCTCTTCTCTATTATCCATTCCCCAGTTTGAATGGTACACATATATTATCATACACCAGCCATTATTTTCAATGGGAGATCTATTATTAGATTTATAGCCTGCTTTCTTCTAGGAATTCATGCCAGTGTATATAACAGTCCAATTTTTCCCCAACAGTAACACTATGGGGTTGCTTGGGTTGAGTGAATGGATCAAAATTAACCAGTGAGACTCCGTGGATGAAGGTGGACATGCATCCAGATCTCTCTTGTCTTAGTCCAACACTTTAATACCAAAATGGCTCTGTACTGTACTACATGCATTTTCATATTGCCCAGACAAGCTTACCTTTCCCAACAGGATAGCCTAAACTTATTCATACCAATAGAAGGTGAAGGAGGAGGCATGATAAGAGGAATTAAAGCTCAGCTCATAGAATTGTATTGCTGAAAGGGTGCATATGTAGCCCATTGATTCCAACACCCTCATCTGCAGAGCAATCTAAACTAAAGCATCCTTCATGAGGAAGTACATCATATGTACTTGTATAGTTTCATCCATTCTAATATTTTAGTTGCAACCTGTTTCTGAAGTCTACTATAACTTAATTACTTTTCTCTGGATTATGTCTAATAATCTCTGATTAATTAACAGACTGTCTGTCAGCATTTGCCACCTACATACCAGGCAAAATATTACAATACCTAGGGCAGATGAAAGTACAAGTAGTATTTAGAGATTTGCAAGTCTTCTAATTTACACTGGTGGTTGTTGATGAATTGTTCAGCCATATCTAATTCTTTGTGACCCAATGGACATCATTTTGCCAGAATTGTCTGTCAATAACTGTTTCTTTGAGTTCTTGTAAGCTCATGCTTATGTCATTAGTAGTAATATCTAGCCACTTTGTCTTTTGTCAGCCTCTTTGTTGATTGTCTTTAATTTTTCCAAGCATCAGAGGGTTTTTTTAATGACTTGTCTTCACATTATTTGCCCAAAACACTGAACCTTTAACTTCATTCTTAGTGCTTCCAGTGAGCAGTCTGGTTTTCCTTCATCAAATATTGACCAGTTAACAATCAACAATCACCAGATCCGATAGGGTAGGGTAGGCACTCTCCAGATCCCTTCCCTGAAATCCTGCCACCTAGTGGGACCTTGGAAGTGTGCCTTTTCCATGGCTGCCCCTACTTTATGGAACACCCTCCCCCTGGTGATTTGGCAGGCCCCCACCCTTTTAGCCTTTCAGAAGTCCATCAAGCCCTGGCTTTTTACCCAGGCACTGGGAATGAGGTTAACTGAAGCTTCCTGCGGGGCATCCTAAGGGGATGATTAAGGCACTGGGGTTTTTTTGTTTTTGTTTTATTGTTTTATGAGGTTATGTTTTATAGATATTGGGTTTTATTGCTGTTGTGAGCTGCCCAGAGTTTTTTAAGATGGGCAGCCATACAGATCTTTTAAATAAACAGTGTTTTTTTTAAAAAATGTAGCACCACAATTCAAAGTCATTGATTTTTCTTCATTCAGCTTTTCTGATGATCTTTACAGCCATGTGTTATAACATGGTCTGAGTAAATGTTCCTTTGTTGTCTGTTTGATATCTCTACACCTTAATACTGTATTTTGACTAGATCTGTCACACTCTTTCTTCCAAGTAACAGAAATAACAGGGAGGCAATTATTTCACAGTTACAGTCATCATCCTTATGAATTTTCAGCCTAGGAAGATAAAGTCTGTTTCCCCTTCAACTTCTTCTCCACCTGTTTGCATTGGGTTGGCTTTGCTTTTTTTCTTTCTCTTTTTTCCCTTTTATTTATATTTATTGATGATTTTACATAAAGTAAAAGACAAATCTAAAGAAAGAGATAGAAAATAAAGAAGAAAGAAGAAAGAGGTGCAAGAAAAGATAAAAAAAGAAAGAAACCTTAAAGACATGAAATATAATGACTTCTGACCTTCTCTTCAACAGATATTAACAAACCTATCATCTCCCTTCCCTCTTAACTCTTCCCAAAATCCCTTCAACCTCTTATTTAATTCTCATTCATTTCAATCATTAAATCCATAAATCATCATTTCACTTTTTTCTTCCTTTAGGAAAAAGTCCATAAAAAGTTTTCAGTCTTTTAAAACAGCACTTGTTGTTTTCGGGTAGGCTTTGCTGTTGACATCATCTCATGCTTGTTTGGTTTGTTGGTTTGTTTTTTAATATCGGGCAGCAGACAGCTTTTGCACTCTCATCTTTCACCTTCTTTTTTTTTAATATTTTATTGGGTTTTGAATATACATAGTTAAAAGTTGGAAACGGAAAAAGAAATAGAAATTGCACTCTCATCTTTCACCTTCAACAAGATTTCTTTTTTCAGTTTTCCTCACTTTTACTCATCAAAGTGGTATCATCAGCATGTTTGTTGTTTATTCGTTCAGTCGCTTCCGACTCTTCGTGACTTCATGGACCAGCCCACGCCAGAGCTTCCTGACGGCCGTCATCAGCATGTTGTCCAACAATTTTAAGTCCAATTTCTGTTTTTTCTATTTCAACATTTCTCATGATATATTCTGCATATATTTTTTTTAAAAAAACAAGAGAAATTGTACAACCTTGGTGCGCTCTTTCCCAATTTTCAACCATTTCAACTCTTCAGTCTACTACTCCTTGGTTGTCATACAAATTCTTCAATAGGCAGAAGAGGTGGCCTAATACACCCACATTTCATTGTGGTCTACATGATACAGCAGAAACAGAATTTTTTTTGGGGGGGGGTTCCCTTGTCTTTTCCATTATCCACTGGAGATTAGCATTGTGATATTGAGGACCTCTGCCTCTTCTGAATCCAGCCTGTTCACAATGGTGTCCAAATGAGAGAGTCAAAGGGAAGTAAATAACAAAAGCAGCATTGCGCTGTGTGGATGCAAGCTCTGACATTGCTCACATACACAAAAGCATTACCACATTTGTCATTTCAACAACATCATCAGATCCTACAGATGCCTCTGCCTATACATCTGGCACTTCTTGTTCCATGCGTTGTGGAGGTCTGGATTGCAAATCTTATTAACAAGTTAGTTAGTTTGATACAAAGTAGTAATTCATTTGTGTAATCATAATATCAGATACAGTATGCCCATGACTTATTCTATCATTGTAGAACTAAGCTGGAAGGATAGGCAGATTACCTCAAGCAAGAGATATGAATAAAAGTGGGGGTTGGCACATGATCACAGTTTGGAGAGCCTACATATGGAAATGCCCTTCTTCTTGTAGCATAGATGGCTCCTTCTGAGAATTTCCTTCTTTCATAATCTCTGCTATGCCTCAAGGAAAATGGAAAATGAAAATGTAGGAAATACTGTGCACGATACTGGTATAATGAGAGATGCAAAAAGGGGATTTCAGAGAATCATGAGTCAGAATCTCTCTCACCTGGTGCTTTATGTATCAAGAAGCTTAACTGATCATACCACGTGATTGCTCCCCTCTTTTTTGTCATACCTAGCACTATGCAGCATTTGACATACTTAATGACAAGCAATGCTTGTCATCCAAGCATCCAAGAATTATAGTATTTTAGGAACAAAAACAGCATGGAGTTCAATACACATACACATATATGCATATACATATATATTGATTGATTGGTGTCTCAGCAGCCCTGGTTTGGTAACTGACAGAAATTGAATTCTTAAAGAGTAAGAAAACTCTTACCTCTTGCCCAAAGTAATCTTTACTTAATTTACAAATACAGGTCATCCTCGGTTAACAACCATTCATTCAGTGACCGTTTGAAGTTACAGTGGTGCTGAATGAGGAGACTTACGGCCAGTCCTTGAAGTTACAGCTGTTACAGCGTCCCTGAGGTCACGTGATTGCAACTCAGGCACTTGGCAACTGGCTTGCAATTACAACGGCTGCAGTGTTGCATGGTCACGTGATCACCATTTGCGGCCTTCCCTGCCAGCTCCCAACAAGCAAAGTCAATGGGGAAGCCGGCAGGAGGTCACAACTGGAACTGCTGGTATGGCTGTCGTAAGTGGGCACAGTCATTTGATGTCATGCTTTACAACTGCGTTGCTTAGCAATGGAGTTCCCAGTCCCAATTACCATCATTAACCAAGGACTACCTGTAAAGGGCTACATTTTAATCATTATAATGAGAATAACTGTGGTGCTTTTTAGACTGAAATACATTCAAATAGAAGTCCTTGGAGTAGTGGGAAGAGATGAGACCCACTGACCTATTCTTTTATTCAGAGATTTCTTAGATACTCTCCAGTCTAACGGCTGACACAGACTTTTGCCACAGAACCTGAGCACTTTATGGAAGATTTGTATAATTAAGTTCATCCTCCCTAATTATATCTAGTCCATGGCTATTGACTATATTAAGGTCAGCATTAAGGTCCAGCCAGAAAAATAAAATATTAAGATGTATCATCCTACAATAATTTTTGAAATAATGCTTTTCCTTTTCTTATGAATGAATAAAATTATTTATTCACCAAGGATTTGATCGAATTGCTTGGAGTTGTTGAAATCTCCCTGGTCATGATTAGATCTTTTATTAGATCATAAACTTTTTTTCATGCAAGCAGCTAATTGTATTGAGTGGTGTGATGATAAATATTTTTACCACGATCGTCTCTAAAAAAAATGACAAGCTGAACTCTAAAGAGAGTTTAAAGACAGTACAATGAAGCTGGAAGTCCCTGGTGCTAAGTTTAATTTTGCCATAAACTTGCTGGCAATCTTATATTCAGTGTTCCATTCCATTCCATTCTGGGGAAGGCAATGGCAAACCACCCCACTCTATAGTCTACCAGGAAAATGTCGCGAAAGTGGCATTTCCCCAGGGGTCACATGACTCAGTGCTTGCACAGGGGAACCTTTCCTTCCCTTCCACTTTATAAGGTTGTTCTAAGGATCACAACGAAACAAGGCATCTAAAGCATATTTGGAAGAATCTTAGAGCCCTGCTGAATTTTATCCAAAGATCAACCTAATTATTATCTATTCCCATCATCTGAAATGTGGCACCAGAATAATGGATAAATATGATAACAATACCAGGCCCAGCACCTGTCTTCTCAGCCAATTTAGGGCATGCCAGGGTGGAAAGCTTTTCTGAAGAAGGCAATCAGCTCAAAAGACCTTCCTTGATGAAGAGTTCCACATGACAGTTCAATAACTAAAAAGACAATAATCTGCCTAGCCTATTCCTAGATATTCTTGCTTTACAGGGGAAGGTGGCATTAAGGAAGTGACGAATTAATAATTTGCATATTGCAGAAATTAAGTTGTCCGGATTAGTGGGGCAAAAATTTAGCAAGCTTAACAAGGAAGCTACAGTTAATCCACATTAGGGTGTGGTTTTGTCTCAGTAAAAGTTATTCAAAGGCCTTCAGCAATTTTGAGTTTTAAATAATTTTACCTACATCATAAGCTTCCCTGAGTTTCCAGCTGATGCATGTTAGCTGAAGCCAGGCACACTTTCTGCTTTCCCATCCTCCAAAAATTCCCCAAGAGTTTTTTTAAATAGGTTTTGATCATGTAAAAGTCATAATGACAGGTTATTGCTCTAATTCACAGATGAAAAGATGAAAGTTTAATAGAATTCCAACGAATTATTCAATAGGTATTTGTAAAAACAAGTGCTAACTTATATGAGTAGCGTTAGCCAAAGAAAGAAATGAAAATTATTATGTAAAATTAAATTGCAAATAAAAACATTAAGTTCTGTGCTCTGCTGTAGGCTTTAATTTTGTTTATTGAATGTTGAGCTTTTCCAATTATATTGTTCAAATTTGTTTTACAGCACACAATTGGGAGCTTAGAAGACAGTAGTCACATCTAGTTAGGTTAAAAATTGTTACAACTTTTATTGGACACAGCCAATACAGACCAACCTGGCATAAGGCAGTAATTGGGCATCCTGAATTCTGACCAATTTTCAATTTTACCCTGTGTACAGGATTAATGGGAATAGCAGGAAATTTTACCTTTCAATATGGATTAATCATGGCACCTCCTGTCACAGACATTCCACCTTCTTTGGAGTTACAATGGTGCACCTCAAGAACCATTTTTACAGAGCAGAATGTTTCTCCTGTCACACATACAGTGCAATTAGCATGACTCCTGCTTACTGCTATAATGGTGTTCCTCTAAACCACCAAAACACTATCATCAACCAAATCAAAGGAGCCTTGCTTCCCTTCAGATAGTTCCTGGGTTTGTCAAACTCAACCCAGTTGAGTTTGAAATTTAAAATTCTAATTAATTTGATGCAGACCTCTAGAAACTAATGTCAGGATGGACATTTAATACCATTCCAAAGTCACCTCATTCACAAAGGGGATTGATTGATTGATTATGTGCCATTAACTCAGTGACAGCTCCTAGTGACCACATAGACAGACCTTCTTCAGGATGACCTGTCCTTCAGGTTTTCCAATGGGCCCCCCATTGCCACCATACTTTACTCCATCTGCCTTACTGCTAGTCAGCCTCTTCTCTTTCCTTCCACTCATCTCATCATTACAGATTTCTCTTATTTGTGCCTCAGGTGAGAACTCCATTTATTTGGGGTTTGGGGTTTGGGGTTGTTGTTGTTTTGGCTATCTATGATATTCTCAGGAGTCTTCTCCAACACCAAAGTTCAATAGCATCAATGCTCTTTTTATCCTACTTCTTCAAAGTCCAACTTTCACTTGAATAAAGTATCACAGGAAAACCATAGCTGGCATGATTCTGATCTTTGTAGATATACACACATCTTGGCATCTGAATAACTTTTCCAAGGCTGTCATTGCTATCTTACCAAGTGCTAGTCTATAGCATATTTCTTGACTGCTGGTTTCTTTACTGTTGATAAAAAAGGTAAAGGTTCCCCCCGCACATTTGTGCAGTCGTGTCCGACTCTAGGGGCCGGTGCTCATCTCCGTTTGTTAACCAAAGAGCCAGCGTTGTCCGAAGACGCTTCCGCAGTCATGTGGCCGGCATGACGCGCACGGAACGCTGTTACCTTCCCACCGAAGTGGTACCTATTTTTCTATTTGCATTTGCATGCTTTTGAATTGCTAGGTTGGCAAGAGCTGGGGCGAGTGCAGGAGCTCACTCCGTCATGCGGGGCTAGGGATTTGAACCCCCGAACTTGCAATCGACAAGCCTGGTGTCTTACCCGCTGAGCCACCACGCCCCATTACTGTTGATAGCTGATATTAAAAGGTAGAAACTATCTACCACTTCAGTGTCTTCATTGACAATTCTAAAGCTGGTTGTTATATCTATTGTTATTAGTTTGGTTTTCTCTATATTTAATCTTAGTTCCATTTTTTTACTATGGTCCTCTACTTTCATTACTAGAATTTGCAGATCACTTGTACTTGCAGATCACTACTCTGAGTGTCATCAACACAGCACATGTTATTGATACTTTTTTCCTCCAAATTTAAAACCACACTAATCTTCCAATCCTGCCTCCCTTAATATATAGTCAGCAGAGAGGTTGAATGAATAAAAAGAGAATATACAGCCTTGTCTTACTCCTTTGTTGACTTGGAGTCAGTCTGTTTTGCCATGTTCTATCCAGACTGTGGCTTCCTATCTGTGGATTTCACATGAGGACAATGAGGAATTCTGGGATTCCCATTTTCCTAAGGACATTCAACAGCTTGACATGGTCGACACAACTGAAGGCCATTTTACCATCAATAAATCGCATCCTAACTTATTTTGGCATTCTTTAGCTGTCTCATTTATCCTCCATGGATCAGCAATAATGTCTCTGGCTCCTGGGCCAGGGAAGACCTATTAAAAGATAGAATACAGAAACAGAACAATAGAACACCACTGGTAGTCACTTACAGCTTACAGCTCAAATCACTCAAAAGCATTATTTATAAGCTATAGCCCAGGCTACACAGTGACACTGCACTTTCTCAGGCACTATGCAACCTGAAGCAGATTCTCACAAGCAACAAGAAACAACAGGACAATAATGATAACATGGGAACCAGATACTGCAAAAAATCCTGATGGCTACTTTGCCCTCACATCTACACTAAAATCACCATCACAGGCCCCAGCAAGTACACACACAAGATTAGAGGCACATTCACATGCTCTTCCTCTAATATGATATCGGCCATCATCTACCATCTGGATTCTATATATGACAAATGGACCAAACTTTGTACAAAAGGATTAAAGGACACAAATACAAGGACAGAGTAGTACCAGAGCATTTCAACCTCCCAGGACATTCCATAGCAGACTGTGAGGGATGTACAAATCAGTTAATTTTTAACAAAATCATTTGTACTGGTAATAGCCATTGCAATTTTTTATATATATTAGATCTAAACCAACTCTTGGTGATTGAGTGGCTGGAAACTGAGATGACAGCTTAAGTTCAAGCAAGATGATCAGAATCCATTAAATGTTTTAGGATAACAGTGACTAAGATAATAAATTACACAAAAGACAAGGGGAGACGGGGACAGAGATAGGTCTTATCATCCCAAGGAAATAAGGAAATGTGTACACAAACACGTATCAAAGTCAGAACAAACTGCGAGGTCAAACCATGACTTATGAGGAAATCCCATTCTTTAACACACAACCTGGTAAGGCTTCCGCAAAGCCCCCCCATAGATTGAAAAATGCATAGGATGTTTTAATGTAATCAATAGCTAAAATGTGTTAATTATAGGCAAATTGGAAACAAGAGTGTAACATCCTGGTACCTCAGCCAATGGGGACAGATGAGGGCCACCTTTGGTCGCGAAATTAGGGTATATAAAATGCTGAGATCTGTAATGAAATGTGGTCCTTTTTGCCTGCAGCAATTGGATCCACCCGCCTTTACAAACGCGAAATAAATCTTTGCTTTTATACTTTGACTCAGAGAGATTGTGAGTGGTCATTTCTATGATCCATTTCTCACAAGACCACAAACTGACTGTTTTGGAAAAGCAGGACTTTCCACTATTGAGTGAGAGGTGTTGAACTCACATATATCACAATGTTTTGGGCAATCTCAGAAGGTCTTAACAAACACAATGGGTTTTTAATACGATGGGTTTTACAATTATTAATTCAAAAGATACTTGTAATCTGTCTCTCATGTAATGTGTACCTGCATAACCACCCTGTCTTACCTTCCTTTCCCACCTCTTCACCCCAATAATCAGTCGAGCCACTCTATGCCTTTGATGAAGTGATAATAAATACTAATTTACTAATAAAATGCATTAGTTGTAATATACTAGTATATTAATAAAATGTACTAGTTGGAAAAGGTGCTACCAGACTCCTTTTGATTATCTGTCCATTAACATCCTTTTAGCATACTAATTCAAGATTGGAACTTCCTTCTGAATTTGGAGAACTTCTGGAAAACTGTATTTGTTTTTTCATGTCTGTTTCTGATGTCTTTACAGATGTCATTATAATACTGCTTGTCTTTTCTAGCAGCTCTCTGAAATTCTTTGTTAATTTTCTTCATGAGATCTTTGTGTCTCTTGGCTTTGGCTTCTCTTCTATTTTTGGCAGTTTCTACCATTTACTCTGACATCCTGTTTGCTTCCTTTTGTTTCTTGGTCTTTGGCAGTCTCTACATTCATCCTTAATAATTTCTTTGATTTCATTCCAGAGTTCCTCTTATTCCCTATCAATAAGACTAAGGACTTCAAAGCAATTCCTGATGTTATCCTTGAAAATAGTAAATGTAGACTCAATATCATATCATGGAAACATGCTGGTTTTGTTCTCCCACTTTAGCTTGACTTGAGACTTGCACATGAGCAGTTTGTGGTCTCTTCCATAGACAGCTCCTGGCCACATTCTTGCTGTGTGGACAACTGAGCTCATCCACCTCCTTGTACTAATAATAGAGTCAGTTTGATTTCCGGGTTCAGTTTGATTTGTGAGTGTTCCATCTGGTGATGTCCATGTATATAGGTATTATTTTGGAAGTTTGAAGAATGTCTTAGCAATTAGGAAATCATTGGATTGTTAGAAACTGGTATCATTCTCCTGCTTCATTTCTGTTTCCTAGTCCAACTACATTTTCCTCCTTACTACCCCCAACTTAGGAATTCCAGTCTCTAAGCGCAACCATCTTCCTTGCATATTTTGTCAATTATTAAGGGGGAAGACAACTTCAAGTGAATAGAAAAGAGAAGGGGTCAAAAAGTCAAGGTTGCAGCCAGTTTGGTCTAGTGGTTAAGGTGCTGGGCTAGAAACCAGGAGTCTGTGAGTTCTAGTCCCACCTTAGGCATGAAAGCCGGCTGGGTGACCTTGGGCGAGTCACTCTCTCTCAGCCCAACTCACCTCCCAGGGTTGTTGTTGTGGGGAAAATAGGAGGAGGAAGGAGTATTAGGTATGTTCGCCGCCTTGAGTTATTTATAAAAATAATAAAGGCAGGATAAAAATTAAATAAATAAATAAATATGATCACACAATTGAAGTCCACCCCTTTTTTACTATACATATTAACACAATGCATCTTGAAAGAGGTGGAGCTTTGATTACATGGTTTCAGCCAACATTTAACATTTTTGGCCCCCCACCCCCAGGAACCCTAGGGATGGAGCAGAAGTTTGATCAGAATATGGGGAAGAGGTGGTCAAGTTGCTTTAATCTACTTTTCTTCTTTAAAAGTGCTCCCACATGTGATCAAAGCCCCAACCAGAACTGCACATGCGCTAGCCTCAATTGTGCATGCACTAGCCTCACATTAATTGAATTTTGGGTCGCATTAAATGCGACCTGGTATCAATTTACAATTCACACTAAATTTAATATAGCATTATTTGAACTCGCACTAATCACAACCTACCTATACAATGATCACCTGACTGTACAACAGTCAGATAGTCACAAGGTTATTGCCGTTTACAAAAGTAAGGGAAGGGAAGGTAAGGTAAGGGAAGGGAAGGGAAGGGAAGGGAAAGGGAGAAGAGTAAGCAAAGTTAAGTTATGGTAGAAGAGCTCACCAAATGACACCCACAACTGGAGAGGATCCAAATGATGGTTTGTTCAAAAGCTAGCAGTTACAGTGGGTCACTGGTCTCTTGCACCTAAACAACAAAGAACAAGCCTTTCAAGGTTACATAGATCTTATACAGAACACTGATGAATGCAGCTCAAGCAAGCCCACATCAAAGAAATTACAACTGATACCACTACAAGTTTGGGAAGAAAGACATAGATACTATTTGAAATGTGAAGACACTATAGGAACATTCTTTGAGATGTACCAGGGTAACTTTGATATACAGGAAAAGCCAAGCAACTAATTGTTATTCTAAAACAGTGATCCAGAAAGAGAAAAGAGGAGATAAGACAGTAACTGTAACCTTGAGTCTGGTATTTATCACCAAGGGCATACATTTCTAAAGGGGCAATGTAAGGTAATTAACAGAGTATTAATAAGACAATTATCTTGCTACAAGAAAGAGATAGATTTTTCTGAATCCCATCTACTTTCTATAGAAAGTATGGGTTCAGCTTCTTTCACCACAGAAGTCAACTTCCTCCAATTCCCACTGACATGTATTTACTTCCCATGAAGCAGGCCTTAAAACAATTGCTTCTTTTGCAGGTAACAATGATTCCCAAGAATATTAGAGCCTAAATTTTGCCCATAATTACTGGAAATTATCAATTGATTTGCTTAACAGCAAAAAGACTTCTGGTGATTTCATGGACATATCCATGTAGTTATCTTGTAGCAGCACAAAAATGAACAACCGTTGCCTTCTTCCTATAACTGTTTTCTATTTCCTAGTCTAACCTAGGAAAGGAAAGGAAAGGAAAGGAAAGGAAAGGAAAGGAAAGGAAAGGAAAGGAAAGGAAAGGAAAGGAAAGGAAAGGAAAGGAAAGGAAAGGAAAGGAAGAGAGAAAATTGTTATTGACTGGAAAAAAATATAGGTAGCTTTGCAATTGATTGAACTACCATAAGCATTTCATTAATGGTTGTGCATCAACTTGAGGGAGGTATCTAGATGAGAGTATAGAAGAAATGCTTATCAAATTTGTATATGAAACAATTCTGAATGGCTTGCTATCACAGATGACAGAAATCAAAATTGAGACTTTTTCTAGGTTGGATCAAACCAACAAAATGAAATTCAACAAAGGTGTTTTTGTTTTTGTTTTAAGGAGCACATCTACATATATAGGTTGGTCATGACAAGGCTTGGAACAATACACATGAAAAGGATCATCTAGGAGTTTTATTCAGTTGCAGGCTGAATATGAGCCAGCAGCACGATACAGTTAGCATAAAAAATAAGAAGTGCTGTATTTTATTCTACTATAGATTTGGTCATCATATTTTAAGAAGCGTATGAATAAACTGAGGCATATTCTGAGGAGAATGACCAGGGTCAGGAAGAATTTGGAAAACAAGATCTGTGAGGTGAGATTGAAAAAACAAGGTATATTTCCCCTTAAGAGAAGATTAAGGAAGATAGGAGAGTTGTCTAAAAGTTTACCACAGAGTAGAGTTGTTCTATGTTGTTCCAGACAGCAGGAGGGAAACCAGTGAAAGAAAATACAGTGAAAAATATTTTATTCAGCTGAATGAAATTGTACTCACAATAGGATTGGAAGTGCTGTGTAATCAGGGTTCATGTTCTCATGGAGACTGCAAACGATGTAACTTCATTGCAAATCCTTCCGATCAACACAGGAAGGTTGAAGATGGAACAAGTGAGGCTGGAACTTCTACATTCTTTTGACAAATACCTGATATGACCCAAAACATTATAGAATGCACTTAGTTGAATGTACTTAGTCGAGGAATTGTAGGAAAAAAGAAAGGCCTTTCTGAAAATGTTTATTTTATTGAACAATTCAAGAAACGCATCTGTTTCTCCAAATGTTCTGATGGGAGAAATATATAATATATGTACTGTATATGAAATAGAAACCTTTTGATTACTTTGGAGGTTAGATTGATCTGAAATAACCTGTAAGCTATATTAGAAAATGATGACACATGTCATGGTAGAGACAGATATCTTATCAAAGAACACATAGTGATTGAAGAAATCATACACACATAGCTAGAATCTTCATTTCCTGAGTCTGCAGTTTAGCAAAGATGAAAGAAAACTTCATGTTCCAGTCTCATGATAAAAAAAGGACTTCTGTGACACCTTAAAGATAAGCAGTTTTTATCTGTCTAAGCTAAAAATGACAGGACAAGAAGGCAAACATAGAAGTAGAAAAACAGAACAATAATTGGTTAAAAACTGATTAAAACAAAAGTTTGATCTAAGCAGCTTGTGACCTTTCTGGCTGCTCTTAGATGATATGCCATTTAACTGGCAAGGAACCTGTCTCAGTTTCCTTGAACAATTTCACTTCGAATAATACTGAATGGCTTCTGCCATAAGCGTTGTTCTTCCTTTTTAAAAAAAAAATCTGTGGGAAAACCTTAGAATTATTCTTGTGGAGAAAAACATGAGAATTAATGCTACTTCAGAATGAAAAGTTCCCATAGATTTAGAAGGCAAGATTTGTTTGAAAAGAAACTGGGTTCATGCTGACTTCTGTTTTAATATTTTATTGTTTCATAATTTATTCTTTGTAGAGGGAAAATCTCCTTGCTGTACCCAAGTATAGAGTGTGTTTCCTTCTGCACTTTATAGAGGTTATTGTAGTCCTGCTTTTTAGACTAAACTCACACTCTGAATTTGTAAAAGCAATCATTCAACACATATTCTTAGAAATACTGCCCTAGTGTCAGGGAGATAACGGGCAGCGATGGAGGGGGCTCCCTCCAGGAAGGGAAGCGCATGCGTAGTATTGAGACTTTAGCCTGACCTCAAAAACGTCTCAAGAAAGCCCCGCCCTAGATTCTGAACTCTGTCTCTGGGTTTCCTCAGGCCGATTTAGTTTAGCTGGATTTCTGTTAGCAAGAGCTTAATAAACACTAGAGACTGGATTCCAAGCCTCGGCGTGTTATTTCTACACTCATAATCAGGACACCTAGATATATTGACCTGATACCAATATTGTTCCCTTTCAATTTATAAAAACAGATGACTGAAATCCCAGAGGTTATGGGAAATATAAAGGTCTTAAACATGAATATTACTTCAAGACTGAAAAAGTATATTTCCAGTTTATATATGAAGTAAATATACCAAAAAAGTACATTTACTTTGAAGTATTCCTATGCCTTTAAGTAGGGGTGACCTCTAAATCACGCAGCAATTAGTTCCTAAGCAGGTATGGAGCAGAACCAGTGAGGCAGTAGAAGGCAGACTCAGCATGATCCATGTGTTCACACACAGCAGGGAGTCACCCCTCTCCTGTTTGGTGTTACCCTCAGAGCTCTGGGCTAGCATCTTCAGTGGGATTATGGGCCTGCCCTTTGCCCTTAAAAATGTACAGATAGTCCAACCATTTGGTTACCCTCAGAGCTTTGGGCTAGCATCTTCAGTGGGATTATGGGCCTGCCCTTTGCCCTTAAAAATGTACAGATAGTCCAACCATTTGGTTACCCTCAGAGCTCTGGGCTAGCATCTTCAGTGGGATTATGGGCCTGCCCTTTGCCCTTAAAAATGTACAGATAGTCCAACCATTTGGACAAATTAACAACCATTTGTTTAGAGATGGTTCGCACTTACAACAGTGCTGAAAAATTGACGTATGACCGGTCATCACACTTACAACTGTCGCAGCGTCCCCGCAGTCACGTGATCACAATTTGGGCGCTTGGCAACCAGTTCACATTTATTACCATCACAGTGTCCCGTGGTCACATGATCACCATTTTCAACCTTCCAGGCCGGCTTCTGACAAGCAAAATCAATGGATTTTGCCTTCTGGAACACGATCCCCCTGAGGTATGTTTGGCCCTCAGGCTGTGTTTAAAAGAGGCTTGAAAATCTGGCCTTGGCTTGTATGTTTGGTTGTTTTCTCATGGTTGCCTACTTCCTGGGGTTTGGAGGGTTTAAAATAGCATTTTATGAGTGGCCCAGAGTCATTATAAAGTTGGCCAGCCTTACACATTTTTAAATAAACAAATAGACAAATCCTGACTTTAGGGTATTTTAAGCAAGGTAACACATTAAGAATTTTTCTACTGTACAAACCCCTCAATTTTCTCAATCAAAACTGCATTTCTCATAGGATGGTGGGGATTTTAACTTTTCTGATTTCTACCTTTATTGTTGAAATCAAAATATATGCCCAATCTCTTTACGGAATGCAGCCAGCCAGCCAGCCAGCCAGCCAGAGAGAGAGAATTAGAAAGTTGTTATACAGCAGTGTTTCTCAACCTTGGCAACTTTAAGACATGTGGACTACAACTCCCAGAATTCCCTAGCCAGTATGGGGCTGGGCTATCCTTTTAGCAATCATGTTGTTGTGCCTCCCAACACTGAAAAACATGCTGTTAGGGTTTGTATCTCCCTAGGGGGAGATGGAGCGGTGATATAAATCAAATTATAAATAAATAAATAAAAATACTTGGAAGCTGTTGGGACAGAACACCATTTTGGTTCTTATTCACATTGGCAGACTTATACTTTGGGACTTGAAAATTACAAGTCAACCTTGTGTGTGTGTGTGTGTAAATCATGAGGAGGCATGGTTATTAATACTTTAAACCATCTTATGGCTTATAAAATCCTTTGAGTTAATGCAAGAAGAATATGGATTGTCCAGACTGTAAAATGGCAGTATATTCATAGAATCGTAGAGCACAAGAGATGGGCCACCCCCCTCCCATGTTATCCAATACTGCATCTTCCCCAGCAGATGGCTTTCCAGCCTCTACTTACATATCTGCAGCACAGAGTCCCAGACTTTTTGAGGCAGTCTGCTTCAAATCCTTCCTCATAGCCAAGCAAAATCTAATTCTTCTGGAAAACACTGTCTTCTAAACATTAGCCCTTCAGAAACCTGAAGGAAGCTATCATGTCTCCCTGCATTCATCTCTTATCCAGACGAAACCTCTCCAACTGTTCCTCATAAGTTTTTCTTTCCAGAACCCTTATCAACTTAGTTGGTGTTCTTTATATATGCTTAGGCTGACCATACGTACCGTTTTAAATGAGACAGTACCATTTTTTTCACATTTCCCAACCGTCCCATCGTTTTAATATAATGTCAATTTTGTCCCGTTTTTTAAAAAACCGTTACTTAAAAATTTGAAAGTTCCCACGAACCTGTCACTGGTGATTGGACAGGTTTCCGTGACGTGAGCACATCAGTGATGCCGCAGCGAGCCACGAGGGAGAGCAGCAGCTTGATCGAGCGGGTGACTGCAATCAAGAAGCCGTGAGGGAGAGCAGAGTGACAGTTTTAAGGTAAGTAATTCAAGAAAAATTGCCTTTTTTAGGGGAACTTTCCAGTCAAGTTGTTTTCTTTCAAGATGCCAATTAGGATGGTAAAGAAAAGTTGTTAAAAAATATAATCGGCAATGTGCTCTGCATACGTTTTATTTTCAACAGATATGTGTCACTGACTGGTGACATCTGTGCAGACCCCAGAAGAAGTCTATGAGCAGCAGGATGTTGCTGTGCTTTTCTGTGAGAAAAAGTTTCTAGGTAAGTACATGATTTCTTAACCCTTTTAGGAACTCCACACTGCTGTTGATATTTCCTCGCCAATTACATACCTTCCGTTTTATGTCTTGATTGGTGAAAAAAGCAGGCTTCTCTATCAAGTGCCTTTTTGTTATTGGCTAATTCCCTTATTTTTCTGAATATTTTTGTTTCCCAAGAACCAGCACATTCTGTTTTTTATTGCTTTTGAGGTGAAAAAAGTCTTGATGCATTTAAGCTTGCAGCCTATAGAAAGCTCCGAAAGAGATACTGAGGCCGATACATTTCTTTATACCTGTAGTGGCCTGCTGATTTATCCCGATGGCCCCTTGAGCCTGAAGAAATGCCCAGAAGAGATGTGTGAGATGTTCAGCCCTTTTTATGCATTACTGAAGAAAATAAAGTAAGTTAAATTTCTGCTCTTAAATATTCAATGGAAAATGGGAAGTAATTGCTGTTTTAAACTTCATACTTTAAGTCTTATTTTTTATAGCTTAAAGTCTGCCCTTGCAATGCCAAAGACAAAGAGGCGAAACTGAAGTTTTAATGACGATCTCCAGAAGGAATTCAAATTTATTAAACTGGACAAACTGCAGTGATGGAACAAAAGTGGTATGCCAACATCGTAATATCCATTTTTCCATTGCTCATGGAGGTAGAAGTGACATCAATCAACATCTACGTAGCCAGAAACATAAGGATGCTGAAAAGACTCTGGCTTCAGTTAAAAACATCAGTTCGTTTATGAGACATGATGGTGATAGTGAAAGCGATAAAAGTGCAGCAAGTGAAGCTATTTTCGCTTATCATACTATGCATCACGGCCAAAATTTTCGCACAAATGATTGCTTGTCAATATTGATAAAGAAAATTTATGAACCAAAATTTTCCTCAGCACGTACCAAATCAGAAGCAATAATTACCAATGTTTCATCCCCATACATATTGGGCAAAGTAATAGAGGATTTGAATAAAACAAAAAGCATTACAGTCAGTTTTGATGCATCAAACAAAAAAGACATCAAACTTTTTCCAATCATTGTGCGATACTTTTTGCCAAATTGTGGTGTTCAAGACAAAATTATAGACGTTGTTTCTTTCTTTATTTATTTATTTATTAAATTTCTATCACCGCCCATCTTCCCCCAAAGGGGGAACTCTGGGTGGTTTACAATAAAACCACAATTAAAATACTAAACAAACCACAAATACAATAAATATAAAATACAGATACAAATAACAACAAATGTAAATGGAATAAAATCTAGATGGGTAGAGTTCTCTCTCAGATCGTGAGTGTGAGGGCCATTCTTGGTCCATTCTAGGGCGCTAGCCATCCCCAAGAATGACTATTCCCCCTCCCGTTCCAGGCATGATGGCAGAACCAGGTTTTCAATATTTTTTGAAAGTCCAGGAGCGAGGGGGCCTGTCTCACCTCTTTCCTTACCTGGTGAAACATCCAATCTACAGTGTGCTATATTGAAGGAAGTAATTGACAAATTTGCTTTACAAAACAAAATTGTTGCTTTGTGTGCAGATAACACGAACACCAATTTTGGTGGTTGCAAAAGACTTGGCAAAAATAATGTGTGGCGAAAACTTGAAACTGACCTGAAGAGGCCGAGTTATACACAATTGTCTCCAGTGTGCTGTCAACTGTTTACCAATTGATATTGAATGTTTTGCAGTGAAAGTATACAAATACTTCCATATATACTGTACACAGTTACAGCTGAAGAACTGAAAAACTTTTGTGACTTTGCAGGAAACAATTATGCTAAATTGTTAGAGTATGGAAATACAAGATTTTTGTCCTTGGGTCCATCAATTGACAGAATTTTAAGCATGTTTGATGGGCTTAGTTCTTACTTTCTTTCTCAAGAAAAATACCCTGTTATGTTGCGAAAATGGTTTGAAGATCCCTGTTTGAAATTGTGGTTGTCATTTGCAAGGGATCAAGTGTCTATGTTCCAAACATACATTAGTTTAATGTAAAAAGATAATATTTCAGCTACAGAAGTAGCCATAAACATTGAGTCCAGAAAAAGTGAAGTGTTTGTAACTACTGATGTCAAAAAATAACTGAAAATGTTAGTAGATTCAGGAGAAATTAATGAGGCTAAGTTTTTTGAGGTAGTCGAGAATTTCTATGAAACCAGCTTAGAATATATCAACAAGTGGAAGTGCAGTATAGGAAACACTGAGAAGTTCAAGTGGGTGCTACTAAGGAAGACACCTGAATGGAATGAAATACAGGACAGCCTGAACGAGGAACTCATCACACACACAGAAACAGAAGAAACTTGTGTATTTGATCAGTGGACCCTCATAAAATCTACAAATGTGAGGCAGTTGGATACATGGAATAAAGAAAACATTTCTGTATCTGATAGATGGGTAAAGATTTTTTCTGAAATGAGTGAAAAATGCCTAGACTTTCAAGACTTTTGTAATATTGTAGAGTTTATTCTTTGTCTTCCAGGAAGTACAGCACCTGTCGAGATAATATTTTCGGTGATGAACAGTATGTGGTCAAAGGAGAAATCTAGATTAAGTGTTGAGACAATGAGTGCTATGTTAGTTGTAAAACAAAATTGTGTCATGGAGTGTGAGAAGTTTTATGATAAGGTATTGAAAGACCGAAATTTGCTGCGTCAGAGAAATATTCATGCTACAATCGTGGTGAAATACAGTCCCCCCTCTACGTCTACCTAAATTTTTGTATGAGTTCTGTCACTGAAGAATAATTGTTAGCTCAATATGTTCATGTAATAAAACTTTTTCATTTTAATGAAAACAAAAATATTTTTAAATATACAGTAATCTGTTTAAGGACCAGCAAATGAATCTTAAAAACTCTTTAAAACTGTTTTTATCGTCTTACTTTTTCATGAATACGGAATATTACATAAGTTTAACCCCGTCCCATTTTTGCCATCCCAATATCCCGTTTCTGTCTCAAGGAAATATGGTCAGCCTAGCTATGCTCCAATTTGTAAATGATGTTCCTCAAATGTGATGCCCAGTAAAAGATGCTATACTCTCAGTGTAATCTAGGACTGCATTTGCCTTTTCTTTTTCTTTTTTTTTTTGCAATTGCATTCCATAGATGGCTCATGTTCAGCTTGAGATTCACCAAGCCACCCAGATTCTTTTCATGCGTTTGCTGCTCAGTATGGTCTCCTGTATCCTATATTCATGCCTTTGATTTTTCCTACCTGAATGAAGAACTTTGCATTTGTCTCTATTAATTAATCTTATTAATTAATTTAATTAATTAAAATTAATAATTAATTAATAAATTTTTAATAAATTAAAATTAATCTTATTAGTTTATGCCTATTTTCCCAGCTTGTCAAGATTCTCCTAAAACTTGATTCTGTCCTCTAAGGTGTTTCCAATCTTTTTATGCCATCTGAAAATTTGATAACTGTAATTGCTAGCCCCTCATCCAAGTCATATATTAATAACGTGAAATACAGGGCTCAGAATGGAGTCCTGCAGCATACTATCTGTCACCTCCTTACAGCTTTTTTCAAAGCTATTGGTATACACTTGTTAGATATAGTTATTCAACCAGCTCTTTATCCACCTTTTCTTATCTTGTGTGTGAGGATTTCATGGGAGACTTTATCAAATGCTTTGCTGAAAGTATACTATGGCTACCACATTCTTCCAGTCTTTGGCAGTATCTCAGTCCCGAGGGAGGGAGGGAGGGAGGGAGGGAGGGAGGGAGGGAGGGAGGAAGGAAGGAGTTCTGAGATGGCATCCACAAATTGATCTCGTCGTGGAGACATGTCCAACGTAACCAGGTACTACCTTGTCAAATTGTTCAAGTAGCCAGGTGCTACCTAACTATCTCTTTACTTATCTTGCCCTTTTTTATTATGTCAGTAGTAAAAAGAAGAAAAGGAAAGGTATATGCCAGCTGCATGTTTATTACATGATTATTGATTTAGAAAAAGTATGATAAAGTGACTAAGCTTGAATTATGACATATTTTGCATGAATATGAACTTGAAAATTGGTTGCTGAATGAGATGGAAATCATGCATGAGAATAATGTTTAACAAATGGTTCAGCATGAGCAGGGAGTCAAAGAGGGATGTGTAGTGTCCCCTTGCTTGTTTAAAGTTTTAATGCATAAATGTATAGAGAATGTTTGTGGTAAAATTAGGAGTGTGGATTGGGGATGTGAATGTATTTTATATGCAGATTGTGACATGGTTTGGGTGAAGAACCTGAATGATTTCCAGTTAATGTTATTCAGACTACATAATGCAACAAAGACTATGGATCTGAAACTTAATATATCAAAGATCATATTGGCAGAGAAATGGAGTTAACAGTTGCAAGTTATTTATAAATGCAAATATACTGTGCATGTTGGACTGGCTTATCTTTAGCCAATTTAGGATCTTTGTCCCCAGTGGGCACACCAACCAAATTAGGCAGCTGGATGTATTTTGATAACAGTTACATACATTTAATTATTCAAATAATCGTCCCTTGACACACTTCTCAAAACTATCACTAAGTGCCCAGAATTATCCACAGGCAACCACACTGCTTTCTCGGTGTAAACAGGGATGCATCTATGTCTTAATAGGAGCTACTAAGAATATGTCCTATTGTCCTCCCATTCTAGCAAGGCTGTGTGCTCAAGTTAATATAAGTTAGTACAGGAAAGGGTAATCATAGAAAGTCAATTCAGTATAGAAATAAAACAGAATTATTTAATCTTACTCACCAATCTTCATTTATTCACACCATCCTCCACATAGTGTTCCTACTCCCATGGTGCTTGGGTGAATGTAATTTGCCAGTCCCTGGATCATTACAGTGCAGAATCAGGGTGAGCAAGCCATCACCAATATTTCAACAGAACTGCAATAGATACTTTAGCATGAAACATGTCTCTCCCAACGTATCTTATGTTGGAGAGACAGGAAACATGTCTCTCCAACATATCTTATTTTACTCTGGCTTATTCACCTTTATTGCAGACTGTGGTTCGCTGTTCCCTCAATTCTTACTCATGCATCACATGAGTGATGAGTTTTTGGATTGCAGCAGGTAATAAATCAAATAAATAAATAAATAAATAAATAAATAAATAAATAAATAAATAAATAAATAAATAAATAAATAAATAAATAAATAAATAAATAAAGTTTCACACCAGCAAGATACTACTTAAAATAGTTCCTTAATGATTGTTCAGTTAGATAAGGAATTGTTTCTATTCAAGAAGGTTTAAAATTGAAAAGTAAATAAGGTGATCTACCCTTAGTGCAGGTGGCCAGCTAGACAGATTTTATTTATTTATTTATTTATCTATCGCATTTCTTCACCGTACAATGACTTCAAGATGGAAGCCAATGGAAAGACAGTTAGATCTATGGTATATGGTTGGAGAGGAAGTTGAATGGAGAGATGAATAAGAACTGAATTAACTAGCTGTTTTCCCCTCTGTCTTATACTACTCAGAAGAACAATATGCTGGACTCTGACCAACAATTTCTCAATTAGGCTACATTCAGACATTATTAGAATTTTACACCCTGTGTGGAAAGGAGACATTGGGACAAATTGTTTTCTTCTGGTCTCAGGAACATTATATTCAGATACCGGTCTTCCGTAATACCTTCATCCATCAGAATGAGCAGTTTGGTTATTGATTGCTGGGTCTCATTTCTAATATCCTTCCAGCCATTCTATGCCCACCTTTGATGTAGCATGACTAGTCAGGAATAGAATACTTTCTGTTCTGTTCCTGTTCATTCTGGCATAACATCTCTCAGTAGTCATGTTTGCAAATGAACAGATCATTCTACCATGACATTTTTGTTAAGTTGATCGTTAGTCATTTAGTAAACAGTCATTGACTATATTCACAAGAGTTAATTTCTGCTCAAACACAGATGCTCTTAAATTCAATCAAACTCTACATGTTTTTCCATATTTTGTCTTATGATAGTCCGGGCACTATTCCAACAATGAAAAACATGAAAAAGGAGACACTTGATAGAATATTTTATTTATTTATTATTTAAATTTATATGACCGCCCAACTCCCACACGGGGGACTCTGGGCAGTTTACAATAAAACCAAGGTTAAAATATAAATATAAAATTACAAATTAATTAACATAGTATAAATAAATATAAAATCCAATCTGGCGAATTTAAATAATAGGGAGGACATTATGGTATTAACCACCCCCAGGAGGAGCTATTACTTTTCCCCTCCCACGCTAGGCAGCAGAACCAGGTTTTCAGATCTTTCCTAAAGGTCGGGAGGGAGGAAACCTGCCTCAACTCTGGGGGCAAGATATTCCAAAGGGCGGGCGCCATTACAGAGAAGGCCTGCCTCCTGGACCCCATTAGATGAAATTCTCTTATTGATGGGGTCCGTAGCAAGCCCTCTCTGAATGATCGGGTGGGGCAGGTTGATGATACGGGGATAAGACGGTCCCTCAGGTATCCTGGTCCCATGCCATGTAGGGCTTTAAAGGTGATAACCAACACCTTGAATTGAACCCGGAAGTAAACTGGCACCCAATGCAGCTCGCGGAGCAAAGGTGTTATATGTGCTGATCTTGGTGCACCTAAAATTGCCCGCGCGGCCGCATTCTGTACCAGCTGTAGCTTCCGGATGTTCTTCAAGGGTAGCCCCATGTAGAGCGCATTGCAATAGTCTATGTGGGAGATGACAAGGGCATGAGTGACCGTTCGGAGGGCATCGCGGTCCAGGAATGGGCGTAACTGGCGCACAAGCTGAAGCTGTGCAAAGGCCCTCCTAGCCACGACTGCCACCTGCTCTTTGAGCAGGAGTGGTGAGTCCAGGAGGACCCCCAAGTTCCGCACCAGCTCCGAATGGGGCAGTGTCACCCCATCCAGAACCAAAGATGAAAACTTCCCGGATAGCGCGGGGCCATCAATCCACAGCCACTCGGTCTTGACAGGGTTCAGCTGAAGCCTGTTGTTCCCCATCCAGGCCCCCCATCCCCCAGGCACTGGGACAGGGAGGCGACCGCATCACTTACTTCACCTGGGATGGAGATATACAATTGAGTATCATCAGCATATTGATGATACCTCATCCCATGGTGACAGATGATCTCACCCAGCGGTTTCATGTAGATTTGAATAGGAGAGGAGAGAGAACCAAACCCTGCGGCACTCCACATAAGAGAAGTCACGGGTTGGATCTCTCCTCTCCTATCACCACCAACTGGGAGCGGCCCTGGAGGAAGGAGGTGAACCAGCGCAAAACTACGCCGCCCACCCCCAACTCCCTTAGCCACCCCAAAAGGATACCATGGTCGATGGTATCGAAAGCCGCTGAGAGATCCAAGAGAGCCAGGATGGATGCACTGCCTCCATCCCGCTCCCGCCAGAGATCATCCATAAGCACGACCAATATTTCCTAAAGATGGAGAAATGATGGAGAAATTTTAAGATGTGCAACTTCTGGTTGGTAATAAATAGCATGTGGTCTGTTGAATGTTTCTCATGAAATGGATGTTTGTCAAAAGAAGTGAAAATGGCTGGGGACTTCTGGGGAAGAAATGGCAAACTGAAGATGGCTCGGCTAAAGCGGAGCTGACAACCACGGTGGAATGAAGAGCCGGTGAGTAGACTGGCTCTTCATAATTCCTCTCCGGACAAGGAGAGGACTTGAGATTGCCCACAAGTGCTCTGGACAGTTGCTCCTTATGAGGAGACCACAAGACAGGGTAAACCTGTCTCTGGCAGGTTTAGAGTTCTAGGAGATGAGGGAATAGCCATCTTTTTGCTTAAATCCTTCAAAAGGACACTGGGTTAGCATACTTCCTTTTCTAATCACTTTCAGAAATTGCTTCTTAACTGCTTTTCAGCTATTAGGAACTTTTGGATTGACAAGTTTTACAGCGCTGGGTGAGTTTCCTTCAATCCTTAGTGAAAGAAGTTTTAAATACAAGTTTAAGGACTTAATTTTTTTTCTTTTGGAATAAACAGCAAAAGGGTGAATAGCACTTTGATTTTAGAAAGTTACAAACAGACTAAGGGTCCACATGGATTTGAAATAAGTTTGGAATTAATTATAAGAATTCTTCCATGGGAAAATGCTTTTGTTTTGAATTCTCTTTTAAAAAAAACATGATAGGGTAAGACTTTGAAGGTTGGACACTAGAAGGAACCAAAAGGAACTAAAGATTACAATTAAAGGAGAATATGTCGATGACAATTAAAGGAGAAGAACGCTTAAATTTGACTTACTAATAAAGAATGGAGCAAAATATTTTAACATTGGACATATTGAAGGATATTTTTCAACAATGGAACCAGAAGTTAATTTTAAGAGTGTCTGCCTCTATAGATAAACTTTGTTTAAAAGATGTTATGGAAGAGGAACAAGTTTTACCGGACAAGACTGAGACTGATCTGAAAGTGGATTTAAAAATGACAGGCTACAAGAATGATATGGAAAAAGATGCTACACTGAACATACAAATGAAACTGGCTGATGTCTTAATAATTAAAAGGGATATACAAATAACATACCAAAAGAGCGACCTGGATAAGTTTCCTGTATTGGAATTACAAAAGAGACTTGTTAAATCTTTGAAGAATTTTGTGAGAAGGGACAAAGATGATTTGCAAGTATGGACAGGTATACTATTTGTGTAAACTGATTTAGTTACCATATTTTCCGGCGTATAAGACGACTGGGCGTATAAGACGACCCCCAACTTTTCCACTTAAAATATAGAGTTTGGGATATACTCGCCGTATAAGACTACCCCTCTTCTATGAAGGTTCTCAGTCATCCAGGTGGAATTGTCTGTAGCTTGAATCATGTCAACTGGATTTCTATTTTCTCAGTGGAAACGTTTTGCTCCTTATCCAAGGAGCTTCTTCAGTCTGAGCAAAGTTGGTAAGGGAATCCTAAATATGTTTCTAGGTAGCTGTGTGACCTTACACCTGGGTAGAAACATATTTAGGATTCCCTTACCAACTTTGCTCAGACTGAAGAAGCTCCTTGGATAAGGAGCAAAACGTTTCCACTGAGAAAATAGAAATCCAGTTGACATGATTCAAGCTACAGACTACCCCTCTTCAAAACCTGCAGCTTGCTCCGCCCCGGGGTGGAAAATATCCACACCAATCAGCTGTGTGGTGGGGAAGTGGAGTAGAAAGTAAAAAACTGCAGGGAGGAAACAGGGAAGCAGAGTAGAAAGCGAATACCGTAGTAATGCGAAGCGCAGCAGCGCGGGGTGTGTGTGTGAAGGAGAATATTGGGGGGAGGGGGGAGAAAGCTTTAACGATTTAAAGAAAGCTTTAATTACCTGGGCAAGGCAGAGGGGTGAAGAATACATTTCCAAGCTTTAGCGGAACAAACCATGAAGGAGGAGGAGGAGGAGGAGGAGGAGGAGGAGGAGGAGGAGGAGGAGGAGGAGGAGGAGGAGGGTGATGGGGGGAAGTTTGAAAAAGCAGATCCAAACGCAAAAGTTACTGAGTGAGTACTGAGCAACTCCACTTCCCGCACAGCTGATCCCCGGCGCACAGCTGATTGGCGCTGAGATTTTCCACCCGGGCCCTCCCCCCCCCAATACATCTCCAAGCTTTAGCAGAACAAACCACGAAGGAGGAGGAAGAGGGTGGTGGTGATGATGGGGGGAGGTTTGAAAAAGCAGATCCAAGCGCAAAAGTTACTGAGTCATTTCAGCCTCCCTCCCTCTCGCTCTCTTTCCCTGGTGATGGATCAGTGCGGGGGGGGGCCACCCTCCGCTCCCTCCCTCCCTCCCTCCTGACCCTCCGCTCCCTCCCTCCCTCTCGACCCCCCCCCCCGCATGGATCTGCTTTTTCAAACCTCCCCCCATCATCACCACCACCCTCTTCCTCCTCCGTGGTTTGTTCTGCTAAAGCTTGGAGATGTATTGGGGCCGGGGTGGAAAATCTCAGCGCCGATCAGCTGTGCGCCGGGGATCAGCTGTGCGGCGGGGAAGTGACCCGCCCTATAAGACGACACCCGGCGTATAAGACGACCCCCGACTTTTGAGAAGATTTTCCTGGGTTAAAAAGTCGTCTTATACGCCGGAAAATACGGTACTTTTTCTTTTCTCTTTATTATGCCTTTAAGTTCTTTTCTTACCATTTTTACTTCTTTTCTGAACTCTGCATAATGTTGCTTACTTACCCCAAAAGCGAATACCATGATGCGTATGTATATATGTGAAATGGGTCTGGGGTCTGGGGATACTTACTCATACGATATAGGCTTGTCCCACTGTTGCCCTATTGTGGTTTAATATCCCTAATTTGTTACCATAATGTTACTGTCAGCCCTCCCAGGTAAACCAGACAGGAAACATGATGAGAGGAGCTAATTCTACTTTATTGTAATCCTTCCCTAGGTGGTGTCTCTTCCCCCCATCTTCCAAGGTCACCCTCACATCTTTTTCAATTACCAATATTATTGGTATTTTAAATATTACAATGTACTGATTTTATAAGCTGTCTTGAAGGCTTTTACATTGGGATGGATGGGGTAAAAACCACTAACAAACAAACAAACAAACACATCTTTTATTAGGGAAGACTTCCCTGAATCACTATGGGGAGACAAGAACCTACTATTCCTATGTATAAAAGACAGTTAAACAAGTTTTCCCAGTCTCTGTTTTCACCACCAATTTCATTTTGTGGCACTAGGGGACATGAATTCTGTTGTTTATCTAATGTACAAATGTGATGACTCATGCATGACACAGAACAGGAGCACTACCTTACAGCCATGCTTTTAATTTTTTTCCCAGAAGATGAAAAGACCAAGTATATTGTACCTTGTGTCCTGCACACTGCATTTTTCAAGTTACAGAGCAAAAAATGGCAGCCTGAGCCCCAGGGACCACGTAGTGCCTACAGTATCTCATCTGCAATCCCCAGACTCACTTCCAAAGTAGATGGGACTAAGAATTCTTTTTTTTTGGGGGGGGAGGTGATTGTGGGTTAGGGGATGCTCTAATTCACAGACTGTGACAACAGAATACACATTGCACATCTATAGCTGCAATGTATGTGTGTTTGGGATAGAACAAGTACATGCGCTTTATTTACTGTATGAACACCATTTAAAACGGGTGGGGAACCTTTTTTCTGCCAAGGGCCATTTGGATATTTATATCTGGGGACTGGGGGTGGTGGGGGGTGGGGTTTATGGGATTTCTGCGGACTGGGGGCCGGAGTTTGTGGGCGGGAGCCAATCACAAGCACTGGGGGGCGGGGTTTGCGGACAGGAGCCAATCGCGTGGAAGGGGCGGGGTTTGCTGGTGGGAGCCCCGCGGGCCTTAGGCGGGAGCCCTGTGGGCCTGACGTTGACCACCCCTGATTTAAAATATTATGCATGAGCCACATTCTGGCAGGAGACTACAGTACAATGGGTCTTCTAATGAGATGCTGTAAGTTGGCACCTTCCCCTTTTCCTTCTTAAGGTTCATTATTTTTAATGAACTCAGAACTGCCCTTTCATAGTTCTATATAAAATAGGATATATGGTCACTTGGGCAGTCATTCTCTCTGTTCCAGATGCAATTATTTTAACATGGAAGATGAACACATTTTGTTCACTGGCAGTCAGGGACGTTAGATCAACAGGAGCTAATGTACATCTACGATGTATAAGGGGGAACTATACTGCTTCTCTAAGAGAAAATGGGGGAAAGACGGTAGGAAAAAAATAGAAAATAAAGATAAAATCAGGTCAGATCTTAGAGGACAGCACTGTGGAAGACATGGCCACCGCAGTTGCCTGTGCCACTGTGGCACAGCAGCTTCCACAGCCAACTCTTTGTAACGCTTTCCTCAGAAGACTTTGCAAGAAGATATCTGGTCTGGAGAACTCAGTGCCATCAATGTTTCACTACCCAGATTAGGTGAATGTGAAACGTGTGGACTTTTCTAGCACTTGGGTAGAAAAGGGTAGTTGTATGTCATAAGCCCCTTGCAGGCCCCAGTGAGGAACTGGAACTGGCTACCCACTCCGTGCCTGATCTGAAGAGCCCTCTGCGAGAGGCCCCAGAGAACTGGCTGCTCCTGCATGTTCTCCAAGCTGGGGAGTTGCTCTGGGAAGCAGCAAGCACCCGAGGCTTCTTTCCATTCCACTGCCCTTATGGAACTGCCACGGGATGAATCACTCTGCCTGGTGAGCAGTCTAGCCTTGCACGCTAGTTAGATCTCTTCTAAAATGAGATTAACATGTTGACACTTGAAGGAGTCAGCAGAAACAAGGTCTTAACTTCTGGCAGCCTGCTGCTTTACATTTTGCTGGCTTGGTTGGTTAGCTGCTGGGCCTGGGAGTCTTACAGCAGCAGAGGAGAGGGAGAAGATGTTCCCTTCCTGCTCCTTTGAAAGTTAAGTTAACCTCCACTTTGAGGTTTAACTGGAAAGTATACAAGTCTATGGTGAATGCAAGGCACCTTCACTGTCCCACTGTTCCTTTTCCTATTTCTTCTTTCTTTTTCCATTTTTTTCTGAGCCCGGCCCAACTATAGTCCAGTGAGGATGGAAGCTGGCCTCGGTGGAGGGTGATCCTGGTCTGAGGCAGAGGTGTGTGGAGGGGGGAAACCACCCAAGTGGTTTCTGAGCAGCTGGATTATTTGGTTGCTTGTCACTTGCCAAGCCAGGGTATCAGGTGGCTGGGAGGGCAGTGCATACATCAGGGGAGAGACCGGATTCTCCCCAATGTGATCTCTGTCATGCTCTGTATGATTCTCCTCCTTTCTTACTGTTCTTTTGCTTGTTCCTTTTGTTAATAAAAAAGTTAATAGTAAGACTCATAAATTAGGGCACCCTTTCCTGGATATATTAGATTACAACCAGGGGCATCTGCTGGGGAGGAATGTAAAAAGTCAAGATGGCAGCTTTGATCATGCAGTCATGGCTGCCATCTTGACTTTTATGACTTTTATTTATTTATTTATTTATTATTTAGATTTATCCCCACCCATCTCTGCCTTGGCAGACTCTGGGCGGTTTACAATCAAAATATAAACGATAAAACCTAGACATTTAAAACTACTATAAAAATAAAAAGCAGAAATCCAGAAGATGGTCTGTTCTTACAAGGAGGAAACCACTAAACCAACCACCCCCAGGAGGAACTGTCCTTTCCTTCACTCCAGGCAAGGCGGCAGAGCCAGGTCTTCAAGGACTTCCTAAAGGCTAGGAGCGAGGATGCCAGTCTCACCTCAGGGGGCAAGTTATCCCACAGGGCGGGTGCTACTACAGAGAAGGCACGCCTCCTGGACCCCGCCAGATGGAATTCTTTTAATGAAGGGATCCGAAGCATGCCCTCCCTGCATGATCGGGTGGGGCGGGCGGACATGGTCGGGACAAGACGGTCCCTCAGATACCCTGGTCCCATGCCATGTAGGGCTTTAAAGGTAATAACCAACACCTTGAATTGGATCCGGAAGCAAACTGGTACCCAATGCAGCTCACGGAGTAGCGGTGTTACATGTGCGGATCTCCTAGCACCCAGAACTACCCATGCAGCCGCATTCTGGACCAGCTGAAGCTTCCGGATACTCTTCAAGGGTAGCCCCATGTAGAGCGCGTTACAATAATCTATATGGGAGATGACAAGGGCATGAGTGACTGTTCGGAGGGCCTCCTGATCCAGGAAGGGGCGCAACTGGCGCACAACCCGAAGCTGTGCAAAGGCCCTCCTGGCCACGACTGCCACCTGCTCCTCGAGCAGGAGTCGTGAGTCCAAGAGGACCCCCAAGTTCCGTACTGAATCTGAACGGGGTAGTGCAACCCCATCCAGAGTTAAAGATGACAACTTCCTGGAAATCGAGAGGCCATCAATCCACAGCCACTCCGTCTTACCAGGGTTCAGCTGAAGCCTGTTGTGCCCCATCCAGGCCCCTACAGCCTCCAGACACTGAGAAAGGGTGTCGACTGCAACACTTACTTCACCCGGACTTCACTCCCTTCCCCCCAATTTCAGTCCATGACGACTGTCTGGAATTATGGAAGTGCAGTGTAATGCATGTAGCAGACACCATATTAGGGAAGGCTGGAGAAGGAGCTGCTTGCTTGTTATTGTTGTTGTTATTGTTGTTGTTGCTGTTGTTATATACCTAATCCTCCTGACTCCTATTTTCCCCACAACAACAACCCTGGGAGGTGAGTTGGGCTGAGAGTGACTGGCCCAAAGACACCCAGCTGGCTTTCATGCCTAGGGAAACCTAGAACTCACAGTCTCCTGGTTCTTGGCCACTACACCAAACTGGCTCTCAGCCTGGTGTTTTCTAATGCCTAACTCCTTGGCACCAGCTTTTTTACTGTGTCAATAACCCACCCCCAAAAGTTTTAAAGATGGCAGAACAGCAAAGGCAACAGGCACGGCAGGAACAGCATCTGCTTATTCTGTGTTATTGGTGATTGTCGGCCCTTTCAGGTAGGCAAAGCCAAGGAACAGGAGTCACTAAGAGCCTTGGAATGTATTTTAATGCAGTTAGGGTATTATAACAGAATCTTGAAAGCCTGTCAAAGCCCTTCTCTACTTCAACTTCTACCTAACCCAGGGGTGGGCAACATCCGGCCCGCGGGCCATATAAGGCCCGCAAAAGCAATTGATCCGGCCTGCGGCAGAGGCGTGACGGCAGCGGGCATGTTGGGCGTGGCGGTGGCAGGTATGGCGGGCGTGGTGGCAGCGGGTGAGGCAGTGGGCATGCTGGGTGTGGCGGCCGGCGTGGCAGCAGGCATGGCGGCAGGTGCAGCGGCAGATGTGGCAGGGGCAGACATGGCGGTGGGCATGGTGGGCGTGGCGGCAGCGGGCATGGCGGCGGGCATGGCGGCGGGCTCGGCAGCGGTGGGCACAGTGGCAGACGTGGTGGGGCAGGCGCAGCAGGCATAGCACCGGGCATGGCGGCCCCCCAGTGTGCACGATTGGCTCCCGCCCACAAACCCCGCCCCCTTCCGCACGATTGGCTCCCGCCCGCAAACCCCACCCCCCGGCCCTCGAGTGATGTGATAAATGTCTAAATGGCCCTTGGGATAAAAAAGGTTCCCCACCCCTGACCTAACCCAATCAAGGTGGAGTTGCTTTGAGTTTCTTTCTCATGCTTTCGACTTTCCCAGGATCCAAATACTTTTTTCTGTAATGGGTCAGCATTCCCCCTCCCCTTCTGAGTCAAACCGACATTTCATCTCACTGCCCACTGTAGCCCTGGAACTCCCATACACAAAGGTTACCCACCTCTCTTTTACAGAAAGGCTAAGACTATTAAACATGGACTGCAAAACTCTGAGTAACCATTAGATGGCAGCAAATACTTTGAATGCTCTATATCTTTTTGTTCCTGTCTAGAGGATACCCAGATTTCTGTAGGTCACATCTGGTAGCCTAAGGCAGTTCACCTCTTTTTGGTAGTCATTCATCCTTAAGACCCTGTTTTCAACTGCAGCAGTGTGAGGGGGAAATAAAGTATAACATAGAATGGTCATGCTTTGCTGATTACTCTGGAAAACCTTCCTTCAGAAGACTGGCAGAAATGTATTAAGGGGAGACAATGTGAAATGTGTGTCCAATGCTTCTCCTCCCACAGTTCCCTTAAGCTGCATGCAGCATCTTACTAAAGAGTGAATGTCCTGCGATTTTAAACCCCAGAAGTAGTTCAAGAGTGATATAGCTATACAACTGGAATTATAAGACCACCTCAAAAGAACTTTTTAGTGTAATGTTTTCTTTGTAAAGTTTATAACATAATCTTTAGTTTTATTTGCGAATTATTCACCAACTTAACAGAGATGCAGTCCAAAATTGTTCTGTGTTATAATGTTATGAACTATAACTTAGTAAATTAAAAAAATAGAGAAATACAGTAGGTCTAAGTCAGGGGTGGGCAACGTCAGGCCCCCGGGCCATATAAGGCCCACGGGGCTCCCACCTAAGGCCCATGGGGCTCCTGCCCGCAAACCCCGCCCCTTCCACATGATTGGCTCCCGCCCGCAAACCCCGCCCCCCAGTGCTTGTGATTGGCTCCCGCCTGCAAACTCCGGCCCCCAGTCCGCGGAAATCCCAGAAACCCCGCCCCCCACCCCACCCCGGTCCCCGGTTATAAATATCCAAATGGCCCTTAGCAGAAAAAAGGTTCCCCACCCCTGGTCTAAGTGGTGCTATTTCTGAACACAGCCAAGTTTTCAGAAAATTCTTGGGATCCTTTCTGCTTCTTACCTGAGTAAATTTTATATTTTTTTGCAAGAACCAAGGCCTAAAACAAGTTTTAACAAGATTTCAAGTTTGATGAGCAAAGTAGTAGTACTATTTAACTATATATGGTTTATTGACCTTTACAAGAAAATTAAGTCTAAATACATATAAGGCTCTCAAACACATCAAATTCCCAATTAGCAGTTAAAATTCTTTGGTCTTTTCTTCCCATAATACTTCAACGGACACGCTTCACAGCTATTGAACTGTAATTGATTGTTTATATAAATGACTTCTCTGCCCAGGGATCTACTGATTCTTAGCTTAACTCTCACAGAAATTATGAATAAAAATATCTCAGAGCGAATGCTTCTTAAAATGGAGCCTAGTAAAATGATATTGAACTAATCTCTGCATTGTACATTGGTCAGCAGTCTAACTGCTGTGTTTTGTGTTAGTTGAAATTCTTGGACATTTTTCAAGTGTGACACCACAAAGAACATGTGCAGTAATCAAGATGGGCCATAACCAAAAGGTGGATAATCATTGCCAAGTCTGACCAGCTCAGGAACAATCACAGTTAGCACTCCAGCCTGTGCAAAAATGTTCCTTGCCACAGCGCCCACCTGCAAATCCAGTGATAGCTGAAGGTCAAGAAGCAAACTGAAAAAATTCCCTTTTTCAGGGAATGCAACACTACTGCAAGCAGATTTTACCTCAGTTCCTAAGCTCAGCTTTCTCCTTACCAACAGCACCTCTATCTTATCTGAATATAATGATGATATAAATGTAATAAATAAATAAATAAATAAATAAATAAATAAATAAATAAATAAAATATAATTTCAGCTTCTTCTTCCTCATCCGGTCCATTAAGTAAAGACCAAGGGTACTTCACTGAAGTTGGAGAGAAAGGAGCAGTTATCAGTTTACCAATGACACCGCACTCCGAAGCTCCAATGACCTGCCCCAGCAGATTCATACAGATGGTAAACAACTCGGGAAACAAGATAGAGCCCTGTGGAATTCCATAGGTCAATGAGTTATATGTCAAACCATAGTACCCCACACCACTTTCTGGGTGCAGATCAACAGGGCGTAGCATCAGCAGATAGTCCATAAGGATATAGTTGTTGATATTAATGAAAGCTGCTGAGAGATCCAAGAGAACTAGCAGGATGGTACTCTCCCAGTCTAGTTTTTGGCATAGGTCATCCACCAAGGCAACTAAAGCAGTGTTGGTACCATTTCCCAGATGAAACCCTGATTGAAATGCATCTGGAGCTAGGAGGCCACCATTTTCTTGAGCCTCTCAGAGGTTTTTTATACCAGCAACTCCTGGTCTGCCTGGTATTTTGCAGTAGTTCTGCTCTTTGCTGTTGGGACATGCCCAGAAGGTGGTGCTGATACCCAGCATTCCTGCTGCCTATCTTTTAACCCCAAGGAAGTGTTTAGTATCCTTGAATGCTGCCTAATCTCAGTAATGGACTTGATGGGGGAGAACAAGATGAGATTAAATCCATACAAGATGGAGATGTGTTGATAAGCAAAACCTGGACTCTGGGATTATGGTGAAGCATGGGAATGAAGTTAAATCTCCCACAAATACAGCAGACCAGCTGTTTGGGAGTTCTCTTTGACCCACAGCTATTGCTGGGTTTGTGGATGGCAGATGTGGAAAGGAGTACTTTTGCACAATTATGGCTAGTGTACCAACTGCGACTTTTCCAGAGCCACTCGGACTTAGTGATAGGCGGCCGTGCTTCAGCCAAGCAATGATTGATTGCACTGATTGTTGCAATGTGTTTTACCTGTGGCTCCCTTGAAAATTAGTTGGAAATTGCCATTGGGACAAACATGGTGGGCAAGCAAATACAAGGTACAGGGAACAAATGATCTGCACCAGCTCCCAGTTGCTTATTGGGCACAATGTATGGGTTGGTATTGACTTTAATGCCCTGAAAAGTTTAGGACCTGATTATCTGAGGGGTTGCCTCTCCTGCTATGAACATGCCCTGTACCCAGATCAGCAGGAGAGGCCCTTCTGAAATGCCCCCATCGCCAGTCTATCAGATGCATGAGAAAAGGCCCCCATGGGTGCAGCTCACAGGCTGTGGCATGTGCTCCTGAATGATGGGTTATGCTTGGTTCCCACTCTACCAGCATTTAGGAATATAGTAAAAGCACGGCCCACTTTGCCAAGCTCCTTTTAAATTATTTTAATGATTGGTTTTAATTGTACTTATTTACTATGTTCATATTTTTTTCACCATTGGAAGCCACCTTGAGTGTTGGAATAAATTGAAAGGTACAGTATAAATTCAATAACAAATACATAAATAAAATGTAGCTAATCAGAAACTTCTTCTGTACTGTGAATTCACTAGGTACTTTGTACATATCCCGTTATTGCTGAGCAAACCAATACAGCTGTTATTGGTTCATCCTGTCCTTGTTGTGGTTAAAAAAAAAAGTTTCTCGGCAATCTATGCAGCTATGACTAAAAACAAACCAGAGGTTGATATAGATTAAAAGGTAATGGTATATATGAGGTAATCTTTGTAGTCACGTTCTGACCACAATTACAATCACACTCTATTTGAAATTAGCTGACTTCTGTTTTAAGAAAAGAGGAGTTTAGTTGCCTGTTGCCTGTACAACCTTGAAAGATACAATCAACTCCTAAACTACCTTATCTTATTGTAAGATGGGCTTTACTAAGCCGATACTCTCCATAGATATTAAACCAACTCCCAGAATTCCTAGCTACCTTCCTAAAGCCACCGAACTGGGGAAGGATGTTTTAAGGAATCAGGTTATGGTGTTTTAATTGGCTTGCATGCTCATCAGCAGTATTTTCTAGAACTAGAAAAGGGTGCTGCTGGCTTGATGATTTGGGGTTAACTATAAACCACATTTTCTTAATGACCGTGGAGAGTGGGCAGCTTCTCAGTTAGAAATCTCTCCATATGCTCTGGTCAGGGCCGAAGGTCTTGAGAATTGCAATGTGAGCCTTTACAGTCTAGAAGTGTCCAAAATGTTTGGAATTTGAAACATTTTACATGCTACTGTTATTGACATAAAAGATCCAGTTTGGTGTAGTGTAGGCTGACTAAACGTCCCGTTTTGAACAGTACAGTCTTGTTTTTTAAGCATTTTTCAACCGTCCTGTCGTTTTGATAAAAATCTCAATTTTGTCCCATTTTTTAAACCCGGCGGGAATGGTGCAGAAGGAGGATCTGAGCCAGAGCTGCCAATTGGAGGCAGCCCAGAAGAGGAAGCCCTCCCGCCTATCAGCGCACAGCAAAGGAGGGACCAGGGGGCAGGGTTTGCAGGTGGGAGCCAATTGTGCAGACCGGGGGTGGTGGGTGTTTGCAGGTGGGAGCCAATCGCATGGACCAGGGGGCGGAGACCCCTGTATTTTTCATGAATACGGAATATTACATAAGACCCCGTCCCGTTTTGCCATCCCAATGTCCCGTTTTTGTCTCAAGGAAATATGGTCAGCCTAGTGTAGTGGTTAAGGCATCAGACTAGAAACTGGGAGACTGTGAGTTCTAGTCTCACCTTAGGCACAAAGCCAGCTGGGTGACCTTGGGCCAGTCACTTTCTCTCAGCCCTAGGAAGGAGGCAATGGCAAACCACTTCTGAAAAACCTTGCCAAGAAAACTGCAGGGACTTGTCCAGGCAGTCTCTGAGAATCAGACATGATTGAACGGATAAAAAAAATTACCAACGTAAGCTTCTGTTTTGCAGATAAAAGAACAACTCTAGATGTGGAGCATATGCAGTTCCCAGACCAGGGATGAGCCACATTGCAGGTGACACTGCAATGCAAAATATGCATTGGGACTTTTTTTTTCATTGCTTAGAAAACCACATTAAGCCTGTTTATTATTTAATGCATAGTAAATTCTAGAGTTCACACATAGCATGGAGACTATAGGTTGACCAGCTCTATTTTAAAGCTAGTTTTCATGGGAAATTAATGCTTCTCTTTGCTTCTCCCATGCTCTGAATATGCTATAAATAAACATGTATTATAAATATTTGTAACATGTATTATTACAAATATATTTGTAACTCTTCATCCTTACAAGAAATGAATGTATATTATGCATATTAATATACTTGAAAATGAGTTATTCTGTTCTGTCTTTTCTATGATCAAAGAAACACTTTAGAATCAGGAGCAGGATTTTCTGCTGCTCCTTTTTTGAAACACCTAAAAAAAAACTTCACTGAGGCTTCAAGAATTACAGTGTATACAGACAGACAATCACGTACAATGCAAGATCACAGGCATGCTTAAGCAATGAATGATAACAATAATCTGGTACACTACATGGGGGTAGGGTGCCATCCTAGTGCTCCTGATCTCTCTGAAGCTTACAGTATCACAGTATCCTTTTGGACTGACTGTGAGGTTTGGAGTGGGGGCACTGTTTTGTGGTGGTTTTCCTCCTTTTTTTGTAGGTGGTTTCAGTTGGTATCAATGAGAGGGGGGAGATATTGAGTCTACTGCCTCTCACATGTGGGGTGCCACAGGACTTGACACTCTCACCCCTCCTGTTTAACATCTATATTAAACTACATTAGGTCATTTGTCAGTTCAAGGTCAGGTATCATCAGTATGCTGATGATACATAACTATACCTCTCCACCCCAGGCCAACCAAGTGATGCTGTTGTCCAGTCCCAGTGTCTAGAGCAGTGTTTCTCAACCTTGATAACCTGAAGATGTGTGGACTTCAACTCCCAGAATTCCCCAACCAGAATGCTGGGTGAGGAATTCTGGGAGTTGAAGTCCACAGATCTTCAAGTTGCCAAGGTTGAGAAACACTGCTCTAGAGATTGTATGAGTCTGGATTGGGAGGAGCAGACTCAGGCACAACCCTGACAAGGCTGAATGCCTCCAGACCTTCAGACAGTCACTCACACCTTAGTTATCTCATGAATGGATTACTGTAACACACTTTACGTGGTGCTGCCCTTGAAGACCACTTGAAAGCTACAGGTGGTCCAGAATGCAGCAGCATGGGCAGTGATGGGAATGCCTTGTTATGCCCATGTGACCTCACTGCTCCACAAACTGCACTAGTTACCCGCTAGCTTCCAGATGCAACTTAAGATGCTGATTATCACCTATAAAGCCCTTCATAGCTTAGCCCTGGTTATCTGAGGAATCGCCTGTCTCCCATGGTGTCTGACTGGCTGGTAAGAATGGACATTCTCCATGTCCCATTGATTAAGCAGTATCATCTAGCGGGACCCAGAAAGTGTGCTTTCTCTGTTGTGGCACCTGCCATCTGGAATAATATCTCCCCAGGTATCCAGATGGTTCCCACCCTAATGATGTTCAGGAAGCTGTTAAAGACCTGAATATTATCCCAGGCCTTGGAGCAGGGTGATGGTTGATGTAATGACCCTGACTTCAATGCCCCAATAAAGCACTCCCAAAGATCCGAATGACGGTTTCCCGCCAAACTCTCCAACTTAGCTCTCCCCCCTGCGTGCCAATTTCTTCACGCCCATGATGTCAATGTCTGTTACTTTCACACTCCGTACTGGGCCCCCTCCAGCTCTTGCAGGTGCATTCCACAGTCTCTGGTGTTAGGCACAGCTCTGCGCCTGGCACGTCTACCCCCTCCCCACATCACACATTCTAACTCTACAAAGACAAATGGCAGGATTCACATTTGAACCCTGACAGTTGAATCCCTGTGGTATAGGGGCTTTTTCAATTTATATGTTTGTTTTTGGGCAGCTCATGATTTATTTCCTTTTGTTCTACTGTTCTTTTTTTAATTGTAAGCTGCCTAAAATCAATAGAAGTCCTCTAAATTGTATATATACAGTGTATGTATGTGTGTATGTGTATGTGTATATGAATAAATATGAATAAATAAACATATGTACAAATTTTTGCAGTATAAAAATGAAATGAAATAAATGAGGAGTTTTTCTCACAAGGCAGTAAACCAAATGAAACCTTTCTTTCTTTTCCAAAAACGGTTCATTAGGTTTTTGTTTTGTTTGGCTTCAGAATACATACAGCTTAACAATGCCAACACCATTAGCCTGGTTGGGCAGCCAATGGATCATAATGTGCATCCTGGGCCACTAGAATCCCCCAGCATTGCGCCATCAAATTTCAGAGGCAAATCACTAATTGCTAGTATGAGGTTCAATAGCTTTTATTGTTGTTGATATTGTTTATAATTCTTGTTACAGAATGGGGCCTAACAAGGTGCATTAAATCAATAGTAACCTGGACCATACCTATTTCAAATAAAAAACAATCCATGCCACCCCCACCCCCAAAATAAGAGCTACTGACCATTGATTTACTAATCCAGAATTTCACTCCAGATTATAAAAGAGTCTGTGTAACCCACAGTATACAGGCTGCATGCCAGCACTTCACTTCCCCTTTGCCATGGTACAATCATACCTCAACACCAGTTTATTCCCTTGACTTCACAATGTTGTTCTTATCTCATCGACAACCCATCTGTGAAACAGCTTTAAATCATCACTAAGTGTAGATGTTTTAAAGCAGTATTTTTCTCCTTAAGATGATGCTTCAAACACAGGCAGGACAGTCATCTGCCAGATATGGTGTAGTGGGTTGTGCTTTAAGTAGTGGGTGGGATTGGATATCTCCTAAAGATAATGCTCATTGGAAGGACAGATACTGAAGCTGAAGCTCAAATACTTTGGCCACCTAATGCGAAGAGAGGACTCACTGGAAAAGACCCTGATGCTGGGAAAGACTGAAGGCAAAAGGAGAAGGGGACGGCAGAGGATGAGATGGTTAGATAGCATCACCGATGTAACGAACATGAATTTGAGTAAACTCTGGGAGACAGTGGAGGACAGGAAGGCCTGGCGTGCTATGGTCCATGAGGTCACAAAGAGTCGGACATGACTAAACGACTGAACAACAGCAGCAACAACAAAAGATAATACTAACTAGCCTCCACCTCTGCCATTTCCCTCCATTAGTACATTATTTCCTGAGTTCCTTTCATAACTGTCACTTCCCCCACACCTTGCTTTGCATAGGAACTTCTCTCTAGACTTCCATAAAGAGAGAGAAGAGCAAAGCTCCTTTATGTTATTTGGGGAAGAGAATCAGTTGTTTTAGCATTGTACTTCTTTCACAATATCCTAAAATGAGCAGACCTCCACTGTTTAATTTATGGAAGAAGAAGGTGCATTTTTGCACTAGTCCACTTTAACAGTATTCTATAATCTAGCTTTACTGTTTAGGTTCAGAGCTCTGCCTTTGTTCATTACAGTGTCCAGAAAATAATGACAGATGTCGAGTTGAGCTGTTGCTGCTTATGTGCCAGTCCTCCCATATTTATCACTTTCCCTCACTTCTCCCCTCTACCCCATGAAGAAAGAGTTTCCCAGCAGCTAGTCAGTTTTGCTTATCCTGCTCTATGGGACTTCGCTTGTTAAGCAGTCACAGCAGAGTCGGCCTATCTTCCTCTTCAGAGTTCTCTCTGCTCTAGTTTCTTCCTATATCTTTCTTTACTTCCCATTGCTTTAACTTGGGAGATGCCCAGATGGAGTGGGGGAGGAAGGACTCATAAAACAGCCCTGTGCCCTAATTATTGAAAAAGGAGCAGAAAAACCAGAGGGAAAAAACCAATCAGCTCAAAACTCAACTTTGGTAGTGATGTAATAAAAACAGGATAAGGACCGGCCATGAGGACAGCAAATGTTATCCTGGAATTCTTTGATGTTGATTCAAGGATGGGCACTTTAATTCCGTAGTGGGGAGAGGCCTTAAATTTAGCTTGGCAGCCCCTCCCTAGTTGCCCATGGCACCAAATGGCAATGGTAAACTGCTGGCCACTGAAATTCAGTAGCAATCTACTCTAGCCCCACTATGCCACAAGCCTGTTTGAATGTAACTTCCAGCATCCTGTACAACAACAACACGTTTATTACAGCCCTAAGGCTAGATACAATAAAAGTATATAAGAGTAACAATCTTACATTTATATATACAGTATATAAAACAGAAAAACAATTAGTATACGATCTAAAATTAATTAAGAATAAAAATACTAAAATAAATTGAAATAAAATACTACGTTAAGAAGTTCTAAACCTAAGTAATGGTGCGGCGTATTGTGCAGATGGTAGCACAAAACTGGGCAACCTGGGAGGATATTTTTGGTTCCTTGTCCGAAAGAAGTAGCATTAAATAGAAATCACACTCCCTGCCTGGAAATATCTTCAATATCGGATATATAAGGATATGTCTAGAGGCCTTATATAGGGAACAGTATAACAACATATGGCTTAGGGTTTCTATTGAGCCGTCAGCCAGCATCTTGTACATAACTGACGGTGGTTCTTGCCACTCAAGCAACCTTAAGCCTTTTCAATTATCCAGCTCATCTTGAGGGATTAAGAGCAAGTCATGAACAATCTAATTTTGCAAATTTTCTGTAGCTGTAATAAATTAATGGAATTTGTTTGTAATGCTGCAGTTAAGATTATGCCAAAATTAATCCTTGCAAATAGAAGCAGAAACAGTCATGTCTTGACTATATCCAGCTCAAAGCAATCTCACAGTTGAAAAAAGGAAAACATTTCAGAAGGTAGTGACACTCCTCTCTCATATTGTTGCTAAGAAAACTACATGGGTGTGTCCCTGAAGGCACTAGAAACTGAGTTTGACTTGAAAGAGACTTCACCCTTAATGACACCATTTCTATACTTAAAAATCATGGACTGACTAGGGCACAGGCTGCTCAACAAACTCTATTAAACAAGTTCAGTGAACTTCTGCTAATCAGTTGGAGAAACCTTTGCCTCTTCTTGTGAAATGTTCTTAAGAACTTTGAGACAATATTCTGGGAGTTTTTTAAAGACTGCAACTCTTTGCTATTGAAGGTGGTTTTTGAAATTTTGCAACAATCTTCACAATACTTGCATCCATGCTCACTTTTTGTAATATCATGTAAAAAACAGAGACAGAAATTGAAAAGTTCTTGGTCAGGGTGCAAACACTATTAACTAACTATGGAAATTTAGAGTGCAATTCTACATATGCCTGCTCAGAAGTAAGAAGGTAGCTAACTCCCAGGCAAGGGGGTTAGAACTGAGGTCTTCATTATTCATAGTCATCTAGCCATTAGCAAAATATTTTATGGGGTTCAAGACAAATAATTTTCAACAACATTCTGTAAATATTTATGTAAGCATGACTGGGAGATCTTAGCTAGTGTACAGCAATTCTCATTCTCTGCTTCGACAACTGGAATAATATATTTGATTCTAGAATCATTTTCCTTATATAACATACATATGGATGTATGCATATATCTGTATATATGTCTGTAAGCAGCCATGAAGAAGCAAAAGATATCTTCCACATGCAAAAGGATGTCACTTTAGCTTCTGTGAAACTTAGCATGTTTCAGTCTACATTTCTTCAACCACTGGTATGGTGGTGACATTTACAGTATCACAAGCAACGTATAAAAAGAAGCAAAAGAAAGCTTTTAATATGATATTTGATTTTTCAAGCAACACAAACAGGGGCCATAAAACAATATTTTTACTAAAACCAATCTTTTTTTTAGAGTCAACGGTCACGCTTATGATTTTGGGGAAAGCAGAGATCCGTAAAGTGGGAGAGGCCATGTCACGGAAGTGAATGGGACTGGCGTCAGGTGGCAGTTAACAGGAGGGGTGGAGAAGGTGTATTTTGTTTGTTTAAACAACTCTCCTTCGAGCTAGTGACTCCTGGTGACTTCACAGCGATGTCCATATAGTTATCATGGCAGCAGTATGGAAGTGGTTTGCCATTTCTGTCTTCTGAGATGCTTTGGGTTTCCTTGGCTGTCTCCTATTCAAGTAATAATCAGGGCTGAATCTTAGCTCCCAACTCTGACAGGTTTGGCCAGGTGCTGACAGCTACTGAGACTTTTTTTAGGGCTTATATATTATAGTTTTCACTCCTTTCCCAACTCAAAATGGCAGAAAACGATTACATATGTTTTCAGCAGCTGTGGTAAGGACTCCAAAAGAGGACTTCAGGGATCATAGTTGGCCCTCAGGCTGCATTGTTGCCCATCTCTAGCTTATTGTGTTATCTTAACCAGCCACTGTGGCTTTTAAATAGTGGTTTATGATTTAAGATTATAGGCTAATCCAATCATCTAGAGGGCTCTTGTCTCTTAGTTTTACCTATACTACCAGCCAACTCCTATGCATGTTTCTCTAAGCTCTTTGCAGGGAGAGTGGAAGGGGGAGGCAAATGCAGAAAATAGTACAGTATTCCATTCAGAATTTTACAGAGTTGATGAAATAGCTAGTTTTGTCAGATCAGAAGCAAATAGACTGCAATCAGGCAGTTACACTAACAAGGGGCAGATAGAAACCTTCCTTCTACCAAAAAGCAGGAGCCTCAAGTCTATTAAATGCACAGGAACAAGAATTAAAATTTGAATTCACTATAAATAGAGCTTGCATTTTATACTTGGCAATTGCTGGAACTTTTTCTTAATGATTTCTTACTTCTTTCAATAAACTTATTTTTCAGATATATGCATCTTTAACTTACTGGTTAGAATGGTTTCCAGTTCTAGTATCAGCCAAGAAAAGACTAACACCATTTCACGGAGCTGTCCATTAATGTTCCAGGCTGTTGTGTTAGCAGAAGAAAACGTAGTATTGCACCTGAAAATTTTAATTTTGGGTCACCATTCACCGGAATCTGCTAACTAGTCACTACTGTGCTTGGAGGATCAGCAGCCTCCTTTGGGGTATAAGTGCTCTCAACCAACCCATTGCCTAACACTGGGCATTGATGTGGCAATGACAGAGGCTAGATGGGAAGGTAGCTGATGGATCCACACCACAACCTTGCAGCTATGGCAATAGTTACATTATAGGGCCTAGTGGCTATCCTGCTTCCCAACACAAGTAAGACGTTTTGCAATTTCAGAAAGCAGTGGGCAACTCATCTAGAGGGCTGGCAGTCCACCTAATCTACCATAGCAAGTTTCTGAGAAGAAGAAGATGATAGATGGATGGATGGATGGATGGATGGATGGATGGATGACAGACATAGATAGATAGATAGATAGATAGATAGATAGATAGATAGATAGATAGATATAGATAGATAGATAGATAGATAGATAGATAGATAGATAGATAGATAGATAGATAGATGACAGACATAGATGGATAGATAGATAGATAGATAGATAGATAGATAGATAGATAGATAGATAGATAGACAGACAGACAGACAGACAGACAGACAGACAGACAGACAGATGATAGATAGATCTATCTGTTGAAGGGCTATGGATGATAGTGTCATCCTCTTAAGAATTAAAAAATAATGTGATGCAAAAAAAAGTAAAATGTTATAAAATTGTGTTGGCTTGTGTTTGCCTCTATCCACATCTCTCTAAAGATGATACTGTACCTCAGAAAGAGATGGCAGGTGCATGATAGTCATCATGAATAAGAAACTGCAGCCAAAATGAACTGAAAGAAACAACATATAACATCCCAAGATAAACTGGCCTTGCTGAGGAAATGAGACTAATGCTCCAAATGTTTCCTAACCATTTTGATGTGGTTCTGAAATTTCCATCAAGTATTGGCATTTTTGTGAAACTAGTTGCCTAGCAACTCCAACATGGTAACTTGAATCACATGCTGTGATATGTGTATCTGTCTATAAATGTAAAAGACTTTGCATACCGTGTCCCTCCTTGTCTCTCTATTTTGCTTTTCTGACATTGGAGCCTCAATCTTAAAGCAGAAAAGGTTGTAGGTATTTGTGCAGATCTGGGAAATATAGTCAGGATCAGAGATTTGTCTTCAGTGCAAAAATCACAGAATCTGAAGACAACTCCCATAATAAGACTGAACCTAAATCTGTTTATCTTGAATATACCAGAAATGACTTAATGATAATGTGTTATTGATTTGCTGCATCCAATAATTTGCACCATGCTCTTGCCTGCTACAAAGTTGATGTTCCAGACAGTAGTATTTAAAAAAAAAAACTACGGCTCTTGCTGATATTAAAGAGTAAAAGCCAATTATTGAAATGAGTTGGCTTGGACTAACCACTGAGACATTCAGAATCTTATCACTCATTCTCTGTGGTTTCTCCATATTTGTTCTTTGCTACCAGTAAAGAGCAAGACCAAAACTCCATGTGTCATCCTTAGTGTACTCTCATGATTCAAAAGAATTTTTGTAGTCAGACCCCTCCTCAGACCAAACATAAAGAAACTATCTAGTCATACTTATATCTGCTTAACCTGTGTTGTCCACCAAAACTGAAATCAATTATTTTCGGTAAATACTTTGCCTGTGAATTTTAAATATAATTCATCTCTTGAATGGGAGTATTGTTCCTTCATGCTGATGCTGCCAGGACCAGAGAGAAATAAGAATAGTCCCATTCTCAAAATTAAAGGAAATTTTTATTTATTTATTTATTTATTTATTTATTTATTTAATTTATCCCCGCCCATCTCCCCGAATAGGGGACCAAAAATTTTGGTTTTGCTGATACCCAAAAACAACAAAAATTGGTTCTAGGATCCATTCATTTTAAGAAAGCAGGAGAGATGAGCAAGGGCAAGTGCAAAACCACAAACCAACACAGGATAAAAATAAGAGGCATAACTTGACTATATTTATTTTTCTTTTATTTATTTATTAAATTTTTATCACCGCCCATCTCCTCCCCAAGGAGGGACTCTGGGCGGTTTACAATAAAACATCACTAAAATACAATATAAACAGACAATAAATATAAAATATAATAAAATCCAAGTGGCTGGTGGTTCTCTACTGTGGGTATAAAAGTTATCTAGGGTAGTTCTAGGAGACTAGCCATCCTCAGGTGTGACCCTTTTCCTTCCCGCTCCAGGCGAGTTGGCATAACCAGGTTTTTAATTTTTTCTGGAAATCCAGGAGCGAGGGGGGCTGCCTTATCTCTGGGGGAAGAATGTTCCAGAGGGCAGGAGCTACTGCAGAGAAGGTCCACTTCCGTGACCCCGCCAGATGGAATTCCTTTATGGAAGGGATCCAGAGCATGCCCTCTCTGCATGATCAGGTAGGATGGGTCGATGTAATGGCGATGAGACAGTCCCTCAGATAACCTGGCCCCATACCATCTAGGGCTTTAAAGGTCATAACCAACACCTTGAATTGGACTCGGAAGCAAACTGAGACCCAGTGCAGCTCGCGTAACAAAGGTGTTACATGTGCCCTCCTTGGGACACCTAAGATGGCCCGCATGGCTGCATTCTAGATCAACTGCAGCTTCTGGGTATTTTTCAAGGGTAGCCCCATGTAGAGCGCATTACAGTAGTCTATGTGGGAGATAACCAGGGTGTGAGTGACTGTTTGAAGGGCCTCTCAGTCCAGGAAAGGGCGTAACTGGCATACAACACAAAGTTGAGCAAAGGCCCTCCTGGCCACGACTGCCACCTGCTCTTCGAGTAGAAGTCCAAAAGGACCCCCAAGTTACACACTGGGTCTGTCTGGGGTAGTGAAACCCCATCCAGAACTAAAGATGACAAATTCCCAGATGCCAAGGAGCCATTAATCCCCAGCCACTTCGTCTTACCAGGGTTCAGTTGAAGCCTGTTGTTCCCCATCCAGGCCCCTACAGCCCCCAGGCACCTGGAGAGGGCGGTCACAGCATCACTTACTTCCCCAGGGATGGAGATGTATAATTGGGTGTCATCAGCGTATTGATGATACCTCATCCGATTGGGACCGGCCCTGGAGGAAGGAGGTGAACCAGCACATAACCACGCCGCCCACCCACAACTCCCTGAGCTGTCCCAAAATGGTACCATGGTCGATGGTATCCAACGCTGCTGAGAGGTCAAGAAGAGCAAGGATGGATGCACTGCCCCCATCCCGCTCCCGCCAAAGATCATCCATAAGTGCAACCAATGCCGTTTCAACCCCATGACCGGGCGTGAAACCTGACTGAAAGGGGTCCAGATAATCCGTTTCATCCAGAATCCTCTGGAGCTGCAGTGCCACCACTTTCTCAACCACCTTCCCCAAAAAGGGGAGGTGGGAGACTGGACGAAAATTGTCTAGTATAGTAGGGTCCAGCAATGGTTTCCTGAGGAGGGGTGCACCAACGCCTCCTTAAAGGCCGCCAGGAACACCCCCTTCCTCAAGGATGTATTTATCATTGCCTGGACCCAGCCACATGTCACTTCCCAGGCTGCCTTCACCAGCCAGGAGGGACATGGATCTAATTGGCAAGTGGTGGCATTTACAGTCCGGAGGATCCTGTCTGCTTCCTCGGGCCCAACAGGGTCAAACTGTTCCCAGATAACTCGGTAAGTACGAATCCTGGGTATCTCCCCAGACTCTGTCTCACGCTCGAAGTCCAACTTGGAATGGAGCCGAGCAATTTTATCCTGCAGATGCCCTGAAAACTCCTCAGCACGGCCCTGAAGATGGATTTCTAGATCCCCTCTCCCCAGAAGGGATCAGGTGATCTTAAACAGGGCCGCCGGGCAGTATTCTGCTGATGCAATAAGAGTGGAGAAATATTGATGTTTCGCCACTCTTACCACCACAAGGTAGGCCTTAATAGCGGCTCTAGCTTGTGTTTGGTCGGATTCGGTCTTTGTCTTCCTTCAGCGATGCTCTAGACATCTCTTAATCCTCTTCAGAACCCTCAACTCCTCCCTAAACCATGGGGAGTGTCGGGTTCAACAAGACAAGAGAGGCTGCACAGGCGTGATCTTGTCCAAGGCCCCAGCCGCCTCCCTATTCCAGGCAGCAGCCAGAACCTTTGCTGGACCTTGCAGTAGACCCTCAGTTATAAACCCCAGCTCCCTCTGGAACCCTATTGGGTCCATCAGTTGCCGGGGGCAGACCAGTCGAATAGGTCCAGCCTCCCTGCAGAGGGGGGTGGCTTAAGAAAATCTTAAGGTCACCAGGGCATGATCCAACCATGACAAAGGGGAAAGATGTAAATCTCCCCTCAGATCACACTGCCACTGTTCCGACAAGAAAACTAAGTCTGGTGTGAGGCCACTGTCTCGAGTCAGCTCCCGGGTAATGTGGAACAGGCCCATGGCCGCCATGGTGGCCATGAACTCCCGGGCTGCTTCTGAGGCCCGTCCCAGGGAGGGCAGATTGAAGTCCCCCAGAACCATAAGCCTGGGGAACTCCACTGCCAACCCCAAGACGGCTTCCAGCAGCTCAGGCAGGGAGGTTGCTACGGAGCAGGGAGGCTGGTACAGTAATAACACTCCCAACTGTTCTCGGGAACCCAACTTGAAAAACAAGGTCTCACAGCCGGGCACTTGTGGAGCAGGGCCCCTGACGGCTACTAGGGATTCCCGGATGACAACAGCCACCCCTCCTCCCCGGCCTTGTGCTCTCGGCTGGTGCCATACTCGAAACCTGGCCGGGCACATATCTGAAAGAGGAACCCCTCCTTCCATGCCCAGCCAGGTTTCGTCAATGCACGCCAGGTCTGCCCCCTCCTCCGTGATTAAATCACTTATGGGGGGGGGCTTGTTGTTAACTGACCTGGCGCTGCAAATCAGCAGCCGAAAGTCAGGACCCTCACGAGTCTGCTGTCCAGGCTCTGGGTTTAAGCACGGACTGCCAGAAGACGCCACAGGTAATAAGCATCGGGCGCATCTTCCCCAAAGATGGCCTGCCCTCCGGCTCCCATCATAATGTCCCCGGCCCATCACAACCTCGATCACCTGCCCTGCCCTATATCCCCCAGAGTCTCTGAGTCCATTAGCCCCCAATCCTGGATTCCTGAGATCACTGGATAAAAATAAGGATCCCTCCATTCATTCATACAACCTCATACACTCTCAGTCGATCACAAGGTGATGGAGGGCTCTTCCAGTGCACCAGCTTGCGCTCTCGGCACTGTCTGGACCCTACATACACATATGTTGTATGTGTATGTAGTGCATACTACATTGTGCCCATACACAAAATATGTAGCACATATTTTGCATGAGTTAACATCTTACGTACAGTACAAACATGTCCGATTCAAAATAACCATTAGCATTGCTGAGAAGTATCTACTCTGAATCTCAGGGGAAAAATGCCATCCATCGTTGGTAGTACTGAAGGTAGATAAATCCTATGATTAGATATTTTTTTTAATCTGGTCTTTATTATTTTTATAAATAACTCAAGGTGGCAAACATAGCTAATACTCCTTCCTCCTCCTATTTTCCCCACAACAACCAACCTGTGAGGTGAGTTGGCCTGAGAGAGAGTGACTGGCCCAAGGTCACCCAGCTGGCTTTCATGCCTAAGGTAGGACTAGAACTCACGGTCTCCTGGTTTCTGGCCTGGTGCCTTAACCACTAGACCAAACTGGCTCTCTGATCTGCCCTCCAGAACAGTATCCCTTTGGCTCCCACCCTGCTGTTTAAAAGGCTTTGAAAACCTTGGGTTAGGGTGGGTACGAAGCCCCTTATAGGATCTAAGGATTGTCTGGATGTTTTTCTCTGGATCTACATCATTTTTCTTGTTTTTAAATTGTTCTTACTATTTTTAATATTGTATGACAGAGTTTTATAGAGTAGGGTCGCCTTCTACATTTAATAATAAATAAATAAATAAATAAATAAATAAATAAATAAGCAAGCAAGCAAGCAAGCAAGCAAGCAAGCAAGCAAGCAAGGCTACATTTAATTAATTAATTAATAAACAAACAAACAAGCAAGCAAGCAAGCAAGCATGGGTACATTAAATAAATAAATAAATAAATAAATAAGCAAGCAAGCAAGCAAGCAAGCAAGCAAGCAAGCAAGCATGGCACATGCCCAGCTTTCAACTTTTTGAATGTAACCTCAATTTTGTAAGGTAAGACTGAAACATTTGTACAATCTGGAGAGAAACTTACAAATCTTTTAGTCATATTATGCACATGCCTACTTTGGACTAAGCATGCTGTCAACATTATTGTGTTCTTTTCTTTTCTTTTCTTTTCTTTTCTTTTCTTTTCTTTTCTTTTCTTTTCTTTTCTTTTCTTCTTTTCTTTTCTTTTCTTTTCTTTTTTTCTTTTCTTTTCTTTTCTTTTCTTTTCTTTCTTTCTTTCTTTCTTTCTCTTTCTTTCTTTCTTTCTTTGGAAAAGAGGTTTTTTAAAAAAAAGAACAGCTAATGGAAAGCAGCTAGAATTGACACTATTTGTCACTTTACATGAGGCAGAAAAGGTATCATTCCAATCCACATTACTGGCAATGTTGCCTCTATTTCTGTAAGGAGGGTTATTTTTACTTCGTTGATTTGAAAAAGGAAGTGTGATAGAAGGTACAGATATACATGTAATGAGTATATGTGCATGTGCTAATTTAAGTGAATAGATCTGAATTTTAAAAGAATGAGTATTTATTTATTTATTTATTTATCATTCATATTTCTATCACCGCCCATCTCCCCCAAAAGGGTTAGTATAGCTTGCCTAGAGACAAAATGCATCTCACATCAATAGGAAGGACTGTGAGGGATCAGCAATTTTGCCTGTTGTCTGGGTACTATTAGCTGATGGACAACTTCATGATCCTACTTTCACTTCATTTGGTTCTTCTGTTATCTTTATTCTTGGTGTGGATTGGACACCCCTTCAGATGGAGAACATCTTCAGACAGTATCTATAATACGATCTAAAGTGCATTGTAATATCAGTATATTGTTTAAAAACATGCACAGAAGCAAACAAATTAACAAAACCAACATGCACAGAAGCAAAACCCAGGCTAGAGACATATTGTCCAGCTAAGTTGCAGAACCTAGCTGACCTTAGCTGGTCTTGGAAAGCTAAGCAGAATCAGGATCTAACACTTGGGAACCATCTAGAAATCTCAGGACTGTAAGGTAGATTGTGAAGCTGAAAACACATTCCAGCAGAAGACAATGGCAAACCATTTCTTTATTATTGCCCAAAAAACCTCCATGGATGTATTCATGAAATTACCAAGAGTTGAGCTTGACTCAAAGGAGATTTTATCTTAGAAGTATATTCACAAATTAGGCTTATATTGGTTCATGCTTAAATAAAGTGCAGTGTAAGTAAAGAAGAGAACACCCATTCAGTTTTAGAGGAGTTTGAAAAAGAATCTCAAAATTTATGGTAATGCAGTTGTGCTTATACTTGACTCAGCTCGATGTTATAAGAAGCACCTAATACTAGCCCCACATGGGAGACAACTACTTTCCTTTGGCAAAGCCTTTAAATGTACCATAATCATGGATCATGTTGTATTACATAAAATGAATAGTAATAAAGCCTGTTAGATATCTGCCAATGAAGAACATTAATCATTTCCTCTCATCTCTCCTGCCCGCAGATCTTTATAGCTGGCACAGCACAAGCTGATTTTTGGCTTGCCCGCTTTATGACTCAGTTCATTAGGCAAAACCCTCAGGCAGGTACAAACATTTCATCTTATATAAACCGTGAACAGCGCATGAAAAGCAAGTGCCTTTTGGACAACTACATAAAAGCTCCTCACATTCACCAAAAATTAGATTTCTTCTGGATCACCTTAGTGTAAGTCACATGTTGGCACAAGCACCCTTAGAATTACAGCATGGGTCCCTTTCAGTTATAGAAGCAAGAAACAGGTTACTCAATAATATTCAGGCTACAAGTTATTGGCCTACAAGTTAGCAGGAGAGGAAGAGTATTGGTACTTTTGAACTTTGGTGTTGGAGAAGACTCCTGAGAATACCATGGACAGCCAAGAAAACAAACAAATGGATCATCGAACAAATCAATCCAGATTTCTCACTCGAGGCACAAATGACCAGGTTCAAATTATCCTACTTTAGACCCATTATGTGAAGACCCAGCTCCCTAGAGAAGGCTTTAATGCTGGACAAGGTGAAAGGAAAGAGAAGAGGACAACCAGCAGTCAAGTAGATGGACTCAGTTACAGTGGCAATGAGTGCACCATTGGAAGATCTGAAAAACCAGGTTAGGCCTTTATAAAATTCCCCCTTATTCAACTCTCCACTGAAATGAGGAATATCAATCAATCAATCATCAGTCTGTTACTCTTATCCTATAAAAAAATTCTTCGCTATTTCTGTTTCTAGAGGGACAGCCTCTAGTGTTAATTTGTTGCAGCAAAAACAACAGTCTTGCGGCATCTTAAATTTTACTAAATTTAGTACTGCATGAATGCATTACAGTGCACTTTATCAACTGCATGGAATCTAGCTCTTGGAATGGAGTTTTATATACAAGTACAGCTCTTTAGAAAGGGTGATATGATGAATAGAAAGATGAGAGACAAAATTACCTATAGTTTATGACTATTGACAAAGTAGTAGTTACCTGTGACAACCATTCATGTATTGATCCTATAGCTTCTCTTTAAACCATGAGAAATAGAGTAACACCCCCTGATGAATTCTAGCTCAGGTATTTCTTGATGACATTGACCTTGATAATTCCTTTTCTCAATAAATCCCACTTCCCCTTAGGATGAGTGACAGTGTCTTGGGGAATCCAGTGTTTCCCCATTGATTGCTGGATTTTGCCATTTTGATGTCACATATATGTCCATTTGTTCTTTTGCTTGTTTGGCTAATACGTATTGCTGACAGAATACAGTCTATAATATATTGGGAGATGAGCAGGTATATGTTATCTTGACATTGTGGCTGATATTATTAGTAATTTATTGCCAAAGTAGATATGGAAACAGTGTTAGCACCTGCATCTACATCGTTGTGGCATGGACTATTGTTGCTGGAAGCTGATAACAGTGTGCAAAAAAAGCAAAAATGCTTTCTTCATGTTCGAAACAAAATACCTCATCCAGAATATTCCATCAGACTGTTTTTGAGATGACTGTATTTTGACAGTACAAAACTTTATATCCAGTTTAAGTGCTCCATGTTTCCTCAAACTAAACTCAAAACATGTTGAGTGTCTTGGCTAGAAGAAACAATGGAAATATAGAAAAAGCTTTTGCTCCAGAATCACAAGAGTAAATTGAGTCTGTGCTGAACACCAACAGGGAGCCAGTTTGCGGAAAAATTGGCAGAGAAAAGAAATGTGTCTTTGAAAACTCCCATTATGGAAGTATTTGTTTCATCTTCTTCCTATGCTACCTGCCTTGAATTCAGATACAAAATGTCCTACTTGTTTTAGCCTAGTAATATGCTAACTGAAAAGCATATGAGGAGAGATTAGTCAACTGGCTCCCTCTCTGAAAAAATCTGCCTTAATCTCTCACACTCCTCTTAATCTAACTTGTGTACACCTAATTCTAACGTTGCAGACAGTCAGAAATAGGACTGTTTCCTTCTGCTCCAGACTTCCCAGCAAATTTACTTCTTGAAAAAAGGAGAGAGAGAGAGAGAGCGCTTCTCACTGGTTGGTTGCCAAAAAACAAAAAAATGGCAAGTAGGCAGGTAGGCTTGGAGGCTTGGAGGCAAATTGGCTGGCAGGCAGGCAGACAGGCAGGCCAGCAGAGAGGCCCCATCCTCTGGGAAACAGACAAAAAAATCCCTTTCTCCCTGGCTGCTAGCATTTACATCCCAAATGTAAATCACATTTATAGTGTCAGTAGCACACAGAACAAAAGAGTAATCATAAGCCATGCACGTAGCCTTGCTCAGTAAAACAACTTTTTTTTTACTTTGAAGTTCTAAAGGGGCAGAGGAACTGCAACAAACAGGTCAAACCAACAAGTTCAAATACACTTTTGCAACAAAATGCACAGTAGGCTACATCAGCAGGGCATAGGAGCATGAACCAAAATATGCATTTATATCTGAGCTGATCAACCGGCATAGAGACTTTTGCATTTTTAAATACACTCTGAAGTCTCCATAAACAAAAAAGGATCAAGAGAATGCACAGTGATGAACACCAAAATCTCAGCAAGCCAACAAACCAGGGTCCCTCATTTTGCTTTTTCAAACGCACTCAGTCAACAACTCCCAAATGACCAAAGTTCAAACAGCCAATCAAACATAGCAATCCATCAGCATAGAAAACTTTTTTTTTCATTCTCACCCAACCTAAGCCAATGGCAACATAGACATGACTCGGCCTTCCTGCTGTACTGGCCCAGAGAAGAAAATTTAAGAGTTAACACTCCAGTTCCAATCACATTACCAAAAATCAGGGCTACTAAATACGGTCTACAAAATTCCCAATGGCCACTAGATGACAACAGAAAATTAATTGGTTAAAAATCTCCTGTCTCTTGGTTAATGGTTGCTGAGATTGTTGCAGTCAAAATTTTGTAGCCCTGCTAAAACAGCATGAACCATTCTCACAATTATATTCAAAACAAATGGGTTTTGTTTCTTACAAGTACATGGTGCCAATTACTAGTTCGGACCATTTCATGGTCATTATGGAGGATATTAAACCAGAGATACTCCTGAGATGTTTCTCCAGAACAAGAAAGTTAGAGTAATTCAATAACATTAATCCAAGTTATCACTTCAATAATCTAATATGCTAATTGTTAGGGAGCATTGTGGACAGTATACTAACAGTATTTCTATACAGTCTCACCCACTAAAATGATGTAGCAGGCAGTTAGATGTTGCTGACTGTTAGATGTAGTATCCGGTCAGCAAGATGGAGTTCTTGCAGATCACAAACACTGTCTACTTTGCCATCATCCAGTCCTAGCCTGCTGTATTACAGAGTAGTCTGGGAGACAAAGCTGGAAGAGGTGACCTTCCCCTTCTTTGGTCAACCAGATCTCCATGATTCTTACAGGTCAATCCTTTCATCTAGGATTAAACCCTGAACAGTAGATATTTTATCAGCAATTTACCTACTGCAACTTGAATATAAGAGAGGCCAGCCTGCTCTCCTTTCCCTGCAACTAGTGAGTTACACCTTCTCATCGTATTTCCCCTTGTTGGTTACTACTATAGTGTTCTCTGTCTTCCATTTCTCCAGATGTACATAATTATTAATATTTCTGTTTGTAGAAACTTTGCTTTCCTATACTTTTCTCTGACTTTACATAAGCAAAATATATTTTCTTCATGGAAATCTTTGCAATTCCAAATCTTGTATACTACTGGTTACACTTCCATGTTTATTGGCTATTGATTTTGCTTTTTCTTCCTACCAGAAAACAATGTGTAAACAATAGAAAGATTAACCGCACAATGTCTTCTCATTACTCCTTGGAAGCTATCGATCTAGAACACTGCTACCAGATCAAAGCAGTAAAAATCCAGATGGCAGCAAGAAGATACACAAAAAGCTAGCTCTTTGCTGCCATCTAGTGATCATCAGGAGTTTTGCAGCCAGATCTGGCAACCCATATCTAGAAGCAACCTGTAGAATTGAACTCTGCCTCTGTTAAAGCTAATCTGAATCCAGAGTCTTCTTTCCAAGAGCTCTGGGCCTCAGTCAGACCTTAGAGTCCTAGAATCAAATTACATGCCAGGCCTGTAATGTGGAATATAGGAAAACTCCTCTGAACATGTTGAAATGGTATGAACTTCAGAAAGTCTTCTCTAACGATGCCCTGTGGCACAAACTCACCAAATTGTTCTAGGCAAGCTCCTTAGCATATCCACCCCTCCCCTTTTACCATTATGGGGAAATGATATTGAAGTATGCTACCAGTTTATATATTTATTTATCTGATTTTTATCCCACTGAAATCATGCAACTCTTGGTGGCTACAATGTCACGATCAAAGCAACAGAATTAAAACAACATACAATGCAAATTAAAAAACCAAAGCCAAAGTAGGAGACACAAATGACATGTTTCCCTCATGCTGAAGTTGGCTACTAGTTCCCAGACCCTTACTTGTATGAAAATTTGAAAGAGAGCTCAGTCGGTCAAATGAAAATTCATATAAAGTTTACATACTGTGGCACCTAACATTTAACATAGAACTACTCCATAACGTACTGTATGGCTTCATAACTAGAAAACTCTGCTCTTCAAAATAAACAATAGTCTTGTTTTTAAAAATGACTTTTTTGAAATAAAATGTAAGATATGATAATCTAACATGAGAATTAAAAGTAAAAATGTGTGGTGTGCACTTCGGGCTACCACATTTTATAGAGCCACATGTCCAGGAAATGTCCCCAATGCTCTACAGTGTAATTCTATGTTTGTTTCCTCGGAAATAAGTCCTGTCGAATTTAATAGGGCTTTTTAAAATTTACCCTGCAAATTTTCCAAACAGCACAAACCACAATGACATCATGTACATCAAGACATCATGGTGCAAATGACATCACTTTACCCTCTTTAGACACCCATACAAAATATTGTGGTAGCTTTTAGAGTAGGGATGGGTTACATCTTGCTTCCTCCAGATACTGCTGAGCTCAAGCTGCCTCAATACTATCCAACATCATTAATAGTATATTGCAGCTGAACAACAGCTGAACAACAACAGGGACTCCAGATCTTGTCTTTCTCATAGAATGTAATCTGTGTACTCTGCTCAGCAAACAGCAAAGTGAACTCAAGCAAGATGGAATTTATATCTGTACATCAGGGTTCTCTTTTGGTGCCAGTATTATCCCTGGACGGACAGGAACTACCCATCCAAGAGCAGGTTCTTGATTTGGGGGTCCTTCTGGTCTCGTGGCTCCGTTGACCAGCTTCGACTAGTGTGCCAACTGCATCCTTACATGGTGCAGGAGGACTCAGTAACAGTATTTCATCCTCTCATCATCACATGCATAGACTACTGCAGTGTACTTTATGTGGGGCTGCTTTTTAAGTCTACCCAGAAATTATTACTCAAAATGTGCACCCTGTATCTTAACTGGATCCCAACATTGGGAGCATATTAACCCCTATATTGCAGGCCCTGCACTAGTTACCAGTTCAATTCTGAGTACAATTTAAAGTGCTGGTGTTGATCTATAAAGCTCTTCATGATGCAGCACCTAAATACCTACAGAACTGCCTCCTCCAACAGACCCTATTAGATCATGCAGGGAGGGAATTCTTGCTGTCCCACATTTCTGGTATATCGGGGGAGCCAAAGCTAAAAGACACAGCTTCTGTGTAGCAGCCCTGATGCTATGGAATGTGCTCCCCCTGAGATCAGATTGGCTCCCCTCCCTGGTACTTTCTAGGACGTTATTGACAACAGCTTTTTCAAAGAGCCTTTCATATACAACACCTGCACCTCTTGTTCTCATTTGTGTCTCCTACTTTGGCTTTGGTTTTTTAATTTGCATTGTATGTTGTTTTAATTCTGTTGCTGTTGCTTTGATCGTGACATTGTAGCCACCAAGAGTTGCATGATTTCAGTGGGATAAAAATCAGATAAATAAATATATAAACTGGTAGCATACATCAATATCATTTCCCCATAATGGTAAAAGGGGAGGGGTGGATATGCTAAGGAGCTTGCCTAGAACAATTTGGTGAGTTTGTGCCACAGGGCATCGTTAGAGAAGACTTTCTGAAGTTACCACTATTTCTGAACAGGGGTATGAAAAGCAGCAGCGTTTTGAGAAGAAGCAGGAAGGGAAAGCGTGCAGAGCATGACATCTGGAATTCCTTCCAGCCACTTAACAACAATGTTGACCTGGGTCAAGGGGGAGGGAGGTCAAGAAGGGGGCAGCTGCCCAACTGCTTTTCCCAAAGGTGTCAAGCTTCTCTGGTGGTAGCCTGGACTGGAAGCAGCTCAGCCCAAGAATCTCTCCCAGAGCCCCGATGAGCAAGAAAATCATAACACAAGAGCTTGGGCAAGTACTTTCAAATGAAGAACCCATATCTAGGCAAATTAGGGTGGGATGGTTCTGGTACTTCCTCTCACACTCTGTTAATGTAAAGGGGAGGAAACTTGTCTCTTTTATGAAAGAAGAGCAGACTGCATCTCTTAATTGTATCACAAATGGCTGCTACTTATCTCACAATAGGGGATTTTTTTCTCCCCTGGATTTCTTTTTCCTCGGCAGCCCTGCCTGGATCCAACCTGTTTTCAAATTTACCTTCTTTTGCCTGTTTCTCCCACCTCACCAAATTTGGTTCTGTTCCATTCTGGTTTTGGACAATTACAGTATCTTGATGATGGTTGGACAGAGTCCCAAGACACCTTTCATATGTATTTTTTCCAACATCTTCTTGGGTTGGAAAGAATAAAAATCACAAAACTTAGACTTCTGATTAAATTCCAAAGTGTAATCACAGTAGGGCAGTTTTGTTAATTTTTCAGTGAAATAACATTGGGGAAATCAGGATAATGCATTCAAATAATTTATTTGAATACACAGTTGTATATCCATTCTTTAAAGCAACTATCTTGATGAGTAACACGTGAAATTGACACATGTGACCTTTTCAGAATTTTTCACCATCCATAAAGTTATCACAAACTGAGTCAGGGAAAGTCCCTTCTTAACAAAGGATCCCTGACATCTAGGGTTTTGAGTTGCTTGTGGAGATTTAAGCATGCTCTCACCCACCACATCCTAAATTAAAAGTGGAAGTCTATTGATCATACTGGCAGTGTTAAGCACTTTAATACTTGTCTAAACCAGTGACATTAATCTAAATGAAATATTTACTTTAATAGATATGTATTACCTGCATGGGCATAAACCTCTCCTATTGAAATCAGTGGGCTTACAGCCAAGCTGTATGCATTTACATATGTGCCATCAAGTCTGTGTTGACTCTTGGAGACCAAATAGATAGATTTTCTTCAAGACAATCTGTCTGCAACCTGGTCCTTTGGGTCCTCCAATGGTTCAATGGTAATTCAGTCCATCCACCTTGCTAATGGTCTTTGCTGATGGCCTCTTCTTCTCTTTCCTCCCACCTTTCCCAGTACTATAGACTTCCCCAGAGAACTAGGTCTTACATGTAATGTGTCCAAAGTCTGATAATTTGAGCCTGGTCACTTATGCCTCAAACAAGTACTCTGAATTAATTTGTTTGATGATCCATTTATTTGTTTTCTTGGCTATCCATGTATTTTCAGGAATCTTCTTCAACACCAAAATTCAAAAGCATCAATACTCTTCCTATCCTGCTTCTTCAAAGTCCAACTTTCACTTCCATAGACTGTCATAGGGAAACTATTACCTGCACAAGTCTGATCTTTGTAGGTACAGACACATCCTGGCATCTGAACATCTTTTCCAAAGCCTTCATAGCTACTCTACCGCATGCTAGTCTGCAGAATATTTCTTGACTGCTGATTTATTTATTTATTTATTTATTTATTTATTTATTTATTTATTTATTCGATTTATCACTGCCCACTCCCCCAAGGGATGATTCCTTTAGTGTTGAAGCTAATCCTAAAAGGCAGAAGCTATCCACTACCTCAATATTTTCATTGTCAATTCTAAGCTGGTCACTGTACCTGTTGTCACTATTTTGGTCTTCTTTATATTTAAGTGTAGTCTCATTTTTTCACTGCTCTTTGACTTTTGTTACTTGAGCTTCCAGATCATTTGCATTACACATTTGTAGTATGCATTACCCAGAAATAAATAATACTGACTTCAGCTCCACTTACTACAGCTTTACAAATGTTTAACATTAGGAGCAGACTAGGCAACCTATGTGATGGGTAGCAGGCTGCTGCACTGCAGCAGTAGGATCTTGCAGAATAATATGATAAAATCATAGAATCTTAGAGTAGAACAGACCATAGAAGTGATCTTCTAGTCCAACCCCCTGCTCCACACAGGATCCAATAAAGCATCTCTGATGGATGACCATCTAGTCTCTGTTTGAAGACTTCTAGTCTGTGAAACCAAATATATTACTCCATTTTGGACAGTATATGTCACCCTCTTCTGTGCAGTCATGAGTGCAATAATGTTTGCCTTTGGTTCTTTGGAAAGAAGGACATCAGTCCATATTATTATGATGAACAATGAGAATTCCAGGGGAACAGCAATTGCCTGGGTCTGGCTTCCTTTGAAAGGAAGTCACTAGATGATGATGATGATGATGATGATGATGATGATGATGATGATAACAATGATCCTCTGATTTTTGCTTATATAAGCACTCAAAGTAGCTTACACAACAAACAAAATATAAAGCATGAGAGTAAAATAAATATAGTTAAAACTAAGTTCAAAATTAAAATCGGTATAATTAAAATCAACAGTGAAAAGCTTGGTGAAGGAGATGCATGTTCATAACACCTGGGAAACTGAGAGGCCCCTACCTGGGGAGAGAACTTCTCAGCCTGGGAGTCATAGAGGTGAAAAACCATTCCCACATAAAGGTAAAGGTTTCCCCCGCACAGTTGTGTCCGACTCTAGGGGCCGGTGCTCATCACCGTTTCTTAGCCGAAGAGCCAGCGCTGTCCGAAGATGCTTCCACGGTCATGTGGCCGGCATGACACACATGGAACGCTGTTACCTAGCCACCAAAGTGGTACCCATTAATCTAGTTGCATTTGCATGCTTTCAAATTGCTAGGTTGGCAAGAGCTGGAGCGAGTGCGGGGGCTCACTCCATCACACAGGGCTAGGGTCTCAAACCTCCGAACTTGCGACCTTCTGATCGACAAGCCTGTCATCTTAACTGCTGAGCCACCGCGCCCCCTCATTCCCACATACAATATACTAAAACTTCTAGCAGCAGGGGCATCTTCAAAAAGGCCTCTCAATCTAATAAACAGGCATGTTCATAGAAGGAGTGGCAATCCCTCAAATAATGAAGCCCTAATCCATTTAAAGATCAGTACCTTAAATCTTAAATCTTAAAACCATTAGGTGGCCAAAGTATTTGAGCTTCAGCTTCAGCATCTGTCCTTCCAATGAGCAGTCAGGGTTGATTTCCTTTAGGATTGACTGGTTTGACCTCCTTGCAGTCCAAGAGAGTCCCTTGGACTGCAAGGAGGTCAAACCAGTCAATCCTAAAGGAAATCAACCCTGACTGCTCATTGGAAGGACAGATGCTGAAGCTGAAGCTCAAATACTTTGGCCACCTAATGCGAAGAGAGGACTCCCTGGAAAAGACCCTGATGCTGGGAAAGACTGAAGGCAAAAGGAGAAGGGGACGGCAGAGGATGGGATGGTTAGATAGCATCACCGATGTAATGAACATGAATTTGAGTAAACTCCGAGAGACAGTGGAGGACAGGAAGGCCTGGCGTGCTATGGTCCATGAGGTCACAAAGAGTCGGACACGACTAAACGACTGAACAACAAAAACCTTAAATCTGCCTGGTAGACAACTGGCAGCCTCTGCAGATCTTTCGGTACAAATATTGTATAATGCCTGTACCATGCACCAGTTAGCAGCCTTACACCAATTACAATGTCCAGGCATTTTTCAAAAGTAGCCCCATGTTGCAATAATCAAGTTAAACCATAGCTTTCCAAACTGTGTGTCGCAACACTTTAGTGTGTCGCAACACACAGTTTAGTGTGTCGCGAAACAACCCGGAAGCGGCGGCGGGGGCGTGCACAGCGGCGGCGCGCCATCAGCACTTCCATGTTTTAGCGAGGCTGCCGCTGTGCACACCACCGCCGCCGCACGCCCCCCTCGCCGCCACCGTGCATGCCCCCACCGCCGTGCGCACCCCCGCGCCGCCGCCGCTGCCACCGTTGGTGTGTCGCCAATGGCAGCAGTTTGGAAAGCACTGAGTTAGACTATAACCAAGGTGTAGATAACCATTATCAAGTCTGACTGGCTTAGGAAAAGTCACAGTTGGTGTCCTAACTGTAGTTGTGCAAATGCACTCCTTTCCATAGTTGCCATCTGCAAAATCCAGTAACAGCTAGTACTCACACATTGTAAAACTACTCTTTCTGAGTGAGGGCAGACTTATCCCAAACAGGCTTTATCCCAATCCCCAAGTCCACTTTTCTTCTTAATAGTACCTCCATCTAGTCTGGATTGTATTTCAGATTAATCTCTCTCATTCAGCCCATGATCAAAATTAGTTAACTTTCAAAGATACTGATTGCTTCCTTAGAGTTAAATGGTGTGGTGGAATAGAACTGGGTGTCATTAGCATTCTAATGGCACCCTACTCCAAAGCTCCACAAGTATTTCCATGGAGATTGTAAAAATCATAGGGGACAGATAAAACACTATGGGACACCAACAGTCAAGTAGTAATCTTCAAGCACCATCTTCTGGACATATCGCAGAAAGGAAGACTGGAACCACTACAAAACAGTACCTCCAAATTGCAACTCCACTAGGCAAGCCTATGGTAAACCATGGGATCAACTGAGCTCTTCAAGAGCAAAGAACTACTTAGGGACAATAGTATCAAACCACCCAAGCCACCTCCATGTTCCACAGATCAGCCAAGGTTTCAACAGCACTGCTGACAAGTGAGGCAGGAAATTTCTCATGTGCTTTCAGAAAACCATCCAGATCCACCAGATTTGTGGGACAGATCATTTTAACTAGCCTTCTACCCATGCAGAGATTTTTAGCAGCTGCCAGTCTAAAGAGATCAGAGAGTATCCATGACGGTGAGTTACAAAAAGCTTCTCCACTGTCCTATCTCTGGCACCAGTTGAACAGAATAAAAAATCTCTATTGTGGGCCTGGCTGCGTGTGTGGGGACAGTTAGCAATTGGGACAGGCCCATGGTTGTCATGGCAGACATGAAATTCTGAGCCACTCCTGATTAGCAACCTCACTATGAAAATTAAGATACTCCCAGAAATCTAGGATAGTCTACTGCCACACCAGAGATTACCCTAGCTAGCTCAAGGAAGAGAGGTTATTGTACAGAAGGGTGGATATGGCAGCATCCCTCTCCTGTAACCACTCAAATGAAGCAGCAAACACTCAGAACTGGCAGATGTTAGCAGGGCACCACTTCCCTGACTTCCAGGCCTAGCTGCTGCACCCAGATTAACTCCCCCTACCTCTCTCAGCCAGGTATCCATAATACATGCAGATCAGTGCTTTCATTTAGGATGACATCTTGAATAATAGATGTTTCACTAACAACTGACCTGTCATTAAAAAGCCACACCTGTACTTTGGACGGTCCACCTTTCCTATCATCTTGACTTCCTTGGATAGACTGCAACCTGAAAGGAATGGATTCCAATCAACTTCCTGCCTTCCCCCCCCCCCCCCCGCCCCCTACAATAGCAAGGTTGCAGCCTCCCATTATATCTCCCCCTGCTGGTGGCTACATTACTATTTACTCCATTTCCATGCTCGATTCCCCACTTCTGCATCCCTGGTCCAGCAAAGAGAACTAGCATGCCGGTTGTCCCCTTCATACTTTCTCTTCAAATTTACTACTATTAAGCAGATTCAGGGCAACATCCCTTTATACTGTGGCAGCAAATGATGGAAACGCGATAGAGTACCTTCAACTGGGCAGAACTCTGCAGTCCTGCAAAGAAAGCTGGCAGGGCAGTTGTTTTTTCACAGGTACTCTCCAACTGGTTGCTGGTGTTTTTTATGCTTTATGGTAGTTTTTGAGACAGATGTGTTTATTTACAAAGAAACATGCGTGGGAGAACATAGGTAAAGAGGCACAACTCAAATACTCCAACAGACACCAAAATCCACTGAGTCATATTTCTAGAGAGAGACGACCTCCCAAATACTAGTTTCTTATAAATAAAGCAACATTTCAGTGACAGATTAGCATGCATTGTAAAGGGATACACAACTTCAATAGGTGGGTGCATAGCTGTGTGCTCAAAGGCAGGAGATTATGAAGCTAAGAGATCTGAGCTGCAAAAAACCAGATAACCAGTAGATGACAGCACAGAGATGCAGAAAACTCTGCAATATTCTAAACTTTTGTTTTGACAGGAACCATGAGATGGAAACGTAAATGCTTTTGTGATACAGTAGCAGAGAACTGCCCACTCCACTGAGATAGATTGAAATGAGTTGGTATCATGGTGTTCATATGTATTCCACGAACCTGGCTGACTATATTTTCTGACATGCACGGTGAAATAGGCAATTTGCAGCTAGACAGCAGTCACTGGGAATTCTTGTTCCATGTTCATATTATTTGAATTTGGCACTAAATTTGTACTCTCTGGGTCGATGTATAAGTCTGCAAAAAAGACACAGGAAAAAATTGTGTATCAGCCAAATTATTCATAGGTCAAATCATTGTCATAAATATGGACACATCACACATGACATTTGTGTAGCATTACTTGGAATTTACACATAAAAATCCATGTGAGTTATGCTGATAAGCTCAGCAGAAGTAGTATGCAAAATCCTCTCTTTTTTGTAAATTAGCTAAGTTCTGTCTAAATGCAATGGGTAATATTATTTGGAAATATTAGTCATCATTAGGATGATGACTGGTTTAACATTATTTGATAATGATGTGTTAATTTAAAATCTAAGACTTACTAGTGCTTCTTAGGACTTACTAATATATCCCCTAAAATCATTTACCTATATGCCTTTTTTCTTTTTATATTTTTGTCTTTTGGGATATCTGCACATAATGGCATGTTGAAATATTACTATGGAATTCTAGAGGGATATTTTATTTATTATTTATTTATTTATTAAATTTCTATTACCGCCCATCTTCCCCCAAATACTTTATATACATGTATTTAATATAAATATTAAATACATTTATATAATACTACAGAAATGACAAATTGATCAAATAAACATGGCAAGAATATAAAATTTCCCAGTCTGTTTACACAATAGTTTGTCACCTGTTCTCTCTGAAAATGTAGAAACCACCTTATTTTAGCAGAAGTAGTAGTTCCAGTTTTTAAAAATGAAGGATATAATCTTATATCCACTTATTGGGAAGCATATTGTCAAATACCTGTTTAACTTCCTGCTCTTGCAACCTTTTAACACTATTTAAAACTACTGGCTGCAATCCTGCATAAAATCCGCTCTTATACATTATTGGCAGCCTTAATCCCAAGCAATTGAATTTTATGCAGGAATAAAGGTTTAGGCTGGCCTCCCACAGTCCTATATTTGGAAGGATTGTGCATACTGATTCATTGATCATAATTACTGAAATGAATCCGTTATTTATTTTGTACTTTTGAAGTAAATAAATGTACATGCCACTCACCTTTTTGTTTAATAAATTAAATAACAAAAATATGCTGTTCCAGTAAACATTGTTATTTCATCTAACAATACATTCTAATTTTTGGTTAAGTCTTGTGATTTATGTTCACTGTTTTATTTGCATATAATTTCAATTGTTAACCCCTTTTTCCTACTATTTTTAAAGAGTTATTCTCAAAGCAAAGGTACAGTATTCTATCCAGTGTGTCATTTGATTGGTGCCTGCTTCTTTACCAGTGGAACCAATTCTTAATACAACAACATATCCTGCATACGCACAGATCTGCAGAGGGCTGAGGAATCCTCCAGATTTGGGGTGTGTATATGTACTGGAGGAAACAGGGTAGCAGGAAGCCTCATTACACATAATAATGCTGTAACATTTCTCTGTTAATGTAAATAACTCATCCAGTATATTAAGCATGACTGTCACTACTCCACATTTGTAACATGTCCAAAAATTTCCAGAATATTTTCCCAATATTATTGCACTTTAATGCAACTCAACAAAGAAAAATCAGCTCTGACATGTACTTCATATTCATTTGGAAGATGTATGCATTTGTTGGAGTACAGTACTGTATATAAATCAATTGTCCAATCCAGTGAAGGTAAAGATTCTCTCGAGCCGAGCTTGTCTCGTGGTCACTGCACGGAGACGTAACTTTCTTGATGATCATAAAGAAGTAGTTTCCGACTGCCTTCTTCAAGGATGGTTTTTCTAAAACTTCCCAGTCTAGCCCACAGCCCAGGGGTTTCCCAGTAGTCTTACATCCAAGTACTAACCAGGTTGACCATGCTTAGCTTTTTCAAGACCAGCCACTTCTTCATATTCAGTTTCTGTCAATATGTTCTGGTGATATTATTGAAACCCGTTATTTTTTTACGCCAGGAAATTATTGAATCCCATTCTGAGATATTTCAGTCCTAAAATCTTATTATTTATCCTTACAAATATCTAATAAAGGTTTTACATCTATTTGGAGAGGAAACTTTTGGTCCCTGGTTCCTAGCCCAGGGCCTTTCACGTGCCAGGAGATGCTGCACCCCTTTGTCCCCACACGGCTGCTGGCCTGCTTTGCTAGCAGAACTGATGGACTTTCAGTTCAGCTGCTGCTCCAGAGGAAATCAGTTTGCAATCTGGAGATTTGGGGGGGGGGGATTGGTAGAAACTGCTGCTGTTTTCTTCTCCCCTAGAGTTTTCTCCTCCTTCCTGAAACTAAGGCAACTTGGTGTCTCCCCTGGCCTTCTTGGCTGCTTGGAGGAACATTTTGCCACTTCCTTGCTCAGAGGCTGGGGAGGGTGGCTTTGTTTGGTTTTGTTTTCCTGTGAAAAGCTGATATTGCTAAGGAAGGACAAGGTGGGAAATCAGCTGGCTGCAATTGTATGTAGCCTGTCATTAGTCAGCTGGAACAAACATTATTTCTCAGTGGCTCAATGGAAGGACTAAATGCAGCAAGGAGGGCAGCTGTGAGGACTCATATAGCAGTTTGAAAATGCATAGTATGTAAGGGCAAAATATAAATTCGATAAATAAATAAATAAATAAATAATAAAAGCTGATGCTGGTATGGAAGTGCTCTCAGTAAATTGCATAATAACAGATCAGCTCTGATAAAAACTCTGATTTTTGCCATAACCTATGGTTCCATGTCCAAGAAGGGTCCTTGTGAGGGGCACATGGAGATACTTTTTTTCCAGTTCTTGTGGAGGGAGGAAAGTGTGCTGGATACTCTGCATTACCTTCATGCCTGCGCCCTATTTTGCTTGAACAAGGAAGCCAGGCAGCAGACAAGGGAAGGGAAACGATTGGTAGATTATCCTGGCTTTCTTTGCTGTCCCAGCCAACAACACCAGTCAACAAGTAGAATCATGCTCCTTATCCCGAGGCAGTGCTTCTCAACCTTGGCAACTTTAAGACAGGTGGACTTCAACTCCCAGCATTCCCCAGCCAGCATTTTTGCATTGTGTTTTGCACAAGTGTATTCAAAAGGAGTCTGTATCTGCTGAAATCAGCTGGTAGCTGGGCTACTTTTAGACAGAGGTTTAGCACTATTCTGGAATGCACTGGCACAAAGCATGCTAACCCTGGCTTTGACTTATCCTCTGTGTATCATGTTTGTGGCAGGTGAAGATTGCTTCTTCCCCAAATTCTCTTGCCAGGTCTGAGGGAGAAGGGGGAGCCAATTCTTTACCTGCAGGTCTCCGATCCCACAGGTCAGGTTTGTTTTATTTCTCTTCCCTCCCTTCTACCTACCAAAGGATTCCAAATAGGCACCTTCTGTTGCATGTGGTGGGAGATTCACTTTCTAAAGTAGTGGCAAGCAGTGGATCAGAGCAGATCTTTGGACATTAGCGTGAATTAAATCTCAATGATTTCAATTATTTAGAGTCTCTGTGAAGAAAGAAAGGTATTAGAAGTGGGCACACTTCTTTTGAAAACTGCCTAGCTCCTGAAATGGACAAATCACTCACTCCAAATGGCAATGGTTGTAAATAATAATAATAATAATAATAATCATCATCATCATCATCATCATCATCATCATCATCATCATCATCACCAACAACTGAAACTGATCTATTTTGTTCCACTTAGGCCACTAGGCATTTAACTTGACCACTGCCATCCAAATAGGCACTTTCTCAGGAGTAAACCTCTTTGAATTCTGTGGAGGATGGGCTTCAGCAGTAGAAGCACTCCCTGGGCTATAGGATTGCAACATGGGCAAACTTCCCATATGAACTATGCAATCCTGTGCATGCCTACTCAGGAGTTGTGGTCAACAGAGTTCCCTACTAATTCAAAAATACTGTAAGTTCTTCAAAAGCTGCTTTTCCGTCTCCCCTTAGCTGCCTCTGAGGAAATTGAGTGTCAAAATGGACATGAAAGGCAATGATGAGCAACCAGTAGAGATGGTACAGGCCCATACCATTTTCAAGTGGCCTGTAGGAGCTGGACAGATTCCATCTCCTGACTACACCATTCCCCAGCATCATTAAGGAGACTTGTGTACCCAAAAGAGGGGAAACTTTAACTTTACACTGGAACAAACAAAGATAAATGTGGGCTAAAGATGAGACAAAGACAATGCCATGAGAAATGTCTTCTAAAATGGTTAGCTTGGCACCTTTGTGCCTCAGTTAGAGGTATGTGAGGTCTTTATAACACCTCCAGTACTATTTGTTCTTATTTATCAAAAGACTTAGGACACACAAAAATAAATGCAGGTTTACAAATTGTATTGTTCATTTTCTGAAATAAATGAATATAAGTTTACAACTTTTATTCATCAACTTTATTGTTTCACTTCACTCACTTATACCCACACACCCATACCTACTTGTTTAATTCAAAGTCTAGCTGACCAATCTGAGTTTTTGGAGAAGAATCAAGATCAGTGTGCCCACCCTGCATGAAATCTCATTCTATGGGATGGTTCTGAGGTGCTACAATTCCCATCCTGCCCCTCGGCGGAACTGGGACAGGCACGGTGCAACCATCCTGGCTCTTCTTCATCTCTCAGTGGCCTTTAATACCATTGACCTTGCATCCTTCTGGATCACCTATGGGATTAGATTTGGGAGCACAGTATTTCAGTGTTTCTCCTCCTTTCTCTGTGTTCAGTTTCAATCAGTGTTGATGGTAGAGGAGAGATCAAGCCAAACACCCCTGATATGTAGGGTGCCATAGGGCTTGAGCTGTCCTTCTCTTTAACAGCTACATAAAGCTATTAATTGAAGTCATCCGTCAGTTTGGAGTTAGGTATCACTACTATGCTGATAATATCCAGTTGTATATCTCAAGCCCAAACCAACTAAGTGATGCTGTCAGTGAGTATAATGGAATGTTAGAATGGCCTTGGAAGACAGGGCTGGGTAGGGAGATGCTGCCTAGGGAACGAACAGATAAAAGGGGAGGAGACCGCAACTGAGTAACGGACAGAGTAAAAAACTTAGAAAGGATCCATCCTAACTGATCAGGTGGTAAAAAGGGACGCCGGGTGATTTGTACTTGGGGATTTTTATGGACTCACAGATCCACGAAGGCCTTCAAACATCCATCTTGTGTGCCAATTGGGACTTTTTCTGGAGGCCTTCCAGACAGTCAGTCAGGCTTTGGTCACCTCATGTGTGGACTATTGTAACAATCTACATGGATCTGTCGTTGAAGACCAACAGAAGTTGCCCCTTGTCAAGAATGCAGTTGCTCAGGCAGTTATGGGCCTGCCTCAGTATGCTCATGTAACATCTCTGTTTTATGAGCTGCACTAGTTTTCAGTAGGCTTTTGGGTGCAATTCAAGCCCTTCATAGCATAGGACATAGCTACTTGAAAGATAGCCCATATCTCCCATAGTGTCTGTCCGTCCTAGTTCAAGAGTCCCCCGTTGGGGGAGTTGGGCGGTCATATAAATTTAAATAATAAATAAATAAAATCTGACAGAGATGGTATGCTCTGGGTCCCATCAATAAAACAATTTTATTTTAACATTCTTTTCTTGGAATTCATATTTTGTATTGATGTAATTTTATAGATTTTTAATTCTATTTTATTGTGCACCGCCCAGGGTCCCCGTTGGGGGAGATGGGCGGTAATATAAATCTAATAAAATAAATAAAATAAATAAATAAATGTCATCTGATAGGACCCAGGAAGCATACCTTTGTCACTGCTCCTGCCCTCTGGAACAGCATTGAGATTCGTATGGCCCACACTCTGGCCTTATTTTTAAGAAGCCCTTAAAAGCTGGCTTTTCTCCCAGGCCTTGGCTAATCAGTGGTGGGATCCTCACCAGTGTTGCTGTTATGTGGAAGCATGTTGCTTTATCTTTTGATAATTGTTGTTATCTGTTTTTAACACTGTATGCTGCCCAGAGTCATTCTGAATTGAGCAGCCTTACAATTTTAATACATTTAATGAAACCCACTTTTCCAACTCTTTTTTATAAAATAAATTTTATTAAAAGTTTTACAAACATAAAAACTAACACAAACTAATAAAGCATAAAAGGTGCAAAGAAAGAAAGAAGAAAGAAAAGGTGCAGAAAGAGAGAATAACAAGAAATAGAAAGAAGAAGCTTCCAATTTCTTTTGCAGCAAATATAAGTACAATTTCAAAATTAACTCTTACTCTATGGTTACAAAGAATAAAAAAGTTCCATTTTTTCTATTACTCACTTTTTTTTTCTAATCATCAAAACCACAAATCATAAGTGCATTTTTTCCGTTTCATGCAAAAAGTCTATAAGGGGTTTTCAGTCAGCCATAAATATGGATATTGTTTTTTCGCTAATCAAAGAAGTTAATTTAGCCATCTCTGCAAGTTCCATCATCTTCACCACCCATTCCTCCATTGTGGGTAGTGTTGAACCTTTCCACTTTTGAGCATATAATAGTCTCACTCCACTTTTCGAACTCCTGACAAGGGTTAGTCACTCCCAGACTGATATTTTTTGCATGCCTGATACTTGAGTTATGCATGGAAACCATATCTTCCTTTGAGAACTACTTTGTGTTTTGAGAGTTGTCTTTTTAGCTATTATATTTTAGTATTTTTCCATGCAAGCTGAAGTATTTCCTAAGCTGAAATCTAGAACAAAACCTTTTGCACCTGTGGCCTTGTCCGAATGGCTACTGTCTGTCTTATATGTGCATTTATATCTTCACATAAACCATATATCAAGATATCAATATTTAGATATAAATATATGATAACTTCATAATAATACTAGTAACAAAATGGTGACATAATATGTTAGGGATCCTTGGCAGACTTGAAGGATTTTTTTGGATTTTCACCTTCCATTCACCTGCCTAGTGCTAGTGCACAGCACCTTGAGGCAATGTCATCCCAGGCACGACTTTCCTAGTAATCAGTAGTTGATATCTCATAACTAAGGCGAAGATTTCTATGACCTAAAAATGTTAGAAATATGCAAGCATTTATGACCTTAAAACCGTTTAAATATGACCAATTAAACCAAAAGTATGACTTTTAAAGCAAAACTATGACTTTACAATTTTTCTGAAATTAGCACCCAATTTTTTTAAAATATGTGCTTACACACACACACAAATTAAAAGGTTTATTCTTCTTCACTTCCAGTGCAGAAGTGCTAGTATTGAAGGAATCAAATGAACATTTTGAGAGTAAAATGGTCATCCCTGGATTAGTTTTCATTAACAGCAGAAATGCATTGGATGACCACATGCATTCTTGAGGTTATCAAACTCAAAATTCCTTCTGTTGTCCACCAGTATGTTCTTGTATCTGGAGAAACTCCGTTCGACACAAGAGGTTATAGAAACAAATTTGAAAAAAGCAAACTCATCTAGAGAAAATTCTGGCTCGAAGTCTTCAAATTTTGCTTCGAGTCCATTTAGAACGTTACTTATTTTGCAAAGTGTTGAATAACCCAGATTAGATTGCAGCACTCTTTGCAGTTTATCACTAATTTTTTCAGCCACTTTCTCCTTTGCTTGCTTTAAATCACTCTGAGTTTGTTTTACAATGTTCAGTGCATCACTAAGTTCCATTCCTACAGTTTCAAGGCGGGTAATTGCTCTTGATAATCCACTGAAGTTAGATCCTATATATGCTAAGTTTCCAGCCAAGGTTTCAGAAAAGGAATCTTGCACAATCTTGATGGAGGAAGATTCACAACAGTCAAATTCTTTAACTATCCGCTGCAAGGAAGCATAATTTGTGAAATAATACTTAGCCGCATCCAGCCAAGTCCCCCAACGTGCCATGACAGGTTGGGGAGGGAGAGCCAAAGTAGGAGCAATTTCTTTGAACTTTTGTACTCGAAGTGGAGCTTTCAAGAACATTTTTTTCCCATTCGAAATTATCTTATCTACATCAGGATAGTTGCTTCGAATCTCTTCAGCCACTCTGTAAACCATGTGCAAGGCATGTGATATGGATCATTTTTGGATAAAGAAGTTTAAGTCCCTTGGCTGCTTTAGTCATGTATGGAGCAGCATCTGTTACAAAGAGAAGGATATTTCCCCTTTTTACACCATCCGGCCAGAGTAGTTTCACAGAATCGTCAAAGAGCATAGCAATAGTGGAATTGTTTACTTTTTGTAGAGTTTCACATGTTAGAAGAAATACTTCACCAGGCTTGTCACATTTCTGAGTGCCAATAATAACATTGGCTACATATCTTCCGTTTACATCACTTGTTTCATTTATTGAACCCATATCTTATTGTTGTCAACAGCAGATCTTATCTTTCCTAACACACCTTCATAGCAGGCAGATATGTAATTTTTTCTTACAGTTGATTCATCTGGAATCGGATGACTGATGTACTTCTCCAAAAAATGCCTGAGGCTACCACTACCTAATTTCCTTAAGGGAATATTTGAAGTAACCATCATTGTACAGAGATCCTTACAAAATTCTGACTGGGTATTTGATGAACCTGCAGTTGAAGAAGCAGCTCTCTTGAAAAAGAGATGTTGCCTCTTCTCAGTGAAAGTAAATCTTGCTAAACAACTCTTGTGTTTCACGGTGTCACAATGTTGTTGAATATTAAAATGCTTTGGGGCCAATACCTTAACTGCACACAATTTACAAAACAAAATATCACCATCACTACTGAAAATCTGCTCCCCAAATTCTTGAACAAGACTCCATAATTTCACACTCACTGAACATCTACTTTTAGGCATGTTGAAATCAGATTGCAGCTCTCACATGACTCCACCACCTCTAACACACACACCCCTGAGTTGGGGAGCAAATAAGAAAAAGAAAACAAAACAGGCAAATTCTCACCTTTTTTTTTCAGGCCTGGTCAGGGGAGAAACACACACACACACACACACCCCTCCCTGAGTTGGGGAGCGAATAAGAAAAAGAAAACAGGCAAATTCTCATTCTTTGCTTGCTGGAACTTGCTGGCTTATCAGGAGGGTTGTCAATGACCAAAATATGATGTTTGTTACAAAATTAAGCAGAAATATTATAATATAATATAAACAAAATATGACTTTTCAGGCAAAATAAAAAGCATCTAATTCTCACCAGATTAAACATGTTTTAACTTACTTATAAATTCAAATAAAGGTTCCAGAAAAAAATAAGACGTCATAGAAATCCTCACCCTACTCATAACCATGAGCTTTTCATTAATGTGACATTATGTTGATTGTACAAAAATAGTATAAAGGGTTTTTTTTTTAGATTATCAGATATTTCCTGTGAATAGGAAAATAACATAATAGGAAATGATGACATAGCTTGCCAATTCTGTTGTTCTTCTTCCTAAAAAGGATTTTTATTTTAAAGAAACTATGTTATGATCTAACATGTCTTTGCCATGGTTTCAATTTCATGGACCTAAAGAGCTTAAGAACTGAGACTGAAGCTACAATGTCATTCTATTACTGGGGGAGAAACATGCTTCCTGAATATCGTACCAATACTTCATAGCACAGAGGGGGTAAAATACCATTTCGGAGGTAAGGTGGAATACCCTATAATCTTCCATGACAAATTATTGTGTTCACAGAACCTCTTCTCCCAACATGAGGTGCTACTGTTGTAATTTCTTCCCTTTTTGCTATAAGCAACTATGAGCCAAACTAGATGTAAAATGGGACATGCTGTATCTTGAGACAGAGTTCTTTAGTGGCCTATTAGTCCTCCTGGAGATACCTTTCTCTCTTTTAGGGGGAAAAGATCCTATGAACCTGTAAGATTAAATAAGAAAATCACTCTATAAGGAAACAATTAAGCATCCTATCCATCTGCATTACTGCTGCACTGAGTCCATAAAAGTCTTTATTAGAGATCTCTAGACTTCTGATGGACTACAATTCATAGATCAGAAATCTCTGGAAGACTGAATGGTAATAAAATTAATCTAGATAAGCCCATATTAATCAAAGGAAAGTTTTTCTCCCCTTAGATGGATCTGCTGATCATCTAAGGACCGCAGGAAATATCTGAATTAAAGAAAGGTACTTAGGTAGTATGAGATGTGTATCCAAATAAAAATTCCTATGGAAGGACCTTGCATATATCTCTAGGAGAGAAAAAATAGAAAATAGTATGAGAGAAAAGATTAAATATTATATTTCTAATGTCCCAGCTGTAACCTGTTTTATTCTTGTAACTGTGCCTAACTTTTAAAAAGGATGAAATCCTAATCTTTGATCACACATAGTTTGTCTAGTTGCTCCATAAATACATTTCATTTTTGTTTGTTTGTTTATTCGTTCAGTCGCTTCCGACTCTTCGTGACTTCATGGACCAGCCCACGCCAGAGCTTCCTGTCGGTCACCATCCCCAGCTCCCCCACGGTTGAGTCCGTCACCTCCAGAATATCATCCATCCATCTTGCCCTTGGTCGGCCCCTCTTCCTTTTGCCTTCCACTTTCCCTAGCATCAGCTTCTTCTCCAGGGTATCCTGTCTTCTCATTATGTGGCCAATTTCATATGGTTGGAATTTTTTTTTTCCCTTTAGGCACAAATAAGCTGAAAACTCTAAGAAAGCATCATCTGTATGTGGCATGAGGGAGTAGGTGTTGGAGCTCATATCAATATTCAGCACCAGATTTTAGGAAAAGGAAACTTGAAAATCGCACATGAGCCCTGCAAAAATATCTTGCTGATTTATGCTTTCTCTTTCATAGATACTAGAAGCTCAACAATGCTTTTTTTTTTAATCTAACCACAAAGCAGGAGAAAAACAAATACATAGAATATGTTCCAATTTATGCATTTGATGGAGGGTGCTGAAAGAAATTATTCAGCTAATGTTTTGTGGCAGTGTTTATCATCTTTTGGTCCTGAAGAATATTCAACCTGCATTAGGTTCTTAGAAGGCTCTGTGTTTCTGAAAAACTCCAATGATACAGCCACCTTCAGATCCATCCTTTAAAATAGAACAAAAAACAAGAAAATATCTATAATAATAATAATTCAATAACATTTATTTTATATTGGTGATGCTAACTGAGCCATGCTGTGCCTTCTAAGTAATTGGATCAAGCCAATGAGATCAGAGATCAGAAATATCAACTTTGATGGGATATAAAACCAATTTGGGGAAAAAAACTTGGAATAAGTAATACTGTATATGGAAATCAAAGAAAGAAGGTTTTGTGTCCTTCCTTTTCTTTGCAGCCTCCTATGCTGCAATAATCTTCTCTAGAGAGTTGATGCTCCCTCTTGAATGTGTGCAAGGTGAAGTGATGTGTGCAGGGGGTATTGTAAAAGGCACCAAAGATGGTAACCTTAAATTGGGTTTAAATGCTAGGGTAAACTAATGCAGAACTGAGTAACCACATGAAGCCCCCAGCAAGGAACCCAAGACTATACCACCAAAATTTCAGGTGCAAAATGTCCAAGTTCCATCAACCTGATGTGAGCGTTTTTTGGTGGTGGGAATGTGAACTGTTTCCTCTAAAAGGCCTCCTGCTTCTATTCCCACCCTTCAAACTTCTCAAAAGGGTCAAAACATAGGTAAAAGGGGTGGGCGGGCATGACTCTTGAAATGTCAGAATATCACAAGAGGCCATATTCAGAAGCTTGTGAGGACTGACAAGCAGACCTCACCCATGAAATGTTGCTGACTACTTTAATTATTTTAAATTCCATGGAAGGACCATTTGCCAACTCTTCTCCCAGATAGGCTCTTCACTTCATTCCATGTTGTTCCTGTATTATTCATTTTTCATCCTCTTGAGACACTTTCATCAGTGGGAAGAGGCAGATATGCATATCCATAAGATAACCAGAATGATGAAAGCCACGTTAGAAAAGGCAATTGTCAGTCAAGAGGTTCAACCAATTAAAAATAACAATAAGGAAGGAGGAGAGGGCCAGTAGCAAGGACTACAAAGTTGTGCAGATGTATTCTTTATATAATTGTATGTATGTATGCAATTGATCAAATCACATCATGCCTTTCTTCTAGGCCTGTGCTTCCATGATAACCACTCAATGCTGCCTTGCAACACTCTGTCAGTTTCCTTAGTGTTCTGCCATGCCTCCTTCACAACCTGTACTACTATTTGGCAATGGCAAAGAAAGCCATTGATGATGCAGAGCACCTCGTCCAGGTGAATCACACACAACTTGCACAGGCTTGCTTTCTACTTACTCAAGGCATTATTAAGAGATCATGAAGAAAGTTTGGTTTATTTTTTTATTTGTGCTATGCCAGAAATGCAGTTCTTTTCTTTGTTCACATTTTTATTATTACATTTATATGTAGTGCTGTGCCAAAATGAACTTCTCATTGGAGATGTCCATGTTTCCTTTAATGAGAAGGCATTTACCTTAATGAGAAGATGAATAAGGATGTGTGTGAGTGCCCTTTCAATATCTAGTCATCTTTCCAGTAGACTGCAGCTTCTCTATCTCATGTCATTTAAATCTGAAGGGAAACCCTCCCATGGGGCTTTTTCAGTATTAATTAGTATTGAGGTAGGGGAACAGCAACAACATTCCTCAACACTTCACAACAATAAAGGAAGTTCAAACATACCATTAAAAGAAGTTATAAGGAAATTTGAAGCAGTCTGAGAATGAGGTACTAAAACAGGCATGGGAAGACAGATTAGAGCACTGTATTAAAATCTATCTTGTAAGTGGCTACAGGGCAAAAGAGGTAACAGGAACAGCATCAGTGTAATTTACTTGCCCAGACATCTTATTACCATCACCTACCAAACTTTTTGAAATCAAGGGCATCCACAGTGGAGGGACTAAGGTGGTAAATAATGACAAGTGCATGATGTCATCATGCAAATGCCGTGATTTACTTGTTCAGATTATGCAAATACATAATTGCAGTGCATGTGCAATTCTGATGCTATCACAATGCTGGGGCCATAATTTTACTTCACCCCTATAGGGAGCATGGCAGCAATGTAGTGCCAACACTGAGGGCAAGGGGTCCAGGTTTGCAGCCTGCCTTTATCCCATTTGAAGTTGTTTGGCTAGGAGATTTCATATATGTGGTGGTGGGTGTATATATGTACTGTGTGCACATTTGGGTATGTATGTGATGAACATACAGAAGTGTAGCAACCATTTTTCTTTAGTTTCTCACCAAAATTAACTGAAATTGTTCACCTTTATGTAGGGCTTGCTATCAAATATTAGAAACCAAAAAAATGGGACTTGATTGGCTTCCAATATTCAGTGGCCCTTGGGCCTTTTTTTAAATGAATAATTTAGAAAATGGATCTAATGCCAGCTGCTCTTTCATTAAGCTATGATTCCTCCACCCATGGGTAAGGGTGGGGGTGGGGTTAAAAAAAGACAAGATGGTGACTGCAACTGCTTGATCAAAGCCCCCTCCTCCTAACATGTGTGTGATATGTCACCTGCACATAAAAAGTCAAAAAGGCTTCAGTCAAGCACTCATGGGTATTGTCTTGATTTTTTTAACCTCCCCTGCAGAAGCCCCTGTCTTTACCCAATTAGAAAAGTTGGCACATGGTTTATGAGGTACTAACTCTACTGTCATCTCTATCTGGCTCATAACTTATTATCATTTCTTTTTAGAGCATCATTTACATATTGTAATGTTGTATCTATTTTTTATTATTTTAGTGATTAAAAGGTTAAAAACTTTTTCAGAACATCTGTATATGAAAAGCAATCCCACATCTGCTGGCTTCAAATAGTAGCTACCCATACAAAATGTTCATGTGATATCACATACATGATAGATGCAATTTTATAAATGTAGCACTTTGAAAACACTTGGAAGTAAGAAATTAAGTGATTACTAAATCATTTCCTTTCTAATTACTAATATACAGCAAGATACAATTACATAAGGCAAGGGCTTTTTAAAGCTTTTTAAAAAATCAATCCTATCTATTTTTTTCACCTACAACAAATTCCTTTCGTATATACTCTGGGCAGAAGTAGAAAAGGGCTGAAAGATAAGTATTAAGGGAATTAACTATAGTGGACAAAAATCCTATGGACAGCTTATTTCTGTGATATATATTTACCAGTACCCATTTGCACATGTACAGTTATACACATGCATTCCAAAAATTTAAAGGCCCTAAAGTTCAATGTTCCAGCACTTTTTTCAACTGATCTTAATACACAATTTAGCTAAATTGCTGCTCTTTTTTAATACATAGAATGGAACAACAGAGCTGTCTGCGATTCTAAATTGTCCCTATGGTTGGGACAATTAGAACTGTCATGATGAGCTCCTGAATTCTAAATTTAGTCCTACACTATTGGATAGAGGGAGTTACCAAAACAAATTGACTGCATAGACAATAGAGCTGTGGAGCCTGGATTAATTCCAAAAAGGAGTTTTGGAGCATGCAGAGTTGCAAATATAGCAACTGTCTGCCATTCTTTAAAACCTCTGCACCTTTTCCCAGGGTCATGGGGCAGCTGAAGGGCAGCAATGCTATCCCTGAAAAAGATGCAAGTGCCTTAAACAGTTTCAGACAAGTGGTCTGTTTGTGCTCTCCAACACCATGAAGCATCTTTTTAAAAGGAACTGAATCTGAAGTGCTGTGCAGCCCTAATTGTTAGCTACTGCAGATGGGTTTTTCCATTTCAATCTGTAGCTTTCAGGCTATAAGACAATAGGGACCATTCGCTTTTCTCTAAGAAATATTAAAAGCGCTGCTTTTTGCAGAAATATTCCCGTTACAGCAGCAAAATATTAGGAGCTCAACATTCTCAATAAATATTAACAGGCTGAATAGTCCTTTTAAAAGGAAAAAGAAATTCTCTTGAAATTAAAAAAGGAAAATATCATATGTTTTCACATATTTAAAAAGACCATGCTAACTCTATAATGCTTCTCTTCGATTGGTACAATGCTAACTTGCTAGAATGTAAATATTTAGATCAAACATTTGTGGTCTCTGGTAGACAGAAATAAAAATTACTCATATATATCAAAAAATTTATCACGAAATTCAGAAAAACAGATTCAGAATGAAATATGAAGGTTTTTAGTACTACAATGCTAAACTGAGGAAGGAAGGGAATAATAATTGCTTCAATTTATGTTCCATTTTTTTCTACTACTTGAAATCACAAATTTTGATTCTTGGATATATGAATGGGGTTCTTTCCCCAAATCTTGATGAACCTGATTCATCCAAAAAGAATATATTATATTATATTATATTATATTATATTATATTATATTATATTATATTATATTATTACATTACATTACATTACATTACATTACATTACATTACATTACATTACATTACATTACATTACAGCTTTCCAAACTCTTCATGTTGGTGACACACTATTTAGACATGCATCACTTCGTGACACACTCTTAGAGCAGGGCATCATTTCGTGACACACTCTTACAGCAGGGCACAAGGCAGGCACTAGGACCTGCGTGGAATCACAGCAGGTTTGGAGGCAGCAAGGCACAAGGCAGGCACTAGGACCTGCGTGGAATCACAGCAGGTTTGGAGGCAGCAAGGCACAAGGCAGGCACTAGGACCTGCGTGGAGCAGCAGCCGCGACACACCCAGACACTGCAGCCGACACACTAACGTGTCCCGACACACAGTTTGGAAAGCTCTGCATTACAGTATATATTATTATATATTATTAATATTATTATTATTCTGTTTACAAAACATACTCAAGAATGTGTTGGATATCTAGCTCATATAGCTCAACTAAACTTAAAGGTATAGAAGTTTCACACTATATTATTTATACAGACCATAACCTCAAAATCATAAGATAGCAGAGAGGAACATTTGGCTTGAAAAGATGAGGTCTGAATGATCTATTATTACTGCAAGATTATACTAAATTGAAGTGTCAATATGAATTAAAGAGCTTCTTCCAAAGTATGAACTTTTGATGTTCTTTATTTACAGTATGAGATTCTAGTAAAGGGTTTATTTCTTTGTCATCAAATAGAAAGAAAGCCCTACAAAAACAAAAGGATATATTGTTTTTCAATTGCAAAAAGAACAAGAGAAAAAATTATTACTTCAGTTTGGGGTTGAATTTCACCTCCTAAGGAAATAATGAACCAATGTAATCAACATCATTCTCGATTATACTGAAAAGAAACATCAAGTCTGGAGAAGGTGAAAGAGAATTTACATATAACACAGATCATGAAATTTACAGCTCAACAAAAAGGAAGCCATCAATAAGCCAATCACAGAAGAAGAAGAAACAATACAGAAATTGAAACTGAATGAATCGCCAGGACCAAATAGTTTTTCTGAAATGTAAGACTTTTAAAGAAATCTTGATGAAATCATCAACACAGGTAATGAATGAGATACAATGTCAAGTATGTCAAGAGGCTTATGTTGCTTTGATTTACAAAGAGGGAAACAATCCAACTCATCATACAAGCCTGTGTCTTTACTGAATGTAGATTATAAGCATTTTATACTTACAAAGTGGTTAAATGGTTTCCTACCTGATCATGCTGCATTTCTCCTGAAGATATATCAGAGAGTTAATATCAAATATATTTTGAATGCAATTGATGATATGAACAAAAAAACTCAAGAAAATGGCTATGATTTTTTTAATACAGAGAAAGCTTTTGACAAATTGAAATGGCCCTTTATGTTCCTAACTTTGAAAAAGATGAACTGCAGTTCAAATTTTCTCACATGGAGACATAACATTTATAATAAACAAAAAGCCAAGAAAAGGGTAAAATGATTTTTATCCCAAACATGAATTATCATGAAAAGGACATTTATTGGCAATAGAACCATTGGCAAGGAAGATACAGCAAGAGAATAACATTTTAGGAATCAAACTGGCAAATCAAAAACATAAATTAGAAACAATCCAGGAGGTCTTAGCAAGGTAACTCTAGGGCAGATCCACACTGTCACTCACTGCTTCTTGAGTGACATCATTCTCCTCCCCCCAGACCATTGCAAATGCACCCATCTGTATTTTCCAACTTTGATTCAAAACTGCTGTTTTCTGACCTGAGTCTTCTTAAGCCGTTGAGAGTGGATGGTCTCCAGCACTTCATTCTGTGGCAGTAGCAGCCCCAACTCTGATTGACTGCAGTGCTGGGCTGTCATCCCCTCTAGATAGACCAGAAGTCAACACCAGAAGGCTAAAACTGTTATTATTGAAACTGGCTATAACAGAATCTTGCAAGTCTGATTATGCTGTACCTCCTCCTCCCCCTTCTAATAGTTCAGTGAATTAGGGAGACGTCTATCTGAGCTACTTCCAAAGGTTATCTGACCATTCCGGACTTAAAATATGCTTTAGCTCCTTTTGCCTAGGCAATTGCTTCTGCATATCTCTAAAGTCAGGGGCGTGGTGGCTCAGCGGGTAAGACGCCAGGCTTGTCGATTGGAAGATCGCAAGTTCGGAGGTTCAAATCCCTAGTCCCGCGTGACAGAGTGAGCTCCCGCACTCGCCCCAGCTCTTACCAACCTAGCAATTCGAAAGCATGAAAATGCAAGTAGATTAATAGGTACCACTTCAGTGGGTAGGTAACGGCGTTCCGCATGTGTCATGTGGCCACATGACCGTGGAAGCGTCTTCGGACAACGCTGGCTCTTTGGCTAACAAACGGAGATGAGCACCGGCCCCTAGAGTCGGACACAACTGCACAAATGTGCGGGGGGGGGACCTTTACTTTTTTATCTCTAAAGTCACCTTCCTTACTCTCTATACTGGCACAGCCCCTTGCCTCTAGCAGCTGGTCACTGCTCTGTGGAGCCATTTCATCCCAGGCTGCCAGGGGCCTATTGTTCTCTGCTGCTCAGCAGTTGCTGTTTTTTAAATAATGGTTGGTCTTCTGATGGGCCATTAAGCCTGTGAACTGTCCTCAATTCCAGAAGCTTAAGTTCCATTGTCCCTTACAGTACATCTCCCAGTGCTTTTGCTTGAGGAAGCATGCTCTCCTTGCTTTCCCACCCCCTGCCCACAGTACTACAAAGCTTCCCTTCCCTTCCCTTTATTTTTTAAAACAACTTTTAAGTCAAGTAGGAATGTTTCTACTTTGTTTCTGCAAAGCTGAACTATCCTTCTTCCTTGCTATAAACGTTTCATGATCTTACAGAATAAGGTGGGAACAAAAGAACAGCTTGTTCCCTAACCCTTTGATTATTGTAGCATCAGAGCTATGATGGTATGGTAAAGTAAAGGTTCCCCCGCACATTTGTGCAGTCATGTCCGACTCTAGGGGCCGGTGCTCATCTCCGTTTGTTAGCCAAAGAGCCAGCGTTGTCCGAAGACGCTTCCACGGTTATGTGGCCGCATGACGCGCGCGGAACGCTGTTACCTACCCACCAAAGTGGTACCTATTCATCTACTTGCATTTGCATGCTTTCGAATTGCTAGGTTGGCAAGAGCTGGGGTGAGTGCGGGAGCTCACTCCGCATGCAGGGCTAGGGATTCGAACCTCCGAACTTGCGATCTTCTGACTGACAAGCCTGGCATCTTACCCGCTGAGCCATCACGCCCCTTATGTGTATGGTAAGGGGGAAACAAAAGCCAGTAAGGCTTGCCTTTCCTGCATGGTTGGGAAGGGCCAGAAGCAGGGGGTGACCAATCAAGCTTCAGAGTGGCCTTAGTCTGGACTGAGCACCCACCTGGCTCCATTACCAACCCACTGCAATTTTTAAAGTCAGCTTCAGGAGCAGCGCAAGAGAGAAGCAGCCTAGACTGCAATGCGGAATTGCCTATGAAACTATATACAGTATGTCTATGAAGGTTCTCAGTCATCCAGGTGGAATTGTCTGTAGCTTGAATCATGTCAACTGGATTTCTATTTTCTTAGTGGAAACGTTTCGCTCCTTATCCAAGGAGCTTCTTCAGTCTGAGCAAAGTTGGTAAGGGAATCCTAAATATGTTCCTAGGTAGCTGTGTGACCTTACACCTGGGGCTAGGTCATGGTTATATTGAGATGTAATTTTTAAGTCCTTTTATCATCTAAAGGAGGGTTGTTAAAATCACCATGCTGCTGTTGAGCTTGTGAAATGGTCTTAATCTTCCTAGGCACAGAAGACAAAACGGGGAGGAAGATGGGGGAGAGTTTGTGCCTGAGGCCCCCACCTCTATTCAAGGAAGGATTTTCCAAGTTGGCATAAATGGATTCCTTGACCCCTCTCTCAGACAGAGAAGATAGGTGGTTTGAGAGAGGGGTCAAGGAATCCATTTATGCCAACTTGGAAAATCCTTCCTTGAATAGAGGTGGGGGCCTCAGGCACAAACTCTCCCCCATCTTCCTCCCCGTTTTGTCTTCTGTGCCTAGGAAGATTAAGACCATTTCACAAGCTCAACAGCAGCATGGTGATTTTAACGACCCTCCTTTAGATGATAAAAGGACTTAAAAATTACATCTCAATATAACCATGACCTAGCCCCAGGTGTAAGGTCACACAGCTACCTAGGAACATATTTAGGATTCCCTTACCAACTTTGCTCAGACTGAAGAAGCTCCTTGGATAAGGAGCGAAACGTTTCCACTAAGAAAATAGAAATCCAGTTGACATGATTCAAGCTACAGATATATACAGTATGTGATCTGTATACTATCCACAATTACTTCATAATTTTGCTCTCTTCATAATAATTCTTTATCTGATTGTTTGCTCACTTACTGGACATCTAAATGCTTACGTGCAGTACTGAAATGATCATCTGTAACCTGGAATTCCTAAAGGTGACTTAAGAAAGTAATTCTGAGTAGGTGGCCTACAAATGTGATTAACAAATGAATAAGTAAATAGCTGAGAGCAGCATAGGAGACAACCAATTACAACCACTACAAGACGTGGAAAGCTCAGGTCAGAAGAATCAGATATAGAGAACATGCAACAGATATAACCATTGAGGAAGGTCCCTGACGCTTACTTCAAGAGCTGTGCAGGCTCATACTTCAGAAGATGTCCCTTTGAATAAGTGACCCAGCAACTATTCTATTGTATTTAAAGACAAAGTACCACCTTGAAAGATAATCCCTATGTATAGCACACTACTATAGCTTAGCCTTGAATCTAGTGTTATATTCTCAGTGCAGGAACTGAAACTTATACATACATATATACAGTGGATATAAAAAGTCTACACACCAGTTAAAATGCCAGGTTTTTGAGATGTAAAACAATCAGACCAAGATAAATCACTTCAGAATTTTTTCCACCTTTAATATAACATATAAGCTGTACGATTCAATTGAAAAACAAACTGAAATCTTTTAGGGGGAAAAAATAAAAATAAAAAACTGGAATAACATGGTTGCATAAATGTACTGTGATGGATTTCGGAGCTGAGGAAGGAGGGAGCGCATTACAAGGTGATAAACGCACTCACAGCCTTGAGAGCCTTGGCAGGCAAACAAAGAAAGTTAGAGTAGCCCCGCCCTAGAGCCCCTGGAGTATTTCCCCTAGGTTAGTTAGGATAGCTTCAGTCTGGCAAGATTCTGTCTGTATGGTTATGCAAATAAAGAACTGATAGTCTGAATACAATGACTCACCTCCACTCCTGGACTGACCAGGACATGTACACACCCTCTTATAAGTAGGGATGTGGCTGTGTTCAGAATTAACCAATCACATTCAAACTGATGTTAAATAGTAGTCAGTACACACCTGCCATCAATTAAAGTGACTCTGATCAAGCCCATATAAAGTTCAGCTGTTCTAATAGGATTTTTCTCACATTTACTCAGTTGCCTCTTACAGCAAAACCCATGGTCCGCAAAGAGCTTACAAAACATCAAAGGGATCTCATTGTTGGAAGGCATCAGTCAGGAGAAGGGTACAAAAAATTTCCAAGTCATTGGATATACCATGGGACACAGTGAAGACAGTCATCAACAAGTGGAGAAAATATGGCACAACAGTGACATTACCAAGAGTTGGATGTCCCTCCAAAATTGATGAAAAAACAAGAAAACTGGTCCGAGAGGCTGCCAAGAGGCCTACAGCAACATTAAAGGAGCTGCAGGAATTTCTGGCAAGTACTGGTTGTGTACTACATGTGACAACAATCTCCCATATTCTTCATATGTCTGGGCTGTGGGGTAGGGTGGCAAGACAGAAGCCTTTTCTTACAAAGAAAAACATCCAAGCCCAGCTACATTTTGCAAAAACCTACATCAAGTCTGACAAAAGCATGTGGGAAAATGTGTTATGGTCTGATGAGACCAAGGTTGAACTTTTTGGCCATAATTCCAAAAAGTATGTTTGGTGCAAAAACAATACTGCGCATCACCATACAGTGATACAGTGTACATACGGTACACCATACCCACAGTGAAGCATGGTGGTGGCAGCATTATGCTTTGGGGCTGCTTTTCTTCAGCTGGAACTGGGGCTTTAGTAAAGGTGGAGGGAATTATGAACAGTTCCAAATATCAGTCAATTTTGGCACAAAACTTTCAGGCCTCTGCTAAAATGCTGAAGAGGAATTTCACCTTTCAACACGACAATGACCCAAAGCATACCTCCAAATCAACAAAAGAATGGCTTCACCAGAAGAAGATCAAAGTTTTGGAATGGCCCAGCCAGAGCCCAGACCTGAATCCAATTGAAAATCTGTGGGGTGACCTGAAGAGGGCTGTGCACAGGAGATGCCCTCGCAATCTGATAGATTTGGAGCACTTCTGCAAGGAAGAGTGGGCAAAGATTCCCAAGGCAAGATGTGCCATGCTGATAGACCCCAAAAGACTGAATGCTGTCATAAAATCAAAAGGTGCTTCAACAAAGTATCAGTTTAAGGGTGTGCACATTTACGCAACCAAGTTATTCTAGTTTTTTATTTTTATTTTTTCCCCCTAAAAGATTTCAGTTTGTTTTTCAATTGAATTGTACAGCTTGTATGTTATATTAAAGGTGGGAAAAAATCTGAAGTGATTTATCTTGGTCTGATTTTTTTACATCTCAAAAACCTGGCATTTTAACAGGGGTGTGTAGACTTTTTATATCCACAGTTGAGATAGATATAAGGATTTTTTGCAGCTATTTATTCAGACAGACTAAATGTTAGTCAAAACATTGCTTTAGGACTCCACTCCTTGAAGCTGAGCTACACTCCTGGTGACTTTATAGACACATCCATGCAGTTTACCTGGCAGCTCTATAGAAGTGCCTTCTTGTTGCCTTTTTTTTTAATTCACTTTTAAATTTCCCAGTCATGATATTCCCTGGAGGTCTGGTCCTATTATTAACCAGGCCCAATTCTGCTTAGCTTCCAAGCCCACAAAAGGTAGCCATATGCAGCCAATTGCTTTATGATTAACTTATTTTATTCAAATAAAACTTTATTTACATTTAAATATATTTGGGGATTTTATGTTGTTGGGGGAAATATTGGCTTTTTCCAGAAAACAAAGTCTGAGATTGATTTGCCTACTACTACTGGTAGGTTAGTAGGGGAAAAACAATTCAAGTTTATAGAGATTTAAGTTTGCACAGATTATTCTCATTGCAATAAGGACATTTACCTAAAGGAACAATAACATAATGGAAAGCTCATTTTTCCATAAGAGCAAAGATAGTACAAGCATTACCACATATTTACAAGAAGCAACAGATTTTTTTTTAAAGGGAGGGGAGGTGGGAAAGTTTAATTCTACCCCAATAAGCAATTTTAAAGAGTGGGGAAGGCTCAAAAACTTCTGATGGGAAGAAGCTGACATTTGGGGTTTGAACACCAATATCCTGATGAAATCAGGAAGGAAACTGATACTGCTTTGGGGTATAAATCGGGCCAATCAAGGTAATGGTGATCTAACTTTCAAAATCAAGCGGGTCTAGAAAGGAAGGCTCAGAAGAGAGATGAACTCATTGATAGCGTATATGCTGCTTTCCCTGCTGCTCAGGAGCGCACATTCCCAGCTCATGGACTGTAGACACTTTGCAGACAACCTCCCTTTTAGGCTCCGAGAGTTAAGGATCACATTTAACAAGATTAAGGATTATTTTGTGAGTATATTCATCTTTTGTTCTTCTGGCTCTTTTCATCTAGGAATTTAGGAAGAGTGAAATGTAAAAAGGCTGGGCTTCTTTATATAGCAGTGTAAAGCAACAGATGGTTGTGTTCTTCGTTGCTAGCTACAAGTAATAAGTAGTTTCGCATATAATTCACCAAGAGGTTCTCTGCAAGCTCCAGGGAAGAAAATGACAAATGGAGAACTTTCTGGTACTTTTAATTCTTTTCAAATTAAGCAAATGTGCACAGTATAATTGCTTCTCAGATAAAATTACTACAATGACTAACAATACGTATTTGAGGATTGGAATTGCTTGTTGAAGGGATTGGAATAATAGTCATTTTTTAATGTTACAATTAATGTCCAAAGTCTGAAAAACATTGATATTTAAAGATTAACTTTGTGAATAGCTGGAAATATAGAGCCATTTCCCCATTCTTCAGATGTGCATGAATGAAAATAAATAATATTTTAGATTTTAGATTGGTGCTTTTGAAGATAAAAGCTTTTGAAGGTAGCTGAAATGTGTTAAATATCCAAAAACAAACTCAGCATCCTCTGTTTAATATGTATCCTGCAAGTTTAGCTACTGAGTACAAGAGGATGCAGTTTTAAACATTGCTTAGAAGTGGACAAAGAGGTGAAAGGTTGAAAATAGCATCTAGTACTGTGTTATCCCAGGATTTCTTTAGCCATGATTTATTGAATAAGCCACAATATACAATTTGCTGATTCATAAACCATGGTTTATAAATTACAAAATGCATAGAGAAAACCACTTGGCTGCTAGGTGACAGTAGCACATTCTTTCTAATTTAAAATTATGTTCAGATTTCCTTGGGTTAATATTTTCTTTCATTGTTTACTTTTATAGCAAGATAGAGATTCTGAGCTGGACACTATGCTATTAAAAGAGGATCTGCTAGAAGATTTCAAGGTAAGATTTTAATTGCCTTAACCAGATTACTTAGAAAAAAGTATATTATCTGGGATCAACTATATTCTTGGCAGACCTAATTCTAAATCTCTTTGGTTTACCTATCAAATGTCATAATGGAGGATTTTATGGGAATCTGTATTGCAAGTGAATTGAAAATACTAAATGACATGCACGTTGTATTTATTTCTATGCCCAAGTATATCACTGTATTGGTGGTAAACCTCAACTCCCTATTTCCTTTTTCACATATTTTTAGTACTTGGGAAAAATAATATATGTATAAGAGTACTTTAGAAAAGGCAGAATTCACTCTATAGATGTCTGATAAACAAGGTTGAATAACATATCCAGAGATGCTATTTGAAGCACTGATGCTCCATAAGTTTTATTTGTTTCATGAATGGTACAATTTGAAGTCTACCTGGGAGGAATGGCCAAGGTTGGCCATTTAAAATTAGAAAAAGGATTGCTGCTGCTTTAGACAATTTGTTCTTGGGAGGGTCAATCAATGGAGATCAAAAAAAGATTTGCTCATGAGTCATAAAATGTGTTATTATTGAATTTTATGAAATAACTTTGTATTTATTTAGATACAGTATATTCATAGTTTTGATTTTGTGCCAGTTTAATGACAGAAATTTAATACAGAAAACTTATATTATTTATAGTACTTGGGGAAAATAATACATTTATAAGATTAATTTAGAAAATTAATACATTAATAAATTACCTGGAGGTTTCCTCAATCTGCAGGGAGGAGGAGCTGCTGAAAGTTTTGCCCCCCTTTTACATGCACATGCAAACTTTTGTTTTTTTTCTTGGTATCAGTTTCCAGTTCTGACTTATCAAGTAGCAAAAGAAAACTTTTGAGTATAACTTTAACATTTTCACTTGATCCTTTCCGTCCATGGAATATAGTCAAAGGATAGAGCTTATATGTGCAATTTCATCTTCATCTCTTACCATTATTATTGTTCTCTCCAATGCTTTTAGAGTTACTTGGGCTGCCAGTCAGTGGCAGAAATGATCCATTTTTATTTGGAAGATGTCTTACCAAAAGTAACTACAGACAACCCAGTAAAGCAGGATGTAGGCTTCCTTGGAGATATGTTGCTGGATCTGAGACAAATAATCAAGCGCTGTGTAAGTATTTGTGATTTCTTTCCTTGGCCACTCATTGTCTTGCTTGCTATGTCTGCTTTCAGGGCCAAATCCTTGCAGAGCTAGAAACAATAGAATAGGCAAAGGATCAGGCAGGGCCTTGGGTATTAACCTTTTATATTAAGCCATTTTTCATTGCTTGGTTGCAGTTCTTCACAATGTGTCTTCAAACATTTGTTCTAGTTTCTAAATCAAAGATAAAACAGCAGAAATTTGGTGGTATTGCAATCATGGCAAATGTGCAGTCACTTTGAAAATCCACTTTTTCATGAAGAAATGGTGCATTCTAGACCACTTTAAAAAATCTTCACTGGATCAATCCACATTTTGTGCCAAGTTGGTCTAATTTAGAGAAATGCCAAAGTTATATACCTAAGTCATACACTGTGGATAAAGTTGAACTGCTTCTGCTATTTAAGCAAAAAAAAATTAGAAAGCTTTGGATATTGTAGTGCATTATTCACACAACTCACTTTAAAAATATGAAATTTTCTCAGTGCTTCATTCTATGCCTAGCAACATTTTCTGCACAGAGTTCTAGGCTACACAAACCACACTTGGCTATAGCTATTAAGGGGAACAAGGGATAAACTGTTTTAGATTACCTTGTTTGTAACAGTAGAGACATAAAGCAGGAAAATTAAATAAGGGCTGTGTGGAATAATAGCTGCAAAGGCCTGCTCTTTCATCATCACAGAATTTGTGGATTAAATAATCCATATTAAGAGCTGATATCTCCCTTAAGAAACTGTAAATGTAAAATCCTTACCTAAGAGCAGCTGCTTCTACAGATTTTGAACGCAGAACTACAGCTGGTGGAAGTGTCACAATTGTTTTACTGCAGTCTCCTCCTCACTGTGTCATCTGGTCACAGAATGACTCAGAATGCAAGCACAATTCTGTAAAGGAAGCCTTTGCTTAGCAGAATAGATAGGAAACACTTCTTTCTAGCCTTCAATTTAGGACAAGGCATTTTAATCAGCTTACACATTACAATAAGTCATTTCTAAGAACACAATGTACAAATAGCCCTGCTGGGTCACATCAAGATCAGGATTTTGTTTCTCGCAGTGGCTGACTGGTTATCTTTGGGGCGCTCAAAAGCAGAAAATAAAAGCATCCTCTCCCACTATTGTTCACCTGCAGCTGGTATTTAAACAGCGTTCTGCATGCGTCATGCCGGCCACATGACTCTCAGCTGAGAGTTTGATGGCTACCTGATAATGGATCCTGTCCCAGGCAGGGAGTAGGACTAGATGCCAGTCAGTCAGATCCAATAGAGTCCATACCCTCATCTCTCTGAAGGTCTCATCTCTCTGAAAATGCCATCTGACAGGACCTAGGAAAAGGGCATGTTTTATTGCTGCCCCCATTCTCTGGAGCACTCCCCCAATGGAAATCCGGTCTACATCTTCCCTACTGGGTTTCAGGATCATTAAGACCCTGTTTTTCCATCCAGCCCAGAATGAAGGCATGCTTTGAAGGTTGGGTTCCATTGGTAGATACATGGTGTTGGTGTTTTGTTTTGATGCATTATGCTGGCTGCTGTTGAGGTTTTCATTTATTTCTTTCAAGTTTTTAGTGATGTTTCTCATTGTTATCCAGTTAAGCCTTCCAAATGAGCAGCATACAGATATAGTAAATAAATAACCTATAAGGTCCCTCCCAATTCATTTATTGTGTAATTCTGCCTTGAAGGGAGGGCATGTTACCTTGAGCATACATACCTCATGAGTATCTTGAATACAACAAATACAAAAGAGCTTAGAATTTATATAAATTTATATAAAAAGAGCTCTTATATGAAGAGCTGAGAATTTATATGAATAAATTTATATTATACGAATGGTCATTTATATTATATGAATGGTCAGTTCATATAAAATCATATTTACAGAAGTCTATGCCTGTTATTTGAATTTACTACATGTGCTCATGAAGCTCCAGATCATACTTACTTGAAGCAATTTGTATTCTACATAGATTTTATAACACTCCAAACAGATGTGTCGTCTCCTAAAATGTAGTGAATGCATATGCTGCTTTAACAGCTCTGTGGTAACAAGACAGTGTTACCATTCAGTGCTGCTCACTCCATTCTGCAGCACTTATTCTATGGTAGGCAAAAAAGAGACACTGAAATAGGAAAACATAAGAGGTGGGCCCAAAACATGTAAAAAGAATATAAATAATTTTCTTAATATAAATAATGTATTCAGTCAGGAAGTACCAAAAAAGATCCACCCTCAATGCTATCAAGAAATATGTGCTTCTTGGTGGAAGAGATAGTGTCTTCCTTTGTCTAATCTACAGTATCTCTGATCTCAGGGTCTTGATCTGGTTGATTTGGGCTTTGGGCTACCTATTTGTGAAATAAAAATATTTCAAGGACAAATATGTATAACATGTAATTAGTCCTTGTTGTTGTTCAGTCGTTTAGTCGTGTCCGACTCTTCGTGACCTCATGGACCATAGCACGCCAGGCCTTCCTGTCCTCCACTGTCTCCCGGAGTTTACTCAAATTCATGTTCATTACATCGATGATGCTATCTAACCATCTCATCCTCTGCCGTCCCCTTCTCCTTTTGCCTTCAGTCTTTCCCAGCATCAGGGTCTTTTCCAGTGAGTCCTCTCTTTGCATTAGGTGGCCAAAGTATTTGAGCTTCAGCTTCACTATCTGTCCTTCCAATGAGCAGTCAGGGTTGATTTCCTCTAGGACTGACTGATTTGACCTCCTTGCAGTCCAAGGGACTCTTAAGAGTCTTCTCCAGTACCACAGTTCGAAAGCATCAATTCTTCGGCGCTCAGCCTTCCTTATGGTCCAACTCTTACAGCCATACATTACTACTGGGAAAACCATAGCTTTAACTATGTCTATGAAGGTTCTCAGTCATCCAGGTGGAATTGTCTGTAGCTTGAATCATGTCAACTGGATTTCTATTTTCTCAGTGGAAACGTTTCGCTCCTTATCCAAGCTCCTTGGATAAGGAGCGAAACGTTTCCACTGAGAAAATAGAAATCCAGTTGACATGATTCAAGCTACAGACATAGCTTTAACTATACGGACCTTTGTCGGCAAGGTGATGTCTCTGCTTTTTCATATGCTGTCTAGGTTTGCCATAGCTTTCCTCCCAAGGAGCAAGCGTCTTTTAATTTCATGGCTGCAATCACCGTCTGCGGTTATCTTGGAGCCCAAGAAAATAAAATCTGTCACTGCTTCCATTTCTTCCCCTTCTATTTGCCAGGAAGTGATGGGACCAGATGCCATGATCTGAGTTTTTTTAATGTTGAGTTTCAAGCCAGCTTTTGCACTCTCCTCTTTCACCCTCATCAAGAGGCTCTTTAGTTCCTCTTCACTTTCTGCCATTATCCTTAATCCTTTAGTCCTTAATCTGGTTTAATTCTCATTTCTGCTTTTCTGCCCAATTATGCACCAAGATGGAATAGGGTGGTTCAGGCAGTGGAATTAGGTAGAAATTTATGTTTCAGTGTTACACTAACATTTCATTATCATTGGCGATCACTCGTAGCCGAGTAAGATTGTCTTCCAAAGGTAAAATTTTAACGGTGAATCCGTAAGTGGCTATAAAGGCCAATTCTGGATCCGCACAACCTCCCACAATGAGGGCATAGGTTTCCGGGTGGGAGACGGTCATGATGAGGGTTTGCCTGACGTGCCTTCCTTTTAGCTCTCTTCTCCTTTTCGCCCTGTACTCGTGCTTCTTCAAAGTCCATAGCGCCATTAATAAAGGCTGACCTCCAATTGAAACGCTCATGAGTTAGGGCTTCCCAGTTCTCAATGCTGATATTACATTTTTTTAAATTAGCTTTGAGAGTATCTTTGAATCTCTTTTGCTGTCCACCAATATTCCGTTTTCCATTCTTAAGTTGGGAGTAAAGTAGCTGCTTTGGAAGACGATGGTCAGGCATTCGAACAACATGACCAGTCCAGCGAAGTTGATGTTGGATGATCATTGTTTCAATGCTGGTGGTTTTCGCTTCTTCTAATACGCTAACATTAGTCCGCCTATCTTCCCAAGTAATTTGCAGAATTTTTCGGAGGCAGCGTTGATGGAATCTTTCAAGAAGTTGGAGGTGGCGTTTGTAGAGGGTCCATGTTTCACAGGCGTACAGAAGGGTTGGTAGTACAATGGCTTTGTAAACAAGCATTTTGGTCTCCCTGCGAATGTCCCGATCCTCAAACACTCTACGCTTCATTCGGGAGAAAGCTACACTCGCAGAGCTCAGGCGATGCTGAATTTCAGCGTCGATGTCGGCTTTTGTTGATAGATGGCTGCCGAGATAAGAAAAGTGGTCGACATTTTCTAGTGACACACCTTTAAGCTGGATTGATGGCGCTGCAGAGGGATTGGTTCGAACTTGCTGGTAAAGCACTTTGGTTTTTTTAATGTTAATCGAGAGGCCGAGCTTTTCATATGCTTCTGCAAAGATGTTTAGGATAGTTTGAAGATCTTCCTCGGAGTGTGCACAGACTACGTTATCATCAGCATATTGAAGTTCTATAACAGAAGTTGCAATTACCTTATTTTTTGCATTCAGCCTACTAAGATTAAAAAGCTTTCCATCTGTTCGATATATAATTTCTACACCAGTAGGAAGTTTCTCTTCAACAAGGTGCATAATCATAGCGATGAAGATAGCGAATAAGGTTGGAGCAATAACACATCCCTGTTTAACGCCGGATTCCACTTTAAATGGATCGCTTTGAGAGCCATTGTTATTCAGGATTGTTGCCATCATGTCGTCATGGAGTAACCGCAAGATGTTCACAAATTTATCAGGGCATCCGATTTTCAGAAGGATGGTCCAGAGAGCAGTACGATTTACAGTATCAAAAGCTTTAGTCAGATCAATAAACGCCATGTACAGAGGGCGGTTTTGCTCCTTGCATTTTTCTTGAAGCTGTCGTGCAGTGAAGATCATATCCACTGTTCCCCTGGAAGGGCGGAAGCCATTTTGCGTTTCAGGGAGGATGTCTTCTGATACAGATAGGAGACGGTTTGCAATGATCTTTGCCAGGATTTTGCCTGCTGTGGCTAGAAGGGAGATGCCTCGGTAGTTTCCACAGTCTGTTCTATCACCCTTTTTAAAGAGAGTGATAATTATGGCATCCCTAAAGTCTGCTGGAATCTCCTCCCTCATCCAGATTTTTTCGATGAGCTTATGAAGTTGTTGTGTAAGTTCAGGCCCGCCTTCTTTAAAGACTTCAGCAGGAATCCCATCAGGTCCACTAGCTTTGTTATTTTTCATTTGTTTAGTGGCTTTACTGACTTCCTCCAAACTAGGGGGTACTGCAAGCTCATTTCTTATTTGTTTTTGTGGGATTTGCAAGAAGACTTCGTCAGCCACAGTAGAGTGACGATTAAGGAGATTGTAGTAATGCTCTTTCCAGCGCAGTGCAATAGACTCTTTGTCCTTTAGAAGTTTAGCACCATCTACTGAGCGTAAGGGATTTGTACCATGGTTTGTTGGTCCATAGATGGCCTTTATGGCATTAAAAAAGCCCCGTGCATCGTGAGCATCTGCAAAATGTTGGGTTTCTTGGGCTTTTTTTATCCACCATATGTTCTTAAGTTCTCTAGTTCGTCTTTGGACTTCTGCCTTTGCACTGGCGTAGATTTTTTTCTTAACGGCACAGTTAATATCTTTTTGCCATATCTGGAAGGCTTTCCTTTCCTTGTCAATAATATGTTCAATCTCACTATCGTTCTCATCAAACCAGTCCTGATGTCTCTTAGTCTGGTATCCGATAGTTTGTTCACAGGCTGAAATGATAGAAGTCTTCAATTTAATCCAGTGTTCCTCAACATTTTCAGGAAGTTCCATAGGCAGATGTTCCTTGAGAGTTGATTGAAAGCAAGCTCGTTTAATAGGATCTTGAAGGGCCAGTGTATTCATTTTACGCCTTGGTTTTCTTCCTTGGAGCCTACGATGAGGGACAATCTTTATGGCCATCGTGGATCGAATTAATCGATGGTCTGTCCAGCAGTCATCGGCGCTCGTCATGGCTCTGGTGAGAAGTACATCACGGCGATCTCTAGCACGGACAATTACATAATCTAAAAGATGCCAGTGCTTCGACCGTGGGTGCTTCCATGATGTTTTAAATTTATTTTTCTGGCGAAAGAGTGTGTTAGTAATGACAAGGTTATGCTCTGCACATTTAGTCAGAAGTAAGATTCCATTCGTGTTGCTGTTGTCAACTCCTTCTTTCCCAATGATCCCTGGCCACAAATCAAAATCACGCCCAACTCTTGCATTGAAATCGCCCAGGAGGATAATTTTATCCTCCTTTGGTATCTCTGATAAGATGGTGTCCAGCTGGGTATAAAATTTTTCCTTGATATCCTCATCTGCATCTAGTGTTGGTGCGTAAGCACTTAGGATAGTTGCCTGTTGGTTTTTGGCGAGTTTTATTCGCAGAGTTGAGAGTCGTTCGTTAATCCCAGTGGGAACTTCTGACAAGAGCTTCACAATGTCGTTTTTGATAGCAAAGCCTACCCCATGTATTCGTCGTTCTTGTTCAGGCAGTCCTTTCCAAAAGAAGGTATAACCTCCTTTTTCTTCCTTCAACTGTCCTTCTCCTGCTCTTCGAGTTTCTTGGAGTGCTGCTATATCGATATTAAAACGTCTCAGCTCCCTTGCAATAATGGCAGTCCTACGTTCAGGTCGTTCACTATCCATATTGTCTTGCAGTGTCCGTATATTCCATGTTCCAAAATTCATGTGTTTTTTACGACCGCTAGATGGTGACCCCACTGGTCGCGGTAATCCAGTCAGGGAGAAAATGAGGCAGACTATGTTTAGGGCACCTTTTCTAGCCCCCTCCCCATATGGGGTGAGCAGAGTGGATCCTAAATAGGGCTGCTCAGTCATGGATACAGCTGCCGAACTACTCAACTGCCTCTATCCTTGAGTCAGGGCGACTGAATCCGTATCCACCGCCCATGTGCTGATCCATGACTAGGAGCTTCCGGATTACACAGTCCTGCCCCCGTTGCCATTCGTCAATCGCCATGGGACTTTTGGTTGTTTTGGGTTTGGTGTGGTTGGAAGACGCCTGTGCGTGAATTTGTTTTATGTGTGGAGATCGGTGCACAACGATCAGCACACAACCTTCACAGAAAAAGGCTCTAATCCAATGGCATGGATACCATGACGATTGGTGACCTTTTGTCTGCTGCAGCCTTCATCCGCCTTCGCAGCCGTTGTAACAATACACCTTGTTATCTTCCGCCTGTTCTGCCGTTGAGGACTTTCTTGGATCGTTCTTTGTCTGGTTCCTCCCCCTGGACCTTACCGCCATGGGTGACCCTGCCAGGAGTACATGACTCCCGACGGCTTCGCTCACAGGGTTCATTGGGAACACACAAGCCCACTCACCACATTTCATTATACTTAAAAGTGAAAAGAGATTCTTTATATTTAAAGGAGAAAAATAAAAAGGGACAAGCATGGAATTGTAGGGTAAAGTAGTGAAATAATGTATTACCCTAACCTCTAGTATTAGTTGATATAAAATGCAAATAATAATAACATGGAAAAGGACTGCATATATTTCCATGGTAAATAGTTGTGCATAACTGATTACATATGAACATCAGTGACTCTGGATTTTTACATATAACCTCAACATCAATGAGGTATCTGTCTTGTTCATGGGACCTAATTGAGCATCACAATGTGCATATGCAATATCCATTAATTATATATTATCTGTGTTCAAGGAAGCTGTTTCCAGCTGTGGGGCTTACTTGCTCAACTGAGGCACATAGCTGTGTCCTTTAATGCTTGTAGGGTTTTGAAGGAATTTATACTCGTATGTTTCCTTTTCACAGCATAGGTTTTTCATCTGCGAAAGGAAGAACAAAACAGTAAAGGCTATCAAAGATACATATGAAAAGGTAAGTTCCTGAATTATATTACTAAACTTTCCTTATAAATCTCTGGAGTTCTAAGAAATCTTGTCACTATCTTTGAGAATCTTTGTACACTATGTGGAAAAGCAAAAGAAGGATCTTGTTTGAACCAGGTTTTGTGTGACAAGCCACCCTTAAAATGAATCCTTCAGAGTATTTCAGTGATAATTAAATAATTATAGAAATGAAAATCTATAATTATAGAAATGAAAATAGAATTTATTTCACCTCATTGTATTGCATACCAATTCTGTACTGTCTGCAAGATAGAAGGACTTTGAGCAACAGCCTCCTTACTCCAGCAATTTGTGTTGAATATCTCAAATGATGCACTCAGAACCCTTTCTATTCTAATCATTGTGCTCAAATGGCAGATTTACATAAGGTATCTCTCACATTTGTGGGTTGGCTTGTTGTTGTTGTTTGAGGATTTCTTTCTCTTTTTAAAGCTTTCTTGTTTTTTTTTAAATTTCAAATCAAATGTATGTAATTCTTTCCTTGAGAAATTAAAATAAGCTTTGGTCAACATTACCAGATAGTATAGGGTAAGAGTCTACCATGGTAGAGATGGGCGGGGATAAATTCAAATAATAAATAAAATAAATAGGGGTAGAGGTTCTGTAAAAAGGACTCTTGATGCAACTGTTTTTTGTGTTCCCAGTCCTGTCCCCCTCCTTTACCCCTCCTTCTGTTGTACCATAATCTTTACCAGTAACAGTTAGCATATTTTCAAAAGCAAATATTCCAAGTAGAATAACAGCAATGAACACTTTTTACGATATTTATTAATTTTATTTATAGACCAACATAATCAGATCAACTCCAAACTGTTTACAAACAATTTTAAAAACATATAAAATCTAAATTAAAACAACAGTTAACAAAATGATATACAATAAATAAAAAATCACAAAATACAGCCCTGGCAGATCCCCAGTTTAATAACAGCAACAATTAGATCTCAAAAGCCCTATGAAAAAGTTCCATCTTCACAGCTGTATGGAAAGATTGAAGGATAAATGCTGAATGGACCTCTGTTAGTCCACAAGGGGGGAACCATCAGAGAAAACGTTGCTTTGAGGTCCCTGTTCTCCCTACTTGCATTATCTGGGGTACCCTAAAAGCATTGATTCCCACCCAGGACAAAAATATGGGGTGCATTAGTGCTACATGTCGAAGGTGGTCCTAAAGCTATCTGGGAGCCAATGCTTGTAGGGCTTTAAAGATTAAAACTAGTACATGCATTGAATTGTATTCAGAAAGCTAGCCAGTGCAGCTCCTGCAACAAATTATATTAATAGAATTATTAGTAGTAATATTGTAATTATTTTCCTTTCTCTTTCTCATCAGCTGCAAGACAAAGGTATCTACAAAGCAATAGGAGAATTTGATATTTTTGTTGACTACATTGAACAATACCTTATCATGAAGATGAAAAAGTGAACATTTTTCATAGTGGGGAAACTGTTACTTTATAAGTGAAAAATGGTGATCTGTACGTTGCAAACAGTGTTCCAGAAAAATCAACAAAAATGCATGACATTGTATTAGGTTTTAACTTAAAAAGTATTTATTAATTCATATACCTCAGTTTTTATCAATGCTTTACATTTCTTTTGAGATGAGAATCTGTTACATAATTTATTGATTGATATGTTTACATAGAACATTAGTTGCCTTTTGTTTTCCTCACAGCTAGGATGCTCAAAGCTAAATTGTTCTAGAAAATTTTGGAAATAAGCAAGAACTTCTGATATTTTCTTATACTGTAACTCATCATTTTTATTTAAATCTGAGCTCTCTGATCATCTGCTTAGAAAAAATCTATTGCTTTAAACATGAGTTTGTCAGACCAGTATTTTTTTTAAAAAATTGGATATGCTGACATGTCCATAGGATTGTATCCAAAAGTGTCTTTCCTTGCTGGAAGATTTGTGTTAATAGAATGAAGACAAGGATTATTTACTCCCCATCTTTGCAGTTCCCACCCTCTCAATTGTGTTCCAGAGTTTTGATACACTTTTCAGAAGCATATGAGATATTTCACAGGGGATTGCAAAAAGGGGAGTAAGTTTAACAAAAGATGCATCTCTTCAGTTCTACTGAAAAACCTTTGTAGAATCTAAGAATCTTCTTTCAGTACAGATGGTCCACACTTAACGACCACTCGTTCAGCGACCATTCAAACTTACGACAGCACTGAACAGGTGGTACTTATGACCAGTCCTTGAAGGCTTTAGTGAATGGATGATTATAGAACAGTTTATTCCTCCAATATCAGAACATCATATCATATATTTATGTGTTTCTTGAGGAACTTGATTACAGTAATTTGGTAATCATTACATCATCCTCGCTAGCTCTTTATTTTTTTAATAAAAATAAAATATTTATCCTACATCAGAATAATTCCTTAGTTTTAAACTAGTTACTTAAACATATCACCAACCAAAGTCTTTTTCCCCCCTAAAATAATTCTTTATTACCCATGGGTAAAAGGAAATGTGCAAATTTTTGCTTATATCCAAAATTTTTGCTTATATCCAAAACATTCTGAAGTGGTTGTAAAGGATACAAGACAGAAATAGTCTCAGCTCCTGGCTCATACTAATAGTACCCTTGACCTTCTGTGGTGCAATTGAGAAGAATGAAAACTGATATAAATTCTTATCTTCTTGCTAAATAACCTGGTGATCTCTAACATGGTGTATAAAAGAATGTACACTTTGTACATTTTAGCTCAGAAGATGTAATACTCATTAACTGAAAGATGAATCTTTGACTATTTTTTTGTCATTTTCTTAAAATAAAATAGCATTTCACTTACGTCTTTGCGTAATGTTGAACTCATCTGCTACACTATGGAATATTGCCAGGATAAAACAGAGAAATCGAGAAAGGTAAAAATCAATGCTTAAAAAAAACTATCAATTTTTGGGATTTAACATACAGGAAAGATTCTTCTGAATGTTTTTTTTAAAAAAGTGTTCTGATAGTACGAACAATTTGATAGTGAAACCAACCACCAGGGAGGTGATTTCCTTTACTGTATTGGATGTGGTCCAGTAGAAACTATACAGCCAGTTGTCCGGGATGCTTTAAATTGGATTCCTGCATTGAGTAAAGTGTTGGACTAAATCAGTGGTTCTTAAACTGTTTGACCCAATTATCCCTTTTCCCAGTCTCAAATAATGTTCCTATCCCCCCACGCACACACAAAAAACGCATACTCTCTTGTTTTACACAAGTGTCTCAGCAGCAGCAGTAGTCCCAGGAAAAAGGACAGAAGAGGAGTAAAGACATGATAATGGGACCAAAAGGGCTGATAACTGTTAAATGAATCAACTATGGGAAAGTGCACCTCTCTGTCTGAAAAAAGTGAATCTTCTTTTACCATATTTCCAGTGATTTATAATATCCCAAAGGAAAACAAACTTCCCTAGAACATCTCACTGTTGGGAAGTGGAAAGCACACAGAAACAGTAGCATTGCATTTGTTTTTCAAAAAATCATCATGCAACTGCAAATTGGAAACGTACTCAAAAGTTGGGTTGTTCTTCCCTTAGTCAACCTCCCTTGTATCTGAAAAAAACCTAAGTAACAGTGGGAAGCCTTACAACGTCCCAGTCTTGAGAGAGATGGCATTATTAAATTCAACAGGAAAACCGGCTATACTGTACATCCTACAATTCATGAAAGAACGACAGTCAGAGACCACAATACAGTGTGAGATTCAGAAGGGAGGATCTAATGATGACCATGACAATCATAATCAAAATCCAAAATTGCATAACTTAGGAGACTAAAATGTTTGTGATTGTGAACTATGGTGATGCCCAGTATGAATCATTTCACTACAATTTGTCAGAGTTTGTGTTACTTCTGAGACAACTCCCAGGCCCAAAGGCCATAGCTGAAGCAGAAACATTTTTCTCTGAAAATATATACAGCTTTTTCTCTGTTATGCTAAATAGACACAAATTTCTAGATGACCCAATAATTTCCCCAAAAGGAATAAAGACAAGTAGTGAGTAACAAGAATCATATGAGTTGACTGTCAGAGATATCTGAGAAAAAGAACACTGCATAAGAATTTAAAAACCATTTCACAGGATCTATTTTTTCCACAGCATAATAATTTTATTACAATACTATCCTTATTTATCTGTGAGAAATTTGGTCTTATGAAAGTATCCAAGAATCTTAGATAAATCCAAATTACTCATGGATCTCATCATTCACGTTTAGCAGCAGACATGCACATTAGCTGTAAGATGACATGGAGGGCTGCTTTCTTTCATTCCACTGCAAAATATATATTTTTTAAATTTATTTATCAAATTTATATGGCCGCCCATCTCACAAGAAGTGACTCTGGGCGATGTACAACAATTACTATTGTTGCTGTTATTAGTAGTAATGTAGCAGTATACTTTTCCTCTCTAAGGAACCCAAAAGAATAAAAGAATACAAAAGAGTACAGAAAGAATAAAAAACAATCTTCAGTTTAAAAAATAGATAAAATAGACCAGAGCTTTCCAAACTTTTCATGTTGGTGACACACTTTTTAGACATGCATCATTTCGCGACACACTCTTACAGCAGGGCACAAGGCAGGCACTAGGACCTGCACAGAATCACAGCAGGTTTGGAGGCAGCAGGGCACAAGGCAGGCACTAGGGCCTGCATGGAATCCTGGCAGGGCTCAGAGGCAGCAGCAGCCGGGACACACCCAGACATTGCAGCCAACACACTAACGTGTCCCGACACACAGTTTGGAAAGCTCTGAAATAGACACTAATAAAACTATCATTAAAACAATATAATAAAATCAGTAAACATATGTACACACACATATACATATATATGTGTGTAGAGATAGAGATAGAGATAAAATCAAAATATATAGTCTGTCTTAGAGAATTGTAAATGCCTGGGTTGAACATGCATTCCATTATTTAAACAAGATAGGATTTGGGGAGAAATTTCCATCATTGGAGCACTGCAACTGCAAATTCTACATTTTTTCTGAAACTGGCTAGGAAGGGCTGCTGTTATGTTAGAGCTCAATGAAGCCAAACTTGTATGGAGCAATTCAAAGTAATGTTTTGGAAACATCATTCTACAAGCTTTGGTTTTCCTCCTTTAAATTACATATAGTTAATACTCCCTATTCAAGGAGGCAATCTTCCAAGACTCGTTTGATTGGGACAGTTAACAAATATAGTTAATTAATTAATTAAAACAATACTTTGTGACTCTTTGTCGCAGAGTACACTAGCATTGGGCAAAGGGGAGGGAATGTTTTCCATTAGGAGGGTTCAAGACAGAATTCCAAGGTTAGTGCAATTTCAGTCTGTATTAACAGAAACATATTATGTCAATGTAAGTCCCAGGTCAATGTTATTCTGCTTCCATCTATTTTTATCTGAATAGTTTTTAGTTCTAGATTCTGCATTTTAAGAAAGAGAGAGTCAAATTGAATGGCTTGATAGGATTGCAACAAAGAGGATCAAGAGATTGGAAAGCAGGTCTTATGAGGAACGGCTGAAGGAAATGTTATGCTCAATGCTGAGAAGCCTGAGGACGGGGTAATCGAATACTATCACCTGAGCATTAGAACTATATAAATATTTTATCTGGAGATTCAATTCAGAGATGATTCAACTGAACTGCTGAACTGAATTGTTCTGAACTGAACCATCAACTTGGACTGGATACCTAGAAATCACTTTGGATAATTTGGATGCAAATATCTTGTTCCGAATGGATTGGGACAATCCAAATCAAATTGTTCCACTTCAACATCCCAATCTAATTGGGTCATTTTTTTAATTCAAATGCTTAACTCAAAAAGGACAGATTTTTTAAAACAAATTGATTCTAACTGGATTTCACACAGACCCACAGAATTCAAGGATCCCTGTGTGAAACCTTTCAGATACTTGAAATGCTGTCACATAGATTAATAACATCTTCTGCTGACCTACATGTCTCCTGTTGCTCTCTGTTTACTCAAATTAACCATATTTTCAACTGTGTGGGTTTAAAGAGGATGGCCTGATAATGACATGACTGCTCACTGCGGGGAAAGGGGGGCAGCTGAGCAGAAGCTAGTTCAGATAACCTAGAATGCAGAAGAGTCATCCACAGGCTATAAATGATCCTGCAACCTACTTCTAGGCTATTGCAAATTTTTGCCAGCACTTCCACAGTCCCATTGCTATGGAGGAATGTCAGATGTTACCTCTATGTCAGAGATGCCTTCAAGGCTTCAAGACACTTGTGGCTCCCCAAAAATGTTAGGTCTTCCCCCAAAGCCCTTCCAAAAGTTCCTGCTGCATTGAAATGCGGATGTGACAGAATTTGGCATTTACAAATTACACAAGGAATAAATTTATGTATGTATGTACTGTATGTGCCTTCAGATCAGTCTTGACTCCTGGTGACTGCCTGGACAAGTCCCTGCAGTTCCTTGGCAAGATTTCAGAAGTGGTTTGCCATTGCAAACCCGGTTGGGGGAGATGGGCGGTCATAGAAATATGAAAAATAAATAAATAAATAAATAAATAAATAAATAAATAAATAAATAAATAAATTGCCTCCTTCCTAGGGCTGAGAGAGAGTGACTGACCCAAGGTCACCCAGTTGGCTTCATGCCTAAGGCGGGACTAGAACTCACTGTCTTCTGGTTTCTAGCCTGATACCTTAACCACTACACCAAATAGGCTCTCTAATTACAATTACAATTTTAATTAAATTATAGAAAAATGGAATCACTCCTAGCTCTGCCTACTTGCCGCTCTGCAGCCCTTCCCCCTCCTCCAAAATCTGCATCCTTGCTGTACGCAATTGCTTGGGCAATTGTTGGAATAGAGGGGGAGTTGATGCCTCATTCAATCATATTTCTATCTCATCATGTTTCATCTGTTTGCATTTATTTGCGTAGTGCTAATGCTATTAGGAATTGCCTATCAAATTTCTGCAGTGGCATGGTAAGTCCTGAAAGAAAAACAATAGTAATTCCTCACATCCCCAAGCTTCTGTTAACAAGTATATTAAATGAAAAGGGGTTGGTGGGTATGTTGGCTGGCAGGCTGGTTGGCTGGTTTGGAGATGTTTGAGGGGGCACTTCATTTGTTGGAACTTTGATTGAGCGCCCTTTTGAAGCAAAGCCATGGAGCAAGGTAACATTCCACTTCTAATAGTCAGAGTAGAGCAGCCACACCACTTCACTTTGCTAATAACAGAAGTTTCTGCACATGTACAATACACATACACGAACTTCTATTAGCAAAATGAAACAGCTAATCAAGACAAGATTGCCTTCCACATGTCCGCACGGTGGAGCAACTCACCTGAACCAGGCAAAGCACCTCCTTGAGATGGACTGCAGCCAATTTACACAGCCTATTAACTATCCCACCCAGGCTTTGGTCTCACATGCTTTCAGCATCCATGGAAATGTAATTAAAAACCCTACTGCCCACTTCATTGACCAATGTTTCCTATCGGATCCAGGAACAATACACCCCTAGTGGGAAGGGACACATTCACAGAAGAGAATATGACAGGAATCTGGATAAAAAGCAGTAATGTGTTTAGATTTATAATAAGGATTTTTTTTAAAAAAAAAAAAAAAGGTCATATTCCTCTTTTTTAAGAAAAGGGGAAGGTGTGGTCCTGATTTTAGCTGCTAAAAAAAGTTTGCTGAGTTTGCAGCTTTGATGAAGCAGTTCTTCAATTTCTATGATATCCTAGAAATAGGATGTCTTCCCCCCTTAATTTTCAAACCAGAAAATAAGAGTGTAGGGGAAGTTAATGGGTGTCATCAAAACTATAGTAGAGAAATGTCTGTAGCTTGAATCATGTCAACTGGATTTCTATTTTCTTAGTGGAAACGTTTCGCTCCTTATCCAAGGAGCTTCTTCAGTCTGAGCAAAGTTGGTAAGGGAATCCTAAATCCACTAAGAAAATAGAAATCCAGTTGACATGATTCAAGCTACAGACAATTCCACCTGGATGACTGAGAACCTTCATAGACATATAGTAGAGAAACACATTGTGCTCTGGCTTTAAACTTTCTTTTCCACCTCTTGACAAAACAGAACTCAGGAACAAAGTGACTTATATGAACTGTTGACTGTTGACTGTTGACTGTTGACTGCTCACTGCTCACTGCTGATGCTTTGCACAGTCTTCCCTAACATGGTGCACTCCAGTTACATTGGATTACAGTTCCCATAATTAACATTACTATGCTGATTGGGAATCATGTGGGTTGTTAGGTTAGGTAGTTAAGTAGCTTAATTCCTGATGACTGTGGGGACAAATCCTTTAGCACTTCCAAGGACATTCCAGTAATCCACCTGGTCCCTTGTCTTTCCCTCCGTTTTGCCAAGCTTAATAATCTTTTCTAGCACATTATCTGTTTCCATATCATACTCAAAATATGTGACTATCTGTTTGCTGATGATCATCTCAAGAATAGTCACCCTTTATTTGATCCAGAACAGCTTGACTGATCCATCTTGCAGTCCATGGAATTCTCAGTAACCATATCCAAATCCCTAATTTAAAAGCATCTGATTTTTTTCTTTCCCTCTTTCTTAATTACTCAGCTTTCAATCCTGTACATTACCAAAACAGTTACGTTACTGAAAACACCATTGCTTTAACTGTTCTGATCTATTGTCATGAAAATATCTTTATTCTTTATTATTTTGTCATCCCCTTTCTCCTTAGAATTAATCTCCTCTTTACTTCACCATATGTAACTTCTCCATCCTTCTGCTTGAGATAAGACTAACCTTCAGTTCTTTACCACCAACTGTAAGTTCATTAAGCATGAAAGTTGGCATTACCTTTATCTATTACACAATCTGCAAACTTATGGTCCTTGGAGTTACTGAGCATTTCTACCATATCAAGGCAGCAAACCTTATGAGAGTTACAATCCAACAACTATGGAGGGACCTATACACAGAATATAAAGTAAGTGAAATAAAGTGAAAGTTCAATTTATTCAGTCCATGAAACAGTTTTTGGCGGGAAATAATTTGTATAGAAACTGGACTGAGGGATAATAGAAAGAATACACAACTCAGAATTTATTAACTATATTTATCTAAGCATGTTTTATTTCAAAAGGACCTGTGCAAATGGTTAACCACAAAATATTTTTATCTATGTTCCAGGTTTCAAAGCCTTACTGAAAGTCTAAATTTTGCACACTCACCAAAAAAAACCCACATTGCATTCAAGATACTACCTTGCAAATTGGTTTGACCACACAACCTTGATATAGGTTCTATTATCAGAAAGCATGATGAGGAAGGACACATTGGTTTGTGATGTGCATCTCTATATTATCGCTTTCCTACTCTCCCTCAAGCTCAGAGCCACAGTTCTAACTGATTACAGTAACATTAGGAATACTCAAAACATAGCCAAAATGATGGTAGTAGGGGCCTCTCTTACACACATTGGTCTGTTCAGGTGCCCAGGGTGTGCACATACAAACCACTCTTGGGACAAATGGCAACTGCAGTGGCTTATGCTCTTTCTCAGGAGTAGAACAGCTCTGACAGTTTGCATGCTTCAGTACAGGCCTTCCATACCACACTATCCCCATTGTAGGCAAATTATGTTCCCCTCTGGGCAGCCCTGCCAGCTGATTTGGATTGTTCTAAGATTGAAGGCCTGGCTAGACCCAGCATTCCTGCAGGTGCCCAGGGGCATCCGCAAGAAGGGGGTGTCAAAAAAAGTCAAGATGGCAGGTGCAACTAGCCCCCTTTTAATATGTGTTCCACATACATAAAAAAGGGATGAAATTTCAATTGTGTAGTCACCCCTAGCTTTGCTGTATTCATGTCCTTGCTTTGTTCTCTGTGACCAATTTTTGCCACCTCACTAACCAGTCACCAGTGGCTGAGTTTCCCCTTCCCTCTTGCTCCACAGCCATGTCAGATTAATGAGTAGTAAGGAGTGGAAACCACTGAATTGCAAAAATCACCAGTCACAACCTAACCTAAGAGCCATCCAAACCGAATAGTTTATTCAGGACACCAAAGTTCAAATCAGGTAGTCAAAAAGGACAAAATCTGTATTTCGGTCCATACCAAAAGTTAAGTCACGTTCCAATGTTGGGGTACTCACACATCACAAGGCACATTTTTTCCTGACAAAATAGTGGATGTGAACATTGGCAAACTAAACAATTCTTAGGAGTTGGAGATAGAATTCTCCATTCCTCTTCACAGTGAGGGAATTTTCCATATCTGTATGGACAAACACACAGTTTCTGTAGGCAAAAGGGGCACAATATGCACATTTGTGGTAAAATTATAGGAAATTTATTTTTTTTATTTAATTTATCCCCGCCCATCTCCCCGAATAGGAGACTCTGGGCGGTTTACAAAATAGCAAAAGTTAAAATCTATACATAAAATTACCATAAAACAATAAATAGAGAAAATAAGTAAAAATCCAAAAGATGGTTAAAATCCACTATCAGGATCAAGGCACTACGGGGCCAGCCACCCCCAGGAGGCACTACCACCTCTGTCGTCCCAGGCAAGGCGGCAGAGCCAGGTCTTAAGAGACTTCCGGAAGGTCAGGAGTGAGGGGGCCAGCCTCACCTCCAGGGGCAAGATGTTTTATAATGCGGGCGCTATCGCAGAGAAGGCACGCCTCCTGGACCCCGCTAGATGAAATTCTCTTGTTGAAGGGGTCCAAAGCATGCCCTCTCTGCATGAACGGGTGGGGCGGGTGGATGTGATCGGGATGAGACGGTCCCTCAGATACCCTGGCCCCATGCCATGTAGGGCTTAAAATCAACGTAAGTGACTGCATATAATAATTCTAATCTTTATGGCCTACATCTACAAACACATAGACCTACAGGAAGCTAAGTCACTTGCTTTCAAACACATTTGACATGACATCATAACTAATTTGTGGACATGGGTTAGACTTTTCAGTATACCACAAGAGAAAAGAACTTGCAATCAACAACTTTTCTCAAAATTCTATTCTAGGGATATTCCTTGAATACTCACATGTTTACTAATATTCACTAAATAATTAGTACTACAAATCTCTGATTAAAAACTTTTATGCTTTCTATTAACATTTGATAAGTGCTTGTTCTATTTTGAATTAGCTAACATCCAGTGGTGTTTTCATTCTTGATTGCATCTACTATAAGGTAATATGATAAATATTTTGTATTTGACTGCATTTATTTATTTATTTATTTATTTATTTATTTATTTATTTATTTATTTTCTATCCCACCTTTATTATTTTTATAAATAACTCAAGGCGGCGAACATACCTAATACTCCTTCCTCCTCCTATTTTCCCCACAACAACCCTGTGAGGTGAGTTGGGCTAAGAGTGACTGGCCCAAGGTCACCCAGCCGACTTTCATGCCTAGGCAGGACTAGAACTCTCAGTCTCCTGGTTTCTAGCCTGTTGCCTTAACCACATAGATATGTAACTATAGTTAGTAAGCAACTACATATGACAAATTCCAATATTTCTTTGATGCCTGACTAAAAAAGCAGTAGATAAAATGTCAAAGGATCCAATTTTAAAGTTTTTATATTTAAATTTTTTAAAAATGCATTTTGAATGTAAAGTGTCCCATCCAAAAATGTCATGGATGGATTGGAAGCTTATGCAAATTTTTGGTATTTGCAAATAATGTTTGAGCCTTCCACTCCTCATGTGACTATTTCACCACTCACCAGACATCAACATTTTCTTTTCTTTTTTTTATAAATTTTATTGAATTTTGATTATACACAGTTAAAAGTTAGAAACAGAAAAGAAATAGAAATACAAATCAAGGAGAGAAGAAAAAAAGTGTAGTAAAGCAAAGAAAAAAAGAAAAAGATGAAACATAGAAAATAGTCAACTTCCGACTTATCTCTGGTCATGGTTATATAAAGAATTTATCTTACTTGCTAGGTCTATATATAATATTAAAAAACATTTCTTGTCTAATATATCCATTTATATATATTTTGATCTTCCAATCCTCATACAAGCGTTGCCCCTCCTTCATTTTGCAAATAGTCTATTAATAATTTCCACTCATTAAGAAAATAATAGTATATACTGTATTTTAGTCTTCATAACCCCATATAGGCTTTGTTGTTGTTGTTCAGTTGTTTAGTCGTGTCCGACTCTTCGTGACCTCTTGGACCATAGCACACCAGGCCTTCCTGTCCTCCACTGTCTCTCGGAGTTTACTCAAATTCATGTTCATTACATCTGTGATGCTATCTAACCATCTCATCCTCTGCCATCCCCTTCTCCTTTTGCCTTCAGTCTTTCCCAGCATCAGGGTCTTTTCCAGGGAGTCCTCTCTTCGCATTAGGTGGCCAAAGTATTTGAGCTTCAGCTTCAGCATCTGTTCTTCCAATGAGCAGTCAGGGTTGATTTCCTTTAGGATTGACTGGTTTGACCTCCTTGCAGTCCAAGGGACTCTCAAGAGTCTTCTCCAGCACCACAGTTCGAAAGCATCAATTCTTCGGCGCTCAGCATTCCTTATGGTCCAACTCTCACAGCCATACATTACTACTGGAAAAACCATAGCTTTAACTATACGGACCTTTGTCGGCAAGGTGATGTCTCTGCTTTTTAATATGCTGTCTAGGTTTGCCATAGCTTTCCTCCCAAGGAGCGAGCGTTTTCTAATTTCATGGCTGCAGTCACCGTCTGCGGTGATCTTGGAGCCCAAGAAAATAAAATCTGTCACTGCTTCCATTTCGTCCCCTTCTATTTGCCAGGAAGTGATGGGACCAGATGCCATGATCTGAGTTTTTTTAATGTTGAGTCTCAAGCCAGCTTTTGCACTCTCCTCTTTCACCCTCATCAAGAGGCTCTTTAGTTCCTCTTCACTTTCTGCCATTAGGGTGGTATCGTCTGCATATCTGAGGTTGTTGATATTTCTCCCAGCAATCTTAAGTCCGGCTTGTGATTCATCCAGCCCGGCATTTCTCATGATGTACTCTGCATATAAGTTAAATAAGCAGGGTGATAATATACAGCCTTGTCGTACTCCTTTCCCAATTTTGAACCAGTCGGTTGTTCCATGTCCGGTTCTAACTGTTGCTTCTTGACCCGCATACAGGTTTCTCAGGAGACAGGTAAGGTGGTCTGGTACTCCCATCTCTTTAAGACTTTGCCACAGTTTGTTGTGATCCACACAATCAAAGGCTTTAGCGTAGTCAATGAAGCAGAAGTAGATGTTTTTCTGGAACTCTCTTGCTTTTTCCATGATCCAGCGAATGTTGGCAATCTGATCTCTAGTTCCTCTTGCCTCTTCGAAACCCAGCTTGCACTTCTGGTAGTTCTCGGTTCACATACTGCTGAAGCCTAGCTTGTAGGATTTTGAGCATAACCTTGCTAGCATGTGAAATGAGCGCAATTGTACGGTAATTTGAACATTCTTTGGCATTGCCTTTCTTTGGAATTGGAACGTAAACTGACCTTTTCCAATCCTGTGGCCACTGTTGAGTTTTCCAAATTTGTTGGCATATTGAGTGCAGCACTTTAACAGCGTCATCTTTTAGGATTTTAAATAGCTCAGCTGGGATACTGTCTTCTCCACTAGCTTTGTTGTTAGTAATGCTTCCTAAGGCCCACTTGACTTCACTCTCTAGGATGTCCGGCTCAAGCTCAGTGACCACACCATCGTATTTATCAGGGATATTAAGATCTTTCTTGTATAGTTCTTCTGTGTAATCTTGCCACCTCTTCTTAATCTCTTCTGCTTCTGTTAGGTCCCTGCCTTTTTTGTCCTTTATCATGCCCATCTTTGCACAAAACATTCCCTTGATATCTCCGATTTTCTTGAAGAGATCTCTAGTCTTCCCCATTCTATTGTTTTCCTCGATTTCTTTGCATTGTTCATTTAAGAAGGCCTTCTTATCTCTCCTTGCTATTCTCTGGAATTCTGCATTCAGTTGCTTATATCTTTCCCTTTCTCCCTTGCCTTTTGCTTCCCTTCTTTCCTCAGCTATTTGTAAGCCTCATCAGTCAGCCACTTTGCTTTCTTGCATTTCTTTTTCTTTGGGATGCTTTTAGTTGCTGCCTCCTGTACAATGTTACGAACCTCCATCCATAGTTCTTCAGGCACTCTGTCTACCAGATCTAATCCTTTAAATCTATTCCTCACCTCCACTGTATATTCATAAGGGATATGATTTAGGTCATACCTGAGTGGTCTAGTGGTTTTCTCTATGTTCTTCAATTTAAGCCTAAATTTTGCGATAAGAAGCTCATGATCTGAGCCACAGTCAGCTCCAGGTCTTGTTTTTGCTGATTGTATAGAGCTTCTCCATCTTTGGCTGCAAAGTATATAATCAATCTATTTTCGGTATTGACCATCTGGTGATGTCCATGTGTAGAGTCGTCTCTTGTGTTGTTGGAAAAGAGTGTTTGCTATGACCAGCGTGTTCTCTTGACAAAACTCTATTAGCCTTTGCCCTGCTTCATTTTGTACTCCGAGGCCGAACTTGCCTGTTACTCCGGTTATTTTTTGACTTCCTACTTTAGCATTCCAGTCCCCTATGATGAAAAGGACATCTTTTTTTGGTGTTAGTTCTAGAAGGTGTTGTAGGTCTTCATAGAACCAGTCAACTTCAGCTTCTTCGGCATCAGTGGTTGGGGCATAGACTTGGATCACTGTGATGTTGAATGGTTTGCCTTGGATTCGAACTGAAAGCTTTCTGTCATTTTTGAGGTTGTACCCCAGTACTGCCTTTCCCACTCTTTTATTGACTATGAGGGCTACTCCATTTCTTCTAAGGCAAGGGTCGGAAATGGCGGCTCGCAAGCCAGATCTGGCTCTTTGGCCCCTTGAGTCTGGCTCCGCAGCTGAACTCACCCCCACCCCTTCCACGCAATTGGATCCCGCCCCCAAACTCCGCGGCTCTCCCGCCCTGCCCCACCCCCACCCCGCGCAAAGTCCACGTCAGGTCGGGCTTAACCCCTCGCGTGCTGCGGGCAGTACGAGGGGCAGAGACAGCGGGGCGGGCTATGAAGACGGTAAGGGGATCCCAGCTGGGGGGAAAGGGGAGAAACTTGGAAAAGGCATCGGAGGGCATACCTGGCACTCGGGCGCTCCGGCTGGGGTGCAGCGGGACGGGAGCTCCGCCCACGCGCCTTCCCTGGCCGGTCCTCACGAGCCAATCGCGTGGAAGGCGCGCGGGCGGAGCTGCCTGCCTGGCACTCGGGCGGTCCGGCTGGGGTGCAGCGGGACAGGAGCTCCGCCCGCGCACCTTCCCTGGCTGGTCCTCGCGGGCCAATCGTGTGGAAGGCACGCGGGCGGAGCTGCCTGTCTGGCACTCGGGTGCTCCGGCTGGGGTGGAGCGGGACAGGAGCTCTGCCCGCGCGCCTTCCCTGGCCAGTCCTCGCGTGGAAGGCGCGCGGGCGGAGCTGCCTGCCTGCCTGGCACTCGGGCGCTCCGGCTGGGGTGCAGCGGGACGGGAGCTCCGCCCGCGCGCCTTCCCTGGCCGGTCCTCGTGGGCCAATCGCGTGGAGGGCGCGCTGGCAGAGCTGCCTGCCTGGCACTCGGGCGCTCCGGCTGGGGTGCAGTGGGACGGGAGCATCGCCGGCGGCCCGCGAGGACCGGCCAGGGAAGGCGCGCGGGCGGCTGAAGCGGAGGAGGAAGGTGGCAGCCGAGCAGCAGCGGGTGAGTCCCCTGGCCCTCCCCATTCCTCCCCTGCCCCGGCTCCGCCCTGGCTCCTTGGTTCGGAACAGCCGGCTCCCTCCGAAGCTGGAGCCCCCACAGCCCGCAGATCGGCGCTGGATCGCTTCCGGAAATAGCGGGGGGAGAAGGCCGGCCACCTTCTGCAGGCAAGGAGGGAGGGGTGGGAAGCCGGTGTGGGGGGGGAAACTGCTACATGGGCCCTCCCACCCGCCCCAATAAGCCACGTGATTGGCTCCCACCCGCAAACCCTGCCCCCTTCCACATGATTGGCCCCCGCCCGCAAACCCTGCCCCCTTCCACGCGATTGGCCCCCGCCCTCAAACCCCGCCCCCTGGCTCTCGAGCATTTCAAAATGTGCACGAGCATGTCAAAATGGCTCCTGGCATAAAAAGTTTGCCGACCCCTGTTCTAAGGGATTCTTGCCCACAGTAGTATATATAATGGTCACCTGAATTAAATTCGCCCATTCCTGTCCATTTTAGTTCGCTGATTCCCAAGATGTCGATGTTCAATCTTGTCATCTCATGTTTGACCACATCCAGCTTACCTTGATTCATAGATCTTACATTCCAGGTTCCTATGCAATATTGTTCTTTACAGCATCGGACTTTCCTTCCACTTTTTGTCCATCTTTTTTTCTAAAGTACATAAATTTTCTATCCGCTTGTTGATTAGTTGGCCCAAGTCATCCATTTTTTTATTTAATACAGTAATTGCATCCAGGATTGCATCCATAATTCTTTCTTCTTCTGCAGGTGGAGTTTCCATAGATGCACTTCCAGTTCCTTTTTTTTTCTCTTTGTCTCTCTTCATCCTCAATGCCATATTCGTCATAATGTAGATAATATTCCTGTTGACTGTTAAGTTAAGTAGCTTAATTCCTGATGACTGTGGGGACAAATCCTTTAGCACTTCCAAGGACATTCCAGTAATCCACCTGGTCCCTTGTCTTTCCCTCCGTTTTGCCAAGCTTAATAATCTTTTCTAGCACATTATCTGTTTCCATATCATACTCAAAATATGTGACTATCTGTTTGCTGATGATCATCTCAAGAACATAGGAGGAGGGGTGGCAGTTATCATCAGAGAATCTCTGAGTGGCTTTCAGGGGCCTTGCTCCACAAGTGTCTGGATGTGAGACCCTGTTTTTCAAGTTGGGTGCCCGAGAACAGTTGGGAGTGTTGCTATTGTACCAGCCTCCCTGCTGCGTAACAACCTCCCTGCCTGAGCTGCTGGAGGCCGTCTCAGGGTTGGCGGTGGAGTTCCCCAGGCTTATGGTCTTGGGGGATTTTAACCTGCCGTCCCTGGGACGTGCCTCGGAAGTGGCTCGGGAGTTCATGGCTAGCAGGGCAGCCATGGGCCTGTCCCAGATTATTCGGGACCCGACTCGAGACAGTGGACTCACTCCGGATTTGGTTTTCTTGTCAGAGCAATGGCAAAGTGACCTGAGGGGAAAGTTAGAACTATCCCCGTTGTCATGGTCAGATCACGTCCTGATATCCCTAGGATTCTCTTATGCCGCCCCACTCCGCAGGGAGGCAGGATCTATTCGATTGGTCCGCCCCCGGCGACTTATGGACCCACTGAGGTTTCAGAGGGAGCTGGGGGTAATACCCGAGGATCTGCTGCACGGTCCAGCGGAGGCATTGGCCGCAATCTGGAATAAGGAAGCGGCCGGTGCCTTGGACAGGATCGCGCCAATGCGACCTCTCCAGCCCCATTCGACCCGTCACTCCCCGTGGTTTACGGAGGAGTTGAGGGTCTTGAAGAGGGTGAAGAGACGTCTAGAGCGCCGCTGGAGAAAGACGAAGACAGAACTCGACCGAACAGAATCTAGAGCCGCTATTTGGGCCTACCTTGTGGCGGTAAGGGGCGAAACGTGATTATTTCTCCACTCTTATTGCGTCCGCAGAATGCCGTCCGACGGCCCTGTTTAAGATTACTCAATCCCTCTTAGGTAGGGTGGTAGTGACCACCCACCTGCAGGGCCGTGCGGAAGAATTTTCTGAGCATCTGCAGGATAAAATCGCTCGGATTCGGTCTAAGTTGGACTCCATGCATGGAATGCAGTCTGGGGAGATGCCGGGAGAGCGGTCTTGCCCTGTTATCTGGGAACGATTCGATCCTGTTGGACCTAAGGAAGTGGACAGGATCCTTCGAATTGTTAATTCCACATGTCATTTAGATCCCTGCCCTTCCTGGCTGGTAAAATCGGCCAGGGAGGTGAAATGTGGATGGGTTCAGGCTATGATTAACACATCCTTGTTGGAGGGGGTGGTTCCAACGGCCTTCAAGGAGGCATTGGTACACCCCCTCCTCAAGAAGCCGTCCCTGGACCCTACCATTCTGGACAATTTTCGTCCAGTCTCCCACCTTCCCTTTTTGGGAAAGGTGGTTGAGAAAGTGGTGGCATTGCAACTTCAAAGGACCCTGGATGAAGTGGATTATCTAGACCCTTTTCAGTCAGTTTTCAGAGCGGGACATGGGACGGAGACTGCATTGGTCGCGCTTACGGATGATCTCTGGCGGGAGCAGGATGGAGGTAGTGCATCCATCCTGGCTCTCTTAGATCTCTCAGCAGCTTTCGATACCATCGACCATGGTATCCTTTTGGGGCGGCTTAGGGAGTTGGGGGTGGGCGGCGTAGTTTTGCGCTCGTTCACCTCCTTCCTCCAGGGCCGCTCCCAGTCGGTGCTGATAGGAGAGGAGAGATCTGGCCCGCGACCGCTCCTATGTGGGGTGCCACAGGGGTCGGTTCTCTCTCCTCTCCTATTCAACATCTACATGAAACCGCTGGGCGAAGTCATCCGACACCATGGGATGAGGTATCATCAGTATGCGGATGATACTCAATTGTATATCTCCATCCCTGGTGAGGTAAGTGATGCAGTGTCCACCCTGTCCCAGTGCCTGGGGGCTGTGAGGGCCTGGATGGGGAACAACAGTCTTCAATTGAACCCTGGTAAGACCGAGTGGCTGTGGATTGATGGCTTAGCGTCTTCTGGGAAATTATCACCTTTGGTTCTCGATGGGGTAGCACTACCCCGTTCGGAACCGGTGCGTAATCTGGGGGTCCTTCTAGACTCACGACTCCTGCTCGAAGAGCAGGTGGCAGTCGTGGCTAGGAGGGCTTTCGTACAACTTCGGTTAGTGCGCCAGTTACGCCCATTCCTGGATCGCAACGCCCTCCATACAGTCACTCATGCTCTCGTCATCTCCCATGTAGATTATTGCAATGCGCTCTACATGGGGCTACCCTTGAAGACTATCCAGAAGCTACAGCTGGTGCAGAATGCGGCCGCGCGGGCAGTTTTGGGTGCGTCAAGATTCGCATATGTAACACCGCTGCTCCGCGAGCTGCATTGGGTGCCGGTTTGCTTCCGGGTACAATTCAAGGTGTTGGTTATCACCTTTAAAGCCCTACATGGCATGGGGCCAGAATACCTGAGGGACTGTCTTATCCCCATATTATCGACCCGCCCCACCCAGTCATTCAGAGAGGGCCTGCTACGAACCCCATCAATTAAAGAGTGTCATCTGATGGGGGCTAGGAGGCGGGCCTTCTCTGTGACAGCGCCCACTCTATGGAACATCTTGCCCCCAGAGTTGAGACAGATCTCCTCCCTCCTGACCTTTAGGAAAGAGCTGAATACCTGGGTCTGCCGCCTGGCATGGGAAGGAGGAAGGGATAGTTCCTCATGGGGGTGGCTAATCCCCTAATTTTATAACTGTCCTTCTTTTAACTATTCCATTACCATCTGGATTTTCAATTTAATTTATTTTCAATTTAATTTATTTTTATTGTATAATTGAGATTTTAAACCTTATTTTAACTTGTTTGTTGTGAACCGCCCAGAGTTCCCCATGGGCGGTTCACAACATGGGCGGTTATAGAAATTAAATAAATAAATAAATAAATAAATAAATAAATAAATAAATAAATGTAGTCCTAGGATCCCTAATATGGTGCCCATCAGTCTGCTCTTGGACATCTTCCTTGGCACCCATCAAATTTTCTGACCCTCCTGACTTTTTACCTTGGAAGTAGCCATGCCACCACAGTAGCCGTATTGTGAAGAGGCCAGGCTATGTTCTCCAAGTTCCAAATGTATCAATGTCCAAAAAGGTTAGTGACACTTCCGAGTTCTACCCAAGTATTTCAGTTACACCTGTTTCATTCCTGGTTGCTTGCTATTAGTCAGAGGCAAAGCCATGACAATGCAATATTTAATTTTACTTCTTGCTGGCAAAAGCCTCAACATCACATGTTATCCTAGCTTGGAAATCAAAACTTAATTGAGTCAGCACAACTGCATAAATGAAATCTGTCTAATACTATATATAAACAACAATGGAGAAGACCACGTTTCTTGAGTTACTATTTCTACCTCCCAGTGAGACATATTGCTACATTACCATGAAATGAAGAGGAAGAGGAAGAAGAACTTTCAATCACAACCCCAAACTGTTTGAATTAGGATGCTAGGGTGTTTTTTTTTTAATGTCAAAGCTCCTGTATCTTAATCATTTCATAACAGGCACCAATTCAGGAGACAATATTTCCCTGAGTGCCACTTTTCATGAAGGAGAAAATGTGCAAATGTTGAACTTTTATATAGTATACAGCACTAAGACTGATTATATATCCATTGCAATGTTACTTCTGAAAGTTATAATAAACCGTCTATTATTAAAAGACAAATGCAATCAATGTACATAGCTGTCACTCTAAATACAACATTGGATTTTAAATGTTAGGCAATGGACAAAACATCCAAACATAAGAAGAAAACATTGAGTATAAATGTTGTTTTATAAATTACAAATAGCCAGTTTGGAAATGGAAGATGGAGGTTTTGAAAAGGTGGAAATTCCCTTCCATCCTCCCACTCAGTTCAAGTTCTTCTCCTCTGATTTCAGTGGTCCCAACCACTCTTGCCTTCACTGGGTTTGGGGAAACAGCGCAGAACTTGTCATCTAGTTATCGCACAAAAGGTCTTCTCTTTTAGCTGTGGCTCAGATAGGTAGAGAGGCAAAAGAGGGAGATGGCAATGGGAAGAGAAGAGAAGGAAGCAGGATAGGCTTTGGTGGGAAACAGGAAGGCAGATCATAGAAGAGGCAGGCAGGAGAAAAAGGGTGGGGGGAGGAGGACCGTGGTGCACAGCTGCAATTCATCTCCACAATTTGTTGAATTTCAGCAGTGATTTAAGTTTGGCTTCCAGCATTTCATTCACAACAAGATTTGAGATGCTTATAAATTCATTTACATGCCAAAGAATAGAAGTAGTCCATAGAAGTAAGCATATTACCTAATATCATATTCTGGAACCGGCTCAGAGGAGGGCAACAACAACAGTGAGGTCACTGGAAACCACCAATTATGTATATCCTGCAGATAGAAGCACTGGGGGGGGGGAGGCAAGATGGCAAGTGTTACCATACAGTTGAAGCCCCACTGCTTTGTATATGCATTGATGTCACACACATGTACAAAGAGGCAGGGGCTTGATTGCATCTGCCATCTTAGCCTTCCCCTCCCACCCCCACTGCAGACAATCTGCCTGCAGAACTGAAAGCTGAGGCAGATGCATCCTCAGGATTTTGCTGTTTTTGTCATTTGTCTTCCCCTGTGTACACTGTTGGGCTATTGATAGCAGTCTTCAATATTGAAAGGTTTGTCTTATAGGGGAGATTGTGGATTTCCTCTTTATTGCCCCAGAGGACAGGACCAGAATCACAGAATCGAAATTACAGGAAAGGAGACTCAATTTAGATATTAGATCAGCGCTTTCCAAACTGTGTGTGGCGACACAAAAGTGTGTCGCCACACACAGTCTGGTGTGTTGCCACACAACCCGGAAGCGCTGATCATCATCAGCGCTTCCGGGTTTTCCCACGGCGACACACCAACGCCGGCGCGCAAAAACTGAAAGCGGCAGCAGCGCTTCCGGTTTTTTGCGCGCTGCCACAATGGCGGCACTTCCGGGTTTTCCCGTGGCGACACACCAACAGCGGTTGGTGCGGGAAAACTTTGGAAAGCCCTGTATTAGATATTGGGACTGGTCCAGAATGCAGCAGTGTGGGCAGTGAGGGGCATGCCTCGGTATGGCCATGTGACACCCTGCTTCACAAGCTGCACTAATTGCTAGTTTACTTCTGGGTGCGATTCAAGGTGCTGGTTATGAGCTATGAACCCTACATGGCATGAGGCCTGGTTACTTGAGGGACCGCCTGTTTCCTGTAGTGTCTGCCTAGCTAGTTTGATATGACAGAGTTGGCGCACTCCAGGTCCCTTCAATTCAGCAGTACCATCTGTTGGGACTCCCCAAACGAACCTTCTCTCCCGTGGCACCTGCCCTCTGGAATGAGGCTCCCCCTGAAAGCCAGACAGCTCCCACCTGGATGGCATTCCACCTGGAGGGCCTTAAAGACCTGGCTCTTCCCCCAGCCCTGGGCTAGGGAGGTGGGCGCCCCTTACTGGGCCTGGGCCATATGCTTTGGTGTTGCTGGCCAGATTTTCCATCTTGTTTAATGTTTTTATGTTGATGGTATATTTGTTATTTTGTTTTTTATACTGTAAGCCATCTAGAGTTTATCTGGAGTCAGGTGGTGCCTAATCAGCATCAGCATCAGCATCTGATTCAGACTGTGCAAAGAAGCAGAAGAAACAGTTGATCCAATACTCAGCTCCTGCAAGAGGATCACACAAACTGACCATAAACAACAACATAACACAGTCGCTAAAATGATTCACTGGAACATCTGTAAAAATTATCATGTGCCAGTAATGAAAAATTGGTGGAAACATATAATTGAAAAAGTAGTTGAAAATGAGCAGATTAAAATATTGTGGGATTTCCAGATACAAACTGATAAAGTCTTGGTGCATAACACACCAGATTTAACTGTGGTTGAAAAGAAGAAAGTGTGGATAATTGATGTGGCAATACCAGAGGATAATATAATAGAAGACAAAGAATTGGAGAAGATCACAAAGTACCAATCGAAGAAAATATTTGTAGCTCAGGGTTGAACTGTGGAGTCCTTGGTGCTCTCTGAGTGTTGTTGTTTTCTTGCAGACATTTGTTGAAACATCTGCAAGAAAACAACAAGGCTTAGAGAGCACCAAGGACTCCACAGATCACAAAGTATCAAGATCTGAAAATCGAAGTTGAAAGATTATGGCAGCGGTGGTCCAAGTGGTTATCAGCACACTGGGTGCCATACCAAAAAGCCTTAGACGACACTTAGAAAATCTGCACTTTGACAAAATTTTGTAATTTCCAATTACAAAAGGCCATACTGCTTGGATCCGCACATGTACTACGCCGATACGACAACCTAAGTTCTTGGGAAGAACTCAGTGCGAATGAAGGCCAACACCAGCTAAAAAACTGGCAGCTGTGATTTCTCATTTTTGTGTATAAATATTTATTTACTTACTTACTTACTTACTTACTTACTTACTTACTTACTATCCCTTTATTATTTTTACAAATAACTCAAGGCAGCAAACATACCAAATACTCTTTCCTCCTCCTATTTTCCCCACAACAGCAACCCTGTGGGGTGAGTTGGGCTTAGAGAGAGTGACTGGCCCAAGGTCACCCAGCCGGCTTTCATGCCTAAGGCGGAACTAGAACTCAGTGTCTCCTGGTTTCTAGCCCGTTGCCTTAACCACTAGACCAAACTGGCTCTCTAACAACAACAACAACAACAACAATAATAATAATAATAAAATTTCCTTGTGGTAACAGCTGTCCAACAATGAAATATGCTACCTCATGAAATGATAAGTTTCCAGTTTCCATTCACTGGAGTTCTTTAAGCAAAGCTTAAAATGCTTTAATAGATCCTGCACCAACCAGAGGGTTGGACTGAATGACTTATGTGGTCCCTTCCAGCTCTATGATTCTGTGATATTGTACTTGTTTGCAACTTAATTTTTATATACCGGCTATTATTAATTAATTATCAATCTATTAACACCACCATTTTACATGGCTGATATCAAGCCGAAGGGCTTGAGCTTAATTATCTTGAACCAAATGCAAACCAACAAAGTAATCAGAATATCACATTTGTTTCCTCCAATAAATTCTGGGGATTTCATTAATTACTTTAAAACAGGTCCCTACCCTACCAGTGCTATTTTTTTGTTGTTCAGTTACAGCATTATACATATATATATATAGTAACCAGTCTGATATTCAGAAAGGGCATTATTTAGACATAAATTTAAATAATTTTCCATTACGTTTCCAGAAACACCTACTTGAGAATTTTCTAAATTGTATTACACCGAATCTCTTAAGATTGAGCTATTCTGCACTTATCACCTCCCACTGATTTGACAAAAAAATTCCTTTTCGCAATGATGCCTTCAAAGAAATGGATTCTATTTCACATGTGCTGTATTATCATTTCAGAGCAGTGTGTCAAAAGAAAGGGTGTGTTACTCCCTCCGATACAGGGTGGTGAACCCAACTGTTCTGACTCATAATTCCCCCTCCAGCCAAACCTATTGTGACATACAGCATAAGCTGAAAAATCAAGATAGCAGCAATAAAGGAGATAAAGCTATATGGTTCTTGTAGACGCCAGTGAAGTCCTGGGTACCTTCTTCAGCACCTTCTGCCCTGTCTGGCTTGGTGTTTTTTAAGAGTTTTTTATTTTTGGTAAATGGCGAGAAGGAATACTGAAAAAATAAAAGTATTGGATAGCTACAACACAATGAGTATATGGAGAAAGACAAAGGTAAACTGGGTTGGTAGGGAACACGCTAGCAGTGGGCTCAATGAGGTGGCAAGCACTTTGTCTTCTAGCAACTTTCTGTTAGGTGATTAGATTAACACACCTTAATAGCCATTTGTGAACAAGAAAGCTTTTCTCCAATAGCAGCCGTTTTGTATTCACAATACCCTCCCAAAATGTGCTCAGCATCCAAAAAAGATGGCTTACTCCAGCAGTGAACGTTGCAGTCATTCTCGTTGTTTCGTTTATCCAGAAATCTCTCGCGGAAATCCTGCCCTCTTTTTTTTCTTCAACCTCCGTTTTTCCTTCAAGTCTTTAGTTTTATTCCCTCTTACCCCCAGATAGGAAAAGGTTTGCTTACCTTCGTTTTCTGAGTTTTACTAAATCTTCCCACCTTGTATTATTTTCCACTGCTGAAGAGTAAATTGTAATTGTTCCGATGCTATACACATTGATGATGTAATGGAGATATAATTAGTCTCAATGTTCATTTCTTTAAAATGAAAGACACTACCAAGGATAAGCTGTTGGCCATTACTTCAAATGAGTCAGGAAATGTTAGCCTTGGAGGTAGTCCAGACAAGAAGCACAACCAGGAGTACTAGCTCTATCTTTATTGTAAGGTTACATTAACAGAATCTTGCAAGTCTGAAAGTAGCCCTCCTGCCCCTCACTTTTACTCTCCCAAAAACCAAGGAGGTCCCTTCTGAGATGCTTTTGCCACTCCTCCTCTTTTGAATTCAAATTACATTTATCAGACCGTTTTCTAGCTGCAGCTCTTCCTCCTGTCTCCCAAGGTCATTCCCATATACCATTACAGGAAAAACTTGTCAGTCAGGAAAATGGGTGCTAGGTAGCCAATTGCAAAGGAGGTAAAGGAGGGGTTTTGCAAAAGGATATGTCCCATTTAGTGAGAACACCTGTAAAATGTTTTCAAAATTCCAACTGTGCCCATCAGCCCCAAATGGTTGTGAGACTCCCACTTTAAGGGGTTAGATGGGTGGAAACTAACCATAGTGGTGTTTAGGCAAGTTAGCACTGCAGCCACCTACAGTATATGGGATCTCAGTCTACAAAGTTTGCAAACTAGTGGTATAGGAGGTAAAGAAGACTGGAGCACTAAATCAATACACATTCATCCCTGTGACTTAGTCAGTGAGACTCAACACCAATCTCTGAGTAATGCTTAAAGCATTGCAGTTCTTCTCTGATTACATATGGATTTGTACATGTTAAAGAGAAAGTGTGCTTAATTGAATTCCATTGCTATCCCTTGTCATGCACCTGAAGTTACCATCCTAGAGCCCAGCCTCTCTTACTGTGCATAAGTCCTCAGAAAGACAACCAATGATAGGCAACTTTGGGGGATGTGGGTATAGGAAACTTGTAGCTTGGATTTATTGCCAGGGTTTCAACAAGAAGGATGTATGTGAAGAGATCTAAACATTTGGAAGCACTATTGAAGTGTTTTCTTTTGCTTTGTGTTATTAGTAGCTAGGTATGATGTTTAAGGATCCTTCAGCATCATACTGAAGAAAAAATACTCTCTTCCTATTACCGATAAATATTTTAGCTTCTCTTAGTGCAGATTTTTTTATTCTAAAGTAGAGCACATGTACAGAATCCCTACAGCAGTATTCCCTTTGTCTTCTGGACAGAAAGATGACATTTTCCCAGTATAATGAAAGAGTGAAGCCTCTTCACACGGAGTCCAACAGTTCAAAAACTGTTTGCTGGAGAATGGAGATCTAAGCAGGAGGGAGAAAAGCCCAATTGGCTGATACAAATTAAGTCTCATCAAACTTTAAAAAATCAAAAGCACTGCTGAATTAATGCTTTTTTTAAAAAATCTCAAAACTGTATGTTATCGTAGATTTGTGTGAATTGATCTGGATTTCTTCTTCTTTTAATGTTCATTACATTACTGTTGTTCCTAACAATGACAATGTGAAGTTTTGCACACTCAGCAAGCTGCCACAAGTATACAAGCGTCACTACAGGGGGGAAACTGGTTTAAAATGCTCCTGTAGCTCTTTGGATCACATTTTTCTACAAAGCAAGGGAGCCACTAAAACATCTTGCGTGACCGAAACAATGAGTTTTCTCTGGTTCCCTGGGGTATGCTGAGATGCTTGTTTTCACATCCTTTATTCAACTCAGGGCTTCCTAAATGACAATTCACTCAAATGACAAATTCTTGGTTCGAAACACTGACTCAACAGCAAAGTAGTCATGTTGTGTTTCCACCACTACAACCAGCCCAAATCGGCAATCATATAACTTTCACAGAATTTTGTGCACATGCAAATAGCAATGTTGCCAAAGCCAAATGGTGACAGCTCAGCTCACAGGAATTTGTGAAAATGAAAGATGTCTGGCACCTTCCCATTCTGTTTGTATTCTCACCCTGCCCCCCCAATCAAAATCTATTAATCAGAAACATTGGAAATAAAAATACTGGGTGTGATACCAATCACACAGAAACTGCCCAGCAAAATCCAGAAACTAAAAGAAGCTCGTTTGAAAAGCTCCAACATTCACTTTTCTACAACCAACACGTAGCTCCAAATTTAAACTACTGGCTCCGTCTAGAGGAAGCTTTGTGTCAATACATTCAGCCAAAATGAAGAGCTGCCTCCTACAGAGAGCTGGATTTCCAATACTTTGTCACACTCTAGTTATCATAGGAAAAAGGATGTGTTGTTAGGGTTCCAACTAAATATGCCAATCAAATGTTAATACTTAGTTACATCTGTCTCTACCAGTCTAGGACAGGGTTTCTCAGCCAGGGTTCCGTGGAACCCTAGGGTTCCGCGAGAGGTCACTAGGGGTTCCCTGGGAGATCACAATTTATTTAAAAATTTATTTCAAATTCGGGTAACTTCACATTAAAGAGGTAAGCTTCATTCTTTATTTTTAGTTTAAGAACACTGTTAATGCACATATACAGGCCTACACATGAAAACAAATATAATGTCGTAACTTCTGGCCTATATTTGAGCCTGAATGTTCAGGGGTTCCCCAAGGCCTGAAAAATATTTCAAAGGTTCCTCCAGGGTCAAAAGGTTGAGAAAGGCTGGTCAAGATAATCAAGACACTGGTGATAGGGATAGGCAAGTGGGAACAGGATTGTCTATAGCTAAAGCAACTTCCTTCCCCCCCACCCCCACCCCCTTCTATTTGTTGGACTACAACTTCCTCTTCAGACAGTGTGATCATTAGCCATAACATCTGTTGATAACAGAAGTTGTAAGGTAACACAACCGGCAGTTTAAGAGGGTTGAATTTCTACTTAAGACTAGGGAAAGACTAGGACAGAGTTATGGAAAAGTGCAATGTTAAAAAACAACTTCTGGCAACTCCAGTCAATATGGCCAGTGCTGTGGAATGCTGGGAGTTGTAATTCGGCAACATTTAGAAAACAACATGTTGCTCATCCATAGACAACTTCTGATTGGATGCATTCAGCCACTGCTTCAAACTTTATGTGTACAGGTTAAATCCTTGTAAATCTGTGTCTTACTCAGCAGCTTGAGGGATTTTATTTTTTGCATAGCCAAAGCCAAAATGTATCTGTGACTACTGAAGTACAGGCTACTGAAGTCCTTTGCTATTCTGCCCAATGAGACACAGGCTCTTATCTGGGAGACCCACAAAATGCAACAAGGTTTTATTCTAAACAGGCATGGCCAGAGCTGCAGTTACAGGGGCTGTGCTGGAAACTTTTACATGTGCAAAAGCATGCACATATGTCGATAACAATAAAGCTTCTGTAAGGGTTAGCTTAACCAACGCCATTCTGCTTTTGAAAACTGCTTGCGAAAGGGAATTAGGTGAAAGGGGACTAGAGATTAGATAACGCAGGGCACGGAGACGCTCTGTCTCTAGGAGAGAGTTTGTTTATGCTTTCTTATTGCTAGCAATGCAGCTTTAGAAACCTTGCACTCTCTCTAGGACAGAGCTTTCCAAACTGTGTCGCAACACAAAAGTGTGTCGCCACACCACCCGGAAGCAGCGGTGCACGCATGCACGGCGGCAGCGGCGCGGGATCAGTTAGCGGAGGCTGCCGCCGCCATGCACACGCTGCCGCACACACACCCATGCCGCCGTGTGCGCGCGCCGCCGCCGCCACTGGTGTGTTGCCAGCGGCGGCACTTTGGAAAGCCCTGCTCTAGGAGAAGAGGTCACTATGCTTTCTTACTGTACCTGGGAAACCTATATAAGTGTTGAAGTTGCAATGTGTGAGTGTGTATCTCTTCCCAGACATTCACTGCCATGATGTCTGCAGAGATTTCACCCAGCTTTGCTTGGCCAAATAAATGCTGTTATTTTAATCTCCAAGCCTCGACTCAAGACAGTGTAAGCCAGGGACCTTACACTTCTTTTCAGGGGACGTGTAATTCTCATAGCAGAAACTGTCCAGCCAGCCTTGTATACATGGCAGTAACACATATAAACACAAAAGCAAACGTTGATGTATTAGGTGTCTTTAATCCAAAATGAGGGAAAGCAGGAAAGCAGACCAAATCCTCTTGTTAGCAATAAGACACCAAAACAAATGGAGCATTTTTTTACAAATTAAAATTCCTTACAGTGTCTAAAATGTCACTAAAAACTAAAGTTTTCTTTTCAAATGGAAAGGAAAGCAAGTTTGTGTTTTTTTAAAAAAAAATTAAAATACCAATAAAACAAACGTGGCAAAAGATACCCATTCATGGTAGGATATACTGAAAAAACCAGAAAAATTGACCATCAGGAAAATGAGGCAAACTTGTACACAAAGATTTTTCCCTCTATGAGATAGAGTAAGAATCAGAGGAACTCTCAATTTTAAACACATGTGCCCAAGAAAAAAAGATAATCCCAGCTGAAGTCTGCAAACCATGTAGATCCACCCCATCTTCTTCAAAATAAAATTGTGGCCCTTTGGTTTTCTAAGCAGAACTCACATCATCATCATCATCATCATCACCACATATTTGTGCCATGTGGTCAACTACTACTACCTACAAAAGTTAAGGTATTCATCCAACAAAAAGCTAATTTTTATGCATTTCTCCTCACACTTTTATTTTTTACATCATTAGGGCAGGGACAGGCTCCACCCTACATGAATTTGAAGCTATGCTTCCATGGGATGCATATCTCGAATTTAAGCAGCCAGTCCAAAGAGTTGCGGGTTCCTAGTAATTTTTTTTAAAGGACCACTATGAGCAGCTACAAGATGCAGCAGCATGAGATCTTTTAAACTGAATTCAGTTTAACACTGAATGAGATGATGGTGGAAACTGGGCAACAGGAGATTGGTACACTGCTCCAGGATCAGCTAATGAAGAGATCAGTTTTCAGTCAACCAGCAAACGCCTTCTTTCTGTCATACCACCTAAATACCCTGAGATCATAATTGACTTCTGAGTGCATCATGGATCCCACCATTACCCCTCAGAAATTCAAGTTAAACTACAAAAAGTGGGGACCTTCCTCCTTATACTAAACATCCTACTACAGTATTATATATGACCTACTAAATCACAAGCAAAGGGTAAATACTCCTGTGCATACCAGTGAGTGAGAGAAAGAGAGAAGGCTTCCAGTTTAAGATGAAATCTTATACTTGGGACAGTTGATCAATAACTTTTAAGGTTACAAACTGAGGTCTTTCCAAGGTGCAAAAACAAGAGAACAGTTCTTGGTGTTAAATGAAGACAAAAAATCAACAATGCCTTTGTTTCAGATGGCACTTCTTCAATAGCCCAGAATCTCCTTTGAAACAAACCAAAAGCCTTTATCACAAAACAAAACAAAACAAAACAAAACAAAACAAAACAAAACAAAACAAAACAAAACAAAACAAAACAAAACAAAACAAAACAAAACAAAACAGCATAATACTTTGCACAGGACTCTGTTGGGATTTCAATTCTACAGTAATTTTAAAAATATAGATATATATATATTATTATTATTATTATTAACCCTTAAAAGGTGATCACAGGAATTTCAGTGTTTCTGGGAGACGGGGGAATACCAGGGGAGATTTTACCAATTAAAATCCAATTATCAGAATCTTTTTCCTACCAGACCATAAGAAAAAAATTAAAAATAATAAAAGGATGTATTGTACAGCAGCTGTCTCCTGCCTCAGCCTAGAAAGGTCAGAAACATGAAGGACAGCTAGAAAAAGTAACTAGTCTGATATAAAGAGCTGAATTCCATGTGTTTGATAGGACAGTCTTGTTTCCAATTGGTTTTAAAAATATATAGATATCGTTATTGCTTTCACAACCATCAGGCCTGGCTCTGCTGGATTCTCAGTGAGGGAGGGCTGCAGGTTCAGAAGGGTTTGCTTTCTTCCGTCTCTTCATGAGCAATGGGTTAGAGGAGTCTTCAATTTTCTTTATTTTAATCTGTTCATAATCTACCCTCATAGTGGCCAAGGCACTTGTCATCTCCTCCTAAATTGGGGGTAAAGAGGAAACAGAGTTACAGCTAATTAGCAACAGAGAACCTGGGATGAAGCCTCAGCAAATTTAGAGAAGATGCTGGAGGTCTCATAAGAATAAATCAGCATGCATAGATGATAAGGAACACTTCACCCCCTAGAGAGATCCCACTCTACCTTTTGAGGTTTCACATGCAAACTTCCAATTATTTTCAATGTTGGCTTCTTACAATACTATTAACCTCTGTTCCAAATTAAATAACTGCAGCCCAAATAACTTTTTCCTGCTTTCCCATTAACGGTTTGGTCTAGTGGTTAAGGTGCTGGGCTAGAAACCAGGAGACTGAGAGTTCTGGTTCTGCCTTAGGCATGAAAGCCGGCTGGGTGACCTTGGGCCAGTCACTCTCTCTCAGCCCAACTCACTTCACAGGGTTGCTGTTGTGTGGAAAATAGGAGGAGGAAGGAGTGTTAGGTATGTTCGCCGCCTTGAGTTATTTGTAAAAATAATAAAGGCGGGATGGATGGATGGATGGATGGATGGATGGATGGATGGATGGATGATAGACAGACAGACAGACAGACAGACAGACAGACAGACAGACAGACAGACAGACAGACAATAAATAAATACTTTATACTAACTGTATAGCAAGACAGAGGTTAAAGTCTGGGGCTCTCGGTGACCAGCCATCCCTTGTATTTTATTCCCAATAATAGCTGGTACCAAACATGATAAAAGTGTGAGTCTACTGCAGACTCAACCCAGTGCCCCCCAGATGAGTCTGGTTTACAACCCCTGAAATGCTCTTTCAAGAGTGCCATGTTGGGGAAAGATCTCTTTGTTCAATCTTTTAGCAGATTTAAACTTTTCTAGTCTAAGACTGAAAGATAGGGGGGGGGGTTGTCCTTCACTTTGTATTTTGTCTATGCATACTCTTTATCCTTACATTATATATGACATACAGAATGCAGGAACTTACCTTGACATCCTCCCAAAGGTCTTTCTCTTCTTTCAAAACTCTACTAGTATGCAGAGGTGTCTGCGGCACTTGCATTGACTGCTATGGAGGGAAACAAATAGAAAATTAGTCTACGCTCAGATGTTCCTACCTTAGGCAGCTAATATCTACTTCCCATAAACAACAACTGAGCTCTTACCATGATCCATGGATGATTCATGAACTCTGTTATAGTCATCCGCTGGGTAGGGTCTGTTTTCAGCAAATTTCGAATCAACTGTTTGACTGAAGGAAGAAAACACCAGAAACATTATCAATACAATGTACATTATGCTCTTTCATACACATGATGATGGTCATGATTTCAAGAGGATACAATTTTATCCTGCAGCCCGAGAGATATAGCACTGCAACCTGAAGTATATGTGCAGTTCTTCATCTTCCACTGGTCTCAGGCTGGTCTGACTATCTGAGGATATCACCACAGTAAATATAGTGTAAGCCAGTTCCCCCCCAATGGTGTAAGCCAGTTCCCCCCAACCTGGCACCTTCCAGATCTGATGGACTACAACTCCCATTATCCATTCCAATCACTGGCAGGTAATTATGAGAATTACAGTCTAACACGTCTGGAAAGGCCACGTTGGGAAAATATAAGCTACACAATTTACATACCATGAAACAGCAAATAACAATATTTTTAATGAGGAATGCCTCATTGTTATTTTTTTAAAGAAAAGAAAAATCAAAAGAATACTGAAATAAAATATGTCTTAGAAATACTTTTTATTTTCCTTTCCATTTAAGATGTAAATTAAAACTTTCACTGGGATGCATATGCCAGTATGTTTTATCAAAATCTGGAATGACAGTCGTTAAAGAAAGTCTTGGAGACACATTCAGTCTGTTTTGATATTTTGTCGGTTGTACTGAGTGCTGAAAATCACAAGTACGTGAAGAAAAGGTAGTAGGACCTTTAATGCCTGCTTTCTTAAAAACTCATGTTCCCTATGAACTTTCATTCAAAATTCTTCTAGTAATGATTTCTTATCCAGTTGTTTCAATATAGCACTTGAGGAGAAATCTACGAACATCTCCTCTTCTTTTAAAAATAGGGTATATGAATGAATACAAAACACACAAAAAGTTTTCTTGGGTCATGGGCAGATCGTGGAACACCTTTAAGTTTTCAAAGATAAAAAAAATTCTAGACAGTTTCTCCTATGTTCCTTTATTCTTTTTCTCATTCATGCTGGGATCATATCCAAAGTATGGGTTTGAAACTCATTAGTCTCATTCATGTCTGTTTGTTTGTTTTCCAAAAGAGAACAATAGCTGCAGTTCACAATTACATTTACCTTCTTCTGATACTTCAGACCATTCTGGGTTTGGAAATTCATATTGACCCATCCTGATCCTTTTCTTCATCCCTGGAGAAATGGCCAGACCATGGTTGGAATAGAAAGGGGGGTAGCCACACAGTCTACACAAAACAAGAGAGAAAATATTTTGCACCAGTCACCTTCAAGGGCAGCCAACAAAACATCTAACTGGGAGATTGCCAGAGTGTGAATTACTATGGTCAGGTTATTCCTTCCAAGAAAGCTGATGGGTCACTTGGGGCTTGAGTGATAGAGATGAATGCAGGAGAACAGGGAGGGTGCACTGTGCTCCTTCATTCTGAAGGCCTCATAGAGTATTTGATGATAGAGGTCCCATATTCATACTGAGTTCACATGAATGAAAAGAGTAAAGTGTCCTATCCCTCATGACCTCAAAATTAAACCTAGGGGGAGGCAGCAGTGTTAATCAGGATCACTAGAGGAGCAGGAAAAGGCTTTAATCACATCTCTCCCCTTAATTTAGTAATCCTGATATAGATTGTGCTGGGAAGATTAAATTCAAGAATAAATTCCCACAGACAATCTCTTCACCAGCACTATCATATTCCCAGTAGCTCATTAGACAGTGTTTTGCAGCTACCAGTGGATTTGTGGGCTAAAAGAAGCCTAATTCACTGAGGAAGTGACAGTAATGGCAGCTGTTTATGATAGGCTGCAGACAGCAGTGATCTCTTGCCATTATCATCTTTTATTGAGTATTCACAAGAATACTTGTGTCCTTACCTGTTATAATGGCCCTTTCCCTTTGTTTGGGTAATACATAAAAACAGAATTCTGGAAAATTTACATGGTGAAAAAGGGTACCCTCTCTGAATTGGTTGTCTTAGGTTATTGAAAGTTAAGGCCTTGTGTTCACTCCAGGGGGTGGGGGGTGGAGAAATGGTTAGAAAAAATATTTAAATGATCTTGAAACCTCATAGCATTTTTCCCCAGATTTGTGATTATGAAGGAAATTCAAGTATTATTTATTAAGAAATTTGGCATAAGAAAGCAGTATTTTGTATGACAGCATTTGAAACAATTTGGCTTAGCAAGTACAGCTGAGATATTTTTACTTTCCAAATACTCCCTTAGATTCTAATGAATTATGGGGCTGAATTTTATCACAGTCCTTGGCTGTTAGAGTCAAGGGTCCATAAATATTGGCTTGTCCCAAAAAACATACCAAAAGTAGCAGGCACCAGGACACTATCTCTTTCCTTGTTTTTGATCTGCTGTTCCTCAGAATTCAAGGACAAGCAACTGCTCTTTGCTCTAGCTACATTTCTGGCTCTTGAGAATAAAGTATGGATTATCCTCATCGTTGCTCTGAGCTGTAGAAACGTGATGCAACTGGGAGAGAATTCCTGCCCCTCTCTTCAGCTTCAAAGGTGAATTAAATTTTTTTGCACAGTAGTACTGGCAATTCAGCACTCTAATGACAAGACCCAGCATTCCTCTTCAGAGCTGACAGGGAAGTCTGAGGCTTATGCTGGCCATTGGTTGCCAAAATACTTAGAAAACCTTTACAGCCCAGTGTGAAAATAATAAACTCTACCTCCACTTCCCCTTCACTTATTGAAACTGGAGAGGAAGGTTGTGTTTGTTTTTGTCTGTCTGTCTGTCTGTCTGTCTGTCTGTCTGTCTGTTTTTGCATTTTTCATATTTGCTCTTTAGCTCAAATGCTGTCTTGATAACTAGCAAAAAAATCAACCATGATGGTACAAAATTGCTTAGATATTTAAATGTCAAGATCAGCTTTTGAAATGGAGCTTGGAAACATTGCTGATGCCCTTGTACCCAAGTCTCATGAATCGCTGTTTTCTAGAATGAAAATATAAGTAACAATACTGGGAAATGCAATCTTTCCATGCTATCTTAGAATTAGGTTCTATCAATATTTCCATTTTGACAGCCTGCTATCTCACCCCCCCCCCCAAATAAGCTGAGCTTGCAAGCATATCCTGTACATCTTCTTTAGTGCTTACAGATAATAATCTTGAACTGCATACTTGATTTTAAAAATCTAATATATTGCAGGACCTGTTTATGGGTTCAATAAAATCAAGAACATATAGGGCATAAAATTCAAAGTAATTAACCGTGCTAAACAGCAGAGCTCAAGCAAGTCAGTTTACTTACAAAATATACATGATGACACCAAGGGACCACATATCACAGGATTTGTCATATTTCTCTGGGCCTAATACTTCTGGAGCTAAAGGAGAAGAGAAACAGAGATTTAACTGAATGTGGAAGCTCACAGCAGTCTCTATTCTGCTGAGGCCTCCAAGCACTGAAGCAAGATCCTAATACTTTTTGAGAGATGGAAGAAGACAGAGAGCAGAAAGATGTGTCATAGGAAAGAGCAGCTATACTGCATGTGTGGTAGGTAATTATTTTGTCATCTACAAAAGGTGAGTAAGCACTCCTCCTCTGGTAGCCTGAAACAGTTTCCTTGGCTTGATGAGTAAATTTCTCCTCACAACAGAGAAGATGGACCAAGTAGAAAGTCAAATATAAAAATGAAGGAGAAGGATGGAGGGCTCTCCAGAACTTTTGACAATCAGAGAGCAAGCCAGGGGTCTTTGAGGAGAAAGATCTGGGTGTCTTTCACCACCTTTTTATAACTGAAGCTGAAAGATTAAGAAAGGAGGTGGGAACGTTGGAGAAAGGAATGTCTCAGTCGTTTACTGCCTCGTGTGGGAGGATATTTTGCCTTTGCAGTCCATAGCTCTGAAAGCTGGACACAAGCTCAGAACACCCTTTTTGTCGACACAGTCGATGGCCAGCAGAAAATGGCTAGCAAACACAGCAGTAGATAGCCAGGCTGTGCTTTAAGAGAACAAGGAGCATGCTAATTGTGAAGAAAAGACTGACATGGAAAGCCCATGTCATGGACTTAGAAACTTAACCTTCTTTTTTTCCTTAAGAAAGCAAGCTTGTTTTAACTGGACTCTGCAAAGTAGGATTTCGACATACTACTCCTCATATTGGGAAGCAAGAATGTCCAAAAAAATTAGATAGTCATCCTAGGTGGAATAAACTAGTTGAAAGCCATCTTCTGGATGTGCAAGTAAATCTGGCTCAGAAGGTTCAATTCTGCATAAACAATCCATGTTGAAAACAGAAATTCAAACATCAGAAGCATGCTTGTTTGCCCAATCAGCTATTGGTAAAATTAGATGGATTAAATCTACTGATGGATTGTTTTATTTATTTATTTTATTTATTTATCTTATTTATACCCCGCCTATCCCCTCCCTAATGTTTTGCCCATTTTTGCAGGCCAAAGGACATACTTGGCCTTTGGGTAGCATACTGGCAACCTCACTCCAAACATTAGGTGTACCCAGAATAAATAAATAAGTAGAGCAGGACAATAGTCAGATTTGATTTCATTCTGCTCACATTTAGATGTGCTGTAATTAAAATTAAAGGGTGTTACTTAATTTTCACTAATATTAGTACATTCCATATAGTTAATATGTTTCTGTTTTATAATGCCACTTTTAAAGCAGCTAATTTTATAATGCCCTGGCAACTTTTAAAGCAGCTACTTCCACAACTTTCAAGGAATGCAGAGATACTTTGCTGCCACCCAATGGTTGCCTGGAGATTTGCAGCCTAAATATAGTAACGCTCGAAATTATGAATCAAATCCTATAAAATGCTGTGTTGCTTTCTTGAACGTCTTGATTCTTGTTCCATCCCAGTTATTTTCAGAACTCAAGAGCAATGTGCATGCTCTTCACCTGAACTTTACCATCACTGTCTCTCTGAAAAGATAATGGTAGAGGCTTTGAATCATATTTCAATCATTTTCCAGAATCTCTATCTTTGTTTTTTCCTTAAGATCTTCTGGTGGTGGTGGTGGTGGTGGTGGTGGTGATGATGATAATAATCTTTCTATTTCTTTACTGGAACTTTGGAATGGAGAAATCCTATTTGTAGCAGACCATCACCATCTTGTGGTCTGCTTGGAGCATTGCATTGTCTATTGCATTCTCTTTCTGTAATCAAGCTGCTCTTGACCTGTAATGTGAACAACTTTTTAATTCCCCCTTTTCAGCTTTGAATATTTATTTTTTAATATTTAAAGATGAAATGTTATTTTTACATTTTCTTTTTACTTTTTTAAAAAATAAAGTTTGATTTTATTTAAAAAAAAGAAAAGATAATGGTAGAGGCCTGTAAGACTCGATCTCAGGAGGAGATCGTGTTCACAAATTACCCACATAGTAAGTTTACTTACCCACATAGTATGGTGTGTAGCACGGTGTAGCTAGGGAGTTATGCGTGGTGGTTTCTTTAGCAAAGCCAAAGTCTGTAAGTTTTAACACAGCATTAAGCCTTTTTGAGGTATATAGAAGGTTTTCTGGCTAAAAGACACAAAAAGGAAAAATCCTTACTCAAAGGCTACATTCTATAGCACCTTCTAAAACTTGCTCCAATCATAGTAAGTTAAAAAAGAGCCCACCACATAGAATAATTTGACTTGTGCTTATGCTATTTCCCTTTGTAACTTCATTCAAAATAATTCCTAGAATTTAATTATTTATTTAATAAATTTATATGGCCACCGATCTCCGATGTGATTTACCAAGAGTATGAAAGAGAGTGAAGACCAAAATGCTCAAAAAGTTACAGGTCGGTGGGCAGATAGGTATTAGCCATTTTTGTTCCTTTTAAAGTTAGGTAAATTAATTTAAATGTAAACAAACTAATTGTATGATATTATATAAAGTTAAATCATGGAATAGTCTATGACTGATGAATATTCAAGGAAAAATCTTCCCTTTTCTTCTTTTCTTTTTGCTCTTGCTTTTAGAATGCCGGAGAAAGACTCATATTTGTAATGATGGGAAACTACACAGTATATGCATCTAGAGCTGTGCTCTCATTATTCCCGTCTGATGATCCCATGCTACTCATAGGATCCAATGTTAGGCATGGAAGTAGCTACCCCTTTTTCATAATGTTAAAGCCTGTGTGCTCATATAACAAGAACACCTTCAACAGAAGAACACTAACTCTTTGCATTCTTTAGTGTAGTCCTAGGCCAAAATACAAACTGAAATATAATTGATATAAAACACAGATTAATAGGGGAAATGACCATAATAAAATAATTAATCAGTATTCATATGCTTAAAAAAAAACCCTTATCACAAGATTCACATGACTAATTCAGAGAGACTCCAACTTGACCGCACTACATTTGAATAAACGAGGACTTTGATTTCCTGGGGAGGACATTCCGCCGAGGAGGAAAAGTTTGCCTTTCCATAGAACAAATAAGGAAGGGTGTTTATCCAGGTTAGAGGCAGGTAGTCTGCAGCCTCAAAGCCTTTTCTTCCCCAGATCCTAGAGCTACTTCTGCCAAAGGTGCACAAAATGGGTAACACGGGTTTCGGCCATTTTGAGAGGGGAAATATCAAAATCAGTGGTGAAATCCCTAAAATAGGCTTAATATAGTTTTAAAAACAACCCCCAACTCCCTGGATAGCCCTGGCTACTATCTGGACTTCTTTGACAACGCCTGCCCCCCGGACACCCCTGAGAACCCCCACCCAAATAATAGGCTCAGCCAAGGCAGGGAGAGATTGGCAATTTTATATAACAAATGCCAAGCTAGATCAGATTGAGGGTCTCTCTGTCCCAGCAATCCATTCCATTCCCACTTTGGTCAATCAGATGCATGTGAGAAGCTCATGGCAACAGGCACTGGGAGGTTTATTGACTCTCATAATTGATGTAATATGTAGTTATCATGAGTGGTAACAATAGTTAACTTTCAGCTAATTTTAAACTCAAAGGAACAGAAATGGGCAGGCATTATTTCAAATATTGATTTTCTTGTGATATTTTCCCTGGGTACATTGGTCCATTTGAGGAGGCTAAGTGCAAGCATAATAATTTCTATCTGTATGTATAGATAACCTGGATTGTTTCCTATTGATCTGTGGGATGTCAGATTTTACTAGCATGCATGGAAACAATTAGGGGCATTCTTTGGTGGGGGTCAAAAGTTAACTCCCCCCCAAACCCCCCACCCCCAATCATTCCAGTCTGGCTCAGCCCTGTCACATTAATTATTTAGTTTGAAACAAAAAAAATCATATAGGTTCAAGCATCCTGCATAAGATAAAGCCTCATTTTCTTGTGGGGATAAATGCGTTTAAGAAAGAAGCTTTGGACATTATCAGTTATATTGCATTTAAAAAGGTAAAGGTTCCCCCTGCACATTTGTGCAGTTGTGTCCGACTCTAGGGGCCGGTGCTCATCTCCGTTTGTTAGCCGAAGAGCCAACGTTGTCCGAAGACGCTTCCACGGTCATGTGGCCGCATGACGCACACAGAACGCTGTTACCTACCCACCGAAGTGGTACCTATTCATCTACTTGCATTTGCATGCTTTCGAATTGCTAGGTTGGCAAGAGCTGGAGCTAGTGCGGGAATTAAATCTCACTCCGCACGCAGGGCTAGGGATTCGAACCTCCGAACTTGCGATCTTCCGATCGACAAGCCTGGCATCTTACCCGCTGAGCCACCACGCCCCTCTCTTTTTATATTTTATATTGCATAGGCCAAGGGTCAGAAATGGCGGCTCGCGAGCCAAATGCGGCTCTTTGGCCCCTTGAGTGTGGCTCTTCCGCAGGCAGGCGTGGCGGGCGTGGCGCGGCAGCGAGTGTGGCGGGGCAGGCGTGGCAGCGGGCATGGTGTGCGTTGCTGTGGGCATACCCCTGGCAACCTGGCAGCCGTCTCCGGCAGCCATCTTGACGACGGGCAGGGCTTTCCAAACTGTGTGTCGCATGACAAGCCGGAAGCGCTGAAGGGAGTGGAAATTCTCCGCGCCAATCAGCTGTGCGTCGGGAAGCCCGGCAGCCTGCCCGCGCGATTTTTGCCTCCCTGCCGGAACCAAGGGCATTTTCGGGGTCCCCGGAGCCTGCCCTTTCAAAGGGGCACTGCTGCCCGAGCTGCAGTGCTGCCCCTTCGAAAGGGCAGGCTCCGGGGACCCCGAAAATGCCCTCAGTTTAGGCAGGGAGGCTGCGCTCAAGCTGCCTCAGCTGTTCTGCGGGGAGAATTGCCACCCCAGGGCAGCGTGTGCATGTGGAGAGGGGAGGTTTCTGCCTCCCTGCCGGAACCGAGGGCATTTTCGGGGTCCCCGGAGCCTGCCCTTTCGAAGGGGCACTGCTGCCCGAGCTGCAGTGCTGCCCCTTCGAAAGGGCAGGCTCCGGGGACCCCGAAAATGCCCTCGGTTCCGGCAGGGAGGCAGAAACCTCCCCTCTCCACATGCACACGCTGCCCTGGGGTGGAAATTCTCCCCGCAGAACAGCTGAGGCAGCTTGGCGCAGCCTCCCTGCCTAAACTGAGGGCATTTTCGGGGTCCCCGGAGCCTGCCCTTTCGAAGGGGCAGCCGTTGCCGCCGCAGCGACAACCTGGAAGCGCCGCCGCCGAAGCAGTCGAGCGTCTCTTTCCCTTCTTCTTCCAAACCTCCCCCGCCCCCTTCCACGCGATTGGCTCCCGCCCGCAAACCCCGCCCCCTTCCACGCGATTGGCCTGCGCCCGCAAACCCCGCCCCCTGGCTCTCGAGCACTTCAAAATGTGCACGAGCATGTCAAAATGGCTCCCGGCAAAAAAAGTTTGCCGACCCCTGGCATAGGCCAAAGATAACACATACCTTAACATCCCGGTGTGCAATGTTGATTGAGTGTAAATACTGGATGGCTTCTCCAATACTTTTCATGATTTCAGAAGCCTCTGAAGAAGATGAGAGAGAAAGACGATTTTTCTCAGTAGCTAAACAGGCAAAACACCACATCTCAATTAAAGAGCACAAGGACATTGCATTACTTTATTAGGTTAAGATTCAGAGCATAATTAAATGTAACATGGCTACAACTTGCAAACTGTACGTTTATGTTACAGTTCTCTCTTCCCTTCCATAACATAGTTCTTCTGTCCTAATGTTATAAAACTACTTGTTTCCTAACTGTTGTTCACATCATAGGCCACGATAGACAGAGGAATGTTCCTTACAATGTCAAATTTAAGGGACTGGTTTAAAGGATCTGAAATCAACAACAGATTTACATCCCACCCAAAATACCATCTCACGGCTTACCTCTTCAATTCTATTTTAGGATACCAACCATGACATTCAGGCTGGAAAACTACTGTATGTTCAACACTTGTCCAGAATCACAATGATTTAATCATTTTTTAAAATCTTGTCTTGAGATTGTTAAGCCAAAAGTTCTCACATCCCAAACATGAAGATGATGTTAAGGGAGACTCTGATGGACATTACTGGGGCAATGGGGCTGTAGAACAAAATTTCTCATAGCCAGCTTTTCAAATGACATGCTACTTGTGGGAGTTGTGGAAACTATAATCCAGAACTTCTGGAGAGTGCTAGTTTAGAGAAGGGTGCTTAAGTTGTTCAAAGGACAAGCCCATTTCTGATTTTACCAGCAGAAGCCACCAGTCACTGACTATTGTTTTTCCTTCTACCTGCTGTGGCAGCAGGGGCAGAGATTTCCTTGGAGGCCGATGGATACACTTTTCTTCCTTGATAAGCTGTCATAATGTTGTCCTGGGGGAGTGTTCCTCAACCTCAGCCCCTTTAAGATTGTGGGATTTGACATCCACTCATCTTAAAGTTGCTGAGGTTGAGAAACACTGTTGTAGGGTTTTTCGAAGCAGAAAGGGGAATAATGGCTGACCATCAGTCAGGACCTTAATTTATGGGTGGAGTTAGCAAGCAGTTTTCAAGAATTCTACAACAATGAGTGCAGCCACAGGTGGTGGTGGTGGCCAGTTTAAAAAGTTAAATTAAAAAGACCTATACTGTTGCCACCATGAAATATAAGCATCCTTCAACCTTTCAAGAAATCTTGTTCACTTTGTAAAAAGTCACTGACATTGCTATCTATAAATAGGAGGGCACAATTCAAGACTAATGAAGGAGTTAGGTTAATACAGTTTTGTGAAGAAAGTTCTTTATTCATTGCCAACACCAGCTTGAACCAACAGAATTGCAAACTTTACTTTGGGAATCATCAGAAAGACTACATCAAATATACTACATAACAGGAAATCTAGATACAGATTATGGAAAAGACTATGAATTACTGACATGGGTTAATTACTGATGTGGGTAGGTGTCCCAGCAAGATGTGACCTGGAGAACAAACAGACGAATATTAAGGTAAGAAACAGGTACTTAACTAATACAAAAGAATAGCTGAGGAAATATGAGAATAGATAAGAAATACAGTACTGTAAAAAAAAAACTGGAAAATATTCATAAGATTTCAGAGAGAAAATGATCCAAGTGGCTTTTAGAGCAAGGGATCAAGACAGAATATTAAAGTCTGAAGCCACAGGAATGCTCAACAGTTGAAAGCAGACCTTTAACATCAAGCAAGAAAAGGCAAACAAAAAACCCCCCTCAAGAATGTAAAAAATATATTTCTTCACAGATAGATAGATAGATAGATAGATAGATAGATAGATAGATAGATAGATAGATAGATAGATAGCAGGACATTTCAAGAGTGATGATAGATGAGAAGTCATAGAGAAAAAGACTATAATGAAATGCTTTACCGACAGGATTATAGGATGATAAAAACGTTTGTAAAGAGAGAAGATATTCAGGTACAGTCTCCACTAGAAAGTAACAGGCAATAGACTGTCAAATAGGAAAACACCAGGTACAGATGAAACCTACAGGAAAAGTGAGAGTTAAAGTGCTAATAACTCTATGTCAACAAATATGGAACAAAACTGTGTAACCTAGAGATTTGGAAAAAAATCAGTGCAGATATATTTATACTAAAGAAAGCAGAAGCAAGAAAATGTGCAAGTACTGAACTATTGCACTAATTCAAGATTAGAAGTATACAAGAGAGACAAATGTCAAATGAAGAGAAGTTTCACACAAGGCAGGGGGAAAGATAGTTAAAATAAAATTGATAACGAAGAACAAATGGAGGATATTTCCCTTTTCTTTAATGATACAGCAATACCTTTGATTGTGTTTATCAAGCCAGAATGTGGAATATATTAAAGCTACTGGGTGTGTCCAAACACCTGATTATTACAATGAATGGAAAGCTGGTGCAGGAACTGAATCTGGAGAAACAGAGTAATTCAGAATAAAAAGGATATGAGACAAGGATGTATATTGTCACCATATATATTTTAACTTCTACAGTGAATATGTTATAGGAATAGCAGAATTGGAAAGAGTAACTGCTGGAATCAAAACTGGAGGCTGAAACACTAACAATCTGAGATGTGCAGACAATATCAATTTGTTAGCAGAAAGTAAAGAAGACTCAGAAGACCTCATTATGAAATTAAAAATGTAAAGTAAAAAATATATTAATGTTAAATATTAAAAAGACAACGATGTTGTCAACAGCATGCTCAATGAACTTACAGTTGATGGTCAAGAAGTGAAATAGTTTTGTTTTCTTGGGCTTAGATAAAGATGGGCAGTGTGCTGGAGAAGTAAAGAAGAGATTGGTCCTATGGAGGGGGGACACGATAAACAGACAAAAACATGAAGGATTAGGATATGTCCCTGATAATAAAGATCAGAATAGTTAAAGTAATGGTAATGGAAAGTTGGGACACTGAGCAAGAGAAAGAAGATAGACCAATTGTGGAATTGGGAAAGTCACTAAAGAGTGCCATGGACAGCAAGAAGAATCTATCAATCCACCTAGAACAATTATAGACTGGCTACTCCTTTGAAAGGATGATCAGCAAGCAAAAACTCAAATATTTTTGGCAAGTTAGACTGGAAAAAGCAACTAGGTTGGCAAGGTTTAGGGAACTAGAAGAAGGGGAAGACTATGGATAAGGTGGATAAACAGGATCAAAGAGATTGCTGGAAAGTCACTGGAAAAGTTACGTGTTATCTCCGGAGACAAATGAAATACTGGATTGAATGAAATACTATTCATCCATCCAATCACCAGGGACTGGGTCTGATTCAGTGGCACTTGACTGACTAGTTAACCATTGATGCATTTCAGAGATTGAGAAAAATAAAGAACACAGTAGATTCAGTGACCCTGAGGTTTGTCCATGACTGTTCTAAATAATTGTTTGGAAACCCCTTGGATGAATTAGGTAAGCTACATTTTGCAGGAAGTCTTAAGACTTTTTCAACAGTACCCTATGCTAAAAGGTAGCACAATTTGAACATCTGTATTAAGCTTGAAGAAATCTACCATATCTCCTCATACCTCTTTCTGTGAAAGCTTGGTCTCCTCTATCTTGAATTCGACTGAAGAGTTCCCCACCATCCAAGCTGAAATTCATAAACAAATTTGGTTACAATAACAATTGTTGTCTCAACCCAAAACTATGAACACATTTCCATCACCTCTAGGCCTCAAGTACTTGGGTCTTCAGAATATTGTCCCTTCTAAGTAAATTGGGGGTTAGATTGCTGAATTCACACTATGCACTAAACTATGGTCTGGTTTAACCATACTTTATTAGACAAGCCATGCTGACCTGCTCACATACAATGTGAACCATAAAACTTACTTTACAAACTACAATGACTGGAATCAGGCATTCCTGCCAAGCAAAATCAAATGAAAAATCTGGTGGCTTAGTGCATAAATGTGTGAACTCAGCCACTGTCTCAATATTCAGATAACTGTGTTCATCAGTTAAAGCCAGTATGGTCTAGTGGTTAAGGCAATGGGCTAGAAACCAGGAGACTGTGAGTTCTAGTCCTGCCTTAGGTATGAAAGCCGGCTGGGTGACCTTGAGCCAGTCACACTCTCTCAGCCCAACTCACCTCACAGGGTTGTTGTTGTGGGGAAAAGAAGAGGAGGAAGGTGTATTAGGTATGTTCCCTGCCTTGAGTTATTTATAAAAATAATAAGGCGGGATAGAAAATAAATAAATAAATAAATAAGAAAGAAAGAAAGAAAGAAAGAAAGAAAGAAAGAAAGAAAGAAAGAAAGAAAGAAAGAAACAAACAAACAAACAAACAAACAACAGAGTTGTATATCAAGTTAAAGACTAACGCATCACACAGCAGGTGTTTTAAGAGCTGATGTGGTCCACAGAAAAAAAATCACTATAATAAAAATGGTTGTGTGAGAGGTGCCACAAGACTATTATTGTCTCAACAGTAAAAGTGTCAATGAAATATGTACTGATTACAATTTATTTTAAATCACAGTAGATTTGTGACTACCTCTGTTGTTAGGATATTCAAACTTCAGAATAAGCTTCATCAACGCATGAAAGTATATTCAGTAACTTTCCTAATTAAAGGATGTATAAATGCCAGTGTTTAAGGAAGAGATCAGTAATGCAGCAACTACAGGAACCAAGTCATCCTCTACTTCCCCAGATACCACCCACAGAATCCATCACTCATCTCTCTATATAGAGAGAGCATTTAATTGAAAATATCTGAAGGAAATTTGGTATCTGCAGCAAATTGCCCAAAAAGATAAACAGTGATAAACAAATTCCTAGCTTCATTGTTTAAATTCCTGGGTGAAAAAGTTTAAATAAGATAAAGAAACCAACATATAATTCTGTTGCAAACAACAAGCTTATATTAATCAAGCATTTCATTAGCTGTAGATTCAACCTTTTGTCGTAAGTTTTCCTTCACTCAGATGTTCTTACATCTAGAATTCTAGGAAGCTTATATATGACTTATCTCATGAACTTGCTTCCCATGAGAACCCACTAACAATATGTGAGGTCCACTGCATGCATGCATGCATGCATGCATGCATGCATTCATTCATTCATTCATTCATTCATTCATTCATTCATTCATTCATTCATTCATTCAATTTGTATGACTACCCATCTCAACAAGTGACTCTGGGCAGGAAACAAAATTAAAGATAAAGTAAAAACAATTACAATAATCAAAAATTAAAATACATAGCAGCCAAGAATATACCATACAACATAATCACTAATATAATCAAGAAATGGGTTCCTGCCCACACTCAGGGCCCCAGGACCAGGCACAGAGCCAGGTCTTTAAGGACTTACTTCCTGTCGTGTGTAGGTGTAGAAATAACACGCCGAGGCAGGGAATCTAGTCTCTAGTATTTATTGGTACCTACAGACAGAATCCTGCTAAACTGATGGTGCCCGAAGAGCTCCAGAGATATGAGTCCAACCTAGGGCGGAGCTTTCCGGAGGCGTTTGGGAAAGAAGGCCAGGCTTTCCGAGCTGCGTGCCCGCTTGCCTCCCATGGGCAGCAAGCTCCCCCCTCCGCTCTCCTGTGTCTCCCTGACACCTCCTCAATAAACCTCTCAAGGAAATTGCTTACAGTAGTAAGACCCACCCTGGGATGTAAATTTGGTACTTTTCTCTTCAGACACCTAGGATTTAAAACCTCCAAATGAAAGAGGGAGAAAGTTGCTCATTTTAAGCAGTTTTCTCTTAAATGCTGCAGCTATTGGGAAGTCAGATGATGCAGTTACAAAAATAGATAGCGGCCAACAGCATCCAAACTTGCCATAGGACCCTTGGCAGTAGAAATACTTTTAAAAGGCCAGCAGCAGGATAGAATTCAGTATACAAGGTTGCTAAGCTGGGATAGAAACCTACACAGGTTAAATACTCTGACAGTGACTCTGCGTTCACAAAATAGCTAGCATAAGCAAATTATAGACATAACTTCTATTATACTTTTCAATCAAGACAGCTATTTTTGACACAATTCATTTACTCAATAATAATGATTTACTCAATAATGCACTTGGAAGTGTGACACAGCCTTCGGGACACCCATTTGCATGCCGAGAATTCCCTAAAAATCTCCCATGCCCATGCACAGAAATTAAGCTTTTAAAAAATATTTCACTGAAATGGGTGGATGCTTTAAAAACTAACTGTCCTTCGAGAGAGACATCTGGGAAATTGTAGTGCTTGAAAAATGGAAATTAAATGTCTACTTCCCCAACTGTGATTTCCAACAAATGTCCTGCTCAGATGTGATTACTAGACTTTTTAAAAAAGCCTACACTGGAGTCACATTTTGTTGGTTTGATTTTTAAAGTCTAACTGGTGCAGAGAGGGCAAGAAAAGTGATGATGTGAGTCACAACTGCCCCCTGGACCAAATGTTCCCCATTTTTGTGTTAGAGCAAAGATGGATATAGTTCCTAGCCCCATCTACAAAGTTTCTATATTTCAGTGATGCGCTGATGTAAACCATTCCCGTTTGGGTGGAGGGCTCTAGAGTTCTCTTCCTCTGCTGAAAAACTGGGCAGAAGCATTTCTCACCAAGAAATCAAAACTCTCTTCCGCCCTCACTCTCTTGCCCAAGATAGTCTGCCTCACCCTGCTTTGCCCAGTGGCCAGCATGATGTTAGGCAGAGAGGAAAACGCACAGTCAAGACCCACAATCTGTGTAGATGTGTGTACGATGGGATTAGCACTTTGCTGCAGCCAGCATGGGCAAGCAGAAATAGAAAGAAGAAAAACCTGCTGGACCATTCCACATCCTCTTTACCACTGTCCTCCTCTTCCAGGTCTTACTATACCACCCATTTCCTCTTCCTCTTCCAGGTAGTGGCTGCTTATATTGCTTAAACTGTAATGGGCTCAGTTTAAAATTTATTTTATTTTATTTATTTATTTATCATACTTATATCACCGCCCATCTCCCCCCACAGAGGGGACTCTGGGCGGTTTACACAAAGTTAACAATTAAAACATATAAAAGCATATAAAATACCATACATAATGTATATCTATATAAATTAATTAAATATATAAAACCCAAGAGGCTCTGATGTTAAGTTTAAAAGAACTCTACGGAGCAAGCCATCCCCAAGAGGAGCTATTACTCCTCCCATCCCAAGCGAGGTGGCAGAGCCAGGTCTTCAGTTGTTTTCGGAAGGTCATCAGTGTGGGGGCTTGCCTCACCTCCAGGGGCGGAATGTTCAAAAGGGCGGGCACCACTGCAGAGAATGCCCGCCTCCTGGACCCCATCAGATGGAATTCTCTTGTAGACGGGGTCCGTAGCAAGCCCTCTCTGCATAACCGGGTGGGGCGGGTCGATGCTCTGGGGATGAGGCGGTCCCTTAGGTAACCTGGTTCCATGCCATGTAGGGCTTTAAAGGTGACAACCAACACCTTGAATTGGACCCGGAAGCAAACTGGTAACCAATGCAGCTCGCGCAGCAGAGGTGTCACATGTGCCGATCTTGGGACACCCATAACTGCGCGCGCAGCCGCATTCTGGACCAGTTGAAGCTTCCGGATACTCTTCAAGGGTAGCCCCATGTAGAGTGCATTACAATAGTCTATATGGGAGATGACCAGGGCATGAGTGACTGTCCGGAGGGCGTCTCGGTCCAGGAAAGGGCGTAGCTGGCGTACAACTCGAAGTTGCACAAAAGCCCTTCTGGCCACGACTGCCACCTGCTCTTCAAGCAGGAGTCGTGAGTCCAGAAGGACCCCCAGGTTCCGCACCGAGTCTGAACGGGGTAGTGCCACCCCGTCCAGATCTAAAGATGACAACTCCTTGGATCCCGAGGCGCCATCAATCCACAGCCACTCCGTCTTACCAGGGTTCAGCTGAAGCCTGTTGTTCCCCATCCAGGCCCCCACAGCCTTCAGACACTGAGAAAGGGCAGTCACTGCATCACTTAGCTCGCCCGGGATGGAGATATATAGTTGAGTATCATCAGCATATTGATGATACCTCATCCCGTGTTGGCGGATGATCTCACCCAGTGGTTTCATGTAGATATTAAATAGGAGAGGGGAGAGAACCGAACCCTGCGGCACCCCACAAAGTAGGGGCCGAGGGTCGGATCTCTCATCTCCTATTACCACCGATTGGGATCGGCCCTGGGGGAAGGAGGTGAACCAGCGCAAAACCACGCCGCCCACCCCCAGCCCCCTAAGCCGTCCCAAAAGGATACCATGGTCGATGTACTAAACATAGTAAAATGTACTAAATATGTCCTATTTCCAAAAAAAAATAATTCTTACTGTTATATTTAAATTGTGACTTAAATTGATTGGACAGTTCAGTTACATCTGAGTTTGAGAGGGGACTACCTTTAAAAACTGCCCAGAAAATTCAGCTGATCCAAAACGTTGCAAAAGTGATAACTTGACCACTTTGTAATGAATATATTATCTGGCCCTTGAAAGATGGAATTTGACTTCTGGTATCTTTATGAGCCTGATTCAACAAGTTGACTTTGGCTATATAGCCCTGAGTGGCCAGGACTATAGAATGTGAAAAACCATATTCTTCCTATTGAGCTATACTGTTCACAAAACCCTTATCTTAGATGCTCAGTGTTTTGGCATAAGGCAAATGGAATTAAAGATAAGAACATTTCCATGGGGGAGGGGCATGCCTCCAGATTTCTGTCACCAAAGTGATCCCTTGCTTGTATTTCAATAGTATTAAAGGAAACTGTTTCAGTTTTATAGACTTTTTGCTAATTCTCAGTTGTTCTGTTCTAGTTTCTCACTGATTAGAGATTTTCCCATCTTCCATTGTCTTTTTTTTTTTTGTATGTTACAATCCATGAGTTTTACTAATTAAAAGTGGTTTTGTGGGGTTCTTTTTATAAACTAACAGTTATATAAAAGCCTATATTTTTACAAGCTAACAGTTCTTTTAAAATGTGATGGTTAAAGAAAAGTAACTAATATATAAATAATTGCACTCTTCCTAATCTCTTGAGTGTTGCATTGAATAGCTTTCTAAATTGCTAAGTAGTGATAGTTTAAAATAATGTTTAGAAGTATGGACAGCCATTCTCTCTCTAGTGTCACTCCTTACCCATACCTTTACCAATTACAGCATCAACACCTTGAAGCTCTTAAAATTTAAAACAGCTTGTGCAAACAAGAAATACTAAGACTGACATTCTTACGTTTGATGAATTAGCAACTCATAATAGTTGTATGTGGTAATAGACCCAACTGGATCTAAATCAGAGTCCGATAACACAGGACAGAAGTGTCTGCAGTGACATCAGCATGTGGGTAGGGCCAAAAAAATTCAGCTTGTTTTTAATTATTTTTCATGAGAGGATGGGGTGTTCTAAGATTGAAAATGGATACAGCAATGCAGTATAATATAATAATTCAGTATAAATAAGGCATATGTTATGATGGTTACATATAGGTTTATAGCACTGAAGATTTTTGCCCTATAGAAACATGGAGGGGGGGGGGGTTGGGTGCATTTTAAAAAAAAAAAATCCTGCATCAAATGGGGCAGGACTACATGGCCAATACAGCCTCTACATGGGCAAAGTAAGATAAATGTCATGGCTTCACATCCCACCCCACTCCCCCACCAATAAGTGACACTCACCATTCCATAACTATCAGGAGACATTTTCGACCCTGATAAAGATTTTCATAGACATCCATGATCTTCACAATATGGGAGCACTGAGATGCTCTCCAGTGGAGTTCAACTTCCCTTCGAGCTTTTGGACAGTCTTGCAGCATCTAGAAAGGACAAAAGAAAACAGAGGTTTTTCTCCTTTGGATCTGGGAAGCATACTTGAGAGCATCTTTGGTCAACACTGATCACTAACCGTGGGATACCGCAGGTTGGAATCTCAACTCCTTTACCAATCTGGATCTAGAATTCACATATTCTAGCATAATAATGCATTCTTTAAAAAATGAATGATTTACTACTTTACATGTCTGTCACTTCCAAGCATTTCCTTTGCACTCCTGGAATAGATGGGGCCATTTTTTTTCAGCTTGTTGTTTGGTTTGGGGGTCTTTTCCCTAAATCCCCACACTGGGTAGATATTTCTCATTTTGTGGCAAGTTAAATGGCACAATCAAAACCTCCAAAATCACCCCAAGGGCTTCACAGGAACACTAAACTATGAAGCATCCTGAGCCCTTTAAAAAGGTCTCGGCACATAAAAAAAACAATCACATGTGCCCTCTAGTGGTGGACAAGTATAACCTATAGACTCTGGACATGAATTTGAGTAAACTCCGAGAGACAGTGGAGGACAGGAAGGCCTGGCGTGCTATGGTCCATGAGGTCACGAAGAGTCGGACACGACTAAACGACTGAACAACAACAACAAAAATGTCCTATTAGTGATGAAGTGGTTGTGTTAGACCTCCCAGTTGGCAGCAGAGAGAGTTTTCTGAATCTCTTTGCTGCCATCTAGTGTTGTCCAGATTTCTGCTGTTCAGCTTTGGTAGCCATATCATTTGCATAATTAAAACAATAGAACAAAAAATTCAGCTCAACTGGAATAAGCTCGGTCAGATATGGAAAGAAGCCAAACTCCTCCAGCTTTGTCATACAAATTAATTCTGCTGAAATCCCCTCTTCTGGAACACTATTAATATTCTCTTTTGCCATCCTAATGGTAATTCTAAATCAGAGGGTCCTTCGTGATTAGTTTAATTTGCACTAAGCACAGAGACTCCCTGCTTCATCCTCAATGACCAGAGGCTGAATGTTTTACACAGGGAGTCTTTGGCGCGCTCTGCAAAAGGAGGCCGCGGCCAGAATGTGAGGGATCGCTTTCTCTATAGCTTGATACTGGATCATCACCAGTAGCTGGATTTTGGAACAGAGATTCCATTCCTCATATTTCACTTGTTATTTATTTATTTGCTTATTTTCTATCCCACCTTTATTATTTGCCATCACTGAGTGCTGCTTTCAGAATTTTAAAATAAAAGTCTTCTGCTCTGCAGATCAATGGAGAACCTTGCAACTTCAAAAGCTACACATGTAAACAAAGGGAAGCTGTAATGGTTTCTTTTAACCATATGTGCAAAAACCTCTTTTAACTGGCCCAATTGGTTGCATGCGGTGTTAATATTACATATGGACTACTTCTTTAAAATTATTTATTTATTTATTTATTTAATTTATATGACCGCCCATCTCCCCTCATGGGGAACTCTGGGCGGTTCACAATAAATAAATTAAAATAGAATCTAAAAATATATAAAAATCACAATAATACAATACAATAAGTAATTATAAAATCCAGATGGACGAAGGCATTCATTAAAAGAAGGACATTATTTATTAATGACATTATTATTTATTATTATTAAAATTAGCCTTCAATATTTAAAGGGAAGCAGTAGATAGTTCCAACTCTCTACATGCTGTTTTTAAAAGTTATCAAATGCATATCACAAGAGTAGGCTTAAAGTGGAGGAAGTAAAAGTTGGATGTTTGGGCTTCATAATCTTCCTGCATAACTTTAAACACTGTTTCACTGCTTGTGGCAGGCAATGAAACCTGTATAATTCTCTCTGCCTATTTGCTCAGACATCCAGCACGTACGTACATACGTACGTACGTACGTATTTATTTATTTATTTTTCAAATTTATTCCCCACCCATCTCCCATGCAAGGGACTCTGGGCGGGTATACAAAGCATGAGAAGCATAATGCTGACTGAGCCAATAAGATAATTCAATTTCTGGACATTTATAATCAGTCCCTTACGAAGCTCTCCAATAACCTGTGCATGCTTCTAAAATGATTTGGAAGAACTGCTTTGGACCTTTTTCAGGTTTTTTTAAATGAGTGTATTCCTTGAAGCAGCAGCATTTTCTTTCAGGCTTGTGAGGAAGACTGAAAAATGGTGTGGATGCTTTTGTGAACAGTAGAGAACTGTTGTGCTCATACTGATGCAAGGTCCACAGGACTTCTGGAACTTTTTGAAGCATGCACAGCCACAAATGTACAAACTCCTACTTAGATATGACACAGAGACAGAACAAATTAAAAAATGCATGATAAATGGATAAAAAAATTTAAAGAAGCAGTCACAGCACAACAATGGGAAGAATTATGGACCAAATCAATAAAATTCACTCCAAGCTAAAGGAAAATTGGTACAAAATGTTTTACAGATGGTATACAACTCCATCAATAATCTCCAAGATAGATAAATCATACAATATAAATGTTGGAAATGTCATGAAACAGAAGGAACATTTTATCACATGTGGCAGACATGTAAAAAACCTCAAAAGTATTGGAAAGATATACATAGTATTATTCAGAACATTTTGGAAATTAAACTTGAAATGAATTTTTAATAGGTATAGTTTCAGAAGACATTAACAAGAAATATTATAATTTACTGAGTTAACACACTCATGGCAGCAAGAATAAATTTTGGACACAATGACATCTGACTGGGAACTTAAATTTGGAGAATATGCAGCAATGGCAAAATAAACAGCATATATTCACAACAGAAGTTTAACCAAATTAAAGCAAGAATGGTTACATAGCAAAGCAACTATAAACACAATATGGTTTCTAAGGGGGCCTAAATGTTTATAAATACCACAAATTGGTCAAGATATAAAAAAGGGGGAAGTTAGAACCAAACACATTTTAGCAGTTTTTTAATTTTCTCTTTCTTTTCTTTTTCTAATAATCATAGTTAATATTGATACAAACTTTTTTTCCATATCTTTAAAGGTTTAAGTTACCTAAATCATTATAGCGTTAATAATCTCTAGTTAATACTGTACCCAAATAATATGTGTTGCTTGCTTTTCATAATAATACAATAATATATTTTTTAAAAAACATGCACAGTCTTAGATTGTAATGAATATAATCAACAGACAGGAAATCACAATACAAGGCCAATTGTGCCACCTGGTGGCAGGGATTCATCCACATGTTAACTATCCCAAATTATAATATAACTAGCATTCTCCTCTTCAAAATGGTATGACTGAGTGGGTCCAGACTAAATCCCTTCTCTGAGATTCATTCAGTAATCCTGAGCCTTCACCACTTAGTCTGAGTGATCATTGATTTTAAAAAATAATACTTTTTAAAAATTCACTAACTTTTCCTCAGAAAGGAGTTCTTCTATCCCCATGAGATTTTGTAGCTTATTTTATTGTTGGGATTGGCAGAGGATGCTGCTGCTGTTTTTTGTTTTATTTCCCTCACTCTGAAACCTGTCTGGCTTTACACACTTTCCAAATGGGAGAAAAAAATCCATGGGAGGGCTTGTCTCTGGTGGTCTTCACCTGGGATTGAATGGAAGCATGAGAAGCCAGGAGGAGCAAAAACTACTGGAGAAATTATTGCACAATGAAAAATGACACATTCACATGGACCCTTTGGACACTTCATATGCAAGTGCACAAAGGCCACATTCCACCTGTTAAAATTTCAGTAGCAACTTATTTTCATTTGGAAGAAATTTTGAAAGCAAGTTATTTCACCAAATTCAGTAAGAATTGGTCATTTTTTTCCTGCCGAACACTGCAACAGAATATATCAACCTTCCCTAACTTGATGTCCTCTGTCCATGCTAGGTGGGGATGATGAGAATTATAATTCAACACAGTGGGGTGGCATCAAATGAGGAAAATTAAACACGTGCCTCTGTGACACAGACCTTTTCAAGTTGTCCACAAGAAAGAGTCCACTGTTTGATACTAGACCACTGCGCTTCTTCTTTCCTAGGAAATGTTTGTCAACCTAGCAAATCCTCCACCATTCATTTGCGTGCAACTAACAACTGCCCCCTTTGGGAACATGAACAGAACTTGTTAATTACTGTATAATGCGCCAGCTTGTAAAAACAACAGTGAGGTGTCTACATTTGAAACTTTCTTGTCTGTTTGATGGAGCCTAGATTGGATGCCAACTGTGACCAGGCTATCTAGGTATTTGGCCTTTTCCAGGTTTTTAGCAGAAATCCATGGAAAACCAAGGCAGGAGAGCACATATCCCTCCCCCCCCCGGAAAATAATGCTATATAAGCCAATAAACATGCGTGTATAAATCTAATGTTTTCCTGGATGATTGTTTCTAAGAGGAACGTTCAATCATGTGAGAGTTTCTCCTGCATGGAATTTGTGTTACGGTGGGGCAGACAGCCTATAGATTAGTGGTACAGCACATGCCTGGCAAAGAAAAACTACTGTGTTACACTGTGACTTTAGAAAACTACTGCTTTCTAGACTTGGAAATATGGATCTGTGGTCTAATTCACTGAAGTTATATGTGAACTATACATTGTTTTTATATTTTGATGTTAACAAGAAAAGCCTCTCTAACAAAGAATAACAACTTTACAGAGAGAGAGAGAGAGAGAAAGAAGGCCCTACTCAATAGCCAGCATTTGACTTAGCTTCTCAGGTCACACACAGTCAGGGCTCAAAATAAGTCCTGTCTTTCAAGCAGACAACATCCAAAGTAATGTAATCTCAAACCTGAAAGATTGGGAGAGTTGGCTCAACCTTACAGCAACATTTGTCACAAACCCACATGGATGGTCAAAAATCGAGCAAAAAGTCCCCCCAGTTTATGTCACAGAGTACAGTGCAAATATCGACACTGCCTCTCCGAAGATGGGAAGCCTCATCAACATACTACATGCAACTTCTTTCCTTGGTCAGAGGCATTATCAGGGAATTTTATTTTCTCTAACACTTGGGCTTAAGTATTTTCTGCTCATGTCAAGCTTTCCTGAGGCTTAGCCAGAAAACTGTCAAGGGGTGTTACGGTGTAAAGTTCAAGATACAATAAAGGTTTCCTTCTACTAAGGCAGAAAATGCGTTTCTGGTCTGTATCATTTCAGCCTACAGGCTATCAGGGCTCACAGGTTTGAATGTTCTTCCATATAAAAAACATTTTCCATACTGAAAAAAACTAGCATGTCAAAGAAAAGAGTTCTAGCCAAACCTAATCTTCCTGAAGGGATTTTTTTTTAATGTAGAAGCATTTAATCATTTAAATTCCCTCCTACATTCTGACATATTAAACTCAAGAAAAAAAAACAGGATAAAACCTTCACCATCTTTGTCATCCATCTCAGGGCATATTCCAGTTTGTTGACCTCCATCTTAAGCAATAATAACCAGATATCCAAAGTACGCAAATTACAGCTAGTGTTACCATTCATGGTTGTATTTTGGAGGTAAACATTAGAAATACAGTATTTGTTTTTACAGCAAACTTTAATTACAGGAGGCATATGGGGAAAATAATAGGCAGAGGAAGAACTGTGGTATGGAAGATCTTCCAAACTGTGTGACAAATTTTGGGAGTTCTTATCCTAGGTCAGATTCTCCAAGACTGCTTTGGTGCCTCTCAACAGGGGAAGTGTTATAATCCAATCCACCCTGCCAAGCTGCTCTTCCCTTAATTCCATCCAAAACAATCTTGAAACTCCTGTACCTGATTCATCCCTGCAAGTCTTTCCTGCCAGACAATATAATTAAATGAAATTATATTTTGAGTATTTCTAATATTAGAAGAAAGGGACAAATAATCAGGGGATTATTTTGATTTGATGTCTTCTTTGCAAACATCTGTAGAGCATAATAGAAGCATGGATTGGGTCAGCATTTCCCAACCTGATGCCCTCCAGATGTGTTGGATTCTCCCAATGGCTTGAAATTCTGAGAGTTGCAATTTCAACCTACATTTGGAGAATATGATGAACCTAATGGAACCTCCAAGTGAAAGCCACATCAAAGGCCTAATCACTAAATAAATCACTCCCTTCCTCCTGCTCATTTACTACTGCAATTTTTATTTTGCAATAAATAACCCAGTCAAGCTGAGAGCAAATGATTTACCAATGATTTAATCAAACTGAGGATTAGGCAAATAGAGTCTCAACTCCCCAAATCAACCACTCCAATATTCCTTTCATCCATGGAGCTCCTCCTCCTGAATAACTTCCACTTCAAACATGTTTTCCCATCTATTTATCCCTTTTTCTTGGATTCATCAACGTTAGTTTGAAGCCTGATGCAGGATATCTCCGATCTCCAGTTCAGGGCAGAGTATAGATGCAGAAATTAAAGGGAAGTAGCAGACTTAGGAATCAGTTATCTAACCAATAACATTCCTGAGTGCCTAGCAAGTCAGCCACTCTTCTTTGCTGGCCCGTATAGCAGCTGTCAGTACATGCACAGGTGTGCATCAAGTAAGATCCTTCAAGCCCCATAGTTCATAATGTAAGAATTGGGAGGAGGGGAGAGAGATCCACAGACAGAATGCACGACGCTGCTGCCCTTCAGCGTTAAACCCTCAAACATTCAGTTAAAAAATCACTTGGCTGAAGGCAGATAAAAGGGCTTCCCTTGAGCCCAGGCTGCCACCAGTGATGCCAGACCCTCAAGCCAATGACAGTGTGTGGAAAGAATGCAGCACGTGGGGAGTGGAGAATGTCTGTGATCAAGTCAGCTACCAGGGTGATCGAGAGAGGAAATGGAGAACTTTGGCTGAGGCAAGGCACACTCCAGAAGCTATAAAAACAGAGGAGAGGAGGGGTTCTCATGCCGATGAAGTCACTCGAGTTTCAAAGTTCTTCATGGGCCAAACAGGCAGAAGCCTTGGCTGCACATTAAATGGGGGGAGAGAAAGGAAAAGGTCTTCAGAATCAAGAGCGTACTCAAATAGTCAAAGAAGGCAAGTCCAACTGCTGTTTAATGTATTGTGCAGTAGTATCACAAAGCCCTATTTAGAAACATTAGATATTTAACGATGATATGTGCACTGTACTGTGATTAAACAACAGTATCACACAATACAAATATTTTATAAAGAAAAGATGGAATGTGCAATATTCATGTGGCATTTTTAAAGCAAACTATTTTGATTTTACTTATCATACAGCACTGCAAAAAGCTGCACAAGTCACAACTTTTAAAAAAGTCTAATTTACACATGCCTGTGATTACTAAATTCACAGCCATTCTGATAAGGTTGGCACGGACACTTATAAACTTCTGATGCCTTCTTAAGGCATATATATTCACCAGGTAATTAATTAGCTGGAGCTGTTGTATGTTTTGTCGGGGGGGCGGGGGGCACTGTCCTATTTTTATAGTTTTGAGGAACTGTGGTTTTAAATATTTTATAGATTTTCTTAATTTATTTATATTTAATTGTAACTGCTTTTAACCTAAGTATTTATAATCAAGTGGGTTAAACATTTTAATTGAATTTTTATCCTAACTTTGGGATTGTTTTAAAAATCACAAACATTTCACGTTATAGCTTTTATAAATAGATAAATATGGTCTGAAGTCTAAAACAAAAAGGGAAATTCTCAAATGTCTGAATTCTACATGAATTTTCACATACAATATACCATTCCTTTTCAGACATCATGCATTAACTGTGTTTACTGCATGTGACTGCATTGTGCATTGACTTGACATTCTGGAGATACTTCCCTTTGCTTTAAAACCACACATTCTATAAGCAACTGACACATTTAGTAGATTGCATGCAAAGAAAAATGCTAGAATTATTGAAAGAACAACAAGCCCTTGTATAAGAAATTACTTGATGGGTTGACCTGATTTAATCTAGTAAAAAAGGGGAAGGAACAGCAGTAATAAGAGGCCATTTTATAAATATCTCTGCCGTGTTAAGTCAGGGAATGAATTAAATAATGTTTTATGTAAAGGACAACAATAACACAAGGGCTAACACAGAGCTTTCCAAACTTTTCATGTTGGTGACACACTTTTTAGACATGCATCATTTCGCGACACACTCTTACAGCAGGGCACAAGGCAGGCACTAGGACCTGCACAGAATCACAGCAGGTTTGGAGGCAGCAAGGCACAAGGCAGGCACTAGGACCTGCGTGGAATCCTGGCAGGGCTCGGAGGCAGCAGCAGCTGTGACACACCCAGACACTGCAGCCGACACACTAACGTGTCCTGACACACAGTTTGGAAAGCTATGGGCTAACAGTTATATATTTACTGTGCTATGTGATGACACACCAAGCGTGTCAGCAATTGCCTACAGGTGAGCTGATCTTAACTTCCATAATATGAACTACATTATTTGAGCCAGAAAACCAAGCCAAAGCACTATGGCACCTGTATTCAAGGTGGTGGTGGTGGTGATGTTGTTGTTGTTGTTGTTACTGTTGTTGTTATTAATAGCACTATGACTACTACGTTGATAGTGTTTTCTCCTATTGATAAAACATAGCAGAAGTACAGGTGACCTCTGGGAAAAATAGTAGGACACAAATCAAAATGAGTAAGTAGGCAAATAAATAAATATGGCCAGCACTGTCCTTGGAAGTTACAGCCCCCCTAGTAACTGGAATGGATTTCACAGTATCCATTCAGGAAGATCCTGGATGCTCAGAACAAAAAACAGACAAATGATTACAATCAAGTAAATTATCTATAGGGAGGCAGTAATATGTATTGTATTGATTGGGAAACAAAACAGAAGGTTGGACTCAATTTATTTTTAGCTTTCCCTTCCTCTAACGTTATGATTATAGGTGTCTGAATCATCCACTGTATTTAAAACCTCTTTTAAAAATACTTAATCTCAGGCAGCCCTGTGTATACAGTATGATAAACATGATGTTCCATCAGAAGAGTTCTAAATACGATATGGAAACAGGAAACATCAACACTATAAAAAGCAAAGGACATAATAGTCAGAAGAGGCTAGAGGAAGTTACTGCAAGCCCTCCCATGAACTGCCTGTGAAACCGGGAGATCCCCACGCCACCCACCCCAAAGTATGGCCTTTGAGCTTCAAGGCCATGTGATTGGAAAAAATCCACCCCTATTAATAGTAGGCCTGCCTAAGCTTGGTATTCGGCCTTCCAAGCTTCTGAAAATTGGATGGGAAGGTTTCTCAAAGGAGAATTTTCTGCTGCATACAAGTTTTTCCTCTTCAAATTTCAGTCTTTTAAAACTACCGAATCCCTTTTGTAATGGTATGTGGGAATGCCTTTGGGAGACAGGAGGGAGAGCTGCAGCCTAGGCAACGGTCCGATAAGAGGCAGCTCAGTCTGCAGGTAGGGGGAAAACATGCGAAGCATTTCACCCTCCCTAGTTTTCCAGAGACTAAAAAGAGAGGAGGGGAGAAATACTTTCAATTTTGCAAAATTCTGTTAGTATAACTTTCAATAAAGTAGGATTAGTTCATCTGGGTGTGCTTCTTGTCTGGAGTACCTCACAAGGCTGACACCTTTCATCAGAAAGCAGAGAACCTGGATTTATTTTGATCCTTGTGTGGGTTAAGTGTGTAGATATCCATGCGAACACTTTGCTATATTTTGCTTTGCAAGCAAGCAAAAACCTCATGGCAGTCCCATGTCTTGGAAAGATCCAAAACAGGACTTTAAAAATTTCCAATATGATCACCAGCTCTAAAGGTTGTTTATCCCTAGTGTATAAAATATAAGGATATTTGCCCACTAACACAGAGAGAAATGCAATAGGTAGTTTATTAATCAGATTTTGTAATGGAGGGTTGTTTGAACTGTGATAAGACCCATAGGAAAAAAAACTCGGTTAAAATAGAATCACAATGCACATTGTTTTATTGCAGCCAGATTCAGTGCAAAGATGGTTTCACAATACCATCACAGGCAAAAAATAAGCAGGCAGCTAGCTAGCTAGATCTTCAGGGAACCCAATTTCAAAATGCTGTAACAGGCTGATTAAATCTTGTTAATCCCTTATATAAAAATGGTCACCATTAAGGATTTCAACACTGCAGGCCTTTAATTTAATAATGCCAAAGGTCACTGTGCCCGTTAAAGCTACAAGACCAAACATTGTTCTAAGGAAGGAAAGGAAGGAAGGAAGGAAGGAAGGAAGGAAGGAAGGAAGGAAGGAAGGAAGGAAGGAAGGAAGGAAGGAAGGAAGGACTCATGTTCCATCATTTTTGTTTAAATTTCTTTCCAGCTTCTCTAAATGGTTCAGGGGTATGTAACGGTAAGCTTTTATTCAATCCTTATTGTTGAACTGATCTGCATTAACTTTCCTCAACTTTAGCCAAGTTATTAGGAGTCAGTTTCATACAAGTTCAATCTTACTTGGTCAAGTAGTTACATGGGATCTAGTCTAAATTGTGAACTATGTAATCAAGGACAAGGCCAACAGCAATTCATAGGACATTAGTGGCACTTTTCTGCCACAGATCAAAGAACTGCTGCCAGCAGGTTATTAAAGTACCTAGTCCAAATATTACGCCTCTGTGAAGGCACATACCCTTTTTGTTCAGATAAATTGTACCATGTGAACCAGCTCTCAGTAACTCCATTTGTTTCTTTCATGATTACGTGATCAGTTAGGAGTTTAACTCAGAGTAAACTAATATTGGGGGGAAAAAATCCAAGGAGCCTAAATACCACTGATGGAATTCTTCTCACAGTTAAACAGCAGCTCTAAACCGTTTGTCCATCAGTCAGCCACCAAGGCCCCAAGTAATTTTCTTTCCCCTTCCCAAACTTCCGCCCTTTAGGAAAGACAAATGGCAAGGGAAGTTGTGCTTGAAGCTTCTCTCCTTTCCATTTCCCTAGTAGGAAAGACAAAGGAAGCCAAGACTGTATTACTTGCTGCCGTACAGAATAAGCAACTTAGCTGATTTCTGAGCAGTGGCAGTAGAAGGGGAAGACTTACCAAATCAATCAGCCATCTTAATCACATTCCCTACCACCAGCAGAAAATAAGTCAGGTCAGCTCAAGGAGTAGGGGCGTGGTGGCTCAGCGGGTAAGACGCCAGGCTGTCGATCAGAAGATCGCAAGTTCGGAGGTTCGAATCCCTAGCCCCACGTGACGGAGTGAGCTCCTGCACTCACCCCAGCTCTTGCCAACCTAGCAATTCGAAAGCATGCAAATGCAAGTAGATTAATAGGTACCACTTCGGTGGGAAGGTAACAGCGTTCCACGTGCGTCATGCCGGCCACATGACCGCAGAAGCGTCTTCAGACAACGCTGACTCTTTGGCTAACAAACGGAGATGAGCACCGGCCCCTAGAGTCGGACACGACTGCACAAATGTGCGAGGGAAAACTTTATTTTTACAGCTCAAGGAGTAAAGTCCCCAAGAGTTCTTCTGAATGTTCATAGCAAGTTATTAATGAACTAGTCTGGCATGGGACATCATTATCTTTCTGAGAGCAATATTCAAAATCAGCTTCAGAAGTAGATTAATGTTTTGTTGCCAGAAAGTACAAATCATAGAAGATAGGGATTCAGCTTCAACATAATCTTTCTTTAAAAATCGACAACTGCTTAACACTGGTTCTGAAGATATTTTAGTTTCCATAAAACAAAAACATAGAACTCTCCTTGTTTCCTTTCTGGCCACAGGAATAAGGAACAGCTCCCATCCCAAAATAGGAGTGGAATGGAGAATAATCATCAATGGCAATGTTGCATTTGGCATTTTACAAGAATGTGGCCTCAGCCCAAAATTCCAGCTACAAGTTTTAAAATTCCAAAATGTATCAATTCCATTGTTTTTCAGCCAAATTCTGTTGCATGGGATGGTAACCCAGTGGTAGAAAAGTCTTGGAAATGAACGGGAAAGGCTCTTATTTTGAGATTTCAAAAACTGACTGGCTCTGTGGCACTGGGTAAGTACCTTTTTAAAAAATGTAAAATAGCCACGAACAAGCCACAACTGGCCGGACTGGGGCATAATTATAAGAGCATTTTTTAAATGCACTAGGTGGCCAATACCCATTACATGGTCACTGGTGGAATCTCTGCAGTTATACCAAGTTAAATGTCATGACTTCCTTCAAAAAATTCTGGATATTGTAGCTTAGTAAAGATTCTCAGAAACCTGCTACAATGGAGCTTTCCTTTAATAGCACTGCACATCCCAGAGTTTTTTGGAGAGAAGAAATCATGATTAAGCTAGGTTTAAACCTGCAATTCACTTATGCCCCTTTTTCCTCTCCCATGTTTTGTCGATGAAGGTTCTCAGTCATCCAGGTGGAACAGTCTGTGGCTTGAATCATGTCAGACTGAAGAAGCTCCTTGGATAAGGAGTGAAACGTTTCTACTGAGAAAATAGAAATCCAGTTGACATGATTCAAGCCACAGTCTCCCATGTTTTATTTGAAAGTCTTGCATTAACACTTTGAATTAAAACACAGAAGTGGTTCTGCATTACTTAGGTTTTAAAGAACTGAGGTTTTAAGTAGCCAGCTTATCACTAATGCATTATCTCACTTGATTGCAGTAGAACACTTATCTCATAGGCCTCCAGATATAACTGAACTCTACAAGATAGCAATCTTGCATTAAGGAATTTCCTGCCATTCCTGTTCCTATTCTTAGACTCCCCTTCTGATGCCACTGCCACAGGTGCCACAGGCCAGCCATCTTCCATCAACCCCTCACCAACCACCAAATATTCTTGTCACACCTGGTCATTTAACAGCAAAATCAGGTAGGGATGTTCACCAGGAAGTAATGGGGAGACTGCCTTCACGAAAACCTCAAACCACATCCTTGACAACAAATTACAGATATAGCTAGCCTCTATTTCACAATGTTTCATGCTCCAAATCACTCCTTCCTGAGCCTTTACACTGCTACTGAAGTCTTCAAAAGCCTATTAGACTCCAAATCCCTTACTGCAGCGGTCCCCAACCTTTTTGGCACCAGGGACCGGTCATAGAAGACAATTTTTCCATGGATGGGGGGGGGGTTGCAGGCGGGAGCCAATCATGTGCATCGGGGGCGGGGTTTGCAGGTAGAAGCCAATCGCGCACACCGGGGGGCAGGGTTTGCAGGCAGGAGCCCCGCGGCCCACTTCCTAACAGGTTGTTAAGAAGTTCCCACAGGTTGGGGACCCCTGCCTTACTGACATGCAAAAGTGTGCAGGATAGTGAAACTTCTATGCCACTTCCTCATAAAATAACACTGACCTTTCTCCCCTTCTACTTTGTATCTAAAGTGATACTCCCCGGATGTTTTGTACTATAGCTTCCACAATCTCTGGATGTGGAAACTTCAAAATCTCTCAAGGTTGTCAACATTCCTATCCCTGCTCTAAAGAATGGACGTCTTCTTTCTATGGATGATAAGATAGTTAATGAGGCCGAAGAAATGGCATGTTCATAAATTATTCACATATAGAATGCTATTATGAAAACAAGTAGAACAGGGATTTAGTCCACCTCAGCTTCACCTTTCTAACATAGATATTCATACCTTGAGTGCAGTCGTTTGCAAAGCAATTGTAATGTAACTGAAACTGTTCAAGTGTTTGAGTTGCAAAATTAGGACATTCCTTTTACCAAAATTAGTTAAGGATCCTACTTGTTAACAATTAAAAATGCACCTTTTCAAATAGGTCTTTAATTGGCTGTTGTGGGTCTTCCGGGCTGTGTGGCCGTGTTCTGGAAGTTGTGGTTCCTAACGTTTCGCCAGCATCTGTGGCCAGCATCTTCAGAGGGCAGGAGCACAGAGATTTTGCTTCTATCTGTGCTCCTGCCCTCTGAAGATGCTGGCCACAGATGCTGGCGAAACGTTAGGAACCACAACTTCCAGAACACGGCCACACAGCCCGGAAGACCCACAACAGCCATTGAACTCCGGCCGTGAAAGCCTTCGACAATACAGGTCTTTAATTGTTTAATTGTTTATTTTGTTTCTCATTATTATCTGTAATTGATTTTAATATCTCTGGTTTTAATTTTTTGTTAAATGCTGAGATTCCAGTAGTCCATAACATATACCTTTAAAAACAAATAAAAGATATGAGCTCAAATATCAAAGATATTTTCAAAGATGTATACTCGATGCAAGGATGACAGATAGGTAACATCAGGGACTAAAAATTAACAAAACAATTTCACTCCCACTTCAAAACAGTAAGAACCTACCCATGAGTAATGTCTGCTAAATAAAAGGAGTGTCTGAACACTATGTTGCAATCCTTCCAATTCCTTCAGGATTCTCACTGTTCATGGCTTCCTCCTGGACCAAACAAGGAGAGGGAAGCAAGGGAGCCCAAAGCTTGTTATGACTTCTTAAAAGTGTAATTTAGCCTCTGTTCATAAGCTACAGAAGAGACAATGAATGAAACCAACCTCACTACATTCATATTACACAATTGCACCAATGCACTCTCATCTGATAAGATACTTAGGCTTTACCATCAGAATAGAATATCAAGAAGAAAAAAAATGAGTGTAAAAATGGAGAAGCAGAAGGAGGAAGAAAATCAATCTAATAAAGATGCTTTGCCTTAAAACAGGGTTTCTCAACCAGGGTTCCATGGAACCCTAGGGTTCCGCGAGAAGTCACTAGGTAGGGGTTCCCTGAGAGATCACGGCTTATTTAAAAAATTATTTCAAATTCAGGCAACGTCACATTAAAGAGGTAAGTTTCATTCTTTATTTTCAGTTTAAGAACACTGCTAATACAGGCCTACACATGAAACAAATATAATAATTTTGTAACTTCTGGCCTATATTTGAGCCTGAATGTGCAGGGCTCCCTGAGGCCTGAAAAATATTTCAAGGGTTCCTCCAGGGTCAAAAGGGGCATGGTGGCTCAGCGGGTAAGACGCCAGGCTTGTTGATCGGAAGATCACAAGTTCGGAGGTTCGAATCCCTAGCCCCGCGTGACGGAGTGAGCTCCCGCACTCGCCCCAGCTCTTGCCAACCTAGCAATTCGAAAGCATGCAAATGCAAGTAGATTAATAGGTACCACTTCGGTGGGTAGGTAACAGCGTTCCGCGCACGTCATGCGGCCACATGACCGTGGAAGCGTCTTCGGACAACGCTGGCTCTTGGGCTAACAAATGGAGATGAGCACCGGCCCCTAGAGTCGGACACGACTGCACAAATGTGCGGGGGGAACCTTTACCTTTACCAGGGTCAAAAGGTTGAGAAAGGCTGCCTTAAAAGTTACAACAAAGAAAGTTATTTATATATCACATTTTCCCCACCCCAGCTGTTCTGATCTCAACACATGATTGTGCTGCAGTTGCATCCCAGGTGTTTCACTGATGAAGCCAGATAAGCAGCTGGCAGGAAAACAAATACTCAGGATGCAAAACAATCCCATAAATGTTGGTGTTATACTCTGAGACAATCTATAAACCCTCACAGTGACCAAGGCCACCACTTTTGGAACATCTGCACAGAGATTTGGAGAGAATTCTGGTTTCCAGTTTCCCCAGCTGCTACATGCATAGTTTTCACCAGATGCTGTGTATTTTCCAGAATACCTCTGATTCTAGCCTTTCAGTATTCAGTTTGTCCTTTATATTCTAACAGAGCATTTGTGGTATTGTTTGTTTTTCCCCCAATAAAAGGCTGCAATTTAATTAATGAAGCTACAAAACACACGCCCACACATTCCACAAAAAAACACTGCATCTCAGAAGGAAAAGGATGCTACCCCCCAGCCATAAGTGTCTTGAAAGAAGCTTCCCTTCAATAGGAGAAAATGCTCAAATTGCAGAGATAATATGGAATGCTTCGAATATTTGAAAAGTGCTATATAAATGGTATTCCCTGTGACACTCTATGGAAGCGAAAGTTGGACTTTGAAGAAGCAGGATAGGAAGAGTATTGATGCGTTTGAACGTTAGTGTTGAGAATACAATGAACAGCCAAGACACAAACAAATGGATAATTGAACAAATCAACCCAGAGTTCTCACTCGAGACATAAGTGACCAGGCTTGAATTAGCCTACTTCAGACACATATGCAAAGACCTAGCTCTCTGGAGAAGGCTCTGATGCTGGGAAAGGTGGAAAGAATTATGACCTTGAGATTCTCCTGTGCTGCCCACCTCTGCAGGGAGGCAGGACCCATTCGATTGGTCCGCCCCCGGCGACTGATGTATCAGGCAGGGTTTCAGAGGGAGCTGGGGGTTATACCTGAGGATCTGCACGGTCCAGCGGAGGCCCTGGCTGCTGCCTGGAATAGGGAGGTGGCCGGGACCTTGGACAGGATCACACCTGTGCAACCTCTCTTGTCCCATGGAACCCGACACTCCCCATGGTTTATGGAGAAGTTGAGGGTTTTGAAGAGGATTAAGAGACGTCTAGAGCACCGCCGGAGAAAGACAAAGACCGAACCCGACCGAACACAAGCTAGAGCTGCTATTAAGGCCTACCTTGTGGCAGTAAGAGCGGCGAAACGTCAATATCTCTCCGCTCTTATTGCACCCACAGAATGCCATCCCACACCCCTGTTTAAGATCACTCAATCCCTTTTGGGGAAGGTGGGTCCTGTGACTCACCTACAGGGCCATGCAGAGAAGTTTTCTGGGCATCTGGAGGATAAAATTGTTCCAAGTTGTATGCCAAGCATGCGGCATGGCCTGTGGAGATGCCTGGGGAGCGTACTTACCCGGTTATCTGGGAACGGTTTGACCCTGTTGGGCCCGAGGAAGTGGACAGGGTTCTCCGGACTGTAAACGCCACCACTTGTCAATTAGATCCTTGTCCCTCCTGGCTGGTGAAGGCAGCTCGAGAGGTGACGTGTGGGTGGGTCCAAGTGATGGTGAATTCATCCTTAGGGGAGGGAGGGTTTCCAGCAGCCTTTAAAGAGGCGCTGGTATGCCCCCTCAAGAAACCATCACTGGATCCCACTATTCTGGACAGCTTTCATCCAGTCTCCCACTTCCCCATTTTAGGGAAGGTGGTTGAGAAAGTGGTGGCGTTGCAGCTCCAGAGGATCCTGGATGAAACGGATTATCTGGACCCCTTTCAGTCGGATTTCAGGCCAGGATATGGGACGGAAACAGCTTTGGTCACACTTATGGATGATCTCTGGTGAGAGCAGGATGGAGGCAGTGCATCCATCCTGGTTCTTGACGTCTCAGCGGCTTTTGATACCATCAACCATGGTATCCTTTTGGGTCGGCTCAGGGAGTTGGGGGTGGGCGGCATGCCTTTGTGCTGGTTCACCTCCTTCCTCCAGGGCCGATCCCAATCGGTGTTGATAGGGGGCAAGAGATCTGGCCCACAGCCCCTCCTTTGTGGGGTGCTGCAGGGTTCGGTACTCTCTCAACTCCTTTTTAACATCTACATGAAACTGCTGGGTGAGATCATCCGTCGCCACGGGATGAGGTATCATCAATACGCAGATGATACTCAATTATCATCCCGGGTGATGTAAGTGATGCTTACCACCCTTTCTCAGTGCCTGGAGGCTGTAGGGGTCTGGATGGGGAACAACAGGCTTCAGCTGAACCCTGGTAAGACAGAGTGGCTGTGGGTTGGGGGCTCCCAGGTTTCTGGGAATTTGCCATCTTTGGCTCTGGATGGGGTTGCACTGCCCCAGACAGATCCGGTGAGGAACCTGGGGGTTCTCCTGGACTCACGACTCCTGCTTGAGGAGCAGGTGGCAGTCGTGGCCAGGGGGGGCCTTTGCACAACTTTTGTGTTGTGTGCCAGCTATGCCCTTTCCTGGATCGGGAGTCCCTCCAAACGGTCACTCATGCCCTGGTCATCTCCCGCATAGACTACTGCAATGCGCTCTACATGGGGCTACCCTTGAAGAGTATCCAGAAGGTACAGCTGGTGCAAAATGCGGCCGTGCGAACAGTCTAAGGAGCCCCAAGGAGGGCACATATAACACTGTTGCTCCGCGAGGTGCATTGGGTGCCAGTCTGCTTCCGGGTCCAATTCAAGGTGTTATCTCCTTTAAAGCCCTAAATGGCATAGGGCCAGATTACCTGAGGGACCGCCTCATCCCCAATACATCAACCTGTCCCACCCGGTCAGGCATAGAGGGCATGTTACGGACCCTGTCCATGAGGGACTTCCAATTGGCAGGGTCCAGGAGGAGGGCCTTCTCTGCTGTGGCACCTGCCCTTTGGAACAAGCTTCCCCTGGGGGTAAGACAGGCCCCCACTCTTCCAGCCTTTCGGAAGGGAGTGAAGACATGGTTATGTCACCTTGCCTGGGATGTGAGGGGGGACAGCTATTCATGGGGGTGGTTAATACCGTGAGAGTGCCAAGGAGGAGATCTCATCTCCCATCTTGAATTTTATATTTATATTTATATTTTGTATTTTATATTTGTATTTATATGTATTTATATTTATAGTTATATTGAATTGTTTTCAGCAATTGTTATTTTTATTATCTGTAAGCCGCCCAGAGTCGTTATACGTGAGTTGGGCGGTGGAGAAATTTAATTAATAAATAAATAAATGAATAAATAAATAGGGAGAGGAGAGGAGAGGAGAGGAGAGGAGAGGAGAGGAGAGGATTACCAGCAGCAAGGTGGATGGACTCAGTGGCAATGGATACATTGTTCGATGACCTGAAGGTCAAATTAGGAACAGACTGTCATGGAGATAATGTATCTATATGATCGCTAAGAGTCGACATGACTTAATGACACATAATCAATATAAATAGCAACTATTACAAAGAGTAACAAAATATGCATTCCTAAAATAGTATGTAAACTGATCCTAGTATAAAAACTAGCTCAAGTATTGCCTTGATACCAGTCTATCATGTCACGGGTGGCTTGCAGTATTGATTCAACTAACAGCATTGACAATTTCATTACTATTTAGTAATGAACATCTCTAGGAATATCCAGTGTTAGTCTCTTGGAACATTTAACAAAACTTCTTCACAGAATCAGAAGAACCTGTCTAATAGATATTACAGTAACAGCATGAATATTTAGCATTCTCATTACAGCTGTCAGCCCTATACGGTAGACCAGACTAAGAAACAGACATTATGTGGACCTAAAGCTAATTTACTAGAACAGCCATAGTAACAGAATTTTGCAAGTTTGGATGTGCTTCTCCTCCTCTCTTTTTTATCTTCATGTAAAGGGGGGGCTTTCAGGCATTTTCATAAATCTCAGTCTTGGTATGGGCTCAAGTCATGTTTATCTGATTACTGCCTATGTAATGGATCTTCCTCAATCTGTCAGGGCCATCCTCTAAACCAGGGCTTTCCAAACTGTGTGTCGCGACACAGTACTGTGTCGCCTGGGGGCCCCAAGTATGTTGCACGACAACCTGGAAGCGGTGATCGCATGCAGCGGCGGGCCATCAGCGCTTCTGGGTTGTCGCGCGACACACTAGGATGCCGACAGCACGCAAAAACCCAAAAGTGCAGCAGCGGCGGCAACCCAGAAGTGCCGCCGCCGGCGCTTCCAGGGTTTTGCACGCCGGCTGTTGGTGTGTCGCCAACAGCAAAAGTTTGGAAAGCCCTGCTCTAAACTCTCTACTTCAGGTGAATCCCTTGGAAAAGGATCCTGCTGCCACCTATTTACCTTTCTACTTGATCCATTTTTAGCCAGGAGCACTGAGAAGTTCTCTTTTAGATCCTTATAGTGAAACTATAACCCAATCTAGTGCTTCCAGATATTTTGGATAACCCCCATCAACCATGCGGGCTGTGTCTGATAGGATATATGTAGTACACCAAACTGGAGAAGGCCACAGTAGAAACTGCCATGAGAATTTTCAGTTTAATCAAGACCCCACTATGAGCCTTCCAGTAGCCTTACAGGAAAAAAAACTGGTACCATTACCATCAGATATAATAGATCATAAAGCATGTGAAATACTTAGAAGCAAGAGGGAGGGATATCAATAATATGCAAAGAAAGCAACCTAGAGGAAAAAGCATTATAGTTTTAAGGGCACCATTTCCATCCCAGTCAGCATCTACATATCAAATATATATATTTAAAAAATCAAAACAAAAACACAATGCCAAATTCTCTCTCTTTATGAGTCACTAAACATTTTGGTTTCTAGCAGCCATATTTCAAATTCTTTTTTTTTTAATTTTTTTTTAAATAAATTTTATTTACATTCAACACAGACATTTACATAACATGTATCACATACCCACATTCCATCAAGTTGCATATATCCATAATTCAATCAATAATTCAATTCAATCAATAATTCAATCAATCAATTCTAATCCATACCTAATATCTATTTTTCCATTTTTATCTCATCCTTCTTTCCTTTTCCCTCTTTCTTTCCTCCCTCTCTGCTTACCATCTCCTACTTTCCTCCTAACCCACTAATTCTCTTCCTGATCTCTTTTTGTCTATTTCTGCTTCGTTAATTATTTTCCTTCCTTCTTATATTTTTATTATTATTCTCTTAAGTATTTTTCCCTCTTGATTTATACAACTTAACCGCACAATACAAACATATATATACATCTTTAAAATTACTTCCGGCTTTCTTAACTTAGAACTTAAATGTAACTGTTTAGTATACATTTTCTCTCTTACTTCTTCTAAATTGTTATTATTTCCCCCCCCTTACTATATCTATTAATCTGTTTGTATTTTTTTTAGTCTCTATTTTATATCATATTCTTTTTTAATATATTCTGTAAAGGGGTCCCATATTTCCCTATACTTCCCTGTTTCTTTCCCTTTTATTAAATAAGTCAATTTGTCAGCTTGCATCAATTCCATTATTTTTATAATCCATTCTTCTTTAGTTGGTATATTTTCTTTTTTCCAATATTGGGCATATTTTATTCTTGCAGCAGTACTTAGATACAGAAATAAAATCTTTTGTCTTTTATTCATATTATCCTCCATTTTGCCTATCAAGTAGAGTTCTGGTTTCATCTTTATATTATTACCTAATATTTCACATATATATTTGTGTATTTTACTCCAATATTTTTTTGCTTTCGCGCATGACCACCAAATGTGGTAAAAAGACCCACTTTTGTTTTTACATTTCCAGCAAATGTTCGTATTTCTAATTTTTGTTTTGAATAATTCAAACCATATTTCAAATTCTGTTATACTTCTTCTTAGGCTATAATTTCTGTTCAATGTAATTTACCACAAGCAAGATGCATGTGACTTAGCTATTAGTATTATTCTATAAAGGGTTGTGACATTTCACAGAGACATGAAGAATAGCCAGACACCTAAGAGGTAATAAAAGCTTCTACTTCAGATTTGGAAAATATTTATCTTTAAGGAGAAGCAGTTTCAGAGCAGAATTCTTATTCTTTTGCCATTCTAAACAATGGGCCATTTGGTGCGTCTAAGAAAAGACACATAGACTGCTTTTAAAAAGCATCTGTGCCTGTATTTTTGATGCCTAAAATATCCAATATCTAAAAAAAAAACCTGGAAGAGTAATTCTCTATCAATTTTATAAACAACATCAATAGAATAAAAAAGCTAATATCACCTAAAAGTCAGGATGAGTGAATGAGGGAGTTGAAATTAAGTATGGACAAGAAGAGATGCCATTGGTCAATCAGAAACTGGATTTAGAGGAGATTTTGGATTAGGGCTGCATTTTTCTTGAAAAAGTAGATCTGCAGTTCTCCCTGGATTGACAGGGACTGGCTTTGGTGCAGAACATTTTTTGCATAACTAGTGTGACGAGAGCCAGTTTGGTGTAGTGGTTAAGGCACCAGGCTAGAGACAGTGAGTTCTAGTCCTGCTGGGTGACCTTGGGCCAGTCACTCTCTCAGCCCTAGGAAGAAGGCAATGGCAAGCTAGTTCTGGAAAACCTTGCCAAGAAAACTGCAGGGACTTGTCCAGGCAGTCGCCAGGAGTCAACACTGACTCGAAGGCACCAAAAAAAAAAAAGTGTGACACCTGCAGTCATTAATTTGGCCCCAATTACACGTCTTGGTTACATCCCATCTTGACTAGTGCAGTATGCTCTATGCAGAGCTATGAAACAATTCTGTTCAAGTTGCAATTGGTGCAAATGTGCTGTTTTTTAAAAATGGCCAGAAGTTGCAAGGCCCGGAGTTTGTACAATTCTTGTACTATAAAGTCTGCACTGGATGCCACTTGTTTATACCAAACCCAATTTAAGACATTAATATTTAAAACTCCAAAATACTTAGAACATTGCTAAATGAGTAATTACTAGTCACATTAAGGAGCTGTCTGGCCATTAAGATGTGCAGTAGAGGGATAAAGATGTCTCTACTTGCACACAAGAGAAGATCTTCTCCTGCATTGCTCCCAGGTTGTGGAACTCTCTTGGGAGTTGTGTTTGGCCTCCATTCCCTCTTTGGAAGACCAATCAAGACACATCTTTTTTGCCAGGATTTAAGCTATCAATTAATGCAGGGCTTTCCAAAGTTTTTCCCGCGGCGACACACCAACCGGCGTTGGTGTGTCGCCGCAGGAAAACCCAGAAGTGCCTCCCTTGCGGCAGTGCGCAAAAACCCGGAAGCGCTGCTGCCGCTTTCGGGTTTTGCGCACTGCAGTTGGTGTGTCGCCGTGGGAAAACCCGGAAGTGCTGATGATGACCAGCGCTTCCGGGTTGTGTGGCGACACACCAGACTGTGTGTGGCGACACACTTTTGTGTCGCGACACACAGTTTGGAAAGCTCTGAATTAATGTGTATATTGGTTTTAATTTGTATTTTCTAACTTCTTATTTTGTATTTGATTATTGGATGTAAACAATCAAAGCAACGAAGAAATAAATACACTTTTTGGGCAGTAAATAGAACCCGACTTTCTAAGTATCAGTTAAAGTACACAAAATGGAGTCTGGTTCTCACTGTTTATTAACAGGGTTTTATCAGCAGCAATTCTTCTCCCATATACACATGCACTGTAACCTATTATTTGCAGAACCAAAGTAGCAGAGTGAGTGTATTATAATGGTTCTGGGCTATGTGCTGTTAGATTCAAACCTAACTTCAACCATCCACTCAGATCATAATCTAGCAGGTATAATGTATAACGTAGCATAATCTAACCACCTTGTGTAGTATGGAATCATACTAACAGTGTCCACATACCAAATTGAATTCACGTTGTATGTATGCTTATTTAAAATGCTCGGGGGGGACATTGGCAGGGGGTGCCCATCACTCTGAAGGAGCAGAGCGCACCAGCGCTATACAGGGAGAGCCAAGGAGTCATAATAGGTGGAGTGTATTGTACCAAAAAGAATGTGCTTGTCTTTCCAGAACAGAAGGATACACAACTTCAAAAGCATTTATGAGAAAGCAATGGCTTTTCCAGAAACTTACGTCACAGAAAACAACAGTTAGACAAACGGGCATATCGTTATTGTCGAATCCTTGTTGCAAAGGGCCATCTGGATATCATCATCACAGATCAGAAAGACAGGGCTCTGAGGCTAAGGATCTCTGCTCTGCTAACAAGCTAAGCACAGAAAAATATAAATATAAATATAAATATAAATATAAATAATATAAATATAAATATAAATATAAATATAAATATAAATATAAATATAAATATAAATATAAATATAAATATAAATATAAATATAAATATAAATATAAATATAAATATAAATAAGCTGCATTATATTGAGTTTGGATGACCCACTGAACCGCAAGATGGTTCAGTATGTAGAACAAACCCAGGAATGGGTTAGTCAACCTAACTGTGGGTAGGTTAACCGTAATAAGAACGCTATGTGAAATGTAACCTTATTCATCTTTTGCAAAACAGACTTTTCATTCAGAAGATCAACAAGACCTGTTGATGTAGCAGAAACCCAGTTTTAACCAGGAAAGAGGCAGACTGTGGCAACACCATAGAAACACCACAGGCACTTAATAGAACCACATTTTAAACAGAAATTTGGCAACACTTAAAAAGAAGAGAGAGAAAAGAAGCACTTAGTCCTAGTTGATACCATAGGAAAAAGGAAAAGTTTGCTCTCCCCACCAAACACTGCTGCATGTTTTTCATCCAAATTCTGGGAAAGGTCTCAAGGACTACACTCGAACTCAGTGCTTTCCAAAGTCCTGCCGTTGGCGACACACCAACGGCGGCGGCGGCGGTGTGCATGGCGGCGGTGGCCTCGTATGTCACGCTAAAACCCGGAAGCGCTGATGGCGCGCCACCGCTGCGCACGCCGCCGCCGTGCAGGGGCGGCGACGCGCCATCAGCACTTCCGGGTTTTGTCGCGACACGCTAATATGTCACAACACACAATTTGGAAAGCTATGAGCTATACATATAGGCACATTTGCAAACAGAAACAGTTTAGTAGGAGGCTATTTGGGGTAGTACCCAGCTTTCTTCCTGGTTCTTCTCCATGCCCCAGATCACTTGCTTATTTAGCTGAGAGCAAGTCTGGCTGAATGCACTCAGGCTTTTTTCTGAATAGGCATGCATAGAAGCCTTTGCATGTGATTCTCCTACTTGCTTCTAATAGGACAGGGTGAGAACTGATGCTAATACAGGTAGTCCTCGTTTAACGACTGCCTCGGACAGCAACCATCTGCAGTTACGACGGTGATGAAAAAGTAACTTTGCAACCAATGCCTGCATTTATGACCTTCGCAGCGTCTCTCTCTCAATCAAGGTTTGCCATTACAGTCAGTTAGTGCATGTTGTCCTATGCCTGACACTTTTTTCTCCCCCCCACCTCGAAGAGCGGAGAGATGGCTTAAACAAGTTAGAGCAGTGCTTTCCAAACTGCCGCCGTTGGTGACACACCAACAGCGGCAGTGGCGGCAGCGTGTACGGCTGCGGTGGCAGCGGCTGCGGCCTCGTGTTTTCCGCTAAAACCCGGAAGCGCTGATGGCGCACCGCCACCGTGCTCACCCCCACACTGCCGCCGTGCACGTCCACTTCCAGGTTTTGTCACGACACACTAAAGTGTCGTGACACACAGTTTGGAAAGCTATGAGTTAGAGTCTTGTGCCTTGCTGCCTCCAAACCTGCTGTAATTCCGCGCAGGTCCTAGTGCCTGCTTTGTGCCCTGTTGTAAGAGTGTGTTACGAAATGATGCCTTGCTGTAAGTGTGTGTTGCGAAATGATGCATGTCTAAAAAGTGTGTCACCAACATGAAAAGTTTGGAAAGCTCTGGTCTAGTGGTTAAGGCAATGGGCTAGAATCCAGGAGACGGTGAGTTCTAGTCCCGCCTTCGGCATGAAAGCCGGCTGGGTGACCTTGGGCCAGTCCCTCTCTCTCAGCCCTAGGAAGGAGCCAATGGGAAACCAGGAGTCTGTGAGTTCTAGTCCCGCCTTAGGCATGAAAGCCGGCTGGGTGACCTTGGGCCAGCCACTCTCTCTCAGCCCAACTCACCTCACAGGGTGGTTGTTGTGGGGAAAGTAGGAGGAAGAAGGAGTATTAGGTATGTTCACCGCCTTGAGTTATTTATAAAAATAATGAAGGCGGGATAAAAATAAAAAAATTTAAAAAAAATAATACTGCTTTGTTCAATCTATTCTCCCCTTATGGAGCCATGTAAAATGCAGTCTACTGCAAGATACTTGGAATACAACGTATAATACACAGACTACATGCGTTAAATGCAATATATGAACACACTACAATTAATTTACTTTACAGGTTTCAGAATGTCTGTGAAGCACAAAAGAGAAGCTTAATAACAGTGGTGGTAATAAAACCAAAGCTAGATTTCAAGATATCCTTCCCATGTTCATGAAGGAATAAAAAACTTGAGGGCAGAAAGGTAAAATCTCTTTAGATTAAAGAATAACTTCTGGCAGCTTCCCTAACATGTGCACAGAGTTGCCTTGGCAACAGGATGGAGGTGCTTTAACCACATTGCTTTCTTCCAGGAAGTTTTTCAGCTTCTAGTTCGGGCATTTCCTGATATTTCTCCTATCAAAATACTAACCAGGCCCACCTCTACGCTGTTTCCAAGTCCAGATAACTCCTGCAGATCTAACAGGAGGATAAGGTTCTATTAACTGATCTGCTGCTTAACTGGCTTGAATAAATCATTTTTTCTCATTTATCTCTTTCCACAGCTTTGGCTTTTTTGTTTGTTCTGGGTGTGTTGAAAATCTGAAACTCAGAGAATTTTCTTGAAAGATCAGCCAATGTGAAAGAGTACAAACTCTAGAGATAGAGCCCAGGTCATTCTAAAGATTATACAGTGGGGCAAAAAAGTATTTAGTCAGCCACCAATTGTGCAAGTTCTCCCACTTAAAAAGATGAGAGAGGCCTGTAATTGACATCATAGGTAGACCTCAACTATGAGAGACAAAACGAGAAAACAAATCCAGACAATCACATTGTCTGATTCAGAAAGAATTTATTTGCAAATTATGGTGGAAAATAAGTATTTGGTCACCTACAAACAAGCAAGATTTCTGGCTCTCACAGACCTGTAACTTCTTCTTTAAGAGGCTCCTCTGTCCTCCACTCATTACCTGTAGTAATGGCACCTGTTTGAACTTGTTATCAGTATAAAAGACACCTGTCCACAACCTCAAACAGTCACACTCCAAACTCCACTATGGTGAAGACCAAAGAGCTGTCAAAGGACACCAGAAACAAAATTGTAGACCTGCACCAGGCTGGGAAGACTGAATCTGCAATAGGCAAGCAGCTTGGTGTGAAGAAATCAACTGTGGGAGCAATAATTAGAAAATGGAAGACATACAAGACCACTGATAATCTCCCTCGATCTGGGGCTCCACGCAAGATCTCACCCCGTGGGGTCAAAATGATCACAAGAACGGTGAGCAAAAATCCCAGAACCACACGGGGGGACCTAGTGAATGACCTGCAGAGAGCTGGGACCAACGTAACAAAGGCTACCATCAGTAACACACTACGCCGCCAGGGACTCAGATCCTGCAGTACCAGATGTGTCCCCCTGCTTAAGCCAGTACATGTCCGGGCCCGTCTGAAGTTTGCTAGAGAGCATTTGGATGATCCAGAAGAGGATTGGGAGAATGTCATATGGTCAGATGAAACCAAAGTAGAACTGTTTGGTAGAAACACAACTCGTCGTGTTTGGAGGAGAGAGAATGCTGAGTTGCATCCAAAGAACACCATACCTACTGTGAAGCATGGGGGTAGCAACATCATGCTTTGGGGCTGTTTCTCTGCAAAGGGACCAGGACGACTGTTCCGTGTACAGGAAAGAATGAATGGGGCCATGTATCGTGAGATTTTGAGTGCAAACCTCCTTCCATCAGCAAGGGCATTGAAGATGAAACGTGGCTGGGTCTTTCAGCATGACAATAATCCCAAACACACCGCCCGGGCAATGAAGGAGTGGCTTTGTAAGAAGCATTTCAAGGTCCTGGAGTGGCCTAGCCAGTCTCCAGATCTCAACCCCATAGAAAACCTTTGGAGGGAGTTGAAAGTCCGTGTTGCCCAGCGACAGCCCCAAAACATCACTGCTCTAGAGGAGATCTGCATGGAGGAATGGGCCAACATACCAGCAACAGTGTGTGCCAACCTTGTGAAGACTTACAGAAAACGTTTGACCTCTGTCATTGCCAACGAAGGATGTATAACAAAGTATTGAGATGAACTTTTGATATTGACTAAATACTTATTTTCCACCATAATTTGCAAATAAATTCTTTCCGAATCAGACAATGTGATTGTCTGGATTTGTTTTCTCATTTTGTCTCTCATAGTTGAGGTCTACCTATGATGTCAATTACAGGCCTCTGTCATCTTTTTAAGTGGGAGAACTGGCACAATTGGTGGCTGACTAAATACTTTTTTGCCCCACTGTATATTACCTTAAGAATTGTTTGAAGAATGTAGCTTCATAGACATTCTTCAGTTGGGGAGAGGCATTCTTGCCAATGAAATACAATACATTCATGTAGGTGTTTTGTTTTGTTTTGTTTTGTGTTTTGTGTGTTGTGTTGTGTTGTGTTGTGTTGTGTTGTGTTGTGTTGACATACCATCACCCTTGTCTGAAATGGCAGATAGGAAGTAACCTTGAGCAATTCTAGTTTCAAATGGGACCCTAAGCTAGGCCTCTCTGTTCCATATATGTCTGCCTATTTTGTATACTGCCACATACTAGATTCCCAGCAATGAACAACATAAACATAAAAACATAATAAAATGTAACAACTTGCAATCACTGCCCAGCCAGCCAAGTCAAGATGCCCACTCACTTATTCTCTAAAAGCTCTATAAAACAATTCCATCTTAACCAGCTTTCAGAATATCTTCAGGGAGATTGCCAAGATGGACACTATAGGGCAGTGTTTCTCAACCTTGGCAGCTTTAAGATGTGTGGACTTCAACTCCCAGAATTCCCCAGCCAGCATATATAGGGTGCTATATATGCCATACCCAGGTTTTTTATATGAAACAAAGCATAGCCATACCCAGGTTTTTATATGAAATTGTTGGTGCAGCTATTTCTTCTTCTTCTTGGCGATCACTAGTAGCCGAGTAAGATTGTCTTCCAGGGGCCAGTTCTGGATTCGCACAACCTCCCACAATGAGGGCATAGGTTTCCGGGTGGAAGACGTTCATGATGAGGGTTTGCTTGATGTGCCTTCCTCTTAGCTTGTTTCTCCCTTTCGCCCTGTACTCGTGCTTCTTCAAAGTCCGTAGCACCTTTAATAAAGGCTGGCCTCCAATTGAAACGCTCATGAGTTAGGGCTTCCCAGTTCTCAATGCTGATATTACATTTTTTTAAAATTAGCTTTGAGAGTATCTTTGAATCTCTTTTGCTGTCCACCAATATTCCGTTTTCCATTCTTAAGTTGGGAGTAAAGTAGCTGCTTTGGAAGACGATGGTCAGGCATTCAAACAACATGACCGGTCCAGCAAAGTTGGTGCAGCTATTAATAATTATTTAAAATAGGATCATCACTCTTCTTAAATGGTAGGAGCCATCATGTTATTTTCTGCAATAGTGCATGTACCCCCAAAATTTTAAAAATCAGTTAAATCACATATTTGGCAAACTCATCCCCAAGATCTTGTGTGACCTCACATGTGAGCAGCAAAATTTCAAGTGACATCATATGACAAGGTCAACATCCTGCAAGGTATTTTTTTTGTGTGTGTTTTTGTTTGAAATCTGGAGTTCACTCATCTGAAGATGAAATCTCATGAGACTGAGTAATCTGAGATGCTTCAACCATTTTTCTTTTTTCTTAAATGCATGTTTAATTTGGAGGCTCCACAGAGACTCCTACTCTAAAGTGCAGCTTCCCAGAACCGAATGCAAAGTCAATAAAAAATAAGTCCACACCTGAGCAGCATACATGACACATAAGAATAGTCTGTGACAGACTTTTATCAGCTAAAGTATTCTAGAAATTCAGGGAAAGGGCAAGAGATGGGATACACAATATCAACAATCCTGAGAAGAGTTTTTGTGCACCTGCATCCTGCAGTCAAGCTATAAATACACACTCAAGGTGTATCTGGACCACAGGCAATTTGAGGCCCTCCACCAAGTAGGGCATCTGCTGAATATTTTATTCAAACAGACCCAAATGGTCACTCTTCGAGAATGACAGATGTGGCAGCTATTCAGGTTTTTCAGATGGAACAAAAGCTTTCTCCGGAAGGACAAAGGGAGAAAAGTGAGTTGTACTTAAATAGGAGCCACCTGCCAGGGAGCCCCCTTCATTTAGCCAAATTGGCTTCCCTGCATTGAAAACAGCCTGTGTAAACAGGAGTGCTTCTATCCAAGCTGTGCTACTGCACTGCAAAACTCTTAGTCATATTTTATGAAATAAAAAATGGTAAGATCCAATTTAATGCCTCTCTCTGCCTCTTCAAACTTGTTTAAAAGAAGCCACTACATATCCCCGATATAAAGGTTAACAAAATCTTGGGAAGAGGGAAGATAGAGCCCCATAGTCTCTGAAGACACAATATAATCCACTTTAATGTAAAAGAGAAATTGATAGTATTGATAATTATAATGACAAATGACAACACTAAGCAATCGACAATCTCCATTTGTGCAATATTTCTCCATATCTGGGAAATCAGAGCCAACAAGTAGACCAACAATGATGTGGAAAATAGTTCTATTACAGTCTATGGTTCGGTGATCTGGACCTTATGTCTGTTTTCCAGATAGAGATTCACATATGGCCTTTGGTGAGTTACAGAATGTATTTGTACAATCCTAAGTACATTTATGAGAGAGGGTTTAAATCTCACTGAAATCATGGCAGTAAGAGGTTTCTGATTTTAAACATTGTTGAGTCTTCTGTTCTATGATCAAGAATTTACACTCAAGGGAAATAAGAAGACCATAGTTCAAGAGCTAGTTTCCGATAGCATAGCCATAACATAAAGGGAGGGCTTGCCTTACATTTACTCCAGCTCCATCAGATAAAAGTTAATATTAAAAATTGTGGGCATTTCACATGGCAGAAAATGATACTCACTTGTTTATTAAAAGAAAGCTCAAGTTGTCTTTATCTCAAAGAGTGGAAACCACTGGTGGACTATTTGCGAAATGCAGGAGGGGCGAAGCTTACATGGGGATTTGAAGATTAGGCTATAAATATAATAGGGTATATTAGACAAAGAATTATTCTTATCTATTGCATGAAAAACTAGCACTTAGGACGGATTGTTTTGTTTTCATGACCAGGGATCGATTGGAAGTTACCTATGTTTCATACTTTTCTTTTTCTTTTACTTTACTACACTTTTTCTTTTCTTTCCTTTTATTTTGTATTTCTATTTCTTTTTCTATTTCTAACTTTGAACTATGTATTGTAAAATTCTAATAAAAAATTATCAAAAAAATTGTGGGCATTTCAGCTAAAAAGCTTTGCTAGAATTTGCTTTCTTCCATATCCACAATATGTGGGGGAAATATCATACACTGTTTACTTTTTTGTGTGCAACAGAAAAGGTTTCAGTATCAAGATGCTTTTATACACTACTGGTCAAGTATATTTATGTTACAATGGAAAAGGTCATAATTTCATATCTGGTACTACATCATTTTTAGCAATTGATTTCTTGCTGTCTGACCCACTTTTCCTCTGAGAATTACTAATAGGCAAACAATTGCTGTAGTTTCTTTTCCACATTGCAAAAGACAATGAAAACACTAAAATTGCAATGTTAAAATGTTTTAATGAAAAACAGGACTTTGCTCTAAGGCAGACCCAAACAAATTGTGAAGATTTGGGGGGCAGCAGAGGGCACAGTTTTGCCCAGTCTGTGCTGCTCTCAGGTAGAACTATTTCTGGAAACATGAGCTGCTGATCACAAAACTACACCTGTTTCAGTCCCCCTCCTTCTCCCCACCCTAATGTTTCCCTTTTATGGAAAGATTAGGAAGAACTAAATCAATTTTAGGAGACCCTCTTCCAGTCCAAATTCATTTGGGAGTTTGGGGCTTCTCTTTGCTTTGGATGAATTCCAAAACTGTCAAACATGCACAGTGAATTGGAGTTGAGCTTTGCCCGAATCCAACTCACACCTCAAATGTCTCCCCATCCCCTGTACGTTTGTAATATCCAACATTTCTGGAACGAAATTATTTTTCCTCACATTAACTACATACATTTATTTGTGGTTTTGCTTCTACCACTTATTTTAAAAGTGCAATATTTTGCACTGGAGAAGACATCATTTCTCTCAGTGCATCCCTTTTTTTATTGCTATGTGTTGAGTTTCATAGGCATCTCTTTATCCTTCCTGTGCCATTAGTAATGGAAAGACAACTCCCTCCCCACCCTTTGTAGAGATAAAAGGGGAAGGCCAAGGATGCAAACAAAAAGGCAGTTAGTAGAATAGAAGTAAATATCAAACATACGCTATCAAATCCTGCCAAAGTATGAGAAAATATCATCCAATATTTCACAATTAAAAAAAAACTAATTACAAGTTGATGCTACTGCACATAGCTGAAAATACACTGCCACTCTGGTCTTCTTATTGGCTACTTTCTCTAAAAATAAATGCCCCTCACAATTATTCTATGAAGTGGTACATTTATGACAAGACTTTAGGGCAGAAACTAAGAGTCCCTTTAGAAGTAAGGATGACATGTTTATGTTGAATTAAGTTGAATTTAATACACATCACTGTTCAGTCTAAAATGGAGGGATGGAGTTTGCGACCCTTTGTTTCAATTTACTTAACTGTACAATTGGCTACATCAGGGCTTTCCAAAGTTTTCCCGCGGTGACACACCAACCGCCGTTGGTGTGTCACCGCGGGAAAACCCGGAAGTGCCGCCGTTGCGGCAGCGTGCAAAAACCCGGAAACGCTGCTGCCGCTTTCGGTTTTTGCGCGCTGCCATTGGTGTGTCACCGCAGGAAAACCCGGAAGCGCTGATGATGATCAGCGCTTCCAGGTTGTGTGGCGACACACCAGACTGTGTGTGGCGACACACTTTTGTGTCGCGACACACAGTTTGGAAAGCTCTGGGCTACATGTTAAGCAAATTAATCTAGCAAATAACCAGGTATACAGTTACGGAATTTTAGCCTCTGAGTTTAATAATATTTTGGCAATAATTTATTCTAAGATGGTTTCAGAATTATGCATTATATGCTAAAAGTTTCTCTTTGGATTTTCTTTTTCATTTTCAAAGAAACTTGTTGCCTTTTTCACCTAGCTAGCAGAGCCTAGAAAAATTTACTACTAATAAAAATGATCCAATCATTTAAAAAAATACAGCATTCAGCAAGATATCAAATTACAACCGCTCCTCAATTAACAACTGCAGGTAATCCTCAACTTACGATCATTCTTTTAGCGACTATTTGAAGTTACAATGGCACTGAAAAAAGTGACTTATGACCAGTCCTTGCACTTACGACTATCTCAGTGTTCCCACGGTCACGTGATCAAGATCTGGGTGCTTGGCAACCGGCATGTATTTATTACAGTTGCAGCATCCCGGGGTCACGTGATTGCCATTTGTGACCTTCCCAGCCAGCTTCCAACAAACGAAGTCAATGGGGAACTGCATGATTTGTTTAATGACCACAGCAAAAAAGGTCGTAAAATTGGGTGCGGTCACATGATGCCTCGCTTAACAACAGCATCACTTAACATTTTCCAGTCCCTATTGTGGTCGTAAGTTGTGGACTACCCATACCTCAGTTAACCACCATTCGCAAATATGACGGTAATTAAAAATTCCTTTTCCGACCAATGTGCGTATTTATGACCAAATTTTGTATACCTGACAACAACGCACCCCGGAGTGACAGTAACGCTGGCATAGCTGTATAAGAACCTTATCTGAATGAGACAGCAGCAACCTGTGATCTTAGCAAAAAACCTCCCCCAAAGGCTAAACAAAGTAAAGTTTGATGCTTAAACTTTGTTTATGTTTTAAGTTTAAGTTTATATTCTTTATTTATTCAGAACTGGGATAAGGATTATTGCAACCAATCAGGTCTTTTTAAACAACATCAGAGTCAAAATCAACGGTCTGCAAAAGTGTCCTTCCTTCCTTCCATTTGTTGTATACCACCCTATCCCAAGACAACCATTTAGTGCATTAAAATTACATTAAAACCCCCAAATCAATAGAAAGATGTTACTAGGTTCAAAAAGCTGATATATGTATTTTATTTAACTCAGCTTTCTCCAACCTGGTGCCTTCCCAATGTGTAAGATCACAATTCCAAACACATTTTGACCATCAGGTTGAAGAAGAATTATTTAACTAATCAGAATTAATCCCAAAATAGGATAAGGATTTCAGTGTTGCATTTTAGCCACATGACGGACTAGTCCTTTAATCTGCCCATCTATCAAAATAAACCTTTCATTCTCAGCCTTACAGACTCAGGTATGTGTGTATGTTGTTTAACCCAGAATGTTAAATGCTATATATTAAAAAGATAAGGACCCCCTCAAGTCAAGTTTGACTCCTAGTGACTACAGGAACATAGTTTTCTTAGAACAATATGGAAGCTGTTAGCCACTGTTTTCTTCCGAGATGTTTTTAACAGATTCTAGCAGGTAAAGCACAATGTATTTGCAGGACACAAAATTAGGGAAGGCTGAGGCAATGTTGAATAAAATCAAAAAGGCAGCCACAATTTAAAAAGTTTCAGTTAGGAGGGGGCGGAACAGATGAAAACAAAGCCACTATGACTCAACAACTTTCAGAGAAATGGTACAGGACACTGAGGGCAGGAAGAACAAATAAATGAGAGTAAATTGATGCCATTAGGAGAAAGGAACAGCCGGTTCAAATGAAGGCAGGAAAACTGAAATGCTGAAAACAACCTGTTATGTCAACTGGTTATTTATTGAAATATAATTGAGAATGGAAACCACCTGACACATTAAAAGGCACACATCTTGACCTGAACAATCGAAAACCTGTACCAGCATATACTGAAGAAGTTTCAGGGAAATATTATTTGATGGTTGCTATTATTGTTGTGGTTGCTGTTAATTCTGCAGTTGAGTTCTGGCCCAATATAAATATCCAAGAAGACACCCAACCCCTGTTTTGCTATCACTTTTCAGTAGCTGTAACTGCTGGGAAGAAGGGAATAGTTGGGAACAGTTGAAGAAATAAGACAAACTGAGCAAAGTAGGGTTTGTCCCAGGTAAACTGAACCCTGGAAAGCAATCTTTGTTTGCTGCAAAATTTCCCTCCTTAATGTTCCCATACCTTGTCCATATCACATCATTCCTATTCCTATAAGCTTTGTTTGGAGGTTGAAAGCATTAGAAAACAGACACCAAGAATCTAGCCATGGGACCTTTGGTTGAAATAAGAGATTTGAATTAAAGATCCAGGAAGACAGTTTTATATAGGCAAAAATAATATGGAATACTGTGTGTACTTTATACAGAATGAAAAAACAAAAACAAATCCATAGACTTTTTCAAACAGACAAATAGACACCACTCACTATTCATTGATTGGGTTCACACATGACTCTGAGCCAGACTGGCAGCTGAACAAGTCAGATTTTTCAGAGTGCTGAAGACCTGGCTAGCTTTTCCCTGTTTGTGGTGGTCTATAGTTATAAGACCACTGAAGTTTCCTCCCTGGAGAGGGGAGAACCAGAAGATTACTCACAGGGTCGTTGGAATTGCCCCCTCCTGCTTTTTTTGTAGTTTTCTGCCACGGAAAGAGCAGGGGGCTGGAGACAGTGAAACGACCTGAGAAACATCAAGCTCTTCCAGGGAATCGTAAGTTAGAGCTAGAAGCCGGCTTTTAGATCACTTTATTTTATTTTATTTTTACATTAGATTGTTTTATCATCTAAGGTCTATCTTTGGACTTTGCACAAAATGTTGGCAAATTTTGTGCTTTCTTTGCTATAACAATCATGGTGGAAATATAACGGATTTTATATTTGAAGCATAGTAATGTTTGCATTTTTTTTTATCTTTCTAACCTATCAGAGGACTCTGTCTCATTTGGAAGTATAAGAGTTTATATTAAATATCTTTTGAATATATTTTGCTGGATTAACTATTGAATTTGTTTTTTTATTTTTATTTCCTTTTTATAATGGTAGAAATTCATCTTCTCTTTCTCCTTTTATAAACTGTTTGAAATACTGCTTTTTCGCTTATTTTTGATTATCGAAATTTTTCTTCCTTTATTTTAAAAAACTTTTTACTTAATGGACTCTGCTGGTAATTTTCCACTCGAACAGATCAGCTGACTATTTACTTGTTTTGGCTAGAATGGCCGCTGCTGCAGCCTGAGAACAAAGAGGGGGTGGGGAAGAATGGCTTTTTTAACAGCAACTTTAACAGCAATTCAAGAACTTAAGGGAGAGATTTGTGAAGCTCTTTCGGAAATTAAGAAATCACTGGAAATTTTATTTTTGCAAGATCAGGAACAAAAGGAACAAAAGATAGAAATAGAAGCAGGAGAAAAAATTTTTGAGATAGAGGATAAACAGGAAAGGGGAATTTTAAACACATTGGTTCAAAAAAACATTCTCACACTCTACATGAGACAGATAACAAAGCAGGCTACACACTATAATTTTTGTACAAACATATTGTGGCAGTTGAGGCAAGGAGAAAGACTGAACATGCAATTTGATAGATATTGTGAAATATGGGGAAAGGTCAAGAAAAACATTTTGACATTCTACACGAGACACAGAACAAAACAGGCTACATATTATGATTTTGGCATAACTTGAATAGGAGACTTAACATTATGTGGGATATAAAGGTATTGAAACCATGGATTTTAACTGGATACTGAGTTTGTAAATGCACTAAATAAATCAAGTTCTAACTAGTAATATAACTGTTGGGAATATTAAATGTTAAAAATTAATATGAGAAACTGTATGGATGTATAAAAATGTGATATTTTAATCGTAAGATAAAATGTTATAAAATTAATGATATAAATATAAATTGATGTTATAGAGTATATGAAAACTAGAAAAAAAATTTAGGGAGATACATGAAGGATGGGATGTTGAGTTGGAATTAGAATTAATACTATTACAGGATGACTTATTTTTATAATTACTAGTATGAATATTATTGAGAATTGTTGTTAGGTTATGTATTAGGGGAATAGGTAGCTATAAAAATTTGTTAAATAGGTAAATATGTAGGAAGATGTAGCATATGGTATAATTATAGTCTAAATATAGACTAAGTTTAAACTAGGGTTATTTTTATGGATATGTATGAAATACATATCCATAAAACCTAGCAATTCGAAAGCATGCAAATGCAAGTAGATGAATAGGTACCACTTCGATGGGTAGGTAACAGCGTTCTGCACGCGTCATGCGGCCACATGACTGTGGAAGTGTCTTCGGACAACGCTGGCTCTTTGGCTAACAAACGGAGATGAGCACCGGCCCCTAGAGTCGGACACGACTGCACAAATGTGCGGGGGGAACCTTTACCTTTTTATGAAATACTGTTGATACAAAATAAGGCCTTTACTTGTTATATATATGTTTTAAGACTAATTGGATTCTATCAAGGATATAAATATGGATGTAAAAATGGAAAGAGTGAATAAAAAATGTTAAATTGATGCAGTTAAGAACATTTAAATTGATATTACTTCAAGGAGTGGAAACTACAGATGGACTATTGGAGAATTGGTAGAAAGATGAAACCTACATGAAGATCAGAAGATTGGACTATAGAAATTGAAGTGTATATGACAAAGAAAAGTTCCTGTGTATTGTATGAAAGACCAACATTTAAAGCAAATATTGTACTTAAAGACCAAAGACAGATTGGAGGCCATCTATTTTCTATATTTCTTTTGTTTATTATTTTTCTTGACTTCACTTTTCTTTTACTTTTTTCTTACTTTGTATTTCTTTCTTTATTTCTTGTTCTAACTTTTAATATGTATTTCAAAATTCAATAAAACTTATATATAAAAAAAGATTGGGTTCACACATCACACCAAGATACAATGTGCTTTATAAAGCACCATGTAGCTTAGCATAAAGTACAGACCAGGCCACTATGGTTATCTATCTATCTATCTATCTATCTATCTATCTATCTATCTATCTATCTATCTGGAGTGCTTTTATGCTGCTTTAATAGTCTGACTCTAAGAGGCTTACCAGCATCAACATATGCATACGTCTCTTCTTCTTCTTTCTCCTCATTCTATGGTTCTTACTTTTTAAAATCTTAAACAATCCAGAGTTGGCTAGTTCTCCTTTAATCTGTGCAACTATCAAAAGAGACCTTCAAACTGTGGGGGGAGGTGAGGGGAGAAAAATGATAATAGGAATAGCTTTTTCTCTACTCAAACTAAAGTTTTCTCTGGTTTACTCCATGGCAGAAGGGCAGTCCTTTGAAGTTCATTGTTTTTTTTTTCAAGCTTTGTAACTAATTAGAAATTTTCATGTCTGCAAGGTAAACATGCTTTCTTCCGGAGATATGAATTTACATTTTACTACCTTGTTTAAATGGCACCTATGTAAGACTGGAAGTAATCACTAATTAATGTAATAAAGTTAAAAGCAAAAATAGGGCTCAGGCTCAGTTTTGAGTGAAGTCTGATATTGAGATTGATCACAAAAACTCAGAATAGATTTCCTTTTACCAACATGGAACAGATCGGTCTATTCCATTCTGTTCTGTTCTGGTTCAATGTAGTTCTGTTCTCAATCTTTTTTTTTCTTGGTATGCTATAAATTGTAGTGTTACAGGAGCCGCTCCAAACAAAAGAAAAAAGGGGGGGAGGGCTAATCATGCATGTGATTGAGTGACTGACAAGGCCTGCCCACAAACCAGAGAAATCCTTGCAATCAATGTTGTCTTGTCTAAATCACACCCTGGTAAAGGTGGGGAGGAACCATGAGTTTTATATTCATCCTACTTCACTGGTGCCCAGTTTACAGCTCTGTTTTGTGAGATGTCTACGCCAGTTTACAACTGGAATATTTCATGGAGAATTAAACTTACACACTTTTTTGCTTCATCCGCCACCAATCTTTCAAGAATTGGCATCTTGCTCCCTGACAACCATCCCTTCCGCTTGTACAAGGCTGGTGCGTTGCAAAGGTGGTGGGCAAGGAGCAGGAGGACCCAGGTTCACATCCATCATCAGCCACAGAATCTCACCGGGTGATTTTGGGATAGTAGCTCTCTCTCTCTCTCAGTCCAACTTACCTCACAGAGTTTTTCTTCTGGGGAGAAAGAGGAGCAAGGAGCATTGTATACATCTCCTTGAACTTCCATGGGGAAGGCAGGCTAAACATCTAACAAACAAGCAAATAAATAAAATGGGTTATAATGTGGGGTAGCACAACATTTTCTGCATCAAGGGCTGCATGTGGTCTTTGGGAGGCAAATAGAGGGCTGCTTTCAGTAAGGTAGGAGATGAGGTCAACATATGATTTCACTGAATTAAAATTAAATGTAGTTAATATAATTAATTACCCTGTCATACACTTAATAATTTTCCCACTCTATCACATTAAATATTACTGTTTAATAGCAATGTTGGAGGTCTCCAAAAGCTATGTCCAAGGTTTTTGTGCACTTAGAAAAGGGATCACTCCTTGATCCTTCTTTTCCCCCAGAAGAAAACATACATGTGCCCTCATCTCCCTCTCCTATTCTTCTCACTCACATTGTAGGAAGTACCCATGAATGTCTGTGTGTCTGTCTATGTGTGTATGTATTCAGATTTTAAAGGAGTGCAGCCTGAATGTCCTGGTGCGGATTTCTGTCATATTTGGTAACCACTCAAATAGTCCTTTAGCTTTTCTGCAAAATTCATCCTATTCAAAAAAAATAACAAAAAAAATAAAGCAAAAACTTACACTGATTTTAAAAATCAGATTTTACATGAACAAAGTTCAAAGGTGTACTATTTTTAATTAAAATTTGATGCATTTTATGAAATCTGAATGACATCAGATTATTTCTGGTGTGACTTGGACAAAAATGCTTTATTGAAGACTGATTTGTCTCCACACACCCTTAAAAACAAAAAAGGTCACAAGTGGCAGCACGCTTAACCTGCTTACGGTAACCTTTACTACCTTGGATTTTACCTATTTTTAATTCCTCCTCCGAGTTCTGCAAGCTATTCTGCAAACCTTAATTAGGTTTCTTGGTGCCAATTAGAAAAGATAAAATACTTGTCACCAAATATGTCCTACTCAGGCCATTCTCACGCTAATGATTTAAAGTGCTTTCCAGGAGCATCCAGCCTTTGCTACATTAATATATCAGTAATGAACAAGCCTTTATATCATCACTGCAACAGCCCGGTAATTCTAGAAGACATTATCTATTATTTGTGTAGAAACAGCCTAAGAACCCCTGCATTTTAAATCTGAAGCCTATGGCTTTTTGCTCCTTTTGCATAAATTTTAACACATAATCTTATTGCCTGCATCAAAGTGGGAAAAGAATTTTGCCTCCCTCTCTCAAATGTACACCAGAGTGCAGGAAGAGAGGTTATGATGGCACAGATAATTTACTGGCTATTACACTGTACCTAAATGAAACTACATGTAGACCAAATACATAAGAGAGTTTATGCCAAATTAAAATTACAGATTTAAAAAAATGTCTCTCTGGTTTGAACATAGTTCCTGGTAACTAGCTTTGCCCTCACTCCATTCTCAGTAAAATTGCCAGCACATTATATTCCCAATGCATTTCATAAACAAAGATTTATTCAACCTATTTCTGCCCAAGTACATCACACATTCCCCCTAGTCCGTTCAGTTTTTTTAGGAAAAAAAAGTGGGGGGACTCCCTGGCTCTGCCCCAACTTCAATATAGACAGGGAAGACCACAAGAAAGTTGTAATTGCATTTAGCTGAATATGGCTAGTCTACACAGGTTTGAGAACCCAGTAAATCACAGTTCTCAATCACATTCAACTTAACATGGGCTACTTCCTACAACGGTGAGTGAGAAGAATAGAAGAGGGAGATGAGATGTATATTCCCATTCCACTCCATTCCTCCCCAATAGCTTTTTTAAAAAAGGCTGTTTATATCAAGGCCAGTTCAACTGCCTTAAGTCATCAGGTTCCCTTTTGATTTTGGAAAAATACAAGTATGATGTGTTAGTTCAATATGCTCTACTTCTAAGAAAGCAATTGCAAGTGAAATGGCTCTATCCGCATCAGTTTTGGTATCCCAAAGTATACAAACGACCACACAGAAGAGCTTAGTTTGGGAGGTTCAGCTCTAATCATCACCAACTTAACTGCTGCTCCACATAAATTCACACATGCAAGTAGCTTCTTCACTGCTTGGGGAAGTGGGGAGACTGCCCCCAGAGGGGGCAGCAGTTACTGCACATATTTTACAAAAGAATTGGTCTTTGAAAAGTAACAGTTGTGGGGAGGATGGAAAGGAGACTGTAAGAATAAGCTGCCCCGTCCATGAGCCAATCTAGATCCAGAATTATGCTACAAGTTCCGATTGCAAAGCAATTAATCAAAGAGGATTAAATATTCAGACCAAATGGACAATTAGAAAAAGGGGCCTTGCAACTGCTGGCCACACTTGCATGGCTTTAATTCACACACACACTGCAAACTATTTGGAGCAAAGTCTGTATCTTTATCTGACTCAGCAAGCTACACTTGCTGCTCCCATGGCAACCTTTTCAACAGAACACATTTTTACGTATATTACAGTAAAACACAACATTTTCCATCTGCCTCCAAACACCCGTTTACCTTTCTGTTGGGGACAATAGCATGGAGATAATTGCTCACTCACTGCCACTACTTGACTGGATCATAGGCTAGTTTCAGAATCTGAGACTAGCTTCTCCCAAGATATAAAAATATCAGAATCACAAAGGTTTGCCGTACTCTCTTATAAGATCCATACAATCGCTGCACAGCAAACATTAAAACCTCTAAGATAGAATGTGTAAAAACTCAGCCTTCTATAGCATTTCCTAAGTCTTATAATACTGTGTGCAAATTCATGCAATCCTCTATATGTGGACTTATCAAAGATGGAAAAAACTAATTTAAGCAACCCATAAGAGAATACAAAAAACGGAAAGGACAATTAGGTGTCAAAATAAGAGAATTGGAACCAAAGCATAAAACCAACCCAAATAAACAATTGATGAAAGAACTGCAAGAAAATAAACAGCAGTTAAGCTTATTAGAAACAGAAGAACTATAAAAGAAAAGAAAATTTGCTAAACAGAAAAACTTTGAAGATGCAAATAAAACGGGAAAATTACTAGTCTATCAACTTAGGAAAAAGAAATACAAACAATATCAGCAATAAAGAAAGGATTCAAATTGTTACACACAAGATCAGAAATAATAGAATTGGCAGCTTTTTTTAAAGAATTATATTCCAAGACTAATATTGATGAAGTTGCTTGAATAAATATATTGAAAAGTTGGTTATTAAAGAATTATCAACATAGGCAAATACTAAGTACACCTATAACTGTCCAAAAAACAAAAAAAGCAAACAAATTAGAGTTTTTATTACTTACACAATAGAGGTTTAACTAAATTTAAACAAGAATGGCTCCCATACATACATACAACATGGCAAATATAATCACTTGGAGCTTGGCTTCTAAGGGGGCTTAAATGTCTACAATAGGGCAAATTAGCAGATGTACAAAAAGGGGGAAGTTAGAAATCTAATAGTTCTTTTTCTATTTTCCTTTTTTTTTCTTTTTAACTATTCTCTGGTATTTTAATTTTTTTAATATGATCTGCTTATCTATTTTTTCCTTTTATTAACATATAAAACAAATATATATATATTTGTGTGTGTGTGTATATACACACACACACACACACATGTATTTTATGTATGTATGTGTGTGTATGTATTATATGTTAATAAAAGGAAAAATATTGTATTATATGTTAATAAAAGGATAGAGAGAGAGAGAGCAATCATACAATAGAGACTTTAATATTAAGCAATCAGTTCAAGACTGAAACCTATATTGTATAACAAGCATTTTGAGGTACAGTAATCTAAAGCAGATTTTTCTCTCTAATGTTATACTCAATTTTGTATGAAAAACTCAAATAGTTTCATGCTTCTAATTTTTGTTGTTGTTGTTCAGTCGTTTAGTCGTGTCCGACTCTTCGTGACCTCATGGACCATAGCACGCCAGGCCTTCCTGTCCTCCACTGTCTCTCGGATATTCAAAATTGTAATTAATATTGATAGAATATATCCTTCTTTTTTCTCTATTTCCAATATTCCAAATTATCTACACAATAGAATGTTAATAACCTTAATTAGTAAAGGTTCCCCCCGCACATTTGTGCAGTCGTGTCCGACTCTAGGGGCCAGTGCTCATCTCCGTTTCTTAGCCGAAGAGCCAGCGTTGTCCGAAGACGCTTCCACGGTCATGTGGCCGGCATGACGCACGCGGAATGCTGTTACCTACCCACCGAAGTGGTACCTATTCATCTACTTACATTTGCATGCTTTTGAATTGCTAGGTTGGCAAGAGCTGGGGCTAGTGCAGGAGCTCACTCCGTCACGTGGGACTAGGGATTCGAACCTCCGAACTTGCGATCTTCCGATCGACAAGCAAGGCGTCTTACCCGCTGAGTCACCACGCCCCTAACCTTAATTAATACTATACAAATATCATTGTATTGAAACAATATAATGCATCAAGATTACAGTAATAAGTAATAAAAAGGGGGGGGAGATGGAAAACACTAATTTAAGCAACTCATATGATAAATCTGATATCTGATCAATATCTGATTGATATAGTGACAGACAGTCTTTGCTTACTGAATATCTCATTGAATGCATCCCTTCCATATTTTAATCCTGTTTGATCATTACAGAAAATAATGCATGAAGGGACACATATTATTGTTGACGAAGTAGGGCTGAAGTGAGTGTGTACCTACATTTAGCTAATCACAGCTACAATATCCATAAGATTAAAATGTTTTTTTCAAAAACTATTCCCAATAGCACAGAGATTGTAATTACATTGATCCCAACCAAGGTGCAAACTTTCTCATCAACAAGAGAAGATAATGACTGAAGGCATATGTCCTTGGTAAAATATTTTTCCTATTGTTTCAGGATTATTCTCTTTAATCTATTTGGGCTTCCACTCATTGTTTGCCCTTGTCATTTTATAAATATAGCAATTCCATGCTCATCAGATTTGTTAAGATATAGGAAAAATGCACTTGGACATTTATTCATTTCTTTACAATTGCTATCTAATTGCCCTCTAAGTGAACAAAATTCTCCTAGCATACTTTCTGAAACTAATGAAGAACAATGCTCCCAACTTTGACAGTCTCTCAAAGTGAACATTATGTATCATGGTACTGAAAATCATTAAATCCTGGATGAATTTAAAAAACAGCACACTCTTCTGATCTTTTTTCCAACATTTGAAAATGAAGTTTCCAATATTACTGGAAAGCAGATGAATCTAATAGGGTACTTAATTTGCTTGGCTCCCAACCAAACATTAAAAGGAAGCAAATGACACACATCCCAGACATGTTGTTATCAAAGATGGTAAAATACAGGATCAACATCACCTACAATGTGTATGGGAGGGGGAGAGGAATCTATTGTGTGACTAATGGATTGCTCATCGCCACTACACATCTCCTCTCCTCTGAGTTATGTTAGTCATGTTTGCAGCCAGTCAAGTATACAGAGAAAAGAGACATAAGTCAGGAAATCTGTTTTGTCATCTTCTGCCTCTTTAAATTGCACAACAAGCCTTTCTATAATATAAACATTTCTGGCATGACCAGAAGGTGTTTGATCCAAATGTTATATACCCTCTCTATGTTCCAGGAAGCCAGCTAATAAGCCCAGAAACGTTTATGAAAAATGAATCACATAAATGTATGTGCATACAGTACTGCATATATATGCTCTGTATGTGTATATCAATTCCTAGAGAGAATGCACTAACCCATAGAGTCCAAATGCTTCAGCATATAGCAACCCCATAACTAAGTAGGTCTTGAAGGAGATCTCCATAAATGGAATGAACCAAGAAGTGAACAACATTCAGGATGTATGCTGTATCAGTGAAAGAGGTCAGCAACACTGCGAGTAATGTTTAAATCATATTTCTCTTCGCTCTATAGTTTTAATATAAAGTAAAGGCTCAGTAAACATTTAAAATCCTAGGATTTCAAAACCAAATACATAATTTCTCAGCTTGTTTGCACTGCAAGTCTCCAAGGTCCTCTCCAAGACCAGTTGCCGCCTACAGCTTTATTATTTATCTGTCTCTAGTTCTTAGTGGGATTTAAACGGAGATTGGAAATACAGCAGCCATGCAGGATTGATGGCATCCGCATGGAACCATTAGGTCAGTATAGAGAGCTCCCTTTTAAGAACCAGAAAAAGAATGAGAGTGCAGGTCAGCTTTATGAATACAGGGAGTGCTTTTCCAGAAAGCAGAGTGTGCTGAACACTCCACAAACATAAAGGAATAGTTAGTGCTAGCATCACTCTCAGATATCCAGTCACACAGAAACATGCTCTGTCTTTGAATCCCAGCAAATACAGCTTTAAAAATACTGTATCAGTTGAGCAATCTGCAGCCCTGCTGCCCCACCCCACCCCTCAATTTCAAAATCTTCCAGGTAGCCTGCTGTTTGGAAAACAGAGAAGTGTAAGATACAATACAAAAAGGGAGAGTGCCAAAGAGAGAATGGGCATCCCTACCCATTTTGGTTTTGGTCCCTACCCATCATGTAGCTCCCAACAAAATACCTTGAAGGAATGTGGGTCTCAGCAGAAAAAAACAATCGCCCTGCTGTACAGAAGATTCCTGCTGGGTTTTCAATTGGTATAACCCAGAGCTTTCCAAACTGTGTGTCGGGACACGTTAGTGTGTCGGCTGCAGTGTCTGGGTTGTCGCGGCTGCTGCTGCCTCCGAGCCCTGCCAGGATTCCGCGCAGGTCCTAGTGCCTGCCTTGTGCCCTGCTGCCTCCAAACCTGCTGTGATTCCGCGCAGGTCCTAGTGCCTGCCTTGTGCCCTGCTGTAAGAGTGTGTTGTGAGATGATGCCCTGCTGTAAGAGTGTGTCGTGAAATGATGCCCTGCTGTAAGAGTGTGTCGCAAAATGATGCATGTCTAAAAAGTGTGTCACCAACATGAAAAGTTTGGAAAGCTCTGGTATAACCAATTGAAAGGCATTGCCGTGCTTATCCCACCTTGCCAAATCACCTCTATCCATTAGAACAGTGTTTCTCAACCTTGACAACTTTAAGATGTAAATGCTGGCTGGGGAATTCTGGGAGTTGAAGTCCACACATCTTAAAGTTGCCAAGGTTGACAAACACTGCATTAGAATAACACATAAAACCTTCACCAAATGCAGTTTGTGTTCCTCTGTCTTGAAGACTGCTGACTTGCAGAGTATGTAATCCTAACCTGAATTAAAGGCAAAGTATCTTGGCCTCAGTGCCAAGATATAAATATCCAAAATCTCTTTAATGATATAGAAATAGCACTTTTGTTTTTCACGCTCAATCATGATTAAAAATGATATCTCACATTACAGTATTAAGAGTATCACAATTAATTCATGCAGTCTTTTCTCTGTTGTTTTTGATGCACTGAGAAAAACTATCCTCTTTAAAGAAAACAATCTTTAAAAATAAAGATTTCAAAACTGGCAAGGCTAAAATCAAGATTGTTTTGTTTGTTTTGTTCTTAGGCAACCATAAGGCAAGTACCAGAGCTACATAATATTTACACAATAATCACTGAATATCAGCTGTTCCTCCATTCACATAACAACAACTTTCAGTGTCTGTCTCTATACTTGGGAATGGATCTTTGTAAGAAAATCTGGTATAGATTTATGAAAATATTACTGTCTTAGGTAAGGTCACTCATGTACTAGGAACACACCTGCTAAGAACATGTTGCAAATTAAAGTTGGCATCCTATTACAGAGGAGAAGGTGACAAAAATACTCTCCCCACAATGGGGTGGGGGTCCATGCCACAGCCATAACATTTAAGACTATTTATAACAAGCTGTTGTCATTGCCACTGACTGTGTATAGATATCAACTGAAGAGCCCAACAAACCAATTATCATACCCACACCTGCTTACCCTCATTGGCCTGAGCTTGCACACCACTTGTCCAAGTCTTGGGGACAGTTAAGTGTGTTAAATGCAAGATCGGGAATACTTATAGCAATATGTTTTGACGGCTCAACGTTGTAGCTCGAGCACCACATTTTTAACAATTAGCTGAAGCCATCAATTGCTTCCTAAAACAATCAAAATCATCATTCCATCGATAGTCAGGCCTACTACTATGCTCTTGACCATCTCATTTTGTGTATTCTAAAACCAGTTTATAGATAGTTATTCTATACATTTTATTTTGCAATCAGTATGTTAAAACCTTTAGTTCTACAGGAGGTTCTGAAGCACTTAGGCCTGCCAACTCCTATCAAGTAATCAAAAGATGTTTCATCTGAAGATACTATTTTTCTGACTTTTTTTAATGATACTGTTAGAGAACATATTACATACTTAAGAAATTATGGGATAGTATGTTATATGTAAGGGGGAGCAATGGCTCAGTGGTTACGACGCCAGGCTTGTCGATTGGAAGGTTGGCTGTTTGAGACACTAGCGCACACTAGCGCCGCGTGACGGAGTGAGCTCCCGCACTCGCCCCAGCTCTTGCCAACTTAGCAAGTCGAAAGCATGCAAATGCAAGTAGATCAATAGGTACCACTTTGGTGGGATGGTAACAGCGTTCCGCGCGCGTCATGCGGCCACATGACTGCGAAAGCGTCTTCGGACAGCCCTGGCTCTTCGGCTAAGAAACGGAGATGAGCACCACCCCCTAGAGTCAGACACGACTGTGCAGTGGAAAACCTTTACCTTTACCTAATTATGAGGTGGCTTACAAATGTTACAAATGTTGAGATCAACAGCCCATAGTTCAACTCAGAGATTTCTGATTTTGATAGTAACTAGACGGGGTGTGGTGGCTCAGCGGGTAAGAGGCCAGGCTTGTTGATCGGAAGATTGCAAGTTTGGAGGTTGGAATCCCTAGCCCTGCGTGCGGAGTGAGCTCCCGCACTAGCTCCAGCTCTTGCCAACCTAGCAATTTGAAAGCATACAAATGCAAGTAGATGAATAGGTACCACTTCCATGGGAAGGTAACAACGTTCCGCGTGCATCATGCCGGCCACATGACCGTGGAAGCGTCTTCAGACAACGCTGGCTCTTTGGCTAACAAACGGAGATGAGCACCGCCCTCTAGAGTTGGACACGACTGTGCAGGGGAAAACCTTTACTTTTACCTATGTTATATGTATAGCTTTAGACGCTAGAGAAATAACCAATTAGAAGCTTTTATGACTGTGATAACAACTTTAGAGGGGTATAAAAGTTTATTGCAGGGAATGTTCAAGGTCCCCCCTCTGCTGTTGCAGTGCTTAAGAGGAGGGGCCCTCTTTTGCTTTCTAGATCTACAAAATAAAGAGATTTAAGTTGAATTCCCCGATTCTGTGTGATTAATTGGGCCTAATCGCACCGGATTAAACGAATCCCCCTTTTTAGGAACTTCAATACATCCACTCCAACTCTTCAAATAACACACGTGTATAATCTAATCCTATTATTTGATCTAATGTATGTTTGTGTGTGTATAGATCAGTCTGCCCAGGCCCTCCAAAAAATAATTGCCTTGCTATTCTTAATTTTCAGTTACACCGTGATGTTATCTTAGCATGTTGTTGTTGTTGTTGTTATTATTATTATTATCATTATTATTATTATTTATTTTCTATCCCGCCTTTATTATTTTTTAGTTATGTTCGCCGCCTTGAGTTATTTGTTATGATCATGAGGTTTGCCACTCCATTTTGTGGTTGTATCAGAAGAGTATTGTTTTGTTTGTTTATATTTATAGACCCATCCTCATGCATTCATTGGATCCCTCTGTATGTTATTGCCAGCCCAGCCCAGCCCAGTGGATACAGGAGATGTTTTGAGGGCTACCATGAGCACGTGTGACATTCTAGACCAGGGCTTTCCAAAGTTTTTCCCGTGGCGACACACCAACCGCCGTTGGTGTGTTGCCACGGGAAAACCCGGAAGTGCCGCCATTGCGGTAGCGTGCAAAAACCTGGAAGCGCTGCTGCCACTTTTGAGTTTTGCGCACTGCAGTTGGTGTGTCACCGTGGGAAAACCCGGAAGCGCTGATGATGATCAGCGCTTCCGGGTTGTGTGGCTACACCCCAGACTGTGTGTGGCGACACACTTTTGGGTCGTGACACACAGTTTGGAAAGCTCTGTTCTAGACTATGGCTTTATTTTGTAAAAACTGCGTGGTGATAAGGAGGAAGGCATCTGCCCCCCAAATAGCTTGCAGGGTGATATCCAAATTAAAACAAATAAAATATTATCATGGTAAGTAATATTTTAACCAATATTCTAAATGTTAAAATTGAAGAAAAAGACATCTTAAAAAAGACCATAAAGTTGCATTTTAAATCTCTACTCAAAAACTGGGTAGAATTAAAAACAGTGTTACCTAAAACTGAACCGGGGAAGAGCTAATCTGAACAAATTGAGGAGACTTCCACAATCAGGATGTTGCCCCATGTAAGTCAGATGGGGGGGGATATATCGGTGCCTCCACAACTGACTTGAAACAACAGGCAGATTGCTTGCAAAGTCTAATAAATTCAGGTGCTATTGTTACAATTAAAACTCAATTTAATGCTTCAGTTGGGAGAAGGGGCATCCATTTTTCTTAATCATATGTTAAATCAGGCAGTATATCATTACAGCAATGGTGAATGATTAGCAAATCCGATGAAGCATTAAAGGACTAGCAGTCAGTAATGTGGTGATGTCAGCATACATGCCCAAGAGAAAATTACTAAGAATGCCACTAAAATACTAGACTATTCTCAGCAAAAGCAGATAGAAAAATGCAACAAACTATATTTACCGATTCTCACGTCCCTACACATCATAAGCATTATAGGCAGTGGGCTGAATCCAGATATAGCCGAGTTAATGTAAGCTTGTCATGCGCAACTAAAACCCTACTGAATCTAAATCCTACCAGTGACTGTTCCTATACACAGAGATGCATAATTAAAATGTGATACAGAAATTCCAAAGAGATCCAAAGAGATAATATTGTGCTATCTATGTTTATTTATTTTGTTGTTCCTCAACCATACTGTGTAAAGAAAGAACAGGAGGTTCTGATGCCCCTTAACTATGGATCAAACTTCCTGCATTTCTGCCCTTTCCAGATTAATCAATGAAGAGGAAAAACCTCAGCCTAGCTGCTAAGAGCCAGCAAAAGCCTGAATTTCAAAAGGAAACATAGATGATGGAAAAAGCAGAGGACAAAGAGATGTGTATCTCCCTATCACAGTGGAGGCTGGGATGCAATATTCTAAGGCATAGCTTTCCAAACTGTGTCTCGCAACACTTTAGTGTGTCGCAACACACAGTTTAGTGTGTCACGAAGCGGCGGCACGGGGGCGCGTGCGGGGGTGGTGCAGGGGCAGCGCGCGCGGCGCTGGAGTGTGCACGGCAGCAGCAAAGATGGCAGCGGCGCACCATCAGCGCTCCCGCATTTTAGCGAGGCCGCCGCCGCCATGCACACCACCACCACCACGCGCCCCCCCGCGCCGCCGCCGTGCATGCGCGCACCCCCCGCGCGCTCCCGTGCCGCCGCCGCTGCCATTGCTGTGTCACCAATGGCAGCACTTTGGAAAGCACTGTTCTAAGGGCACCAATATGAAAGAAACATTCAATCAATAAAAAAGAAATGGGTATCTGGACATACTCAGAGGAGGACTACAAAACAAAAGGCCCTCAGGCTTTTCACCTGGAATATTTGCAACTACTGATTCTCTGCTTAAAGTGAATATGGGAATTATTTCCTTCTAAAGCAAGATGAGGGGCGTGGTGGCTCAGTGGGTAAGACACCAGGCTTGTTGATTGGAAGATTGCACGTTCGGAGGTTCGAATGCCTAGTCCCGCGTGACGGAGTGAGCTCCCGCACTCGCCCCAGCTCTTGCCAACCTAGCAATTCAAAAGCATGTAAATGCAAGTAGATGAATAGGTACCACTTCAGTGGGATGGTAACAGCGTTCCGCGTGCGTCTTGCGGCCACATGACCGTGGAAGCGTCTTCGGACAACGCTGGCTCTTCGGCTAACAAATGGAGATGAGCACCGGCCCCTAGAGTCAGACACGACTGCACAAATGTGCGGGGGGAACCTTTACCTTTTAAAGCAAGATGAGTCCACCTGCAGACTGTTCCTGACTAAGGATCCTAAGCTGTTTCACTTTTCCAATTCCAGTGCCATTAAAATAAGCTACCATCTGCATATTTTTTTAAGAAGTGCAATGTTATGTTCCTCAAATAATTTCTTTTTTTTAAAAAAAAAGTGTTGACTACATTTTCCCCCCAGAATCCTCTTTCTATGCTAGCATGCTGAAGAACTGTTTCCTTCAAAACTGGTGCCCTTGCAATTCTTACAAGCCCTGTAATCATTCTATTCCTTTATCATTACCCACTTTCAAATCTCCTATTGACAAAGAGAGGCAAACTATAATTGTTTTACAAAATGAAAACATTTTACTGTACATACAGTATTTCAGTGTGTCGCACCCAAAATGCATCAGAAGACACGATGAAAACACTTTAATCTCACAACACATGGACAGACTCAACCATACTTTCAACGGGGAAACTGTGAGCATCTTAAACCAAGCCAAATCCAAAAACGCTAGAGAATTCCTGGAAGCTTGGCACTCAGACAAAGCAGCCATCAACAGACACATAGAGGTAAACAACATTTACATACCATTCATAAGAGACAATAGAAAAGCCAGAAGACCAGAACACCTCCTTGCCAGCAATCCACACTCAGATATGCAAAGATTAACACCAGGATTAGCATCAGAGGAACAGTCAAACAGCACAATATACCCTAATCAAGGAACTATTAACTCAGTCAATCAACCAAGCAGCAAACAACAGCCCAATCAAGGAACTACCAAGGAGAGAACAACACCCCCACCAACACAAGCAGGACAAGCCAGGGTATATAAACAGAGAGCAAGTCCCACTCCCTTTTTGCACTGAAGATTTTGCCTAGCCTGGCAATGAAACGTCTGCAAGAAAACAACAAGGCTCAGAGAGCACCAAGGACTCCACATAAATGCATCTGCCTGACAAAGTTTGCATTACATGGTGGAAGCTGATTCTACATTTCCAGTTCTTCATTCAAAGCAGTTTTGCAACAACCTAAATAAGGAAGTGAAGTAATAGTCATCTACGCTCAAAAAGCACCTTCAGAGCATATAGTCAACTTTCTAATGAGAAAGCGGCCCAAGCTCCATTTTTATGTAAGCACTCTGAAGCATGATGATCCCATTACAAGTACATTATTCCCTCCCAAGCACACTCCTGAATAATATAGTGTACTGTAAGCCTTTGATTGTGTGGATCACAACAAACTGTGGCAAATTCTTAAAGAGATGGGAGTACCAGACCACCTTACCTGTCTCCTGAGAAACCTGTATGTGGGTCAAGAAGCAACAGTTAGAACCGGACATGGAACAACCGACTGGTTCAAAATTGGGAAAGGAGTACGACAAGGCTGTATATTATCACCCTGCTTATTTAACTTATATGCAGAGTACATCATGAGAAATGCCGGGCTGGATGAATCACAAGCCGGAGTTAAGATTGCCGGGAAAAATATCAACAACCTCAGATATGCAGACGATACCACCCTAATGGCAGAAAATGAAGAGGAACTAAAGAGCCTCTTGATGAGGGTGAAAGAGGAGAGTGCAAAAGCTGGCTTGAAACTCAACATTAAAAAAACCCAGATCATGGCATCTGGTCCCATCACTTCCTGGCAAATAGAAGGGGAAGAAATGGAAGCAGTGACAGATTTTATTTTCTTGGGCTCCAAGATCACCGCAGACGGTGACTGCAGCCATGAAATTAAAAGACGCTTGCTCCTTGGAAGGAAAGCTATGGCAAACCTAGACAGCATATTAAAAAGCAGAGACATCACCTTGCCGACAAAGGTCCGTATAGTTAAAGCTATGGTTTTTCCAGTAGCAATGTATGGCTGTGAGTTGGACCATAAGGAAGGATGAGCGCCGAAGAATTGATGCTTTCGAGCTGTGGTGCTGGAGAAGACTCTTGAGAGTCCCTTGGACTGCAAGGAGGTCAAACCAGTCAATCCTAAAGGAAATCAACCCTGACTGCTCATTGGAAGGACAGATGCTGAAGCTGAAGCTCAAATACTTTGGCCACCTAATGAGAAGAGAGGACTCACTGGAAAAGACCCTGATGCTGGGAAAGACTGAGGGCAAAAGGAGAAGGGGACGGCAGAGGATGAGATGGTTAGATAGCATCACCGATGTAATGAACATGAATTTGAGTAAACTCCGAGAGACAGTGGAGGACAGGAAGGCCTGGCGTGCTATGGTCCATGAGGTCACGAAGAGTCGGACACGACTGAACGACTGAACAACAACAACTGTAAGCTTTGGGCCCAAAATCATATACTCCCATCATAACCAGAAGATTGTGCTCTTGTGATGACCTTGAACCTCTTCTAAATTAAAGAGGTTTTTTTTCTTTCTTAGGAGACAATTTCCTGATGGCAAGGATGTATGATGTGAGGTAACCCAATGCTTGTATGAAATTCAAGCACTTTATTAAAAACTTTTGTGTAAAAAAAAAAAGGCACTGAATCAACTGGAATGGTGTCTAAGCTTCTATACCTACGAAAAAGTACTGTTTTCATATTTCCTTATTTGGAATCTGCAATCATGTAAATCATAAGTATGCATTCAAATCTGCAGAAAGATGTTGTGTTTAACTCTGTACCTTGCAGAGACTGTCAGCATCTGTCCACTTAAGAATTCATCAAAACATATAATTTGGCCTGAGGTGTCTAAACTTTTGCATGTAGCTGTATGTAATTTTAACAACCTAAAGCTTACTTGAGGTGGGCTTAATATTCTTTAAAAGACTCCAACTTACTAAACTTTGGTTCTCAAGAAGTATATAATATATAAAATTATTCATGAAAAACAACTAACGCAACAGTTTTACATTCTTCTAGGATAGCCTTTTCCAGCTTAGTGCCCTCCAAATTCCTTGACTAAAACAGTCATTGTCCTTCACAACCATGCAGGTTAGTGATTGTAGGGATGTCATAAAATATATGTGGAGGGGGGAAGAGTACCAGAATGGGAAAAGCTGGTCCACTTGCATGCCAAACAGAATTTTTGTTCTTGAATTAGATTTCACTATTTATTTTTATTTGGGAAGCTAAGCACAAGGTTTTTTAAAAAAAAACAAAAAAAAAACAAACACACACTAAGTTATAAATCTTGGTAGTTAGGATTTTTCAAAAGCACTTACATGGAATACAAAACTAAGGAACTGAAGTCAAGGTTGGCAGCAGCCCTGGTCATCTGGCAGCAGCTTGAACCCAAGCATCTCATCAAGACTCACTGCTGAAACAAACTGGATAATCTCCACACAAGGCATTCGACCTTCACTCTGTGGCACTGGGAAATGGTAGTGCCTGACACTGTCCAACCTCAGCAGATAAACTTACTAGGGAGACAGCATGCAAAAAAGGACTGCACAGAGGGAACTCTACTTTGATGTCACAGCAAGTCTGAAGCTGGTCTTGACCAGAGTATGCCACATCCCTTTACTATAGCTGAATTTCAGGTTTAACGTTTACTTTGCTTTATGGGTTAATGACATGCCATTAACTTACTTTGATGCCCACAGGAACTCAGATTTATTAAGGTCTTTCCATCTAGCACAATATTTTTTAATGGGATCAATTTATTTGATTTATTTCCAAAACACACAAACAAGCATGAAGTCAGACAAGGATCTCTATATCCATTCAAGAGAAGCTATTGAAGAGAAGCATTTGTTCAGACCCATAGTACTGGATGTTCCATTGTTGTCTGTATGTAGAGTGGAATACTCTGATTAAATCAGCAGAAGCAAAGACATTTTTGAATTATTAAACCGCAAGCACTTTACTGGGAATGAAAACAGGAAGTAGCTTGTACTACACTGCCCAAATCTAGGAAAGCCACGAAGGCAACCTCTTTAATGTCCTGTACCACAATGTGTTGACCTTCAAAATGAACTTTACTAAACCAATTGGCAATTAGCCAGCCTGCCCAGATCATCCAGCAGTCATTCTGATTTTCCTCATTTCATGTTGAAAGGAAGACATGCAGGCTATCCAATATCATATTAGAAGACCCAAAAATAGAATCAAGGCTGCCCCAGTCTCAGATTCCACAGCTCTAACCGAGCAAAGTACTGCTATGGAATGGAATGCACCAGACACAACCACAAAGCAAGTCCTTCTAAAGGAAATCCAGCTGTATGCTACTACTGGCACAGCATCTGTATGCTTTCTAATGGCTCTACAGAGCCAGTCCAATATTCTGGATTCCTTAAGCATGATTATAGCAGGCATGCCAACAGTAAAAGTTGCTGAGTCATAAATTCACTCTGATGATGTCATCTGGATAATTATACAACTGCTAATGCTGGCAAGCATTGCTGGAAAGCCACATGGCTCTAGATTGGCTTCGTCATATGCTTTACTCATCTCAAAAGTCTGGCTTCAATGTCCTGATAACTTTAAGAAGACATGATTACTGGCAGGCCTATTTTCCATAGAAAGTGAATGCCAGCAAATGCAGCAGAGACTGCATTTATGAAACAAATGCTTCCAGTGTTTCATCAGAGAGCAGAATGAGATACAGGTAGTCCTTGCTTAATGTCCACTCATTCAGCATCCCCCCAGTCACATGATCATGATTTGGGTGCTTGGCAACTGGCTCCCAATTACGACGGTCAGTATCCCACGGTCACATGCCATTTGCAACCTTCACTGCCAGCTTCCGACAAGCAAAATCAGTGGGAAAGCTGGCAGGATTTTGCAAATGGTGATCACGTGACCGCGGGACACTACAACAGTGCAGAATTCACCTAATGACGGCAACTGGGACTGCCAAAACTGCCGTCATAAGTCGGTGTGGTCATGTGACATCACATCTTACAACCGCATCGCTTAGTGACAGAGTTCTCAGTTCCAATTACCATTGGTAAGAGAGGACTACCTGTACAATGAGCAAAGCAAAAGTTTGCCACTATATGTTATGTAGGGTGCTCTAAATTGAGGTAGAGGCCACCATCCAGTTCCTCTCTAACCATCTACATCAGAGCTTTCCAAACTGTGTGACGCGACACAAAAGTGTGTCGCCACACACAGCATGGTGTGTTGCCACACCACCCGGAAGCGGCGGCGCGCACGTGCATGGCGGCCGCCATGCACGCGCGCGCCACCGCATGCCCCCCCCGCGCCGCCGCCGCCACCGCTGGCGTGTCACCAGTGGCGGCACTTTGGAAAGCCCTGATCTACATGAATACTGTATATTTACCATGAAGAGTGCTTCTTTATCAAACAAAACAATGAAAGGTAGGTTTGTGTGTGTAAACTCCTCCTCATTCCAGGGACATAATATTTAAAGCTGTGAGAAATCTGCTGGGCTAAATTCACAACAGATTAATTCCATGGTCTAGCTGGATTTCTGCCTCAAATCAATGGAAGGGGAATTAGAGCAGGTTCATTAAGTCTTGTCCCCCTCTTAGGCTTGTCTGGGTAGATTGCCTCTCGCTAGAAGCATGTATCAACCACTGACGTTCCAGCATGCACACACATCAAGTGTCCTCTGGAAGGCTTAGCCCAATGGAATAAATGTTCAGAGCTAGAAAGAACCCATGGGAAATTCATAAACCTCATTCGAAAATCTATGATAAGCACCTTTGCAGTCATTGGAAGAAAGATCCATAAAAGGAAAATCCTCCTCCCCCACCCCCACCCCCAAGATTAAGCATACTACTGAAGTATATGTTGACAATATATTTTGTCACCAATATGTATATACCCCAATGCATATTTACTAAATTATCTGGAAACTACTTGGCAATTTCAAAAGACAAGCTTACTAAACAGCAAATAGAGATAAGGACTTCATCAGAATAGATCCTGGAAAAGGAAACTAAATGGAGATATACCACACTTCCACAATGAAGTTCCCATTCTGCCTTGCATGGTAAAATCATATTTAGCAATGATTTTGTGAATACTACAGTTGTTTCTCATATACAGGTGGTTTCCCTACACTCTTGTTATTCTCCTCCTCTTAACCATGACTAATCACAGTCCACCAATATTTTGGAGCCGTGATGTATTCTCCTTGGTTGACACATGTATGAGTGTGTTTCTTCAAGGTAGGCTGACCATACGTACCGTTTTAAACGGGACAGTACCGTTTTTTTCACATTTCCCGACCATCCCGTCATTTTAATATAAATGTCCATTTTGTCCCGTTTTTTTAAAAAAAATTAGCAAAATGTCAGGCATAGCAAGATTGATTCAGCCAAGATGCAATTATCATTTTAAAAGTGCTTGATTGAGGTGCCTGATGTTGGGTGAGACTAAAGAGGGGCAAGGAAGGCGGAAACAGAGAGGGGGGGAGACAGAGAGAGATGGGGAGAGAGAACTTTGCCACCGCCTCTGCTCTGCTCTTAGCTGGTTGCTCTCTGCTCTCTGTTTGTTTTATTAAAATGCGTTCGGGATGTGATCCTTCCCCCATTTTTCAAGAGTGAAACTGATTATTTATCCAGCTTGGCAAGGGAGAGTCTTTCATTTGGGATTGTGGGAGAGAGAGAAAGAGGGAGAAAAAAAAGCAGCAGGAGGAGGAGAGAAGGCAGAAGGAAAAGAAGCCTCACCAGGCATGGAGTTTTTGAATCCTCCCTTCCCTGCCTCTCTTCTCTCCCCCCTCCCCTCCTTCCTACGATCCATGATGTTACAAAGCCTGTGAGCTGTGCTTTCCCCATTCACCACCTGTCAAATACAGTCCCCCTCTACCTCAACCTAAATTTTTGTATGAGTTCTGTCACTGAAGAATAATTGTTAGCTCAATATGTTCATGTAATAACACTTTTTCATTTTAATGAAAACAAAAATATTTTTATATATACAGTAATCTGTTTAAGGACCAGCAAATGGATCTTAAAATCTCTTTAAAACTTTTTTTATCGTCTTACTTTTTCATGAATACGGCATATTATTAAGTTTAACCCCGTCCCATTTTTGCCATCCCAATGTCCTGTTTTTGTCTCAAGGAAATATGGTCAGCCTACTTTAAGAGTTAGAACCTTTTAGGAAAAGAATTTGAGTGAAACCTTCAACTGTACTTTAAACTGCATAGTCACAAAGTAGAAGAGGAAAATACTGTTTGAAAAAAATCACTCAACCAGAACTGTTTCATTTACAAACCAATCTTATGTTGTGCAATTGCCATAAAAATCACTCATTTCTATTTGTGTACATAAAGTTCACACCAGGAGGTTCTCCACCCTTCCTTCAGTCCCTTCCATTCTGTCTGCTTTACATTCATTAGCAGTGTGGTTATGTATTGTGCAATACTGGCAAAACCTAATTACAGTAGCTTTCAAGCATTAGTTTCACAGATTTTGGTGGCCCAAAGCCTCCTTCAGTCAGAAATTACATTTCTTGGCAATTTGAGCTATGATCTAGACTCTGGGCAGAGCAATCATTTTCAACAGTTCAAAACAGATTTGCAGGATGAGTCTGGGCAATTATTGTATCAAATATATTACATTACATTGTAAAATGGGAGGATAAATGAATTCTCTTACAGGCATTATAAAGAAGGTTGATGAGTCTATTTAATACGACAAAACTCACTTTTAACAGAAAAAAATCTGTTTTTCCAAATAACTGTCTTACACTTATCATGAATTTGCCCAGATGACATTACTCAGGAAGTTTTCAGTTCTGAGAATAGTGATTTCTTAGTAACCAGACTTCAAAAGTGCCAAGTGTTGCAAACCATAACAAAACAAAGAAAACCCACTCCTCTTTCACCAGGGAGAATGACTACTTTATGTGGTTTGTTATTCGGGGTACTAGATGCAACACTAACATGGACACCTTTTAATTATCCTCTACTAGGCAAATGTATCAGCTGTGCTCCTACCTACCTTTGTGGTTCTAAAATACTCGCTGAGTCTTGTCCCCTGCCCTCTATGGGAGAACAGCAACAAGTCACTGCAAGTAATTATCAGTGGACCTCAGTTTAGATTGTGCGATCACCATATAAAGTAAGACTTTACCCTCCAAAGGTTTTTCAAATTAGTATCAACACTGGCTTATACCACCTTTTAGGATTTAAAACAATCAAAATAATTGTTTCATACCCAACTTATAAATAGGAGAATTAATAATTAATTAAGATGATTGATGATCCCAAGGGGCGTGGTGTCTCGGCAGGTAGGACGCCAGGCTTGTTGATCAGAAGATCGCAAGTTCAGAGGTTCGAATCCCTAGCCCCGCGTGACGGAGTGAGCTCCCGCACTCGCCCCAGCTCTTGCCAACCTAGCAATTCGAAAGCATGCAAATGCAAGTAGATTAATAGGTACCACTTCAGTGGGTAGGTAACAGCGTTCCGCGTGCGTCATGCGGAATGACCGTGGAAGTGTCTTCGGACAACGCTGGCTCTTCGGCTAACAAATGGAGATGAGCACTGGCCCCTAGAGTCGGACACGACTGCACAAATGTGCGGGGGGAACCTTTATCTTAAGATAATTGAGTTGATTAATTAATTAGAAATTATCAACATTAGAACACTGAATTCAAACTTTAGGTCACTTATGGATTGGCCATTAGATTGCACTGTACAAAGCAGCATAGGATGAAGCAGTTATATGATCTGAAATAAAGACTCCCAGAAGGTAAGCTTGCCTCCTGATCCATGGTCTTGGCAACAATATGGAGGTGGTTTCCCACTGTCCCCTCTGGGATTTTTTTTTTTAATTTCTCAGTTTAGCAAATATTGATGGAATTTTCTGGTGGTCTTCCATCCAAGAACTAAGCAGATTCAATTCTGCTTGGGTTTTTCTGAAATCAGACAAGGTCAGTTAACTGCCACAATGCCTAATCACCACCTTCAAATCCCTGAATCAGTCCCAGATGTGTTCAAACTCATTCCCATTATTCTACAGCCAGCCAATGTATCTGGAGTGCCCCAAAATGGGGGAGGCTCCACTTAATTAAATACATCTTCATATGCCCAAATTACTTTTATTTACTCTATCCAGCTGATCTTGCATTTTATATGCCAGTAGCTATAATTGGATAGGGCAGCATTAGTCAAGACTGATTTATCAACAAAAAGTTGTACATATCCCTTATGATCCATTACGATGTATTTTGTTTTCATTCATTTTAAACTTACCATGGGTGTTTTCATGTTTTTATTATGTTAGCCACTAAGAATCGCCAGGTTGTATCAAGATATCACTATAATAAATAAATAATCCATCAAATTAGGTAGCTGGTCCCTTTTTTGAAAAATATTTCTTAATATGAAGAATGGATAGTTTCACATTCTTTCATGATTTCCAATCTACCCTGTGCTGGAACAAATCCAGAGTTCCTTGCTAGCTGTCCAAGCCCACAGTTCTTCTATTTGAATGTTTATATTCCCATGGGATAACTTTCCACTCTTAGATATTTAGGGCAGCATTTAGGTAACCTTTCCAAATCCAACAGACAAAATCAATAAGTTCTCTGAGGGACTGGAGTCACCGCAAATCATTACTGCTGCCTGTAGTAAATAAAAAATAAATAAATATAGAGGGTCTCTATGATACCAAGGAAAGGAGACCTTGCGACAGGCTATCTTTAGAATCACAGCTGAAGACATGTAACAAGAAAGATTGCTGAAATACAAACTATCAGATATAAAAGCGGGGGGGGGGGGGGGACACAAGCTATTCTACTCTTTTTTTCACATCAGTTATTCTGCTGCTAGAAATATTACAGACAGTGTGGAAATCAAAGAATAAACTGGTATATCATTTCCCCAATTAGACCTTTTCCTGATTCCCCTTCTGTCTTTCCTGGAAATCCACTTTTTCCATTCAGCTTTTTCCAGTTCATTACTGGCTTCTCATTCTGACAGATCTGCAAAATCTATCTCTTTCTCAGAATTTCTTTACGTACCTGCATTCATTGTGAAAATGGGATCACAGGGGAAGGGAAGAGAATATCACCGGGGTTAACTGCCCCAGTGGTTTAACTTCAGCATGGGAGACAACCACAGGGCTAACCCTGACTCCATAATCCAGGGCTTCTCATATTACCCTAGTAGTGTCCCTGTGCCACTGAAGTGATGTCCATATCAAGCACTACTCCCAGCTTAATTCCACTGAATTTAAATGAATTACTTCTGAATAAAGAGATGTACGTGATTGGAATGTACAGTAAGCTCCTCAGGGAGGATTTAGAGAAGCTTTACAATGCATTTATGCTGAAGAAGACACATTATTGGGAGTGCCTGAAATGTTACAACTGTAGAATAGAAATAGTAAATATTATAGACTAACTGCTCTTGGCAAAGCACTTTGAAATCTACATGCGGAAAGCCCTATACACAATCACTACATGAATATGCAACAAACAGGGAATTCAGAATGTAAATAGAATGATTCTTGATTCAACCCAGAAGACTTTTTAGAAGACATGGTTGATGCATGCTGAAAATGAAGACATTTTCATTAATGAAGATTCCAGATGTTTACTATTACTGATGACAATTTTGAGTCCAATCGTGGGGGAATTGGGAGTGAGGTGAATACAGACATCTCCTTGGTTAACTTTTTGCTTTGAGTTTTTAAGCCACTTCGAGTTTTGATGATTGAAGCAGCATGTTGTTGTTGTTCAGTCGTTTAGTCGTGTCCGACTCTTCGTGACCTCATGGACCATAGCACGCCAGGCCTTCCTGAAGCAGCATACAAATATCCGAAACAAATATATAAACTTCCTTCAATATTATCAGGATAAATAATGCTTGGAAACAACGCAACGAGTTTGTAAAACCATTTTCCACACATGCTTGACACATATATATGTATTCCAAAATTGGTAGATTGTTAAAAAAATGTAAGGAAAAGGGTGATATGAGCCTGGCTAGACACATCCAGGCAAAATCCAGAGGTAATTCAAAAGAGCCAGCCAAAAAAGCCTATTAAATTTTGATAGATATTTGAGATTCATTATTCTGGATCATCAAGAAGGAATACATAATTAGAGAAGCTAACAAGAGGGTGACCAACGATAAACAAGTTATATTTTATGGCAATGATATGGTAGGATTTTTCAAAAACACAGAAATGACATGGTGCTTTACAAGAAAGATTTACCACTTATTAAAATCCAAAAGTGAAAAAAAGAAAAAAGTCATAACTGAACAGCAGTTTTTCTCAAGTCAAAGGCATTATTAAGAAAATGACAGGGCTGAGAAAAAGAACTAGGAGGCCATGTAAAATAATCCATCTTGCATTGCCTCAGAATTCCTTAGTAATTAGTTTTCTTCTTCCAAAAATCTTTTGTTCTCCATAAAGGACTCTGAAATTCTAAAAAGCAAAACTTGTATCTCTTCCTTCAATGAAGAATAGCCAGAGAGATAGGAAAATGGTGCTTCATCAGATAAAAGCAATTCACAAAGATTTTAAAAAATTTAAAACCATACCAAAATCCAACATAGGAAGGTAAACAAATACCACCACCAAAAGCCAATTACCAAAAAGCCCACCAACCAAACTTCAGATTTGAGGAGGCACTTGGAGAAAAGTCTTGTCCAATTTATACAGAGCATGAGAAGATACACATGGGCAGACATATTATTTTTGATTCCTACCATGCAGGGATTAGATTCATAGGTTCAAAGCAATGTTTTTTAAACTGATTCCATATGCAAAGTTCCGCAGTGCTCTAGCTAGTACATCTTGAATAGTACACCTCCACAGGAAAACAGGAGGTAGAAGACAGTACCATAAGAGGTGCAAGAAACATCTGAACCACATTCTCTAGGATCTTACTCACTGAATGTAATAATCATAATAGCTAAGCATTTGAGAAGCACTGGAGACTGATGTTCAGTCATATATATTTAATATACAACCTTCTTTTATTTCATATTATTGGATGCAAGGAACACTGTGGAACATGATATAGTATTTTCCTTTCAACCAAATAAAGTGGAGTTGAAACTATTTCACTCTCTCAGACTATACATTTCCTTCACTTGAGACAATTTCCTATATAAATAGAAGTACAGTCTCTAAAGGGGGCGTAGTGGCTCAGCGGGTAAGATGCCAGGCTTGTCGATCAGAAGATTGCAAGTTCAGAGGTTCGAATCCCTAGCCCCGCATGACGGAGTGAGCTCCCGCACTCGCCCCAGCTCTTGCCAACCTAGCAATTTGAAAGCATGCAAATGCAAGTAGATGAATAGGTACCACTTCAGTGGGATGGTAACAGCGTTCCGCGTGCGTCATCCCGGCCACATGACCGTGGAAGCGTCTTCAGACAACACTGGCTCTTCGGCTAACAAACGGAGATGAGCACCGGCCCCTAGAGTCGGACACGACTGCACAAATGTGCGGGGGGAAACTTTACCTTTTACAGTCTCTAGCATAACCTTAACTGTGGAAGGTTAGATGAGAGAGAAAAAAAATCTGAGCAGTAAAATCCAATTCTATTTATATGTTCTAAGAGGGGAAATAATTAAATTATTACTTTAATTAGAGCAGTGGTCTGGTTCAGTCTCCAAATACTATCATTATCATTTATCTGTGTCCTTTATTTTACTCTAAAAAGGAAGTCTGAACACCAACTCGGAACAACAAATACACTGATATCAAATGTAATATGAAAAGAAAATAAGGCCAAGAAACTATGAATACATTTTGAATTCAAGATTATATAGTATTTTAAGGACAAGCAATATATGAAACAAATGAGATAATGAAATATCACCCATATGTTAAACAAAAAATGCACATTTATTTTCCACTCCAGCAACCAATATTGTGAACCATTTTGATATAATCTATACTTTCAGCAAATCAATATAGATAAGGAGCATCTGCATGTACAAGGCAAGGAAGTATATGACATCAAAACATATTTCTGATCTCCAAAACATTGTCCAATGAAATAAGTAGTCAAAATTTAGTCCAGCAAAATTATTATTACCATCTTTCCATCTCAAGCAGAACTTTCAGTAGTGATAATTCCAGGCAAAATGGTACTTAATTTCTTTTATGAAAATTCCCACAGAATTATACTATTGGATCCTTTCTGAATTAAACCATCATAAATCCAAATGCCTTAGCTTTGAAACAGCTTGAGCTAATTCTATTCTGATCTTCAAGATTAAAAGGGTAATCAAAGATAACTGAGTTAACTACACCAATGAAAAACCCTGCTCAGCTGGACAAATGGGAGTCCCTTAGGGGACAAATAAGATATATGTTCCCATCACAAGGCAGTTGTATTCAGGCCTATTAAAGCAAGTGGAAGGGGAAGGAAAATGGAATTGGTAACTGAAGACTGTCTGTCTGTCTGTCTGTCTGTCTGTCTGTCTATAGCAGATTTTGTTTTCCCACATTCTAGAGCCAGAAAAGCACAAGTTCATAGACACGGATTTATTTGGAATGTCAGCCTGTGGGCATAGTATGTAACTTTTAGATATAAAGATAAATAAGAATATTTAAAGGTATTTAGAAACCATAGGCATCACAAGGTTTCACGAACCTACATGCAATACGATGTCAATATGCTAAACCATGCTGATAAGTTACCTGAAGTGGTCTCCACTAACAAACAAACAGAGATCCTTGCACACAGCTCAGGGCTCAAAAGTACACTTCCACCACTCTTCATAGCACTTGCCAGGCACATTCATTCTCCACTGTCTTCCATCTTTAAATAGCCTCAAATGTTAAATGCAATACATACTGCCAAAGAGTGTTTTTTGCTTAAACCCTACAGTGAATTAACACATTCTTTAACCCAGGCCCCTTGGGATTCCATTTCAAAGAGTACAATTATGGGAATCCTCACACATTGGCTCTGGACCTCATGTAAAGTTTAGCTATAAATATGGGTCGAAGTAGACTTCATCGTTGGTGACATTGTTTTCCTAATTCTGCAATCTGTGCAACGTAGCTCTTAGAGCTCATCAGCAATACATAGATCCTGAAGTGACCTACATACTCAAGATTTCACACAGTATATACAGTATGTATATTTTACCAACTTTCATCAACAAGTTTCAGCAGTTTGAAGAAGAGAGGGGAGGCAAGAGCTCACTACCTCATTTTCCCATGCAATTGAAAATGTATATTCATCTTCAATTTAAGCTGTCAATTGATGGTAGACATATGCAATGTTTTCAGAGGAACTTGAATAGAGGTATTAAATGCTTTTCATAGGCTACATCCCTTTTGTCAATGTCAGTGGAAAGTTAACAGCTTTCTGTCACTTTACATACTTTCTAGAGGAAAAGTGTCAACACATGCACACATACTATACTAATTGGTAGCCAGCTGACTTTTTCAAAAAGGAAGTTATATGCAATATGTTGTCAACCTGCCAGTTTTACTTCACTTAAAAAGAAGATAGTCCCATCTACCATAATTATTTAAATACTTACATGAGAGGTTCTCAAACATTGTGGCACAATGACCCTCTACAATGATAATGACTCCATGAAGAGTTGATGGTCTATAAATACTATAATAAAATAAAATGAATTGTGCAACCCCTCACCATAAGTAAAACTAATGGTTTCACTGGAGAGAATTGGGCTAGAAATATAGCTGTCACTTTAATAATGATTTTAATCTTTGTATCACAGGGATGTTCAAATTCTGGAGTATCGCAGCTGGCCACTGTGAACTTGCATGGATAAAGCAGGGAACAAAGTGAGAAGCAAACCCCAAGTAAGTGTTGACAACCTTAGTTTCCATGTGCAAAGCTGAGCAGTTTTTTTAAAAAAATTGTTATCCCTTTCAAGTTGCTCATAACCTTTTGTGGAGTCATAACTCACATTGGAGAACCCCTGCCTTAAATAAAGAAGTCAGATTTTTACGGTGCAGTGATATACAGAAACATGAGGATGGAAAGAATGTAATTTCCCTTAATATCTGTCATAATTCATACAATTCCTCAGGAAGTTGTCATATTCCTATTAGGGCAGCTTTTCCCAGGTGGGGTTTTCCAAATCTCTTTAATTTCAGTTCCTATATAACCTCAGTCAGACAGCAATAGCTGTGAGATTATAGGAACTGAGAATATAATGTTGGGGACAATTGTATTGGAAAAATAATAAAAATATTACCTAAAAGCATCCCACATTTAGAAATAAGCAGTGATAGAATTCCCAACAAGGCAAAACAGAACCAGAAATCTAATATTCATAAAGTTTACAGATGTTTTATGCTATGAGGATTGAGATTGCACCAATATCCTCAAGTACTGGAAACAAGAAAAACATCAGATGAACAGTATGTTTCATAACTTAAACATGAAATTTCAGGGAAAGTTTCAGTTTTAGCTCCTGGCAACAGTTCCTTCTCAACCTTTATGGCATCAACAGAAACAAGGCAAATCCTGTTACAATAATTTCCTGGTATCTGGTTTGTTCAGTTATTTTGTGTTGACACTGCTAAGTTACTTCCTTTTGTCATAGACAGGCCCAGATAATGACTGAATGAAAGCAGTGTATTTCTATATTCACCTACATGGCCCCTATAGCTGTGCTCAACTTTGAACTGGGACTGACCCATTCAATAGTTTACTTAAATTCATCCCCCAGGGCATTAAAGAAAAACAGTGACAAAGCAATTATGGAGAGAGGTGTCAATGAAATACTAAGTTTAGAAATAGCAACTGCAAAGATTTTACAAAATAGTTGTCTCAAGGAAAATCAGGATATTTGTGGTTAGCATACCATAATGAAATACTGTATAAAGCCCAAGTTAATTCTCATCTGCCCTATGAACATAGCATACTGTAGTGATCATAGGCAAGGCACTGTCTCTAAAAACTCCACTTGGGTGTACAGGTAGACCTCACTTACAGATTGCCTCGTGCAGCGGCCATTCGAAGTTACGATGGTGCTGAGAAAATAACTTTGCGACCAAGGTGCGCATTTATGACCTTCGCAGTCTCTCTCTCTCTCAATCACGTGTTTGCCATTACAGTCAATTAGTACTGTGCCTGACCTGTTTTTTTATTTCCCCCCTTTCCAAAAATATTTTTTGAAAGATTGCCTAAACAAGCAATCACTTAGCGACCAAGTTGCCGGTCCCAATCGTGGTCACTAAACAAGGACAACCTGTAATATCTGTAGAGTTGCCTGTAAGCATGACTGAAATAACATGTACATTGAGATGCCCTTGTAGATGATCCAATAATTTTATTTATTTATTAACGTACATGTGCCCATGCTGATAGATTTTAGAAATAAGTAACGATATAGGTGAAGCTCTTTGAATGCTCCAAGCACAATAAAAATGCTAATATTTTTATTTGCCAGTGAAAATATATAAGAGTGTAAAAGGTGAGATGTCTAGATTGCATTTGGAGGGATGTAATGAGATAGTCCCATTGCATTTCTGCTCCAACTCATTGGCACATTTGGCCAGATAACTTGCAAATGTATTATGTCTCATATTAACATAGGCATCTGGTACAAGCCATTATGATGTTTGTTTATTTCTATGTTGGCGCCACCCGACTCCAGTGCAACTATATGCATCATGGTATCACTGCACACATGATGAGAATTGTGTAATTTGCAATATTATGATGCCCTCCAGAGACCCATGCATATCAGTAATACCCCCCCCCAAAAAAAAAACCACTTCAGTTTTAAGAATAAAGTTAGAACATCCTGCAATTTACCATTCACGATTAATGTATTATTCCCAGGCTACAAATGTCACTTTAATTGGCTCCAGCTGATTAAAGAGCCAAAGCTAGATTCCGCCCATGCCTGTAGCTTTGTGCTCTGCTGTTGACAAGATGAATGGACCTTGGAGACCAGCACCCCTTATCTAACCTCATACTTGAAGGCAGGGTGGCCATGGCGACGCAGGATTCCCTTCTGCAGTTACCCTTATTCTTCAGATTATTTCATCCAAAGGAGTATTGGAAACTTATAATTTAGAGTGTTGAGGCAACTGCCAAATTGATTAACACTGTTCTGTCAAAACAGTGGTTGAGCCTACTCATTTATGGCTTAAGAAGGAAAATAAGCATTAGACTGTGTCAGACATAATAACAGTGATAGATGTGCATGTTCTCAAGCAAAATGCAGGAATCTGCCATTCAGCTGATTGAGGGTGTTTTTAACCCTCTCTTTTATGGCTTCAACATTTATGCTACACAGAGATATTCTGATGGAGGAACCTGGCAGATTTCTCTTTGTAGGAGAAATTGCGCTGTGTGTTTTTTTCAGTTGCTTTTAAAGCAGATGTTTATAAAAAAGGAGAAGTAAGATTTAATTGCAACAGAAGAGAGACTTCTTGTTTTTTAGGATTGCAATTAACAGGATAATCTACAGCATTCCTGAATAGCTAATGTGTGGGAGTAAATTTATGGCTTAAATACAGACTGTTCTGCTCTTCTGAAACAGGCATCCATCTTACCTAAGAACTTGAACTGTATTTCTAAAGCCATTTCAAAATAAGTGAGTTTTTCAAAAAGGATTATACGCCTTTCCAATATCACAGTAAATGAGTTTCTACAGTGCTCTGTATTTAACAAAATTGAAAACCAAGCTAATATAGTAAAGAGTACAACAGCAGATAACTGGGTGCCTTCAGATGATAGGAACACCTACAAATTATAATCATATTCAGTAAATACCATTCCATAGGTTTCTCAGCAGGGGTGTCTGCAGGGGTCAAAAAAGTCAAAATGGCAGGTGTAACCATATAATAGAAACTCTGCCATGGATGAGCAACCCGTTAGAAAGGGGTGAAACTTCGGCCACATGGTCACAGCCACCATCTTGATTTGACTTGACACACGCGCACACAAACACACCCCTACCAAATGCCCTTCTCCCAAACTGTGGATTTTATATGAAACTTAACATGAAGGAACATTAGTGAAGTTTAAATCAATTTTGCACTGGCATTTTCTGGTTTAAGTTATGCTGAATATTTTTGTTGGTTAGTTGATCCTAAAGAAGACTCACAAAGACACATCCAGTAATAGTTAATAATCATTCAAGCCAGCACCTTTCTCTCACTAGTCTGTGATAAATAACATACCACAGTCCCACACCCAAACACTTGTAAGCTGAAAAAAGCAGAGACAGCAGATGCAGAAATATGAAATAAAATGGAGGGGGTGTGAAGGTTCATTTCCAAACAAATCCTTACAAACCTTGATAAATATATAAAATAGTATGAAATTATGCAGACCTATATAAAGATTGTGACTTCTTAAAAGTTTCTACTGGAAATCAGTAATGCTGCATATGAATAATTCAAACCAATATCAGAGATCACAAATATTCAGTCATCTTTCATTCAGTAATATATAATCTTATTTTATACTCTTACCACAAGCCTGTTATGTAGTTTTGGATTGTTTGTATTTTACAGAAGAAAAAATTATGGTTGGGATACCTACTTTACACAAACTCAGTAAATATAAATGTATACAGAAAAATAAGACAGAATTTGAAATAAAACAATATTTTAATATTGATCTTACTGTATCTGAAATACTCTTAGGCTGCCTACCCATTCAGATCTTGGCACAAAGCCAGCTGGCTGACTTTGAGCCAGTCACTGTCTCTCAGCCCTAGGAAGGAGGCAATGGCAAACCACTTCCGAAAAACCTTGCCAAGAAAACTGCAAGGACTCTTCCAGGCAGTTGCCAGGAGTCAACACTGACTCAAAGACACCAAAAAGAGAAAAAGAAGGAAAGATTCAAAATTGATACTTTTATCGACTTCTTCAAGATTTTATCAGGTCATCCCTACTTCATTCTGTCAGGTCTCTGTTTACAAAAACACAGCAATCATTTGCCTTTTAATTTTGTTGTGGAGCAGTAACTTCCAGGGTTTCACAAAACTGTTTAGAAAGCTAAGGTGGGAAAAAGAAGCTGGCCAAAGTTCAGCCAGTTAGTTTCAGTGCTGAATGAAGATTTAAAATGTATGTTCCCCAGCCTCCTTAACAGCCATTGCCAGCCTTGTGTTATAAATGACTGACTGTAGTTGTGGAGCATCAAATCTCAGGCTCACTTCTTATCTTCCAGGCAACTCCCTTTCTTTTGGAGCAAGACAAATGCTCTCATCCTTCATTCCTATTTCCTTCATTCCTATACCTATTTAAACTCAACCCAAAATATATAAGAATTTGACAAATGAATACAAACAGAAACAAATACAAACTTAGCATGTTTCCATAAATTACACTGCTCTGAAATCAATCTGAATGCCAGGGTATTTCTTCACAAAACACTTTGAGTTCTTATTTACCACACATGCAAAAGGGTGCACGTTGCCGTTTTAACTAAGGCAGAATTTTACACTCATTTTGTAGAAAATAACCCACCAAATGTGTTTGATATGTGTATAAATACCCCCGTTTTCACACGCCATTCTAACCAAGGCAGGATTGATACACCTTTCTTCTCTCTCAAAGTGCTAAATGTTCGTATGCTTAGAAACAATGCAACAGATGGTCCCAAACCTGTACCTTCCAGATGTGCTGGCCCTGCACTTTGCAGAATTGCTGCCTGGGTATCCTGCGAGTTACAGTCCTAACACATCTGGAGAGCATCAGAGTATCCCCTTGAGGAAGATTTGTTTTAGTGTCCCTCCATGAAACCGTCTTCAGAAGCATCTACCCCAGAGGAAGCAGCAGGGAAGTCAAGAGCCCTTGAAACCGGCTTCTATTGTCCAAATCCCGAAACACGTGATCCGTCCAGACAACATTCAGATGACAGGTTAAGAGTCTCCATTTTCCCCCCAGCCTCATTTGCTTTGTTGTTCTTCTAAGCCCCTCCCCTTTGGAGCATCGACGTCCAGACCCAGGAGAACCCCCCCCCCCGGGAAAACGCGCTTCCCTCGGCGCTCTTCACATTCCTTTCCCGACCACAGAAAACTGTTGCTGGTGAATCTGCTTTCATCCCCTCCCCCCGCCCCCCGCGGCTGAAACCGGGCACTTTTCAGTCAGCGGAACTTTTCCCTGAAGGGGAGGAGGCGGAGTGGAAGGAGAAAAACGAGGCCCGGCTGCGCCCAGAAGGAGCCGCCACGGCCTGGGGGTCCAAATCCCAAAGGAATTACGTTTCCTAATCAGTCACGCCAACCCTAGATCCTGAACTGGTTTTCTCAAGCGGCCTCACGGAATTCATCATCGCTGAGCAGCAGCTGCTATGCCAGCAAAGCTTTCTTCTTCTTTTTTCCTTCCCGACCTCCCTCCCCGCCGCCCCTCAACTCTCCACCGCAGGGCGATCTAGACTCGGGGCCGAGCCAAGCAGCTTTTCCTCTGCAAGTAAACGAGCAGGGGTCCTCGGCTGCTTGGAAATTGCTGGTCACCAAACACGCTACGGTTTCTCGGAGGGGGGTCAAATGCCAAGACTGCAGTCTTGCACACATCAGACCCCTCGCGAGACTGCAGTTTTGCACTTGTGGAGACGCTTCGGGGATACCTCCTTCCTGGGGAATTCCTGTTCGACCAAGGGCTGAAGCAGTTGAAAAGGGGGAAGTATCGGTTAGAAGGGACAGGAAACTTGATTACATCTTCAAGCAGTCCTTCCCTTAAACAAATTCAAGAGACCGGGCGAGACAAAACTTTCCGCTGGTGAATACGGTAAGTGTGGAACTCCTCCTAAACCACAGAGCACCGCCTCCGATCGCGCTCCTCGCCGTGCGGGGGGTTCAAACCACACCACCACCACGACCGGCCTCCCCGACAGACGTCACGCACTAACATGGAACAACTTTTGTGGTTCTGAAGCAACCAATCGAGAACGTCCAAGGCCGTATAAAATCCCCCTACGGCGTAGCCAAGTAAGCCTGAGGGCCATACACCAGAACTCCAGTCCAATTTATTTCAGTTCGGATGGAAAAGTTAAATTCACATAAAACTCCCGAACCCTGCCTAAATATAAAACCGCAAATACAAAGAGCACCTAGACCCACCCAGAAGAGGCCGTAAATTCAAATCTCCGACAAACCTTACCTTCAAGGCAAATTTGTCCCCGGTTTTCCTGTTTAAGATTTCCAAAACTTTTCCATTAATCCCCAGCCCCAGGACTTGCGTGGTGACCCTGTAATCATCCGTGATGGCATTTTTCTTTATAAACGGGAGGCCAGACTTCAGGTGGAACTGGGGGAACTGTTGTTGCTGGGCCGGCGGCTGCTGCTGCTGCTGCGGAGGCTGGTGCGGCGGCGGAGGCGGCGGAGGCGGCGGCGGCGGATTGGGGAAAAGTACTTGCGGGTTCTGATTCTGAGAGTTAGACAGCATCGTTCTGTCCCAAGCGGACGCGGCCAAACTGCGGGTCCCACCCTGCCAGCCTCGCCCTGCCTCTCCTCCCGCTTCCTCTCCTTCGTCCCCACACTCGAAGGAAGTTTGCGCACAACAGCCGGATCAAAACTCAATTTCTTCCCGCGTCGCTGCTTCTTAAAGGCACGGTTTCTTCTTCGTTACCCCTCTCCTCCGGTCCTCAAAAAAGCTGGGCATACAAAGTTGTCTCTCAGCCTCCTCCGGGTCTCTCCGGAACAAACGGCCGATTCTTCTGGTCTGCCCCAATCCCAGGGGCCGGCTCGCTGCCTCTTTCGAGCGCGGAGACAGGAAAAGGAATCGCTACGATGTATCACTCTCGTTACTTCCCCGGGTCGGCTTCCCTGCGCTGATGTCATAGCCTTGCGTTGACTGGCTGCGCTGTGAACGGGGGCGGAGCCTAAGGCGGGTGTTAAACCAGGCAGGCGGGGCTAATTCAAAGGTTTAGTGACGGTGGGGGAATATGGCTGGCGGCTACAGGCTGACGGTCAAAGTGCCGTTCTCCTCGATCAATTCGAGGGGACGGGGGTGCTTAAATTATTTTTCTTACAGAGTTTTTGTTACAGTATTATTCTTATCCCTTACTTGTCAGCTTCTCCTAGACATTAGGTTGGCCATAGACCAGAACACTGCTCTAGGTAAGAACAGCTGAATCACACCAAAAGTTTATGGGGAAATTGGATTATTCCATTAACCAATGTGAGAAGCAAAGTATTTAAAGTAACTGAAACTTTATATTCATTTCTTATTCATGGCCCAGAGCCAAGAAGTCTGAAAGTTTGAAGATTTAACATACCAATGGCTTTGACTGATTCTTGTTAGTTTACAGTTACATTAGAATCAACACAATAAAGCAACAATAAATGCAAAGTAGAAATCCTGACCTTTAGGTTCCAAACGCCCTGCAGAAGAACTCTGTTTCTAAACACTATGAAGGTAGACACAAACCAAAATCTCTAGGAGGCCACCACAAGAAAAACATTGTCTCTGGGGACTCCTCCATACTTTGTGACAGTGAGATATCTCAAGCTTCACTATTTGAGTACAGTATACCAGATGGGTAAGGGGCGTGGTGGCTCAGCGGGTAAGACGCCAGGCTTGTTGATCGGAAGATTGCAAGTTCGGAGGTTCGAATCCCTAGCCCTGCATGCAGAGTGAGCTCCTGCACTCACCCCAGCTCTTGCCAACCTAGCAATTTGAAAGCATGCAAATGGAAGTAGATAAATAGGTACCACTTCGGTGGGTAGGTAACAGCATTCCGCATGCATCATGCCAGCCACATGACTGTGGAAGCGTCTTCGGACAACGCTGGCTCTTCAGCTAACAAACAGAGATGAGCACCGGCCCCCAGAGTCGGACACGACTGCACAAATGTGCGGGGGGAACCTTTACCTTTACCTTTATACCAGATGGGTAGGTTCTACCTGCAGAGGATGATCTTGAAGACCAAATATTGTAGAGCATTAAAGGTTAAAACCAGCACCTTATATTGCACTTGGAAGCCCACTGAAAGCCAATGCAGTGCCCATAACACCATGTTTATATGGCTGTAGTAGCTCTTCCTCTCCAGTGTGTGGGCCACTGCATTTTGCATCAATCGCAGCTTCTGGGTGGTCTTCAAAGGCAGCCTCCATGAAAAGTGCATTGCTATAGTCCATACCTCCAGCAAAGGAGATTGTTACCTTGTCGTGGTGCTGGAGCTTGAGCACCTCAATGACGCCATGAACTAAACTGTGAAGGGACACCCAAGATGGGAAGGTCATGGCAGAGAGGTCAGACTAAAAATGATCCCTGGGGAAGGTAACGGCAACCCACCCCAGTATTCTTGCCATGAAAACTAAATGGATCAGTACAACCAGAGATACGTCGATATACCATTGGAAGATGGGACTTCCAGGTTGGAAGATGGTCAAAATGCTACTGGGGAGGAACAAAGGATAAGTTCAACTAGCCCCAGATGTGATGACGCAGCTAGCTCAAAGCCGAAAGGACGGCTAGCGGCCGACGGTGCTGGTGGTGAACGACGAATCCGACGTTCTAAAGATCAACACACCATAGTAACCTGGAATGTAAGATCTATGAGCCAGGGCAAATTGGATGTGGTTATTGGTGAGATGTCAAGATTAAATATAGACATTTTGGGTGTCAGTGAGCTGAAATGGACTGGAATGGGCCACTTCACATGAGATGACCACTAGATCTACTACTGTGGACAAGAGGACCACAGAAGAAAAGGAGTAGCCTTCATAATTAATAATAAAGTGGCTAAAGCAGTGCTTGGATACAATCCAAAAAATGATAGAATGATCTCAATTCGAATTCAGGGTAAGCCATTTAACATCACAGTGATCCAAATATATACCCCAACCACAGATGCTGAAGAAGCAGAAGTAAATCAGTTCTATGAGGATCTGCAGCACCTACTGGATAATACGCCAAAAAGAGATGTTATTTTCATTACAGGAGACTGGAATGCTAAGGTGGGTAGTCAAATGACACCTGGAATTACAGGCAAGTATGGTCTGGGAGATTACAGGCAATTACAGGCAAGTATGGTAGGGGGCGTGGTGGCTCAGCGGGTAAGACGCCAGGCTTGTTGATCGGAAGATCGCAAGTTCGGCGGTTCGAATCCCTAGCCCCGTGTGCGGAGTGAGCTCCCGCACTAGCTCCAGCTCTTGCCAACCTAGCAATTCGAAAACATGCAAATGCAAGTAGATGAATAGGTACCACTTCGGTGGGATGGTAACAGCGTTCTGCATGCATCATGCGGCCACATGACCGTGGAAGCGTCTTCGGACAACGCTGGCTCTTCGGCTAACAAACGGAGATGAGCACCAGCCCCTAGAGTCGGACACGACTGTGCAGGGGGAACCTTTACCTTTACCATGGTCTGGGAGAACAAAATGAAGCGGGACATAGGCTGATAGAATTTGGCAAGACAACTCACTGTGCATAACAAACACTCTCTTCCAACAACCTAAAAGATGACTTTATACATGGACTTCACCAGATGGTCAACACCGAAATCAGATTGACTACATCCTTTGCAGCCAAAGGTGGTGGACATCTATACAGTCAGTAAAAACAAGACCTGGAGCTGACTGTAGTTCAGATCACGAACTTCTTATTGCACAATTTAGAATCAGACTAAAGAGAACAGGGAAGACCCACAGATCAGTTAGATATGAGCTCACTAATATTCCTAATGAATATGCAGTGGAGGTGAAGAATAGATTTAAGGGACTAGATTTAGTAGATAGGGTCCCGGAAGAACTATGGACAGAAGTTCGCAACATTGTTCAGGAGGCGGCAACAAAAAACGTCGCAAAGAAAAAGAAAACCAAGAAGGCAAGATTGGTGTGTGCTGAGACACTGGAAGTAGCCCAAGAAAGAAGGAAAGCAAAAGGCAACAGTGACAGGGGGAGATATGCCCAATTAAATGCAAAATTCCAGAGGTTAGCCAGAAGAGATAAGGAATTATTTTTAAACAAGCAATGCACGGAAGTGGAAGAAGATAATAGAATAGGAAGGACAAGAGACCTCTTCCAGAAAATTAGAAATATTGGAGGTAAGTTCAAGACAAAAATGGGTATGCTCAAAAACAAAGATGGCAAGGACCTAACAGAAGCAAAAAAGATCAAGAAAAGATGGCAAGAATATACGGAAGATCTGTATAGGAAGGATGATAATATCGGGGATAGATTTGAAGGTGTGGTCAGTGAGTTAGAGCCAGACATCCTGAAGAGTGAGGTTGAATGGGCCTTAAGAAGCATTGCTAATAACAAGGAAGCAGGAGACGACGGTATCCCAGCTGAACTGTTTAAAATCTTGCAAGATGATGCTGTCAAGGTGATGCATGCCATATGCCAGCAAATTTGGAAAACACAAGAATGGCCATCAGATTGGAAAAAATCTACTTATATCCCCATACCAAAAAAGGGAAACACTAAAGCAGGGCTTTCCAATTTTTCCCCGCGTCGACACGCCAACCACCATTGGTGTGTCGCTGTGGGAAAACCCGGAAGCGCCGCCGTTGTGGCAGTGCGCAAAAACCCGGAAGCACTGCTGCCGCTTTCGGTTTTTGCACGCCACCGTGTCTGCGGCGCTTTCGGATATTCGCGTGCCGCCGTTGGTGTGTCGCTGCGGGAAAACCTGGAAGCGCTGATGGCGCTTCCAGGTTTTGACGCAACACATCTGGTCCCCGCAGGCGACACACTTTTGTGTCACGACACACAGTTTGGAAAGCTCTGCACTAAAGAATGTTCCAAATTTTGGACAGTGGCACTTATTTCACATGCCAGTAAGGTAATGCTCAAGATCTTGCAAGGTAGACTCCAGCAATTCATGGAGTGAGAATTGCCAGATGTACAAGCTGTGTTTAGAAAAGGGTTGTCTGCCTCCTGAGGAATCTGTATAATGACCAAGTAGCAACCGTAAGAACAGACCATGGAACAACGGACTGGTTTAAGATTGGGAAAGAAGTACGGCAGGGCTGTATACTCTCACCCTACCTATTCAACCTGTACACAGAACACATCATGCGATGTGCTGGGCTTGATGAATCCAAGGCTGGAGTTAAAATCGCTGGAAGAAACATTAACAATCTCAGATATGCAGATGATACCACTTTGATGGATGAAAGCGAGGAGGAGCTGAGGAGCCTTATGACGAAGGTGAAAGAAGAAATTGCAAAAGCTGGGTTGCAGTTAAACCTAAAAAAAAACAAGATTATGGCAACCAGCTTGATTGATGACTGGCAAATAGAGGGAGAAAAAGTGGAGGCAGTGACAGGTTTGTATTTCTAGGCGCAAAGATTACTGCAGACACTGACTGCAGCCAGGAAATCAGAAGACATCTACTTCTTGGGAGGAGAGCAATGACAAATCTTGATAAAATAGTTAAGAGCAGAGACATCACACTGACAACAAAGATCCGCATAGTTAAAGCAATGGTATTCCCCGTAGTAACCTATGGCTGCGAGAGCTGGACCATAAGGAAGGCTGAGCAAAGGAAGATAGATGCTTTTGAACTGTGGTGTTTGAGGAAAATTCTGAGAGTGCCTTGGACTGCAAGAAGATCAAACCAGTCCATACTCCAGGAAATAAAGCCAGACTGCTCACTTGAGGGAATGATATTAAAGGTAAAACTGAAGTACTTTGGCCACATAATGAGAAGACAGGATACCCTGGAGAAGATGCTGATGCTAGGGAAAGTGGAAGGCAAAAGGAAGAGGGGCCGACCAAGGGCAAGTTGGATGGATGATATTCTGGAGGTGACTGACTCGATTGTGGGGGAGCTGGGGATGGCAATGGCCGACAGGAAGCTCTGGCGTGGGCTGGTCCATGAAGTCACGAAGAGTCGGAAGCGACTGAACGAATAAACAATAACAATAGTCCATACAGGTAGTGATAAGGGTGTGAGTCACTGCCACCAAGGCCTCCTACTCCAAGTAGGACTGCAACTAGTACAGCAACTGAAGCTGGGGAAAGATTCTCCTGACTACAGCCTTCACCTGAGTAGCTATGAGTCCAGGATAATGTACATGCTTCTTCAAGCTCAGCCTGTTTCCTCCCATCCAGGCTCTCACAACCTCCAGACACTAGCTCAATATTTCACAGCATCTCTGGCCTAGCTGTATTGGAGATATAGAGATGAGTATGATCTGCAAATTGATGCCTCACCTTGAACCAACAGATGACCTCTCCCAACTGTTTCATGTAGATTTTAGCACTCTAAAGAAAACTAACAACCAAGCAAGGACAACAAGAATTTCCTTATCATAAATGGACTTCTTTTTAGAGAAATGAGTATGTAGTACGTGAGACCTTGATCTCTAAAGAGTCTTTGTTTTTAACTTATTACTGTATGCTTGTGCAAATATCACAGTTAATTCCTTATGAAGGAATAAAGTAATAAAACTTACACATCTTCTTACTCTTTTTTATACAGGAATCATCATTCCATAGAAAAAATCATGAACATTTCACCATGTGCATATAGACCAGAGTGGGATCAGTGCAGGATGGACAGGTCACAGGAAAAATGGGAAAGATGATTGCAGTTAAAGAATAAATCCATTGATTTCAGTGATCAGGGCCTTCTCTACTAGAAATAATAGTTGAGAAGCATAAAGAGCAGTGCTTTCAAAACTGCTGCCGTTGGTGACACACCAACGGCGGCAGCGGCAGGGGTGGGGGCGTGCACGGCGGCAGCACGGGGGGGTGCGCGGCGGTGTGCACGGCGGCGGCGGTGGCCTCGCTAAAACGCAGAAGCGCTGATGGCGCGCCGCCGCCGCCGTGCACACCACGGCTGCCGCGCGCACCCCTGCGCTGCCACCGTGCATGCCCCCACCGCCGCCACTTCGCGACACACTAAGCTGTGTGTTGCAACACACTAAAGTGTCGCGACTCACAGTTTGGAAAGCTATGATAAAGAGTCTTGAAAAATGCTTGAAGTCAGGGAACATCACTCTTTCAAGTACAATGAGCATTTATGAATTTGCAAGAAAAAAGAAAGAAAGAAGAAAAGATTCAGTAGGCAATTATATGAAATCCCTAGACTGAAGTGAGTCAATTATTATACTTTTCCAGTCCTGTTAATATTTATTGATATTGTTATTAATACGCAGCAGCATCATAAGTCCTCTTCTGTGGTAACAGAGCTAGGCAATTAATCTTGCATCAGGTACTTGCATCAGGTACTTATGCAATGATTCTTAGGGTCACTAATATCCTATAAGCATCTATGGCTTGGGCAGAGACTGGCCAATATTGGGCCAAAATTTCATATACTGTGAGTACATATTTAATATTTTATTCTTTACTGGTTTTTCTCATGCAAATTTATAAATGCTAATTTTATATTTTAAAAGGGGGCGCCTGTCCTATTACACCTTGTTACAGCATTAAAATCTGTGGGAAGGGCCCTTCTGAAGAAATGCCCATTGTCAAGGACTTGTTTTCCTGGCACATAGGAGATGGCCTTCTCCAGCCAAGGAGGCAAGACGTGGAACTCTTACGAGTTATATTTGGCCTCCACTCATAGAGCAGATAACATGTTTTTTGTCAGGCACTGAATTGTTAATTGATATATGAGATAGTTTAATTCATGTTTTTGAATTTTGCTTTTTGTATTTCACATTTTATTTATTGTTAGCCACCATGTTCAAACTGAGAGTTTGGATTTAAGTAGCTAAATAAGGACAGGGCTTTTAAAATATGCTGTTGAGATTTGGATTTCTTTTACCCAGCATATTGTAATTAATTTAATTTGTAAGTATAAAGAGAAGAGATGGCTGAGTCAATACAAATTATGGATATATTCTCAATAGGAGGTATGTTTATAAAAGAAATACTGATATTTGGGGCAGAAAGTGTCAACAATGAGTAAATGCTATCCTTCTGTTCCCACAAAGGAAACAGAAGATAATTATTAAAGCCAATGTCAAGCCAATTTTTTAATTTCTGAAATTCCATTTTCAGTTTTGATTTTATCTATAGTAAAGGGTAGAATAAAAACAGTATGAATGTCTCATGTTCTTTTTTTATACTAATTTTATTAAACATTACAATTAAAAAGAAAAACTAATACAAACTAAAAATAAAAGTAAAAACACAGAAAATGCAGAAAAGAGAAAAAAGAGAAAGAAAAATAGAAAAGAAAAGAAAGAAAAAATAAGAAAATAGTAAAGAAACAGAAAATAAATATATAAAGAAGTGACTTCTCCCTTCATCACAAGTATAACAATTTTATTAAATTATCACCTTCTCTTACAATACAACAAATAATCTCTTCTTCCCATAACTCATCTCTTATATATCTAACCCTTATATCTAACCCTCGTCATTCAGTCCTGATCAGCAAAAGTCCATTAAGGGTTACCAGAGATAACAACATATCTATTTTAACCTTGATCAAATAAACCAACTTTATATTCTTTCCTTTTACTTTTAACAATCTTGATCTTTAATCCCTTCAAATAATGTCCAAGAACATGGGTGTCCAACCTTTTGGCTTCCCTGGGCCACATTGAGTGAAGAGGAATTGTCTTGGGCCACACATAAAATATATAATATAGTTAATGTATATAAGTAATAAAACTTCATTTATTTTTTTATATTTTTTATTATAAAATTTTTAAAAAAGAGGGCAACATAAAACTAGTGGGATATTTGACCTTGTTTTTGTGAAACTAATGCATCAATGTCTGGTTCAATTAAAGTGGTTGCAATTCTCAGTGAGTTCTTAAGGTGCTCGTCAGAAATTTTAATTCTAATTTTATTCTTTGTGTGCTTCATCCTTGAAAATAGTTGCTCACAAATGTACGTGCTGCCAAAAAGCGATGGCATGAACAAGGCGTGATTGTGAAGTGAGGGATATTTTTCTCTGGGAAGATAGGTCTTATAAAAGTCCAGTAGAGAGGCATGATCAAATGTTTCTTTGAGTTGAATGTCTGAATGCAACTCTATGCATTCCATTTGAAAATTCGGAGGTAATGTAGTTATGTCGACTGAAAATGGAGTTGAAAATATACCAAAATATTGATGATTTTTCCGTAAATCTTGAATCCTGTTCTCAAATTCCTGTATCAAACCGAAAAGCAAGGCTGCATATTTCTCGCTGTTCACAGGACTGTGTTTAGCCAATGTATTAAAATGTATAAAAAAATTTTTACATAATTTGAGCTTGCCATACTTTAAGTTTCATTTCAAATGCTGTTATGGTTTGAAACATTGCAGTGATGAGTTGGTTTTCACCTTGAAGACACATGTTTAACTCATTTAAATGAGTGGTCAAATCCACCAAAATTTTTCTTTTTGATTCCATAAACAACTTGATTTCATTTCGCAAATCATAAAAACTTTTCAGTATTTTACCCCGACTTAGCCACCTTACTTCAGAAAAGTAAATGATGTCCCCATAATCAGCATCCATACTTTTAAGGAACTCCTGGAATTGGCGATGATTCAATTCCTTGGCCCTTATGAAATTCACTGCTTTGATGACAATTTGCATGACATTATCCATTTTTAAAGCTTTCACACATAAAATTTTTAAAATTTTCTTGATATAGAATGCAGTGATACTTCACCAAACTTGAGTTGCCGGCAGCACTTGCATCCTCTTCTATCAATTTGCTAAGTCCCTCACTTTTACCAACCATCGCCAGGGTGCCAACAGTAGATATACCAGATATGTTGACAATGGTTAAAGAAAATCACTTTGTCATTTTTACTGCTTTGTACAAATCAAGAGATTTAGTTGTGTCTTTTAATGGCACCAAAGAAGCCATTTCTTCAGTGACATTATATTATCAATACCTCTAATAAAAATGGCAAGTTGAGCCATATCTGTAGCATCAGTACTTTCATCCATCGCCAAAGCATAAAATTTGAAATTAGCAGCTTTACTCTTCAAACCTCTTTCGATAGATTTTCCTATTTCTTCAATTCGCCTGGCTATAGTCTGGTGAGACAAACTGATTTTAGAAAAATCGCTTTTTTTATCAGGACAAATTATATCTGCCACGCTTTCCATACATTGCTTAATAAACTCACCATTGGTAAATGGTTTTGATTTTTTTGCAATCAGATTTGTTACCAAATAACTAGCTTTTATAATATCATCTGACCATTTTTCATTGAATACTCTTCATCCACGATTTTTCTTTTTTTCTTTTCTTTTTTGGGTTCTGTTTTTTGTTGAAACGACGTTGAAGCCATGCTGGAATAAATTTATTTACGAATAAATGTTTTTTTAAGAAATAACACAACAAGCCCATCGTAAATTGTTAGGTAGGCAAATAAACAAAGCAAAGTTTAATAATCAAATAAGAAAACTTATATGCCTACTTAATAATAATAACAATAAACACCTGTCGTCACAGAACACGTGTAGGTAGGTTGAAATATTATATATAACGCCAAGTCGCCACAAGCTGACGTGTATAGCGGGCAGTGGCAGCGTTAGCACTGCACTGCCCCCTCCCCTACACAGCGTTCCATTGTTTCTACCTATGCAGTCCACGCTCGAGCACCACATGATCGAGTCACGAAAAAATTGCAAAATAATGTTAAAAGTTTACGATTTTGGGGGGCCGCATTACTAGCTGTTCAGGGCCACATGCAGGCTGCGGGTTGGACACACCTGTCCTAGAACTGGATTTCTTTTCATTTTTTCTTTGTCTCTTCTCACAAAATTCTTCAAAGCTTTAACAAGTCTCTTTGTTAAAAATCCAATATAGAAAAGTAATCCAGATCACTTTTTTGGTTTGTTATTTGTATATCCCTTTTAATTATTAAGACATCAGCCGGTTTCATTTATATGTTCAGTGTAGCATCTTTTTCCATACTATTCTTGTAGCCTGTCATTTTTAAATCCACTTTCAGATCAGTCTCAGTCTTTTCCAGTATAACGTACTCCTCTTCCATAGCACCTTTTAAACACAGTCTATCTATCATGGCAGACACTCTTAAAATTAACTTCTGGCTCCCTTGTTCACAAATATCCATCAATACATCCAATGTTAAAGTATTTTGTTCCACTCTGTATTAGTAAGTCAAATTTAAATGTTCTTCTCCTTTAATTGTAATCTTTAGTTCCTTCTGGTTCCCTCTAGTGTCCAACCTTCAAAGTCCCATCCTATCATATTTTTTAAAAAGAATTCAAAACAAAAGCATTTTCCCACAGGAAGGATTGTTATAATTAATTCCAAACTTTTATTTCAAATCCATCTGGACCCTTAGTCCATTTGTAACTTTCAAAAATCTAAAATTCTAATCACCCTTTTGCTTTTTATTCCCCCCCCAAAAAAAAATTTAAGTCCTTAAACTTGTATTTAAAACTTCTTTCATTAAGGATCGAAGGAAACTCACCCAGTGCTATAAAACTTGTTGATCCAAAGGTTCCTAATAGCTGAAAAGCAGTTAACAAGCAATTTCCAAAAGTGATTAGAAAAGGAAGTATGCGAACCCAGTATCCATAAAGGTGCCAACCACAGTTTTAGCAAAGATGGCTTTCCCTTGTCTCCCAGATCTCTAAACCCGCTGGAGACCACTTGCAGTCTCCTCATGAGGAGCAACTTGTGGATGATCTCAAGTCTTCTCCTTGTCTGGAGAGGAATTACTAAGAGCCAGTCTACTCACTGGCTCTTCATTCCACTGCAGTCGTCAGCTCCGCTTTTCTTCCCCGGAAGTTATCTACAGTACAATTGAATGTCTCATGTTCTTTTTTTTTTATATAGAACTTTATTATTTTTCAAAGTATAATTAAAATACAAAAAAGAAAGTATAGGATAGACAGAAAACAGAACTAAAGAAAAAAGAAAAACTATAAAAGTGTCAATAGACAGAAAACAGAAACAGAAAGTGACTTCCGACTTTCTCCAATACAGATATAGATAAATTTACAGATCCAATCTCTTACAATGAATTAAAACTATAGTAACATTATTTCTATTAAAACAAACCAAATAATCACTAAAACCCAAAGTCAAAACTTCATTTTTTTCTATTACAAACAAGTACTCTAAAAGTGGTTGCCAAGTAGATACAAATCCAGAAACAGAGTGTTCTCTTATTAGTACTGTCAATTTAGCCATTTGAGCCAAGTCCATTAATGTAACAATCCAATCTTCAACTGCGGGTATCTGTGGATCTTTCCATCATTGTACATGTAAAAGTCTTGCAGCTGTAATCATATATAACAACAAAGTTCCATGTTGTTTCTCTAACTCCTTTTCCTTTTTTTGGGGGGGCGGGAAGGGGATAAAGTTTTTATTATTTTTAAAGACAAAGATAAAAAACTACAGAAAAACAAAAAAAAACTACAGACAAAAAAGAAAAAAACACTAAAAGTGTAAAAACACAAGAAAATAAGACTTTTAGAAAGTTACATATACAGGTGACTTCCAGCTTTCAATAGTAATAATATACAGCAATTCCCATAAAGAAACCCTTCCTCTACATCAAACCATGATCACATTATTTCTATAAATCCTTCCATTAACACATATACAAATCTCTAATACAATTTCTCCTTCCCCTTACATAAAAAAGAATATATATACTGTGTGTGTGTGTGTGTGTATATATGTGTGTGTGTGTGTATGTATATGTGTGTGTGTGTATGTATATGTGTGTGTGTATGTATGTGTGTGTGTGTGTATATGTGTGTGTGTATGTATGTGTGTGTGTGTGTGTATGTATATGTATATGTATATGTATATGTATATGTATGTGTGTGTGTATGTATATATATGTATGTATGTATGTATGTATATATCTGTATCTGTATCTGTATCTGTATCTGTATCTGTATCTGTATCTGTATGTGTATGTGTGTGTGTGTGTGTGTGTGTGTGTGTATATATATATATATATATATATATATATATATATATATATTTCTACTTCAAACTTCCCTCCCTCTTAAAAAACAATGCATTTAATTTTTTTTCTTCCTACTACTATTCTACAGTATATACTTCTGTCTACACCAGGGCTTTCCAAACTGTGTGTTGCGACATAGTACTGTGTCGCCTGGGGGCCCCAGGTGTGTCGCGCGACAACCCAGAAATGCTGATGGTGTGCAGTAGCGCGCGCAGCAGCGGGCCATCAGCACTTCTGGGTTGTCACGTGACACATCAGGCCGCCGCGGCGCTGCCGCTGCCACAGCACACAAAAACCCGAAAGCACGGTGGTGGTGGTGGCAACCCGGAAGCAGCGGTGGCGGCGCTTCCGGGGTTTTGCGTGCCGGCCGTTGCTGTGTCGCCAACGGCAAAAGTTTGGAAAGCCCTGGTCTACACAATAAGCATCAAATTGTAAAAACAAATAAATTGTCTGCCTTTATAATAAACAATCTTAAACCTATTAAACCTAAAAACAATATAAAATATTATATCCTTTAAATCTTATCAATATCCTTTAAATCTTACAAATCTATAATCCTATAAATCTTAATCCAAACCATAAGAAAAAAAATCATATTAGCCCCATTATCAATCTAATTAAATATTCTTAATTTTTATAAATTGTCTGCCTTTATAATTAACAATCTTAACCCTATTATGCCTAAAAACAGTATAAAATATTATTATAACTTGTCAATACTTTTAAGTCTTACAAATCCAAAATCCTGTAAATCATGTTAACCTCATTATCAGTCCAATTAAATATTCTTAATTTTTTACCCCTCTCTAACTCCTTTTCCATCAAGCCTAGAAGAAACAGTTCTGGGTTTTTTTTGTATGTTTACTTTAAGAATCTTTTGAATAGTAATACATATTTGATCCCAGAACTTTTTAGCCTTCTCACATGTCCACCAGAAATGATAAAAGTTCCTTCACCCTGTAAACATTTCCAACAAACATTAGTTACACCGTTGTACATTTTTGACAACTTATCAGGAGTTAAATACCAACGATACATCATCTTATAAAAATTTTCTTTCAGGTTATAATTCAGTGTAAATTTCAAACCTTTAATCCACATATTTTCCCATTGGTCCAGCATAATATTATATCCAAAGTTCTTAGCCCATTTAATCATGCAGTCCTTGACATGTTCATCTTCCATATTCATCTGTAACAACATCTTATACATCTTAGTAATAACATGGTCACCATTTATACAAAGTTCCATTTCAAACTGAGTTATTTCATTAACAAATTTATAATTCTTTTTATCTATTTTAAAACGTTCTGTCAGTTGTATATAGGTGAACCAATGAGATGTAAAACCTTACGACTCTAACATTTCCCTTGTTTTGATTTTTGGTTCACCATCCTTGAAATTAAGCAAATCTTTATATTTTAAAAAAGGGGCGTGGTGGCTCAGCGGGTAAGACACCAGGCTTGTCGATCGGAAGATCACAGGTTCAGAGGTTCGAATCCCTAGCCCCGCGTGACGGAGTGAGCTCCCACACTAGCCCCAGCTCTTGCCAACCTAGCAATTCGAAAGCATGCAAATGCAAGTAGATTAATAGGTACCACTTCGCTGGGTAGGTAACAGCATTCCGCGTGTGTCATGCTGGCCACATGACTGTGGAAGCGTCTTCGGACAACGCTGGCTCTTCAGCTAACAAACGGAGATGAGTACTGGCCCCTAGAGTCGGACACGACTGCACAAATGTGCGGGGGGAACCTTTACCTTTACTTTACCTTATATTTTAACCAACTTATTCCTCCCGCATTTTCTCTTCTAACAAATGCTTCTTGAGGTGACAACCATAATGGTATATTTGGAGACAGTCTTACCTTATACTGTATTTGTTCCAGATTCTAAGTATGACACTTCTAACAAAATGATTTTTAAAATCCTTGTTAACTTTAACTTTATCATACCATAAGTAGGCGTGCCACCCGAATCTTAATTCATGTCCTTCAAGTTTTAGTAGTTTCTTATTCTCCAAAGTAATCCATTCCTTTATCCAAAGCAAACAACAAGCATCAAAATACAATTTCAAATTAGGCAGACCCAAACCTCCTCTTTCTTTGGCATCTTGCAGCAATTTATATTTAATTCTTGGTTTCTTGCCTTGCCAAACAAATTTCGAAATATCTCTCTGCCATTCTTTAAATGGTAAATCTGTCAACAAAATCGGTAAAGTCTAGAAAAGAAACAACAACCTAGGCAAAACATTAATCTTAATCACAGATATTCTTCCCATGAGAGACAATTGTAGTTTCCCCCATCTTATCAAATCTTTTTTTACATCATTCCAGATTTTAACATAATTATTCTGATATAATTATGCTAGGGGTGATAGGGGTGATCCTATCAACTAAGAATAGAATGTCTCATGTTCTTAGTGGGATGGCTAGGAAGATTTCGCTAGCTGTCCATATACTGTAGTACAGCCATTACTAACAATGCTCTGCAAAATTGTGTCTGAGTGGTTGCTAATAGGCATGCAGAAGAACATATTATCATTACTAATGATATCTTACGCTGCACAGAAATGCAGAAGCAGGCAAATATTCTTTCCAATGTACTAATAGATACAGTACCTTGCTAAGCCATATCAGTCTGTGCCCTCAACAGATCAAGCCACAAATATGAGGGGCGTGGTGGCTCAGCGGGTAAGACGCCAGGCTTGTCGATAGGAAGATCGCAAGTTCAGAGGTTCGAATCCCTAGTCCCCCGTGACGGAGTGAGCTCCCGCACTAGCTCCAGCTCTTGCCAACCTAGCAATTCGAAAGCATGCAAATGCAAGTAGATGAATAGGTACCACTTCGGTGGGTAGGTAACAGCGTTCCGCGTGCGTCATGCTGGCCACATGACCGTGGAAGCGTCTTCGGACAACGCTGGCTCTTCGGCTAACAAACGGAGATGAGCACCGGCCCCTAGAGTCGGACACGACTGCACAAATGTGCGGGGAGAACCTTTACCTTTATACATCTTTAGTTCTGTTAGAAACTAAAACAATTGCTGATGTTTAAGCACCTGAAGTTCTTGTTTCAGTATCAAAGATTTAAACTGAACTAAGCCAAAAGTATCAGTCCTGCTCTGAACTGAATGGCTGGATGTAGCAAGTTGATGGTTGCATCAAGGGACCAGAAACAGCTAAATGGATAATGAGTAAATAAATGAAATTTCAGTGATTTTTTAAATATGTTTATATGCAAAGCCATGTTATGTGGGAAACAGTACATAACCCACATGTTAATTGCTATTTGCCAACTCTATATGGATAATTATTACTAATGACTGATTTCTTTGGCTTTTATCAGTCCCCCAAATATTCTTTTGTTTTGTTTATAGCATTGCTAACATTACTTCTTTAGCATCCTCATCCCAAAAACCATTTCCAGAATGGCCTCCAAATGAAGAAGGTTCCCCAGCCAAGGAGAGAATGCAAAAAGAAGATCTGGGAAGCAAGAGGGAAGAAGATGATGTTTTTACTGGTTAGCAGGACTGAAACCAAATTCATGGAGTGCTGGAGCCAAAAATTGCACATCTTTCAGCCAGTAGAGTAGACACGTTTCTCTTTTCTCCTACTGATGGAATGGCCATTGACATTTGATGGAATGGAGAACATGGCTTATCAAAAATGCTCACTGTGTCCCAGCATCATGTCTTTTTCTTCCACTGTTGCAGCATGCTTCTATTTCTTAGATTGCCTTTTTAGTGAACAAAAACAAACAAAGCAAAACAGCCACCCAGATAAATGCTTAAAAACACAAAAGTGAAAAAGGAAGACAAAGAACTAAAACAAAAACAACTTAAAAAGAGATTTGGGGTTATATGCATATCAGAGAATGTGAGATATTAAGGAGAAATTGATTGATTATGTGCCTTCAAGTTGGTGTCATCTGTTAGCGACCACATACATTTTCTCCATGAAAACAGATATAGAAAATCTATCCCCAACTTGGTCCTTCAGGTCTTCCAGCAGTGCACCCATTGCCACTGTAATTGACTCCATCCACTTTGCTGTTGGTCATCCTCCTCTTTCCTTCCATCATTCTCCAGAGAGCTATATCTTTACATAATGTGTGCTAAGTATGATAATTTAAGCCTGGTTATTTGTGTCTCAAGTGAGAACTCTGGGTTGATTTGTTTGATGATCCATTTGTTTGTTTTCATGGCTATCCATAGTATTTTCTGGAGTCTTTTCCAGCACCAAACTTCAAAAGCAGCAATGCTCTTTATAGCCTGGTTCTTCAAAGTCCAATTTTCACTTCCACAGAGTGTCACAGGGAAAGCCATTCTCCTAAGGAAAAATACAAATATTTAAAAATTCATGTTTAATTAAAAAGCCAAAGGCAATGTATGAATCAGTGTATAGGATGATGGGAGCAAAGATGGAATACAAGGGTAGAAAAGTATGGAGAGGGATAATGAATGGTTCTGGTGAAAAAGAAATACAGCTATATTTTCTTTTATCCTATGATAAAACATCCATTTATTTAGCTTAATAATTCTTACTCCTTTTATGTGCACTGTGTAAAGTTGCTTGCTTTGAAAGAGAATAGTAGGAATGGTTATTTATGTCCATATTTAATATTTCTATCCCAGAAAGACATTTGTACAGATGAAAGGAATATATTAATATATCTATGAAATGGTGGCCAGATTTGAATAAAACTATAATTGTAAGGTTCTTCAAAGCTCTTTACTGCTGTGTTTTGGATGGGGTGGGGTGGGGTGGGGGACAAAACAATCTCCCACATTTTTAAATACCATTAATCCAGAGACAGATGTACTTTACTTTTCCAACCTTTTATGATAGCTAGCCCAGCAGTTAACAATAGGAATTTAATCAATGTTTTATGATGCAATCAGCTTATATGCCTTAGGAAAAATGGACAATAAACCAATGGCAGGATTCAGTGTCAGGCAGTTGATTGTTCTCATTTCTTTAGAAAATGTGACCAAAATAAATGACTTATTGAGCATTGTAACCAAAGATGAAAATACGTACCCACTTGGCTTTCAGTCTCACAGACACAATCGATATAGGTTACAACCATCATAATATAATATTAACAGAATATTACCACTTACAAATTATCTTTAGTCAATTCTTGATGACTTGCTGAAATAGATTTCAAAGGAACTGTGTGTACCACAAAGAACTGCAATGAGATTCACTGAATTCAGATCACAGATTATACCCCTAGAGCTTTTTGAGACTTTCAAGATAATCTGCTGGGCTAGATATAAGAGCTTTATATAGTAATTGAGATTTTAAATGAAATGGATATATGCTATTATATAAGTGCTAGTAAGCCTATGAAGGAGTTACTGAGTTGTTCTCATTTGAAATCAAGGTGCAACATGCGTCCCCTTCTTCTATAAACCTATTCAGAAGTAACAAGGCTTCTGTCAGTAATCACGTGTCTAATCCTATAAATTCCTCTCTTTGACATCTTGTATCGTGTAAAATTTAGCCCTGTTTAAAACGGGAATTGAATGGGATAAGAGATCAAGGACAAAGATTGTTTGACTTTCGCCAGACTTCTAAAATAAGTTTAAGATGGATTTGTAAGAGTAAATATTATATTTTTAATGTCATGGAAGAATGCTATCACTCTCACTAAGAGGGAGTCCGGTGTTAAAGAAATTTGTGCCTATTAAACTCTCTTTAAATTCCTTGTGAGGGAGGAGAAGATCTTAAATTCAGGATCATCATCCTTTCTGGTAAATACTTCCCATTTAAAGGAAAAAGATTCAGATTCCATGGCATCAGGAATGTGGTTGGGGGATGAAAAAAATAAACGTTTTATCAGCCAGTGCAAGAAATTCCATTCTCCTTCTCCTCCTCAACTGAAGCCAATCAACTGATTAGTAAAGAGGCCCTGTGTAATTGTGAGCTTTGGGGCATGTAAGGGGGGCGGGACCAGAGACCAGGATCAGATGGCACATTCTGTACTAAAAATGCCTTTTCTTCAAGTCTTCTCCTTTCACTCAAAGTCTCCTATGTTTCCAGCTCCCTGCAGCAGATTTTGTATCTTTTTCTCCTGTAAGTATAGAAGGGCAGATCTGGATTCTGTTACTCATTTTTAACAGGCACTATATAATTAATCACAAATAGGTGCTAATTAATTACACAATTTCACCCACTGCCTGGGTTTGTATAATACAATAACCATTATTTAGCCAACCTCATTTTAGCTTATCATGTGGTACAAACACGTAACATTTATCTAATGGAGTAAACTATGGGTAAATGTCTTTTTACTGCCCAGTCATAAATCATGTGGATGTTCAGAATAAGTTCAGGGATCAGGGCAATCCAAAACAGTATAACATACAGCCAAATAAGTTGTTAGCAGAAAAGAAATAATTTCTTTCCATTTTGAAGAAGAGACATATTTGCTTTTAAGGTTGAAGTGATAAGCTTGAAAGCTTGCATAGGTAATTGGAAGGCACTGAAGCTGAAGGGCTAAACAGAATTGCTGGGGGTCAGAGAAGAGGTCTTTGTATCTTTGCCCTCTCCATGAGCAGCTGGTTAATCATAGGGATCAGCATCACCTAGAAGGAAGGACGCTGGCAGATAGACGTTACCACAAAGCTAGCTTTAGAAAGCCAAAGCCATTTCCCTGGAAGAGATTTAAAGCATCTTCTGGTGTGATCCAGCCACCAGAGAGGCTATATAAAATATATAACAACGTGGAAGATAGAAGCCCAGCTGTGGTTGGATGACTAGAAGACACTGTAAGTCTTTAATAGGGATCTGCCAAAGTAGGCACTGCTCTGAACAGGCAAGGAATCTGATACATTGGCAAGCTGGTAAGCAGCTCCGCAAAGAAACAGCCTGGGTGTTTGGTAGCAGCTTGGCCATTATTCTAGAGCAGGGCTTTCCAAAGTTTTCCCGCGGCGACACACCAACCGCCGTTGGTGTGTCGCCACGGGAAAACCCGGAAGCGCTGCTCCCGCTTTCGATTTTCGCGCACCACCGTTGGTGTGTCGCCACGGGAAAACCCGGAAGCGCTGATGGCACGGTGGCGCGCCATCAGCGCTTCCGGGTTTTGACGCGACACATCTGGGCCCCGCAGGCGACACACTTTTGTGTCGCGACACACAGTTTGGAAAGCTCTGTTCTAGAGAGAAGCTGTTAGGGCAGACCAAGACCCAGGTTATATAAACATATGGATAACCAACAGGATTTTTTTTCCAGCAAAGTTGCATCTTCTTTTTTAGTACCATCTTCTGTTGGAGGTTGGAAATCATCAGTGCTGTGTCCTTCTGTGGCTGTCCAAAACAAGGAGCTGTATTTATGCTAAACCATGTACATAGATTTTACAGCCATGATATGCATCATCTGCCAACACTGTGTTTCCCTTGTTTTTTTTCTTTGCATAATTCATTGAAGTTTATATTTCTCACAGTGTATCACATGTCTTAAATAAATAATCAAATTTCTTTTCTTGATGGTATTCACGATTTCTATATATTTACTCATTCTTTGGAGGCTTAGCCAAATGTAAGTTGTTCGTACTTGGCTGAAAAGGAGCAGGTACACACTTAACCTTTTCTTCACTTTCTGCTCTTCCATTGTAACTCAAGGCCACTTTCTCCCTGTGGGGTTCCAGTTGCTAGTTGACATTTAGAGAAAAAAACAGCCAAAGAAGCTTGTACTCTAGTGGAAGAGAGAGAGAGATAAGTGAAAGGGTAACACACACACACACACCCGTCCTTGTCCTGCTTTTCTGTTACAGATGATTCCTTCCGAAATTCCTTTGACTTAAAGACACATATGAGTATATATATCAAGTGTAAATACACCCAAAGCTTTTTTATCATTGTCGTTATTATTCCAGCAGCACCCACTTCCAAAAAATGATGTCCAAGCTTTGGATCTTACACAAGCACAGCTCCTCTCTGTTATTCATGAAAACAACCTGACCTTTTTCAAGCTTTCACATGAGCCTGAAAAAAGAGATGCCATTAAGGAGCAAACTTTTTGAAGTTAATAGAGCTCTTAAAGCAGCAGTATTTTTTTTCCAAGATTGCACAGAATACTGAAAAAAGGGGGGTCGCTTTCATAAATAGCAGAGGGGTCCTCAGCTCAGGCAGGGTCAAAGCATTGCTTCTAAATCATGTCCAAACACGGCACAGTCCACGTGGTTATTGTTACTATTTTATCTGCATAGCGCTCTTCCGCCAAAGAAGCCCAGAGCAGGCTATAAGAAAGAACAATCACCGGTTTTCAATAAAAACACTTCAATAAAACAATAAATGAAAATGAATGTAATAAGATGATAATAAAAGTAGAGCCATTAAAATAAAGTTAATTTCAAAAGACAATGTAGTGTTGGGGCAGGTGTTACATAAACATCCAAGGTATGTGACATATTAAATCCTGTTAACTTTCTGTATTATTTCACTACCACTAATTCAATGCCTGAGTTCACACATTGCATAAAGCTGTCATGTGATTTGGTTTGGTTTGACTTCATATTTTGCATTAACCCAGCTATAATGGTTTGTAGAAACATGGCTTATGGATTGAAGATTGTGTGAGTCTGTATGATTATGAATCATTCCATAAACTATGGTTAAACCAGAGCTTGGTGGGATATATGGATTCAGTCCCAAAGTTTCTGTATCTCCCACTAGATGTGTGAAAGGCCTAAATGCAGTGAAGTGCTGACAGTACCAAGTCCCTGGGAAAGATGGTCTTAATCAGGCAAGTTGGTGAGAGAATGACTTTATGTTGTCCTCTCTCCCAAAAATTCTGAGTATGTGTATGTGTGAGAGAGAAGGAGAGAACACCAAGACATTGCTTAATCATGATTTGTTGATTCAATCACAATTAGCTGCATTTACTATTGCACTAAATCAAAATCCAAAAACCATAGTTTAGCATATGGTCTGAACTTAAGAGTTTTGTGTGATTCATGGTGCCACCCACTCGTGTGGTCTCCTGAAGGAGCGTGCTGAGCTTTGCAAGTCCAGAAAGGCTGCCCACTTTACCACAGAGATATTATTAGCATTCCCATTCCATTTAGTAGCACCATGTCAACTTAAAAAAATTAGTCCAGACGTTTTAACTTTACTAGCTGCTGGATTATTCTAAGCTCAGCTGCCCCTTAGTTCTTTCATTAGTATGATATTGTTTTATTGTATATCTTACTTTCTGTAATAATAATAGAATGATATACATGATAACAATACCTTGCTTTTTCTTCACTCTTTTTTCACACCACATATAAGAATGATGATTGGGTCAGAACTATTTTAAGAATTGTTTTTTTAATCATAATTTATATTTGGTCATTTTTTTTCTAATTTTTATCGTGTTTAACAATATACAGTAGTTGCTTTCTGCCTAAAGGGTACTTCCACCCCAGTGTTTTACAAGACTTTAGCATTGGCTAGGGATCTGATGAATCTCACACTTTTGTTTGTTTTAGGAAGCTGAGTCACCGTAGTTTTGACTCTGCTTTCGTTTACTGGAAGCTGCTGCATTTTCTTCTGTTTGGCTGGGGTTCTGCAGACTTAGTGGGTAGTCTGATTTCCCATTAGCAGGAACTCTTGCCTCACCCTGACTCCTGAGCACCTGCCAGTCATTACATACCCTCCATACTACATAGATCCCATGTCTTGTTCCTGGAGTCTGTCTTTTCCTGTATGTTTAAAACTTATCTCCTCTCCCATCCAGCTGCCATAGCAACATGCAATTATGGTCACTGTTATTAGAAAAAGCACCTGATTACAAAATTGCCAGCATGCTAGCATTTTGGATTCATAGCATTTTGGGGCTTTTAAATGCAATAGAGCACAGCTTTCCAAACTGTGTTGCGACACTTTAGTGTGTCGCAACACACAGTCTGGTGTGTCCCTACACAACCCGGAAGCGGCAGCGGGGGCGTGCATGGCGGTGGCGGTGGCGGCAGCGGCGTGCCATCAGCGCTTCCACGTTTTAGCGGAGGCCACCGCCGCTGCCGCCACCGCCATGCACGCCCCCGCCCCCGCGCCCCCCCACACCACCGCCGCCGCACCGCCACTGCCGCTGCCGCCGTTGGTGTGTCGCCAACGGCGGCACTTTAGAAAGCGCTGCAATAGAGGAAAGGCAGCAAGGTAGTTGGGAAGCCTTGGGGGGATTTCAATTTGCGTTTCATATTTTGATGTTTAATAATCAACAACCTTCCATTTCATTGCTTGCCTTCATAATAAGTTTTTGCAGCCCATAAGATTCACAAATGCATGTGCTAAAATCATGGATGCAGGTGGTATTAACAATCTATTGCATTTCTTTTTCAGTGGAGGGAGAATGAATGGATATTTGCTACTCCAGCATGTAATGTAGTTTTAGGATTACTGGGTGACCTTGGGCCAGTCACTTTCTCTCAGCCCAACTCGCCTCACAGGGTTGTTGTTGTGGGGAAAATAGGAGGAGGAAGGAGTATTAGATATATTCCCTGCCTTGAATTATTTATAAAAATAATAAAGGCAGGATAAAAAAAATCTAAAAAAAAATAATGGGCCAGTTTCACACTGCTTTCTGACAGATGCAGTGAGGGGGATGGCCTAAGTTTTTTTTAATATTTTGGTGAAAAGAACTATGATAGTTGGTGCTATCTCCATTATTTTCTTATAATGGGAAGACTTGACCCATTTAATGGGGACGTAAATTTGACTTTGCCATTATTGTCCAAAGCAAGATTTGTAGGGAAATGTCTACTATATAAAAAAGAAAAGTCATTCTGATTTCAGTTAGCAAGCTTCAGTCAATTTTAGCCCTTTGTTTCAGATGTCTCTAACGTCACAAGTGAAAATATTGATGAGTTAATAATTGTACTGACCAAAGCATCTTGTTCTCTGTCAAGTGTTTATCTGTAATCAATGCCCATGAAGAGAAGAAACATGAACAACAGAGCAAGCATGGTGAGTGTCAAAGGAAGGCCAAGAGGTGAGAATGAATTCTGCAGGGAACAAAGCACATCCCAGTGACAGCAAATTAACCTGCTCAGCCATGTGTAGCTGTGAATCTAATAAAAAAACAAAAAACAATGTGCCTCAGAACTGAACTTCAAAGATAAGAGACAATCACTCAGATCCTGTTTATCATTCAGCAACCTGGCATCTGCTGGTTTTCAACCTGGAAAACTCTGAATCCCGGGCTTAAGAGAATTGGAAGGTGATTTTTATTTTTTACAAAGTGAATATGGAATATAGAATAAGTCAGAATACATAAAGAGCACTGAAGAAAATTAATTAATTTGAAAATCTGTACATGTTAGAGTAATGGCTCCATTCATGAACATTGAACAACAGAATGTGCAATATAATCTTAAAAGAGTAATACACATGTTTCTTAGTAGGCTCAGATGCCTAATTCGGATGATTATTTCTCCTCATCAGAGAGACAAATCCTCTGGTGAGCAGTAAGCCTTGGAGATCTCTGGGGTGCCTGCATGACTTGTCCTGCCACATTTAACAAAAGGAGAGATGCAACTGCATGCTCTTGCGCCACACCAGAGTCAGGATGAAGCTGGAAGACATCAGGGGGAGCATAAGTAAGCCTCTCCCCTCTCCCTTTCGTATCTGAGGTTACCAGGAGGGCATAAAACCACATCTTGCATCTCATATGGCATCCGCTTCACAGAAGCAGAGGTCACTGGTATCAATGTATCAATGGCACTTACAATGGGTCTGAGTGGGATCGAGTCTTTGTGGATTTTGGGGAGTCCGTATAGTCTTGGTGAGAGAGCTTCTGTCTTGCAAATACGTTGTAGTACGTTGGGATGCAGGGAGGAGCTCTTTATCAGTGTGTTGGTTTGCTTCATGATTTTGTTGGTCGGATCCCATCTTATTGTTCTGTATGTGGTGGGGTCTAGTAATTCTCTGATTTTGTCTTTGTATTCATCTGTGTTCATAATTACTGTGGCGTTGCCTTTGTCCGCTGGAAGGATGATGATGTCTGGGTCTGAATTGAGGGTCTCTATGGCGTTTCTCTCCTTCTTAGTAATGTTGCTGGTGGGGGGCTTTGCTTTCCTTAGGATTCTTGCCACTTCACCCCTTATTTCTTCTGCTTCTTCCTCCGGCCGTTGGTGAATGGCTGATTCCACATTGGCAATGATATCTTCCACCGGAATTCTGGTGGGTGTAATTGCAAAGTTTCCTCCTTTGCTTAGGATGGAGGTTTCTTCAGGAGAGAGTAGGCGTTCTGTCAAATTGATGACAATGCGTGAAGTATCCAGTGCCGGTTTTGGTTGACTGTTTTGGCATTTGTTGAATTTGAATGCAGACTACAACAACCGGAAAAATCTTCAGTAGCTGAACATGCTCTCAAGCAAACGGGACACAAAATCCTATTTGAAAACACAGAAATACTGGACAACACCAAAAGCCACTACACCAGATTATACAGAGAAGCCACTGAAATTCACAAACACCAGCACAGTTACAATAAAAAAGAAGAAAGTCTAAAAATTAGCAAAACCTGGCTACCAGTCCTGAAAAACACAGCCTGCAAAAGGTCAACGAACTCAGTCCAACCACCAGGACATGGGAATACTTCTCACAATGAACATGCTAATCACGCTCATCAGCCACTCGTTAACATTTCAACACAACAAAAAACTCCACCTAATCTCCTATAACTTAGCTCTATAAATAGAAAACAAACAAAACATTGCCACTCTACCTGGGCACAGAGATTTTGCTTCTGTCTGTGCTCCTGCCCTCTGAAGATGCTGGCCACAGATGCTGGCGAAACGTTAGGAACCACAACTTCCAGAACACGGCCACACAGCCCGGAAGACCCACAACAGTCACTGGTATCCTTAAACCACGTAAATTCTTATGTCCTTTATAATATTTTTTTTCAAATTGCAACTTTGTGCACTGCTTTTCTTCTTGGCCTAATTACTGCCTCTGTGGCAAGCATTTATCAACTTACTTATTAGCATATTATATATTTTAACTTTACACTATATGAAATAGCATTTAAGGCTACTAACACCATTAAGAAAATACAACAGCATCGAGATGTATAAAATGTTCTAAGCATGAACCAGTCCATGCACAAAAAACCTGATTTTGGGTGGTCCATGCATGAACTGAAATGTGGGTTTGGATGCTTTGGCCCATAAACAGAACGAACAGGACTTTTTTTTCTGGGTACAGACTGAAATGTAATTATTCCAGTCAAAAATTATTTGGGAAGATAGGGGGGAAAGCCAAGAATATTGGTCATGACAGCGAAGGGTAAGCAGAGGAAGAAGATAAAGACAGAAAGGAGGTCAGTGGAAGATTGGGGGCAGGTAGACCAGTAGGAGATATCACACTGGGACATCCGCAATGGTGCCACCTGAAGAGGGGCAGGGGAGAGAGGGAAGAGAAAGTGCTGGGAAGCTTAAGGTGGGTGAGTTGGTGGGTTATCCCATGCTGGGAGCTGCTAAGGGAGATGGGGTGGGAGGGGCTGACATGCACCACTCAAGCTCTATCTGCCCCATAAGATCACTCTGGGATGTCTCCTGATTTTGTTTAATCCCACACCCAAAAGAACCAAAATATTCCAGGTTTTGTTTCTGCTAATCTACAGTGATCCAACATGGTTTGGCTGAATTTCTAATGCCTAATGACTTTGTTCCAACTTTGAAACAAAACATATATTCCATTTCCTGCACACCCTTAATAGCACTCAAGTTTCATTAGAAATTCTTTAAATTTATACTTGCTCCCAGTAAAATGTAGTGGTTAAGAGGGAAGTTCACAATCTTAAAACAAAATAAATTATTGTGAGGAAAGAGGAAATCAGGTCATTTTGTTTACACACTGTTTTTACAAATTTCATGTTGGCTTAAGGCTAGCCAGTGTAAATGCTTCTCGGGCAATGAGCCATTCACATCATAGATGTCAAGGATAACAGACAGGGAAGTTATATCTCAACAGCGGTGGTCAGATACCAAAGTGATTCTCAGTTGCCAGAAAGCATTATATATACATTATAAAACTCTTCCAGGGAATTCAGTGTCTTCTGCCATGAAACCTGGAGAACAGGAAGAGTTTATTACCCATTTGCAGGAATGAGTTAGCACTTAAGTGTGGTAAATTAATATTTCTCCTAGGGCTACCCTATCTGGGATGCAGAAGTCCAGGCAACCATATGGATGGCTTCAAGGAGATACAGAAAACTAACCCTTCACTGCCATTAGTGGTTATCCAGATTTTTACAGCCCAGATATCAGTGTTGACCCTTAGCGTCCACATACAGTAGATAGATTTTCTCCCTGACACATCCCAGATAGAGTAGCCCTGATTTCTCTTACCAAGGGCTTTTCCCCACTTACTCCTAACTAACGTATAAACCAGAGCTTTCCAAACTTTTCATGTTGGTGACACACTTTTTAGACATACATCATTTCGCGACACACTCTTACAGCAGGGCATCATTTCGCGACACACTCTTACAGCAAGGCACAAGTCAGGCACTAGGACCTGTGCGGAATTACAGCAGGTTTGGAGGCAGCAAGGCACTAGGCAGGCACTAGGACCTGTGTGGAATCCTGGCAGGGCAGGTTAGGAGGCAGCAAGGCACAAGGCAGGCACTGGGACCTGCGCGGAATCCTGGCAGAGCTCGGAGGCAGCAGCAGCCGCGACACACCAGACACTGCAGCCGACACACTAATGTGTCCCGACTGTCGTGTGTAGATGCAGAAATAACACGCCGAGGCCTGGAATCTAGTCTCTAGTGTTTATTGCATACCTACAAGCAGAAATCCTGCTAAACTAACAGTGCCTGAAGATTCCCAAGTATATCAGCTCAACCTAGGGCGGAGCTTTCTTCTGAGTCCAGCTTCTTGCAAGGTCTGTTAGTGGGCAGAAACTTTGTAGAGAGCCAGACCTTGTCTCCTGGTGATATGGGGGGTCCTTCCTGTCTGTGTTCATCTGCGTTCCGTTTATAGGCTGCCTTTGCCAGCTCTAGCTGCTCTGCTAACAGGTGATGGGCTGCCTGTCTTTCTGCCAGGAAATCCGTGGCTGCAGGCACAGCTGTTTGTTGTGAGAAAAGGGGCAACACTCTTGGGTTTGTGCCATAGAGAGCCTGGAAAGGGGACATCTTGGTTGAGGAATGTACTGCATTGTTGTAAGCGAACTCTGCCATGGGGAGAAGTTCTGGCCAATTGTCCTGCCGGTAGTTAATGTAACATCTGAGATATTGCTGCAATAAATGGTTAGTTTTCTCTGCTTCGCCATTACTGCAAGGATGATTCGCAGAGGACAAGTGTATTTTGACCCCCAACGTCTGGAAAAGCGCCCCCCAGAACCTGGAAGTAAATTGCGAACCGCGATCTGAGATCAAGTGGTTAACCATACCTCTATATCGGAAGACATTGTCCAAAAAGAGCTGTGCTGTAACTTGTGCTGTTGGTAGGCCCTTGCAGGGAATGAAGTGCGCTATTTTTGTATAGCAGTCTACCACCACCAGGATGGAAGTGAAACCCTGTGCCTGTGGTAAGTCGGTGATAAAATCCATGGAGACAGTGTCCCAAGGTTGGGGGTGTGTGGGCAGGGGCTGCAAAAGGCCTGCTGGTTTCCCTGCAACCGTTTTAGCGCGTCTACACACGTGGCAAGAGGCCACGTAAGTCTTGATGTGTGCTGCCATCTTGGGCCACCAGTAGTCTCTGAGTGTTCTGTGCAGCGTTTTGAACACACACACCCGTGTCCTGCCGTTGGGCTATCATGACAGAGCTGTAATACTTCTTCCCTCAGGGTCTTGGGAACATAAAGCCGCCCACTATGCCAAAGGGTCCCTGCCTCCGCTGTGAAAGGGGACGGTGTACCATGCTGGGCCCCCTGGAGGTCATCCAGCCTAGCCCGTGCGTAGGGGTCTTGTTGCTGCTGCGCCTTGATTCTTACAAGGAGATCGTCTACTAGTCTGACTGCTGCCAAGTTCTCTACTTGGACCCCTTCGGGAGGCTTCTCAAAATTTTGAGGGTGCAAGATCGTGGCTTGGGTGGCTTGGTCAGGTTCTGCAATGTCCTGCGGCTGCCTAGACAACGCGTCAGCCAGCTTGTTTTGTTTGCCTGGCAAATACGAGATGACGAAATCGAAGCGTGAAAAAAATTGACTCCATCTGACCTGACGGGGGTTGAGGGATCCCGAGCTCTGCAACAGCGCTAAGTTTTTATGGTCTGTGTAAACCTTGATTGGCAAAGCTGCTCCCTCTAACCAATGCCTCCATTCTTGAAAAGCTGATTTTATGGCAAGCAGTTCCTTGTTAAAGACATCGTAATTCCTCTCTGCTGGTGACAGCGTGCGAAAGAAATAGGCACAGGGTAATAAATCTTCCCCCCTTTCGTCCGCCGCTTGGAGTAAAATGGCGGCGACGGCAAAGTTAGAGGCGTCGCACTGGACGTGGAACTGTTTTGCAGGGTTCGGGTGCCTCAGGAGTGGTGGGGAGGTAAACAGCTGTTTAAATTCTTGAAAGGCCGCTTGCTGCTGTTCCCCCCAGCAAAAACGTCTGTTTTTCTTTAACAGCTGAGTAAGGGGACGCGCTTTCTCCGCATATGAGGCAATGAACTTGTGAAGAAAATTTGCATACCCCAGAAATTGTTGGAGCTCCTTGACGTTACGGGGAGGCTTCCATGACATAATTGCTTGGACCTTTGCAGGATCCACGGCTACGCCTTCTGTGGAAATCCTGTATCCCAGATAGTCTAATTGCGTTAAGTCAAAAGCGCACTTTTCTAATTTCGCAAACAGCTTGTTCTCTCTTAATCTCTGCAGAACATTACGCACATGGGTAATGTGGGAGGTGGGGTCCTCAGAATAAATCAGAATGTCATCCAGATACACAATGACATATTTATCTAACAAGTCTGAGAAAATGTGGTTCATAAACCTGGAAAATACTGCCCCACAATTACTTAGTCCAAAAGGCATGACTAAATACTCAAACTTACCATATCTGGTGTTAAAAGCCGTTAAGTATTCATGGCCTGGCTTTATTCTGATCAAATTGTAGGCATTCCTGAGGTCTAGCTTGGTAAAAATACGAGCCTTTTGCAGGCGATCTAGCAACTCTGATATCACTGGAAGAGGGTAGTGGTCTCTAACGGTGACTGCGTTGAGTGCGCTGTAGTCATGCACCGTGCGCATGGGGGGTCCCTTATCGCCAGCCTGTGCCGCCGGGGCGAAAGGATCGGGCTTTTTAGGCACGAAGAAGGTAGGTGCAGATGCCGGTGATGTCGATGGCCGAATGAAACCCTTTTTTAGGTTGGCATCCAAATATTCCTTCAGTATAACTAGCTCCTTTGGGGACATTGTGTAATGCCGTGCCGCTGGGATCTTGGCTCCAGGCTTCAAATCTATGGTACAGTCGAAAGATCTATTGGGAGGCAACACCGTGGCCTCTTGCTCTCCAAAGATGTCTGCAAAATCTCCATACTTTGTTGGCAGTGGAGCCTTCCCTGCTTCCCGGCTTGCAGCTGCCGGTTGGGCTTGGGTAATGCCCTGCAATTTGTGGTGCCGACAGTCTTGAGAGGGAAAGGAAACTGCTCCGGTCATCCAGTCCAAATTGGGGTTGTGAAGTCTCAACCAAGGTGCCCCGAGAATGACTGGGACTTGCAAGGAGGCAGTAACGTACAGTTGGATCCACTCCGAGTGATCTGCGATGTTTAGCTGAATCGGCAGGGTGCAACGTTCGATCGCGCCGGCCTTGAGAGGTTGCCCGTCGATGGTTTCAACCTGCATGGGGCTTGGTAGTGCAATAGTTGAAATGTGAAACTTTTATTATTTATTATTATTTCTAACTTATATCACCGCCCATCTCCCCCCACAAGGGGACTCTTTTCCACCGCTTCCCCATCTATAAAATTGGTTGTCACCCCGGAATCAATCATAACGTTTACCGGTAATAGTTGCTTGGAATCTGTAGTCAGCGTGGCTGGAACAATATAAAAATCTTGGTTGTGATCTGCCGTCTGAGCCCTTCTTAATTGCTGGATGGCCGCCCTACGGGGCTCTGACAAGGGGGGCCGTTGGAGTTTAACTGCTGAGAAGAAGTGGCTGGAATGTGGGCCTGCTCTGTGCCTTGGGTTGTAAATCTTACCGGGGCTGCCTGGCATCTGGTCGGGCACACCCTTGCAATGTGCCCTGGCCCCCCGCAATAAAAACAAAGTGCATTGTCCCTTCTCCTTTGCCTCTCGGCTTCAGAGAGCCCCCTTCTTGTGGCCCCTATCTGCATGGGTTCTTCCGCGCTCAGGGGAACAAACGTGTTAGAGGGGGTAGCAAAACCTGGAAAAGCCGGTCGGGTTCCTGCCCTATTTCTCCCTGGCCGAAGCTGCTTTAACTCCTCCAATCGAGCATCTATGACGACTGTTAACTGGTATAGGTCTTCCAATGTCGCTGGAGTGCCCTGCCGCACTAACTCCGTCTTAATCTCTTCGTCCAGTCCTTGTTTAAACTGATCCTTCAATGCCACCTCATTCCAGCCCAAATCTCCTGCCAGCAGTTTGAAATCTGCGATGTACGCTCCTACTCTCCTGTTCCCCTGTCGGAGCCGTCGGATCTCTCTGCTGGCAGTGACTTCTCTGATTGGATCATCAAAATGGGCTCTGAAACGGGCCATAAAGTTCTGGTAGTTGTCCAGAATTGGGTCGTTAGCTTCCACCATGGGGATGGACCATCTTGCGGCTGAGCCTTTCAGCAAACTTAAAATGAATGTGACTCTGGACCTCTCTGTCGGGAACTCGGCTGGTCTGCTGTCGAAAAACATGGTGCACTGGGCGACGAAGGTCCTGAGCTGTGCCATCTCTCCCCCAAATTTCTCTGGTAAACACCCTGGGGATCGCAGAACGACTGGTGGGGGTGCTGCCACTGGTGCCGGCTGCTGGACGACTGGGGCTGGTTGTTGGATCTGCTGAAGCATCGCCGCCTGTAAGTTATTAATCTGGTCGTCGACCTGCTGCTGGTGTTGTGTCAAGGCCGCTGCTAATTGGATTATGGCCTGCTGCAATTCCTGTGTCTGAGAAGCCATTCTCCTGGTTTATGTGTTCCTCCCTCTTTCGATGGGAGTTATGGTTTAGCAGGATTGATGTCGTGTGTAGATGCAGAAATAACACGCCGAGGCCTGGAATCTAGTCTCTAGTGTTTATTGCATACCTACAAGCAGAAATCCTGCTAAACTAACAGTGCCTGAAGATTCCCAAGTATATCAGCTCAACCTAGGGCGGAGCTTTCTTCTGACGTTTGGGGAAATAGGCCAGGCTCTCTGAGCTGCGTGCCCGCTTCTTATCCAGTGCTCTGCCCTCTTCTCTGCTTCCCCTGACACCGACACACAGTTTGCAAAGCTCTGGTATAAACATTCCCTGTTAATCTTTTTATTCTATTGGGTTCCCATGACATTCCTTTCAACTCATCCCTAGCCCATGAGCATCTTTAACTGCTCCAGTTTTAAGGGGCGTGGTGGCTCAGCGGGTAAGACGTCAGGCTTGTCGATTGGAAGATCGCAAGTTTGGAGGTTCGAATCCATAGCCCCGCGTGATGGAGTGAGCTCCCACACTAGCCCCAGCTCTTGCCAACCTAGCAATTCAAAAGCATGCAAATGCAAGTAAGTGAATAGGTACCACTTTGGTGGGTAGGTAACAGCGTTCCGCACACGTCATGCAGCCACATGACCGTGGAAGCATCTTCGGACAACGATGGCTCTTCGGCTAACAAACGGAGATGAGCACCGGCCCCTAGAGTCAGACACAACTGCACAAATGTGCGGGGGGAACCTTTACCTTTACCTTTTAAGCTGACAGCAACTCACAGCCTTTTCAAGGTATATTGGTGCCTATTGGCCTCTTCAGACTGGTGTAAGCATACTCCCCCGCGGCCTGCCGTTCTCTCCCCCCCTGCAGATGTTGGCCCCCACTGTACCAGGCAGCTTTATGCAGCCCACCAAGGAGCTGATTGGGGGCTGAGGGACAGCACAGATACCTGGCTGCTGAGAGAGTGTAATGGGTTGTGACAATAACCTTGAGGAAGAGGGCAACAGTCAGATAAGAGCAATCTGAGTCCAAAGCAGGAATGGAATTTGAGTCTTGACCCTCCCAAGTTCTCTTTGGGATAAAGGGGGGTGGGAGGTTGCAAGATTCTGTTATTATAACCCTATAATAAAAGTAGTATTATATTCATGACTTTGGAGTTCAAGTCTGGTCTGCCTTGAAGGGCTGACAGAGAGCCAGCTCTCCCCTTCTGTTACACTGCTCCCCCAGCCACCAATCAGCTGTTTAGGAGGCTGGTTGACAGCAGCTACTGTGCACTTTCCAAACTATAGAGCAGAGCTTTCCAAACTTTTCATGTTGGTGACACACTTCTTAGACATGCATCATTTTGCAACACACTCTTACAGCAGGGCACAAGGCAGGCACTAGGACCTGCGTGGAATCACAGCAGGTTTGGAGGCAGCAAGGCACAAGGTAGGCACTAGGACCTGCACGGAATCCTGGCAGGGCAGGTTTGGAGGCAGCCGGGCACAAGGCAGGAACTAGGACCTGCGCGGAATCCTGGCAGGGCAGGTTTGGAGGCAGCCAGGTACAAGGCAGGCACTAGGACCTGCACGGAATCCTGGAAGGGCAGGTTTGGAGGCAGCAAGGCACAAAGCAGGCACTAGGACCTGCACGGAATCACAGCAGGTTTGGAGGCAGCAGGGCACAAGGCAGGCACTAGGACCTGCGTGGAATCCTGGCAGGGCAGGTTTGGAGGCAGCCAGGTACAAGGCAGGCACTAGGACCTGCACGGAATCACAGCACGTTTGGAGGCAGCAAGGCACAAGGCAGGCACTAGGACCTGCGTGGAATCCTGGCAGGGCAGGTTTGGAGGCAGCCAGGTACAAGGCAGGCACTAGGACCTGCACGGAATCACAGCACGTTTGGAGGCAGCAAGGCACAAGGCAGGCACTAGGACCTGCGTGGAATCCTGGCAGGGCAGGTTTGGAGGCAGCCAGGTACAAGGCAGGCACTAGGACCTGCGCGGAATCACAGCAGGTTTGGAGGCAGCAAGGCACAAGGCAGGCACTAGGACCTGTGCGGAATCACAGCAGGTTTGGAGGCAGCAAGGCACAAGGCAGGCACTAGGACCTGCACGGAATCACAGCAGGTTTGGAGGCAGCAGGGCACAAGGCAGGCACTAGGACCTGCGTGGAATCCTGGCAGGGCAGGTTTGGAGGCAGCCAGGTACAAGGCAGGCACTAGGACCTGCACGGAATCACAGCACGTTTGGAGGCAGCAAGGCACAAGGCAGGCACTAGGACCTGCGTGGAATCCTGGCAGGGCAGGTTTGGAGGCAGCCAGGTACAAGGCAGGCACTAGGACCTGCACGGAATCACAGCACGTTTGGAGGCAGCAAGGCACAAGGCAGGCACTAGGACCTGCGTGGAATCCTGGCAGGGCAGGTTTGGAGGCAGCCAGGTACAAGGCAGGCACTAGGACCTGCGCGGAATCACAGCAGGTTTGGAGGCAGCAAGGCACAAGGCAGGCACTAGGACCTGTGCGGAATCACAGCAGGTTTGGAGGCAGCAAGGCACAAGGCAGGCACTAGGACCTGCGCGGAATCCTGGCAGGACAGGTTTGGAGGCAGTGAGGCACAAGGCAGGCACTAGGACCTGCGCGGAACCCTGGCAGGACAGGTTTGGAGGCAGCGAGGCACAAGGCAGGCACTAGGACCTGCGCGGAATCACAGCAGGTTTGGAGGCAGCAGGGCACAAGTCAGGCACTAGGACCTGCGCGGAATCCTGGCAGGGCAGGTTTGGAGGCAGCAGGGCACAAGGCACGGATTCCTGGTAGGGCTTGGAGGCAGCAGCAGCCACGACACACCCAGACACTGCAGCCGACACACTAACGTGTCCCGACACACAGTTTGGAAAGCTCTGCTATAGAGTCATGAAAGAGCACTAAACCCACTGTCAAGAGAAGCTCTGCAAACAGCAGGTCATGGCTGGGGGAACTGAGCTGTGAAGCAAGGGCTACTATATTTGGCTGCAGAAATATGGGCAGACACTAGATGGCAGCAAAGGATTAGAGGTTTTGATACAGCAACTCCTGTTTCTTCCTGATGAAAGTGGAACACCAGCAGTGTATCTGTGTGTGTTGGGGGCAGGAAACTGCCAAGGAGGAGAGAACACTTCAGGAGGAATTGCCAACACTTTGTGAATGTGTGTGTGCATGCTTTAGTACAGAATCTGGGAAGAAACACATTGTGGTGTGGTGTCTTCTTTAACAACAAAGGAGTGGGTCCATGTTCTCTCTCCTGTGGCTGAAAAAGCCCAGCTGGAGAAGACAGCTTGCTTTCTTCCTCAGCCCAGCCCACTAGTAAAAAGGAGACTGAAAAGGTCTGGAAAGCTTTTCCAAAATTCCCTATCTCTATAAATGCAAAGGTACAGCAACAGCATGAACTAGCACATCAGACATATAAGTCAGAACATGCACATTCAACAGCAAGCCAGAAGAAAGGACCACGATAGGGACTGGCAATGGGGGCAACAAATTTTATGGTGGTTTAGTTTTTTGCCAGCTCAAGCATGAATGAATAACTATTTAGTCTGGCAGTGGGGCAAGGTCTCAGGAAGCATACTTAATTACAAGACACAGAACATCTCAAAGAATTGTTGCTCCAACCAAGTGTTTTCCTTAAGCATCGTTGGGTTAGAAGCTTGAGTGTTATTTTGGCACCTGAGTTGAAAGAGAAAGAATCTTGAATACAAATTTCACATTTTATGGAATTGCTTCATGGACAAGCTACTTGTATTTAATGTAACTGAGTCACCTACAGGGCTGAAATGTGAATATGCAACAATATTTTGAAGTCAAAACAATGCTGAATATGATTCTTTTGTCCTGTATGCTATGCAAATCACATGGCACAAAACAGAACACAGCAAGCATGGGTCCAGTCCTTAGCCATGTTGCCTGGGAACTCTAGCCTGACACATGGGGGACACCAAGATGCGGAAGGCAGGTCAGTGGAGTCAGTCCTCTTAAAAGTCCTCAGAACTATGAAATTCAGAAGAAAGGTAGATCAGGAAACAAGGGTTTCCTTCAATGGACATCTGTGCAGGTGGAACTTGTGTAGCGCCAGGCAACCTACAGGCCACATATGGTCCCCAGTCCATCTTTGTAGCTTCCAGAGTCCCCCAAGATTACACTCCTGACTTTCATTGACAAACCACCAAATAACGGCAGTGCAATTTTCAGTAAAAAGAGGAAAAGCAAAGCAACATGTACCCGTAGTCTCACGGTTCAGTTAAACTGAACACATCTAGAAGCAATCCCAGCTCTTAGATTTTTATCAGTAAACATTTCATACCTAGCAAAATGAATTCAACTTCGAACGTTTTGTGATTATATAACACTACACATAGGATATGTGTCTTATTTTCTTTTTAAAAGTTAAAGCCATTTACCCAGTATTGCATAAAATCACTACTCCAAGCATAATTGGACCACCCCACTTCCCAAAAAGCTGTGTGGGGAAATCATGATGACATTGACAGCCAATGTGGTATGGTGGTTAAGATGTTGGATCAAGTCCATTCTCCAGGGTCAAGTGCATTCTCAGCCAAAAAACCTCACTGGGGGACAGTGAGACAGTCACACTCTGTCAGCCCAATTTATCATACTGGGTTGCCATTTCGGGGGAAATGCGAGGAGTAAGGGCTACCACCTTGAGCTGCTAAACAAAAGCCAGGATATAAATCTAACAAATAAATACCTAAATGTAATCACACATTGAATTTTGTCCATTTTTTATATAATAATGATAAGCATAGCTCAGGTACCCTCCATATATGTGGTCTTAATGCCAAGAAGTCTCCAGCCACCAGAAAGATTGCTGAGAATTCTGGGAGCTGGGGCCAATCCATCCCTTGAAACGTGGCTGTACCAGCAGGCTTGGGGATCTCGGGGAAATGGAGAACTGGAGAGACGGCTACACTATACATAATATCAGGATGCTCTCTCCTAGTCTTTTTAATTAATATTAATGTTTTTATTATTCTTATAGTAGTTTTTGTAACTATTTATTTGTAACTAGTTATTTATTATTATATTTATTATACTATTTATTATGGTATAATTTTTAATGTTTGTTTTTCATGGTCTGTTTTTATTGTACACCATCCATCCAGAGTCATGTATGCGAGATGAGCAGATGAATGAATGAATGAATGAATGAATGAATGAATGAATGAATGATCACCCAGATTGCAGAGGCTGGTATTATATAACTACTTTCAAACAGGGTCACAGATCTGACTGAGGATTGATTCAAGTCTCCCGTTGACCATATGCTGTTGTTAACTAGGGTTATAAATTCCAGATTATCCCAGTTCTAATTGTTCTAACTGCTCAAGAAATCCCATGTTCAAGCAATGAGTGTTGCTGCTGGGGCAGCATTCCACTGAGTTTCATTGTTAGGTTTGTGCCATTAACGGAGCGGATATCTGCCTCGCTCCACCTCCCAGTTCCTGATATGCTGATGTTATGATTGAACATCCTGACTGGGTCCAGAGACATATAGCCATATGACAGCAGAAGTCTTTTATAAGACAAGGTTTCCCATACTGGCAAGCACAGAGATGCCCAGTTTAGATTGTTCACTTTTTTACAGAAGGGGAAGGGATTTGTATTTCAGCATGAAACTGGTGGGCATCCCTTGCCGGTTGACAAATAAGCACTCTGTGTGCAACTCTTGGCCAGGAAGGGCTTGTTGGCTGCCTGTTCTCTGTAAGAGCTGTAGATCTGCACTCAAGTAAGCACACTGGCTACCATCGTTTCCTTGTATGTTTCCAGATCTAGAAGTATTCAGAACGGCCCAGTTATTCCCTGCTACTTTCCAATTGGGGAATGAGAAGTATTGGGCAACAGAAAGGGTAGTTTTCTGGAAATATCTAAAACACCCATCCCATTCATAGAGTACTGAGCATACAACCTCACTAGGTGGCACCAAACAGTAAAGAAAAAGTAGCAGATCTTAATCAAAATGGATAAATAACTGCCTTAATTCTTTCACATGACTGTATTTACCTCGCTATATACTTGCCACAGGGACTGCAGCTAATCCTTTTCTGTAATGTTTGCTGTGACAATCTCTGCAAAATGGAGCTGTAAGTGACAGAACGGTAAAAGGTATATTACTTAATTCAGTATAATTTATTTATTTAATTTATTTATTTATCAAATTTCATCACCACCCATCTCCCGCAAAAGAAGGACTCTGGGCAGTTTACAATAAAGCTAAAAAGATTAAAATACAATAAAAACAAGATATATTACATAACGTATAAATATAAGTATAAAATATAAAATAACATCCAAGATGGCAATTAAAGTTCTGATTCAGATTCATAAATACATGGGGACCACTTTAAGGCGCTAGCCACCCCCAGGATTGACTACCAGCCTTCCCACTCCAAGCGAGATGGCAGAGCCAGGTCTTTAACTTTTTCTGGAAGGCCAGGAGAGAGGGGGCTTGCCTCACCTCTGGGGGAAGAGTGTTCCAAAGGGCGGGGCCCATGGCAGAGAAGGCCCGCTTCATGGACCCCGCCAATCGACATTCTCTCATGGATGGGGTCCATAATAATTGATAATAAGTGAGCATATATAAGTCCATAAGGGGTTTCCAGTCACTAATAATTGTCTTTCTCTGACCATGGAAGCATCTTCAGACAACGCTGGCTCTTCGGCTAACAAACGGAGATGAGCACCGGCCCCTAGAGTCGGACACGACTGCACAAATGTGCGGGGGGAACCTTTACCTTTTTAATCAGACAAGTCAATTTTGCCATCTCTGCTAATTCTGTCATCTTCACCAGCCACTCTTCCATTGTGGGTATTTCGGAGTCTTTCCATTTTTGTGCAGAAAATAATCTCGCAGCAGTGATTATATATAAAAACAAGACTCCAAGTGAGCTTCCAAAGGCTGCTGCCCTCTGGTGCTATACTAGAGTCTCCCAAATTGGTTGCTGATGGGAGATTTAAACTCATCAGGAGCCCTAGTTTATTATTTTATTATTATTTCAATTTAGTCCCCGCCCATCTCCCATGCAAGGGACTCTGGGCGGGTTACAATAATTAAAAATTTAAAAACTATACAATTAGAAATATCTAAAAAATACAGCCAATATAAATAGATAAAATCCAAGATGGGTAGGGAATTATTTATTTATTATTTAGTTATCTAGTTAGAGGATGTGCTTCTGAGCACATGGAAAAAGAAACGTGATTGTGATGATTGGCAGAATAGCAGATGGTGAGGGTCATCTTCATAGGGCCCTCTCCCATATGAATTGCTCTCACTCCTCCCTACATAAGAAAGTTGAAAGGAAGTTGTCTGACAGGACAATGTGTGAATGGAGGAAAGATTGAAAGGAGGAATATATAAGGAAGGAAACTGAGAACTGGGAATAGGTGCGGGTACACTTACATTGCTGCAAAAGAGAGAAAAGAACAGCAAGAGAGGGGAAAGGAAGTATTTGCAGCTGTGTCGGGCTCTTTGCTTGAGGGTAACTGGAAGGGGGGAGAGAGGGAGAGGGGAGGGGAGGGGAGGGGAGGGGGAAAGTTGGATAGGAGAGAATGGGTGAATGACAAGAATGAAAATGGATGTTTCATTCACATTTGATGTGGCTTTTAGCTTTGGCCTTGTTCCCCAGCTCCAGCCCCAGCCCCTGACTACTTCCCCACTATACAAGGAAATGAAGGCTTTTACTTTAATAAATTTGTCAACTGCTAGTTTAAACCAGTCAGTTTCCCCCAGAGAATGGGGAGCTTGTTCCAAATCAGAAGTTTTTAGTCTCCTTGAAGGCATTAAAAAAGAGAAGAGGGGAGTGGGGAAATGTACTTACCTGATCTTATAGATCTACAGATCCATAGATTAGGGCTTTTTATAGGTGGGAATATGGCATGGGATGTACAGATAGGAAATCCAATAAAATAAAATAAAATGTCTACTCCTGCCGAAAAAATAGAGGTAATCATTCAATGTCATGCTTCTATTCCAAACCCAAAGCCATCACACAGGAGTTTCATGTGGTCAGTCCTAGATTCACAGAGGCCATAAAGCTTTCTGATCAAACTACCAGTCTAGCCTTTTGTTGGACGAGAATCTTGAACCGAGCATTTTCTGCATCTTTCAGCACAGTTAACTAGGCTCAGTGACCATAGGCTTCTTCAACCTGATGCCCACTGGATGTGTTGATAATTCTGGGACTTAAGACATATCTAGAAGGGTCCAGGTTAGGGAAGGCAGATACAGAACCATCACAGAAAATCAGATAAGTTTATTCATCAAGCTAAATAGCAAGATTTTCTCTCCTTAATTCTCCATGGGCTGCAATTCTGCACCTCAACCCCAGAGAGCAATATTGTTTCAGTTGGTTATTTCATTATGCTTCAGTGATAGAAATAATGAGAATTCACAATGTGGCATCATGAAATCACAAGAGAAATATAAATAGTTGTAAGTGTGCATTCCAGAATTTGACATAAGGGCTAGATTTGAAAGTCTTGGTTGGGTCATCTACAGGGATAAAATCATGATTTTAACATTATTTTATGGAATCTTTTTTCCATTTGGAACCTTGACTTCAGCCTCTTCTTTCCAATAACACAGTGCTTTCCAAACTGCCGCCATTGGCGATACACCAATGGCGGCAGCGGTAGTGGCGGCGGCCTCGTATTTTCCGCTAAAATGCGGGCGCGGTGATGGTGCACCGCAGCCGCCGCCACCGCCACACACACCCCCGCGCCACCACCATGCACACCCCCGCCGCCGCTTCCGGGTTGTGTTGCGACACAATAAACTGTGTGTTGCAACACACTAAAGTGTCACGACACACAGTTTGGAAAGCTCTGCAATAACATGTATTAGTTTCTGCCAGCTTCCAACACTGTCAGCCTGTGCAGGTTTCATGCACTACATTAAGTTATACAGTAAACCAGGGGTGTCCAACCTTTTGGCTTCCCTGGGCCACATTGAGTGAAGAGGAATTGTCTTGGGCCACACATAAAATATATAATATAATTAATGTATATAAGTAATAAAACTTCATTAATTTTAATTTTTAATTAATTAAATTTAATTTTAATTAAATTTAATTTTAATTAATTTAATTTAATTTTAATTAATTTAATTTAATTTTAATTAATTTAATTTAATTTTAATTAATTTAATTTAATTAATTAATTAAAAGTCTATTGTAAATTGTTAGGTAGGCAAATAAACAAAGCAAAGTTTAATAATCAAATAAGAGTGTAAAATGGGTGAACTTAGGAGCGCCCAACACTACATGCACAACTGCATTCTGGACCAGTTGTAACTTGTGGGTGGTCCTTAAGGGCAGCCCCATGTAGAGCACATTGCAGTAATCCAAAAAAGTTGTAGCTAAAACACCATCATCTGAGCAAAAAAGTGTTGGGAGTAAATTTATATTTCACTGCTGCCATGGTAGGTCTCAAAAAACTTCAGCTGCTCTCAGATAAATGTTTATTGTGTAATTGTCCTTCTTCAACATCAGACCCATAGTATTGACATCATTGGGTCCCCTTGAATCTTCTTGATTTGGACTGCTAAAGATCCAGCAAAAGCTGTTTTCTAGCACCAAACGAGATGTCAGGGACATAGAGGAGCTAAATTTGTCAAGTGCAATGTGGCTTAGTTCCCCATTTTTCTACTTTTGATATGCACACTTTCACACTTTCTCCCCGAAGGAGACCTCCAGCGCCGCACCTCAGAAACCCCTCCTTTGGGAGGAGAGGGCTGGGCAGGCAGCCCCCCACCCTGGCTTCCCGGTGCAGAGATTTATAGGCTAAGCCTCGCCAGCCCCGCCAGGAAAAGAAAGCAGCCCACCTCATGCTTCTTGCCCGTTGCTGCAAACGCCTGATGGCACACTTGCCCCAGTGGCAATCGCTAGGAGGCCAAGGAAAGTGGGTGCGTGGTGCATGTGTATGTATGTGTGTGCATGCACGCGCTCAGGGAGGCCAGGGAAAGCAGGCGCAGGGTGCATTTGGTTGCAGGGAGGCTGTGGAAAGAGGGTGTGGGGTCTGTGTGTGTGTGTTCCCCCCGCGTGGGGGGTGGTCGGCCGCAGAGGCGTCCTTTCGGCCTCAGAGGCGTCCCTTCCTGCCTTGCGTCCCTCGTTCCCCCCCCCCCTGTGGAGGTGTCCCTTCCTGCCTTGCGTCCCCCTTGTTTCCCCCATGTGGGGGGGGCAGTCGAGCGCAGAGGCGTCCCTTGGCTGTGGAGGTGTCCCTTCCTGCCTTGCGTCCCTGCCTCTCCCCCTTGTTCCCCACCGTGCGCTCCGTCCGAGCACCAGGTGGGCCGCATTACTAGCTGTTCAGGGCCACATGCGGCCTGCGGGCTACAGGTTGGACACCCCTGCAGTAAACCCTCAATTTAACTGACCTCAGTTTAGATGACTTTGGATGTAACAGACAAAATCTAACTTGGAAAATGTGGCAAAAGAAGAAGCAGCCCAGCTGATCTACCTGGTGCCCAAACTATACATTCTGCAATCCCACATTACTATTTTGGGAAGGCTCACAATACCCTTTTCCCCACTTGCTGTCTTTATCTATATGGTTTATGTCTACTAGATCAGCTGCCTGTGACAATGTGGATCTTGTTTGCCTCAGGTGTAGCACTCAGGCCCAAACATGAGAAAATTTCTGTTCAGATTTAATGGGCATCTGGCTTTAGCAGGTACTCTTCCCTCCATTATTCCATGAAGTTGAGACTTTATTGTAATGTAGTTTGGTATGGTTTTGTCTTAGTGTATTGGGTGAAACCTATACTGTGTTCAGTACTGGTGGTGTTAAATAAGGCATGGCTTTTGGCTTAGCATGTTGTATGGAGCCAGCCATTTTTTATTTACTTGATAAACCATAGTTAAGCAAACCATGGCTTAGTGTAATGTGCAAGCCCAGATAGTAAATCCCTAGAACATACACAATTTTTAATATACCAATGGCCTATATAGTCCAATGTTTGTGTCTCCCAGTGTCCAATCACATGAATTCCATGCATTCCTAGTACATACTGTTGGGATTATCAGGAGTCAACTCAGCATTGTCTCATAAGCATAAGGGGGGGGGGTCTTTTCTAGTAAAACACATCTCTATTGTGCTTGTGGGATGTCACATAGGTCACCGGATTTCCACTTCCTTCTTCTTCTTGAGTTTGGGGGATTAACAACCTCCATTACTTTTTTTGGGCACACCTGCAAGCAGGAGGGCTGCACAATGCAGCTCTCGTCCATTACATCTCGCTTGCACGCAGATCTACAATGAATCTACTTGTATCCTGATCTACTGAATAAATGTAAGCTATCTCTATTTTTCTTCATCTAACTCAGTGCTTTCTAAAGTGCCGCCGTTGGCAACACACCAACGGCAACAGAAGCGGTGGCGCAGCGGTGCGTGCGGGGGTGGGGGCGTGCACAGCGGCGGTGCGGGGGGCGCACGGGGGCGGGGGCGTGCACGGCAGCGGAAGCAGCAGCAGTGGCGGCCTCCACTAAAACGCAGAAGCGCTGATGGCGGGCCGCTGCCGCCGCCGCTATACACATCCCTGCTGCCACTTCCGGGTTGTGTGGCAACACACCAGACTGTGTGTTGCGACACACTAAAGTGTCACGACACACAGTTTGGAAAGCTGTGATCTAACTAATGTGTGAAGACTGAATTTATTTCTGAACGTAATTAAGCTTAAAGTGCAAGTTCCCTGCTGGTTCACGCTTCTACTGTGCAAGATTGTTGTTAGCTGTTTGGAGTTCTTTTATTAACCTTCAAAACTCCATCACTGGGGATGGCAATGGCCGACAGGAAGCTCTGGCGTGGGCTGGTCCAAGAAGTCACGAAGAGTCAGAAGTGACTGAACAAATAAACAACAACAAAAATTGCCAAGTTCATCCATCATAACATAATAATTTCCATCCTTTGTAAGAATGAAATAATTTTTCTTTTACAAAAACAAAACCTTTAATAAAAGGGTCAAATAGTCAGCTAAGGTGGTGTTTCCCAACCTTTTTTTACCATTGGCCTCCTTCTGATCTTGTTTTTCTCCTGTGGCCCCCCTGTCCAGGTCCAATTATCAGATACAGACATGGGACAGTAACTGGTGCGTTTTCTGGCGTCAACAAGACAGTATTTGCAGTATAATACACTTTACTTTTCTGTGGCCTCCTCGGTACATTTTGTAGTCCCCCATTACATGTTTTTCACCTGTGGCCCCCTTGAATTATCCTAGGGCCCCCAGGGGGCCATATGGCCCCTGGTTGAGAACCGCTGACCGCTAATAAGGCATATTAAAGTGTCAAGGGGAATTCTCCAGAGACAGTACTGATTGCTTTGTGATTTTATCCCTCTCCTCAGAACCAGTATTATAAACTGATATACAAAAATATGTGAATATGACTCATTTGAAGAAGAACTCTTCTATAAAACAGAATATTATTTTTACTATAAATATGGAAAGTGGATTTGGGTTTGTTTTTTTTAAGTTAAGCAGGAAGCTGATCTCAAACTTAGTATTTTGAACTCTGGTGTACATGAACTCATGTACATGTACAATTAGTATTTTAAACTCATGGTGTACACAGCAACTGGGGTGATCCAGGAGTGAGCAGATGTAGGCAAGAGGGAGGCTCAAAATCACTACTGACATCAACGCCACTCACTAAAGCTTTTGCCAAAAAAAATGCACAGAGTATCCAACATTTGAAGTGCTGTTGTTTAGCACTTTTCTGTCTAAACAGATAAAAAAGAGAGACCATGTGAGCTGATAACTAAAGAATTATACCATCTTGAGGTTCCATTAAATTACCATAATTGACAGTGCACATTTACACTAAAATCGCCCAAGTCCAATGCTGTCAAGCAAGGGCTACATTCAAAGTTCTTCCAAAATGTACAGGGGCGGGGAAGGCAAGGTAAATGTGTTAGGCAGAATCTCCAGGGGAAAAAAAACCTCACTGAATTCTTGCCTTTGTCCCTTTGGAGATCAATATACTAGGGCAGAGCTTTCCAAACTTTATATGTTGGTGACACACTTTTTAGACATGCGTCATTTCATGACACACTCTTACAGCAGGGCACAAGGCAGGCACTAGGACTTGCGCAGAATCACAGCAGGTTTGGAGGCAGCAAGGTAGGCACTAGGACCTGCGTGGAATCCTGGCAGGGCTCGGAGGAAGCAGCAGTCATGACACACCCAGACACTGCAGCCAACAGACTAACATGTCCCGACACACAGTTTGGAAAGCTCTGTACTAGGGCATAGCTTTCCAAACTGTGTGTCGTGACACTTTAGTGTGTCACGACACACAGTTTAGTGTGTCGTGAAGAGGTGGCGCGGGGGCACACAGCGGTGGTGTGCACGGTGGCGGCGGCAGCGATGACGGCAGCGGCGCGCCATCAGTGCTTCCACGTTTTAGCGAGGCCGCCGCTGCCGCCATGCATGCCACCGCCGCGCCCCCCCCCACACCACCGCCGTGCACACACACGCCCCCCCGCACGCCCTCGCACCGCCGCCGCTGTTGGTATGTCGCCAACGGCGGCAGTTTGGAAAGCACTGCATTATCCTGAGGCCGAGGACAGTAAAGTGAGAGACCATAAAAGAGCATACAGTGCTCAAATTATTTCCTAAAATATTCATTCATCATTCCTCCAATGTTCATCTGTCCCTAAACTGGACACTAAGAAAAGAATGAAATAGATACCTTTATATTTTGGATTTAGAGGCAGTTACTTATAGTACCATGGACTGCATGAAAAATCTGTTAGACCTGGACTAAACAAAGGTGCTCCCTTGAGATGATGACCAGGAAACAGAAATAATATACAGTAGTTTGCAAGTTTGGGGGATGAAAAGGAGAACAATGAAGAAGGTAGATGGATCGGATAAAAAAGATGGCTGGAGTGTCCTTGAAAGAGCTACTTAAGTCAAGATTATTTGTTCATGTAGTCACCAAGAACTGAACCAAACTCAGTGGCACCCAGCCGCTAATAATAATAATAATAATAATAATAATAATAATAATAATAATAGCTAATGAACTAGCTATGTATCGACCCTAGTGATTAACAGGGCTCCAAGAAATTCCCATCTCTCAGCTGCTTCCAATATAGGTTTCTAATTTTCTTTAAAAGAGCTTCTTTCTTCTACAGTTGACAGTCTGGTAGAAATGTCACAAGTGAACTGTTCTTGAGGTCTGAATTACTGCCAGGACAAGTTGAATTTCAGTTGAATTTCTATCCGCTAGGTAGCTTGCAAAAGCAAAGAACTTTTCCAGGAAAAAAAAAGTAATGATGTTGATCATTGCAGGCCAGCCAGCACTTAGCTATTTGGCAAGCAGCCTATAATGAGAATAATCTAACCCTGATACAAGCAGTAGGTCTGTTTCCAGAATTATTCCGTTAGGAATTTAATGATACTTCCTTATATCCATTCCCACCTCCTGGAGAACATAACTGCAAAATACACTTACAGCTTTCTCATCTATCAAACTCTACTAATAACTGCACAAAATTGAACGCTGTTGGCATATTTAATGGCTTTGTGTGGAAAGAGGCCACCTGCTAAAGAACCACCTGTCATTTGTTCAAAGTAATTCAGGGTTAGAAACATCACTGAAGACAGGTTAGGTCTGCAGAATCACTACTTATGATTGAAAGTTACTGAAACTTCCCTCAATAAGAATTGTCAACATTACATCAAAATTTGTGAGAAACACCTGAGCAGCATCATTCTGGCATAAATCTACCAGCATGATTCTAGCTTTTCTGACTACCTGAAAAGCTGTTCCCCACTGCTGAAGTGCCAACAAGCCATCCTTGAGTCAGCTGAAAATATATCTGGACAAAATTCACTGCCCCCATTTCTGGTCCCTATCCTGCCTCCATTGCTTCTGTTCTGATTTTGTCTGCACAAAGTCTGAGAAGCAAAGTGTTTGATTCTTCCAGTTTTGCTGACCTCTCTATTTTGTACAACACCAGCTGACAGGAAAAATATCCTCCAGGCACACTGTTGTAGTAGTTGTGGTGTTGTCTGGCTACAGGATTCTCTCACCTCTTAGCTCTTTCACAGGCCTCTCACCTAGACCCCATTCTGTCATAACATGAATTGAATAAAGTTTTTGAAAAACAGATTGGAATCATGAAGGGAAGTGAACCACAAGCAGCACTGTTATTCAAGATTTCCCTTCCCTTCCTTTCTTTTCTTTATATAGGCAATATATTCTGACTTCCAGATACTTTCATGTTCTTCTCAGGAAGTGATGGAGATTGGGGTTGGTCCAATTGTTCTACTTTTTCACTATTCCAGCCTTGCCCTGAATCAGAACACACCATTGAGATAAAGCACTTCTATGACTGCTGGCTAAGCAGTTTGTTGCTATTGTGCAGTTCTAGTAGATCACCAGCACAGCTCTGCTATATCTAGCTCTTTGGGGAGATGACAGCAGAATGATAGGAGATTAGACTAACCAGGGGCCAAAAGGAAGGAATTTTGCCCGTATCAGCCTGAAACACCCAATAAGCACTGTTTTGAACCTATCCACTACTGGGTATCTGAGTTCACCTCTGACATAATGGATGGTGAAGCATAACAGATTTTATACACCTTGTGACTGTGCTGGATGTTCTTGGCATAAGGGGGAAAACAGTGCTTTAACATTGGTACAACCAGTGTTGACTTGAAGCTGTTTTACGGTATCCATGAGCTTGGGACAAGGCAAGGCTTTGAATACCTGGTTCTGTACCCGAGCCTGGGGCCTGGATTGTGGAATGGGTCCCATTTCTTGGCTAGGTTGAGGGCTTTTTATGATTCTTCAGCTGCTGTGTGTTTTATTTCTTGTTTTATTTTAATATTTGTACATATTTTATTTGTTTTTAGCGTTGTGAGCTGCCCAGAGTCATGTACTTGACATGGTAAAAGGTAACGGTTCCCCCCGCACATTTGTGCAGTCGTGTCCGACTCTAGGGGCCGGTGCTCATCTCCGTTTGTTAGCCAAAGAGCCAGCGTTGTCCGAAGACGCTTCCACGGTCATGTGGCCGGCATGACGTGTGCGGAACGCTGTTACCTACCCACCGAAGTGGTACCTATTCATCTACTTGCATTTGCATGCTTTCGAATTGCTAGGTTGGCAAGAGCTGGGGCTAGTGCGGGAGCTCACTCCGTCACGCGGGGCTAGGGATTCGAACCTCCAAACTTGCGATCTTCTGATCGACAAGCCTGGCGTCTTACCCGCTGAGCCACCATGCCCCTTGACATGGGCAGCCATATAAATCAAATAAATAAATAAATAAATGGCACCATCATGGGGATATGGCAGAAAAAAAGATGTAGCTGGGACATGGATGCGAATGGGAAAAAGCACTAAGGTGTTGGACTAGGCCAGGGAGATTCAGATTCAAGTCCATCTTCAGCCATTAAAGCTGATTGGGTGACTTTGGGCCAGTTGTTTCCTGTTAGCTCAGCCTACCCAATACTGTATATGCTGCCTAGAGCTCTAGAAGAAAGTTATGTGTCTGTCTGTCTGTCTGTCTGTCTGTCTGTCTGTCTGTGAGATCCAGTTTGGTGTAGTGGTTAATGCATCAGGCTAGAAACTGGGAGTCCGTGAGTTCTAGTCTCGCCTTAGGCACAAAGCCAGCTGGGTGACCTTGGGCCAGTCACTTTCTCTCAGCCCTAGGAAGGAGGCAATAGCAAACCACTTCTGAAAAACCTTGCCAAGAAAACTGCAGGGACTTGCCCTTGCAGTCTCCGAGAATCGGACACGATTGAATGGATTTTTTTTAAAATGTGGTGTGTGTGTGTGTGTGTGTGTGTGTGTGTGAGAGAGAGAGAGAGAGAGAGAGAGAGAGAGAGAGAGAGAGAGAGAGAGAGAGAGAGAGAGAGAGAGATCAATAACCCTCTGCTAACAGCAAGAGGTATGCCCAGCAAGGTTTGTTTATCTTAATGCAGGCCACGTTATCTAGCCCACATGAATTTATTGGCATGCCCTCCAGGACACAGCTGAGTATAAGGAGTTGGTTTGTTTAACTTAACTTAATTTATTTTTCCCCTACTGATTATTCAGTAGCAGATAAGGAGATTCTCTGAATTTTTAAATTAAATTATACCATGATAATCTGGAAATATCAATCCCTCTCCTCCCTTTGATGTGGAGCTTTCAAATGTGTGCACCTCTTTTAATGAGGGCTGGATTCATTGCTAATAAATAAATGGCACCATCATGGGGATATGGCAGAAAAATTCAGCCTCATTGCTAGATTAACATGCAAGAAGGTTAAGGTCCAAAACTATACATTTGATGTTAAATTACGTATATTCCAAAAATTTGTAACTTGTCTATGTATGAAGTAGTTTGGTTATATCATGCCTGGATGGTAGGGAGAAAGGTGAATTTGTATTCTTGAAAGGATGTGTATATACCAGATTTTAAAGTTTGGTTTAATGAAAAATGCCTGCTCTTTGCCTTCAAGATTCTCTTGAATCAACAGAAAAGCAAGATTACACAATATGACTATGTATGGTCTAGGTTCCACTCGCTGTTTAAAAACTGAATAGTATAACTATAGTATCATTATTTGGCAACTGGAGTAAAGTAGGAATTTTTCTCTTTTTTCCTATTCATTTTTCTCTCCCTTTTCTCTTTTTTTCTTTTTCTTAGTTTTCACTGTTTTGTTTCATTTTTGTTATCTAGTTTTTCTGATAACAGTGGAAATTTAGTAGCTTCATTTGCAATTGTTACTATTCGTATCCTTTTATTAATATTTCTATTGGTTTTAAAATGTAACAATAAATAAAAAAGAAAGGTGAAAAATGCGCTAGAACTGATTTTTCCAACATGAATTTTAAATTCAGTCTCATTCTTAAGCATGAACCCATTAGTTAATGGGACCATTACCTCAAAATGAGATCATTTGTTCTCAGATTCATGTGTAACAATGAACCTTTTCTAATCTTAATTGTGCTTTTCTTTTTGTTTTAAATGTGTGGAATCACCAGACAACTCCTTTCGAAAATGAAATCCTAACCCTCCTGATTTATTCAGTGCCATTTGGCAGGCATTGACCTTTGTTCTCTCTAATCTATTTATAATAGAGCTTAACTTTTTATTTTTCTCTTGTTCTGCTTCCTTTTCATACTCCACGAGCATTAAAGCTGGTGCTGTCTCTGCTTCAGCATCATGCTAGAAGTGTTTTTGTTTAATGCAAGGAATTTTTTTTCTTTTCCCCTCTACAGCTAGTATAGGCTATGCTTGGCTTTAATCTTTCTGCCTCAGCAACTTCTGTCAGAAGCCTAATCCAAATGCCAATTTAGCAGGGATCTCAGGTTTTCTGTATCAGCACCCTGTCCCCATGTCCCATCACCTAGGAAGACAAATTCTTCACTGTGGACAGGGAATATAAGACAACAATTCCTGAAGAGAATATCTCAGCTATTCAGAAGTGAGCATGGTCTAAGACAGGGGTGGGGAACCTTTTTTCTGCCAAGGGCCATTTGGATATTTATAACCGGGGACCGGGGGGGTGGGGGGCGGGGTTTCTGGTATTTCCACGGACCAGGGGCCGGAGTTTGCGGGTGGGAGCCAATCACAAGCACTGGGGGGCAGGGTTTGCGGGCGGGAGCCAATCGCGTGGAAGGGGCGGGGTTTGCGGGCGGGAGCCCCACGGGCCTTAGGCGGGAGCCCTGCGGGCCTGACGTTGCCCACCCCTGGTCTAAGAGAACCAAGGGCCAAGATTTGGTAGGTCAAGATGTTGCCAAGGACAAATCTTGGTAGATAGATTTTTCCAACCAATGCAGAGAGAAAATTCAGAGAGCACTACCAAAGATACATCTGACTTAGTCATCCTTATTCAGAACTACAACCTTCCTCCTTTCACACCAACAATACCCAATATCCAGAGTTGATTCTGCTTTAGCAATTCTTAGGAATGAAACCAGTTTGTTTTCCATTCTTGCTATTTGTAATTTCCCTCCCCATCCTCCATCAAAATGAAGAAATGTTATTCTAATCCCAGTTAAGTTTTCACACAGTTATACCAGGTGACCAAATAATAACGCCTGCTCTGCAGCAGAGTATATCATCCTCAAAAACCATTTAGGTTGCATTGGGCACATTTTTGCATCCAGTTTCAGTTTTCCAGAACATGACTGCTCTTTGGCACATCCTCAGTCCCCTGCCCATGCTCTCTGTAATATAGTTGATAATAATACTAATTTACCATAGTGGTCTGTTGTAAGGATTACAGGTAGACAGGTCATATAAGACAGGGGTCCCCAAACTTTTTGGTGCCAGGGACCGGTTTCAAAAGACGATTTTTCCACAGACTGGGGGGGTGGGGTTTCCGGGATTTCCGCAGACTGGGGGGGGTGTTTGTGGGCGGGAGCCAATCGCGTGCACTGGGGGTGGGGTTTGCGGGCGGGAGCCAATCACAAGCACCGGGGGCGGGGTTTGCGGGCGGGAGCCAATCACGTGGAAGGGGGCGGGGTTTGTGGGCAGGAGCCCCACGGCCCACAGGTTGGGGATCCCTGATATAAGACATTTTACAATGCTGCACAGTTGTTATATATTGTTTATCTTCCCTGGGATACATTCTCAGTTCTTTTCCAAGCTCATCATAGCCATCTAAGTTCCAAGAAGAAAATTAAGTTATAGGAACATATCTGACAGCTTGTCTGAACTAATAATCCAGTGGCTCTACAAAATAAACACAGCATGAAGTCTTTTTAGGTATTTTAGCAGAAACTCAGTCATTTATACCAACATTTAAGCAGATTTTAGGACATTCCTAATATCTGTTATAGCAGGGCAACTTGAAGAATAAAATATTACAAGAGAGAAAGAGAGAGATTGTAATATTTTATTTTTCAAGTTGAAGGCGGCTAGGGAGAGCGAGCGAGCATGAGAGAGCATGAGAGAGAGAGAGGTGCTTTTAAGTCACTCTTGACTCCTGGTAACTTCATGGCCAGGTCCATGCAGTTTCCTTGGCAACACTGCAGAAGTAGTTTAGCATTGTTTTCTTCTAGGATGTTTTTTTGACTTCCTAATCTAGGGATCTAATAGGCGTGATGGCTCAGTGGTTATGACGCCAGGCTTGTCGATCGGAAGGTCGGCGGTTCAAGACCCGAGCACCACATGACGGAGTGAGCTCCCGCACTCGCCCCAGCTCTTGCCAACCTAGCAATTCGAAAGCATACAAATGCAAGTAGATGAATAGGTACCACTTCAGTGGGAAGGTAACAGCATTCCGCGCACATCATGCCGGCCACATGACCGCGGAAGCATCTTCGGACAGCACTGGCTCTTCAGCTAAGAAACGGAGATGAGCACTGCCCCCTAGAGTCGGACACGACTGTGCAGGGGAAAACCTTTACCTTTACCTTTTAATCTAGGGATGAGAAAGAGTAACTGGTCCAAAATCACCCAGCTGGCTTCCATGCCTCGGAAGGACTAGAGCTTGGTTCTCCCCACTCCTAGTCCAGAACTTTAACCACTACAGCACACTCTTATGATCTGTATTATTCCAATGCATAATAAAATATGTAACCTAGTGATGATTTGGAGACAATTATAGAATCTACCATTTGTTCTCACTCCTATGCTTCAGTAACAGCAGTTTTCTTCACTTCTCAAACACTCTAGGCTTCAACTTTCTCTTTTTAAAGAAGGTTGTAGAGAAGGTGATGGAGGAAAAACTGCAGAGAGGCCTGGATGATGCAGACTATGTAGATCCCTTTCAGAATGGGTTCAAGCAGGAGGATGGGACAGAAACCACACTGACTGCTATTCTGGATAATGTGCAGCAAGACCTGGATAGTAGAAATGAGCCCCCCTTATTTTGCTTAATCTCTTAGTGGCATTTGATACTATCAATCATAGAAGGAGCAGGTGCACAATCAGCAGGTTCTCATGGACTTGTGGCTCCTGCTAGACTGGCCAGACACTGTAGCCAGGAGAGTCTTTGACCAGCCTTGGCTGGTATGCCTGTTGTGACCTGCCTGGATCAAAAGGTTCTAGCTCCAGGGACTCATGGCATTATTGTCTTATGTTTGAACTACTGTAATCCTCTCTATATTGTGCTACTCTTGAAGATGACTCAAAGCTACAGCTGGTGCAAAATGAAGCTGCCCCCTTGTTGATAGGTCAAAACCATTACAGCAAGGAATTGTATTGTCTGCCAGTTGACCTTCTGGTCTCAATTCAAGGTGCTGCTGATTGCCTAAAAAGCCCCTTATGGATCAGGTCCTTGCTACCTGTGTGACCATTTGTTCCAAGTAGAATCCACCCATCCAATGTGTGTTAGCCAGGATGGCAAGGTATGGGTTCCCCCTGTGAGATGCCAAAGAGGTTGGGGTCCAGGAGCAGGCATTCTTGGCCTCTCTGGAACAGCTTTCTCCTGAAGAGCAGGATGATTCCCTCTCCCCTAACCTTCAGGAAAGCCATCAAGATTGTCTTTTTCCATAAAATATGGCATCAGAGGGTGCCATGCAAGTGAGCGCAGCTGTCAAGGAAGTGTCTGGTTATAACATGATGGATGGCTTAGATATAATTTTATATTTATGGATACTTTTTTTACTGCATTGTTTTATTGGTCTGATTAAATGTAGGCTGCCTAGAGCCTTTGATGCGGTATTGTAAAATGGATGTAATAAACCAGCCAACCAACCTGTTGCCTTGGTCATCAACTTTTATAATCCATAGGTAGTCTAGCTGAGAACTTTTGGGAGTTGACGTCCAACATACGTGGAGGGTATTGGATTGAAGCCAAAGCTTCAGCCAGTTGTAAGGTTGCTAGCACCACATTTGCAGGGGTAGAAAAATCCAAATCAGATCCAGGCACCCTGTGGCATTGCATAGGTCCTTTGGGGCTTGTTAGTAATGCAGGCTTGGGCACAAGAGACCAAAGTTGTATTTCTTATTTAAAGAAATTAAAATACAGCATACTGAACTAGGTGTTCTATAAGGCTCAACATCCGAATGAAATTATAAGAAGGAAACCGGTTGCTTTTCTCCTTGAAAAACAGAAAGCTACCATCCTGTATCCTGATGCAGTCATTTTCCTTTTACAAGCATATACTGAAAAACAATGCTTTAAATGTCTTTTTGGGTGTGATTCATGGCTAAAATAGGACTGCTATAGCTTCCCGACTCCAGACCTCACACCTCACGCAGAAAAGATTTGGTTAGGTTTCTGCAATCTCCGCCCCCGTGGCCCATGCTCCTGTGTCCCTCTGGCCTATCATCGGCTCCCCTTAGCAGCATTCCTGGGCAGGTGGCAGCTATTTCAGCTCAAAGAGATGGGGGGAAGGGTGGGGGGGATAGAGGAAGACCATCTATTTTCTCCTTAGTGATTACAAGCACTTAGACTAGGGAGAGACCTTAGGGGCAATTGCCATTTTGGGGGCCAGAACAGCTGCTACCATGTAATGCTAAATAAACTTTAATCAAAACGTGAAGAAAGCCACAGCACGCCTAGGCCAATGAGGCCAGCTGATGCAGCACTGACCTACAACCTGGTATGTAGCGTGAGCCAGAAATAAATCTGTTGATATAGTAACCAACATAATAGCAACAGTTAGCTAGGTGAGGCACATCTCTCTCCCCCCACCCCGCCCCAGAAGCACTTCACTTTGTTTCTCAATAGATAGCTTTGCATTTTTTGTTTGTTTGTTTGTTTGAAAGAAATCCATAGCGACCAATCAGGATTCTGCTAGAGTTTGTATCTGCAGACAGTTCCCCATTGTTGCCTTGTTTTTCTTTCTCTTTGCTAAAAGAGTCATTAAAGTATATTCAGCTCGAATATGTGTTATTTGGTCTAGATGCCACTGTTACTTCTGCAGTTGGTTGAAGGTTATGGAGGAATTAACTGAGACTCCTAAGCTTGTTAGCTGTTTTTATAGGAAGTTGATGAAGCTGATATTAGCTATTTTTGTGACCGCTGGCATAATGATCTTGAAAGTCCTGTTCTGGCAAACTAATAGAAGATTGCTTAAGATACATGCAGTTAGTTTCCTATGATCTTAAACTGTGGTTAATTAAAGAGAATGCTTTTTGTATTTTAGACACATGAAGAGAATGTTTAATAGGGCATGGTTGCATTTGCTTTGATGTTGGAGATGCAACTCAGGAGCTGGAACATAAACTCATATAGTTTGGACGTATCCTATTTTTTCCATATTTTGGAGTGAAATCAATAGCACTATAATATGACTCTGAATAGATTGCTATGCATTAAAAGTGCATATGTTCTTCTTGTACTATCTTAAATGTATAGAGACATCAAGAAATGTGGACTTTTATGATGTGAGGGATGGCTAAAGAAATATTACACAACACAGGAAGGAGAAATTTGCACCTGACTTGTAGCAGTGGAATATTGATAGGTGTTTTTTGCCAATATCTGATTTTTTTTTCTGCCAAAGAAGCAAGGACATAGGCATCTGCAAAATCTAATCATCACCACCATCATCATCTTGTTGCTTTTGTCAGAATGATAAGAGCAGTGTCACCGCATCATGCCATGAGCTCCATCTCCTTCATACGTGTGAGAAGGGGATTATGTTGTGTTGCGATGATGCTGTGTTCATAATTCTACTCCCCTTCCCCCTCCCAATGGGTACAACTGAACAAGAAAGGAGATTTTTAAACAATAAGGCCATCCTTGCCATAGAAGAATAAGATATATGCATCCTTTAATTTGTAATTCTTCGTGTGTTCACATGCCTCAGTGGGACATAAAAACTATTAAATTGTATTTGGAACTAGGTAAGGCCACTTGGTGTTTCCATAGATCTGTGGTGACACTTAGCTTATGGTTCCATCCAGGGTATCCACAGGGTATGGTCAAAAGAATCAACCTGTCAGCCCCAATAGTGCAATCAAAACTCAGCCTATTTTTTGTGTGTGTTACATATGCAACAAACATAAAAATGGGTGGAGCTTCAAAGAAGCTTTATGAAAAACGATCTGAAGGAGACCATGTGAGTTCTGAATCTGATCCATTTCAGGCAGGAATACATCTGGGTCAATGGTAGGTTGAAGCTTTGTTCCATTTTCTCTGAAATTGTTTCTGAGAGCTCAGGGAAGTTTATACAGACTTCAAGTTGAGTAACATTGTGTTGTAAGTAAAAATAATAATTATCAGTTCAAATTTAACAATTAAAGAAATAGCATACCATTAAATAGAAAATTCATTAACCTGATTTATCTAAATCAGAAAATAAAATATTGTAGCTTTATTCCCCTGGAAGTTATGTATCCAAGCTTTTTTTTCTTTTCCCAAAGTGGTTATTCTTTAAATTTTCCATCATATGGAATTGTGTCAACAGCTCACGCTTGAAGCTGGCTCTCCTATAGCTGCTAGAAATAGACCGAAGAGATGGAAACAATTGTGATTAAGGATACTGTCAGAGAAAATGGAGATGATCACTTTACACACACACTTATCCATCTGGTGCCGTGCTACTTCACCAACTGGTCCCATGAATTTCACACAGAGAAGAAATGAAAAGCAGCAACTAGCAACTGGAGCCACCACGTGCAGCTTGTGCCGGAATGTGCTCAGTCACATTCAGTTAGATCCCCACTACAGCTTAGCTCTCCAGAGTTGTCACTGCAAAAGAATGTCACTTCATACAGCCAAGCTGGTCCAGAGATGAATGATGCCAATACGCATTCCTCCTTCTTTCTCCTTCTCCTAATTTGTAGTGTTCCCCTCTTTCTCCTACTTACTGGAATCAGAAGGAAATCAGACCTGAGTCATCATCTACAGTAACAATACACCCATTTTTATGATGGCTATTTTTATAAATCACCTTGAAATGGTAGCCAAAAAAATCCATGTATAAATAACAAAAAATAATCTACTCCACAAGACCTGGAAAATGTTTATTGCTTTAAATTAGTGTGAGCACACAAGATCACTGGCAGAGTAGAACCTCCCAGCTACCAGATGAGGAGGAGTTCCCAGACCCCGGGGTCTCTCAACCCCCCCCCCCCCCCAACTTAGCATTGCCTTGTTTCTATTCAGCTGGGCACACTTCCAAACCAAGTCTTTGGCAACTCACCATTTCCTATTTTCTAAGAATCTCTCTCTCTGGGACATTCTCGACATATTGTGGGAGACTAGCACTTTGCAGCAAGCTAGAATCCCATTTTTAAAAGTAAAATGATATCCTTTTTTGGCTTTTATTTTGATGAGATGAAATAGAAAGTTTGGCAAGTGCTAAGGAAATTTCCCACTGTTCATTTGTGCCTATGGTTCCTACATAAAAGACTGCAGTTTAAAAAAACCAATAAATTGGCATAAAGAGTGTATCTTCTATACTGTATGCACTGGATTGACAAATTATATGCAGACTGATTGTGTGTGTGTGTGTGTGTGTGTGTGTGTGTGTGTGTGAGAGAGAGAGAGAGAGAGAGAGAGAGAGAGAGAGAGAGCGAGCGCATGTGCGTGTGTATGTGCATATGTATGGCAGCAGAATATAAAAAAGAAGAAAGCTAACTCACCCCAGAAATTATTTGGCTATTTCAACTAAGGTTCAATAAAATTGGTGGAGAGGAGTCACTCTGCTGATTGCAGAACTATTTGCCCTTGCTAGGCAGAGAAGCAACTACTGGAGAGAGTCATATTTCTTTATCCACCACACATTCCACTGAGTTTGGAAATTTCACCAGCCATTGCTAAACACATCTTCAAGAAATTCTAGCATGGCCAGTTCCAAACATAAGGACATGGTTTTAACAGAATGGGACAATTATCAGCCAATGAATCCTTTCCCAATTGTAAATACCAAGATTGTGTCTGAGCTTGTGCAGAATTCCAGGCACACATCTTCTTAACAGCAAGAAAACATGTATGATTGTGATTGCTTGGACTGGTCTCTATGATGGATGGCAACTGGGAGACTTAAAGGATTTTGGAACTTTTTGAGATTAATACAGAACTGCAATCCCCACGATCTCTTTCACTGTCACATAAACGTAAGCAAATCACAGCACTTGAATGTAGAAGTGGCCAGAGTGTGGGGCAACGCTTCTCCTTTCAGAACTGTCCCTCCCCTTGCCTACTTCTCTCCTCCTCCACTTCCAAAGACTGCTTGCAAAAGACAGTGCTACGTGGAAGACTCTGGTGTGGGAAAGTGGTTGGGGCGGTTGGTTGATTTGTGGTGGAGGAAAGGAAAGCAGTGAAAGGGTTAAACACAGAATCCTTGGGTAGCTTCTGTTCAAACTTTAGGAAAAAATGGAGGGAAAAGGGTTTTTGGATGTGGTGTTGATAGCATCTGCCTGGCAGATGTTGGGTTTGGCTGCTGCTCTATAGGAGAAATCTGTTTTTCATTCTCTCTCACTCTCAAAATTCTATTGGTGGGTGTTTTGGAGAGCAGATCTGCACTTTCTCCTTGGCCCATTGCCAGCACAGTCCACTCAGCACTTCCTGAGTGCTGGAACAGATAACGTCATCCTCCTCCCACTTCCAGCCCATTGCAAATGCACTCCGTGCCCATGTTTTCCAGCTTCAATCCAAAACTGTTTTCTGACCTGCGCCATCTTAAGCCGTTCAAAACAGATGGTCTCCAGCACTAGAATTCCATTCTAGCAGCCCCACCTGACTGGCTACAGTACCTGCCATACCCGCTTCCCTCCAGGGTCACTCCCCTGTGGAGCCATTTAGACCTGGGCTTATGGGTACCCATGTTCTCTGCTGGTCAGGGGAGAGGGAGAGGGAGAGTGATGTTGCCACAATGGCCTCTTAAGTAAATGTACTATTCTCAACCCTAGAAGCTGATGTTCCATTCAACCCTTATAACTCCCAGTGAGCACTTTTCCAATTTCTTCGTAGGCTTGGTCAAGCATGTTCCCCTTGCTTCTCAAGCCCTGCTCACAGTACTGCAAAATATTCCTCCCCTCCCCTCTCTTCAACTTGCAAGGTAGGAATGTAGCTATTTTGTTCCTTTGAACCTGAATTATCACTTCTTCCTTGCTACAAAGCTTCCATGGAAGGTAGGAACAAAATAACAACTTGTTCCTATTGCTTTCATCATTGTAGCATCAGAGCTATTACGGTACCATAAGGCAAAAAAAGAAAAAAGAAAAACAGAAAAGATCTGCATTCATGTCAAAGGAGATAATGTGGGAAGGGGTGTGTGTAGGCATCTCTTGTGTGCAAATATCTGGGAAAGCAAAGGAAAAACACAGGGACTAGTAAGAATGGAACAATCCGGGAGAGGAAGAGTCAGGCACTGGTAGACCAACCCACTGCAGTGCGGACTAGAATTTCTGAAATTGGCCTAACAGACTGACAGGAGTCGCTTATGAGCCAAGCAGCTTAGGTTACATTGTGCTATTGCCTTAGGACAATATATCCTGCTGCTCTGTCTACGATTTAATAACACACACATACAAATAAATAAAAGGAAGACTAAATGCAACAACTCTGTTTTTAGTTTTCTCAATGGTTACTCAGCAACCCAGGCTTCAAACACAACTCTTAAATGCCTGAGTGTAAAAGGCTGCCTTCAGTAAAATGATTCTTGTTAGTGGAAATCATCACACTGTGAAATGAGCCCAGTTTTCGTGACTCGCTTCAGACTTGGACAGGCTGCACCCCACGTGGGGAATGGATGCACGTGGGAAAATGCCTTGACCTGACCACAAGTTGTGTTCACTGCCCTGGTCGAGCTGGTTACTACTGCTAGCATAGCTGCAACTACACAAAGCTCAAGCCTACATTTATTTATAATACTGAGCCTACAGACTTTGAGCTAGTTAAAAATCAGGTCTAGGCATGTCTGCTGACACCAGCTCCTTCTGAAAGAGCCAGCTTTTTTTCTCACTCTGTGTTGGTTTATTTGAAACCAGAGCAAGTCTCTTCTTTTGCAATGTGGAAGCATGTGGGCAGTCCAGTTAGGAAATGGTCCAGCTGTTAAGAACTGCAGGAGAGGCCCTTTTGAAGATGCCCCTGCTGACAACAGTCCATCTTCCTGTATTGCTGCAAGGTTATGGAATGCACATCCTCTGAAGAGTGTGCTTAAACTCTCTCAGCACTGAGAATTTGTAAACCAGTCAAAACTCATCTCTTTGCCAGATGTTTAAATTAAATACTACTAATAGCTATTTTAAAGTTATCTTTACTTGGAAGTTGTAAACTTTTTATATTCGGTTTCTGTTTTAAAATTTTGTTTACTGCCTTCAGTATTTACCAAATAGAAAGGAAAGTCATAGATAAATAGTCAAAACAGCAGGAGTCAACCTTGGCTGAATTTTAAAATAGAATTCTCGAGCCTGTCTGCACTGTTTAGGACTTATCCTAAGCCCCCACTTAAGCTACCATAGCAGCATGTAAACATGGTCCAAGACACTGGGGAAAACCTGATGGCAGAACTCATGGTATTATATTATTACACCTTCAGGTGCTTTTTTATGCAGTGCAGTGATGACAGAAAATCTTAAATGGCTTAAATTTTCCTCTCTTTAAAGTTTTTAAAACAAACAACCATCCTTTGCATAACTTCTGATCATATCTGCCACGCATGGGGTGTTGATGAAGGTGGGTGTAGACTAGCCATTAATCCCCCCCTTCTTTTTTCATGGAGTGGGGATTTCTGTATCTCTTTGACCCATGAAAGCTCAAAGCCCAGGGCACCGACTGAATACATTTTTTGTGCTTTCCCATTGATCAGCTGGAGGCAGCAGTGATTGGCTCATGACTCATCGGCAGCATGTTCCATGCATTTCAGTGTTGGCTACAGTGAAGACAATTGGAAATCCATTTCAAACTGCTGTGGGACGATTGGGGGATGAAAATAGAGGGTGGGTATGTATGTATGTATGTATGTATGTATGTATGTATGTATCTACCTACCTACCTACCTACCTACCTACCTACCTATCTATCTATCTATCTATCTATCTATCAAATTTCATCATCGCCCATCTCCCTCAAAAGAGGGAGTAATATAATCTGGGTAATATAGAAGTGCCCATACCCCAGGGCTTTCTAAACTGTGTGGTGCGACACATTACAGTGTCGCCTGCGGGGCCCAGGCGTGTCGCGTGAAAACATGGAAGCACTGATGGCGCATTGCCACTGTGCGTGGTAGCGGGCCATCAGTGCTTCCGGGTTTTCGCGTGACACACCAGGACGCCGACGCCACTGCAGCACGCGAAAACCCAAAAGCACTGCTGCGGTGCGCAAAAACCCGAAAGTGCTGCCATGTGCGTGAAAACCTGGAAGCGCCATTGGTGTGTCGCCAACCTGAAAAATTTGGAAAGCCCTGCCATACGCTGTTTGAGCTGACTTGACATTTTATCACATTCTTCTTTCAAATAATGTGAATGCCAACTTAAGGCTGATGACAAAGCAACTTCAGCCTGCAGAGATTCCAGGAGATATGTAGGATTTGTTTGAGACAGACCTGCTGGGGCCCTTCAGGCATGCCCTTCAGACTCCAACTCCCAGAATTCTTAGTCCTTCTGCTCTTCAGCCATGTTGGCTAGAAGCTTCCTCAACATATGTGGAGAATGTCAGTTTGGGAAGAGTTGAGTGATAACAGTTTTTAAGGAACCCAACTAAAGAAGAAATGTACTGTGATTGGTAGCACAGCAGACATGGGGCTTTCCCAGCAGCAAAGGAATTTTTTAAATAAAAAGCAAAAGATCTGAACATAGGCGTGCCCACATTCAAAGTCTGCTCTATAACAGAACTTGAGATATGAAAAGAAATCAAAATTAGAAAGCTGCAATGTGAAAATAAACCGGTGATTGCAATAAAGCAATTTAGCAATATTTTACAAAATATTAAATGGTCTATTTATGCAAAATGAGGTCTATGGGAAAACAAACAGCTTGAGGAAGTTCTTAAAGGGAGGAATGCAACCAGACAAACTAAGGGAATGTCTATTTAGAGAACAGGCATGTTAAGAAATGCGAGACTGCCTGACATGCAAACCCTTAGAAAAGATTGTATAGATTGGAATGACTGAAGCTGTTTTCAGATGGGTGCAAGAGCACCTAAAAACACTTTTGAATTGCCAGAATAACAGCACTGGGTGGGAGATAACCCTAGTCACCATATATGGTAACTCTGCAAGCAAGCTTCCATGTTTCCAAATCTGGAATTGGCACTTAGCAAGAAACAAAACAAGATCTTAATAGATGGCACAATGCACTTAGTACATTGCTTCTACTGCCCCTGTTGTCATGGCCATGGAAGATGAATAATTATTAAGCTGTGGTGCTGTTAGAAGGATCACATGCTTTCAAAATATTCTAAACAGACATGCCTAAAAATTTGCTATACCAGTGCAAGGGAGATAGGTGGTTCCAAATCTAACAATGAAATTAATAATTTGTTCTGATCGTTCCCTTCCCTCTTTCATGTTTGGAAGTCTGTGGTGATGAGGAATCCTTTAGACTTAATAAAATATATAGGAAATTGCTAGTGTCAGTAGCTACCACTATCCAGTTCTCATCCATTTGAAACAAAACAGTGGGCGATAACAATCTAAATTTCTCTCAATTTTGAATGAGTAAATTCAGAATTCTTGTGAGATTTTGAAGCAAGAGTGCTGAAATACGTATTTTGAGATTGGGAGATTTTGTGAGATATCAGCTTTTTCTCTTTTTATGATTAAAAAAGGGCATCTGTTCTATTATACAAAATTGCTTGATTTTTTGGTACTTGAAAAGCTTTGTAATTCTATACAAACTATGCACATGACAGAAGGGGAAAATTACTAAATATGTGGGAAATAATCATATTAGCTCTAATTTTAATGTTAATAAAATTTAAATAACATAAAATTTGTTTATGTCCTGACACTATCCACTTTCCTTTTGCTTGTATTTGGCCTTTTTTTTAAGGATGGTCATCAGCATGTCACTCAAAAGCCAACTGTGGCCTTCTGCTTGGAAAAGAATATGCATCTTGTTTTATATACTTCATAATTTTGCCTTTCATGATGCTTTTCACCAGCTTACCCAGAACAGATGTTAAGGTTAAGACAACAGGCTAGAAACCAGGAGTCTGTGAGTTCTAGTCCCACCTGAGGCATGAAAGCTGGCTGGGTGACCTTGGGCCAGTCACTCTCTCTCAGCCCTAGGAAGGAGCCAATGGCAAACCAGGAGACTGAGAGTTCTAGTCCTGCCTTAGGCATGAAAGCCAGCTGGGTGACCTTGGGCCAGCCACTCTCTCTCAGCCCAACCCCTCACAGGGTTGCTGTTGTGGGGAAAATAGGAGGAGGAAGGCTTATGTTGGCTGCCTTGAGTTATTTATAACAATAATAAAGGCAGGGCAGAAAATAAATAAATAAATAAATAAATAAATAAATAAGTAGGTAGGTAGGTAGGTAAGTACGTACGTACGTATGTACGTACGTACATACATACATACATACATACATACAAGCTAGTAATGTCTGGAATCCCCTCAGGTTTGTTTTTCTTATTATAATGACTGCATCACCGTCCTTTGGTAAAAAATCTGATCTTGGGGAAATATATTATTTTTACACATTTTATTCATTGTCTTGGACTTAGTGATAACATTACTAACTACCTGGGAACAATCAAGTATAGGGGTCATCTACAAACAGAAAACATGCTGAAGGACTAAGTTAAGAAGGTTAGGGAATCAGTTTATATCTAACATTTAGCCCAAAGCATGTAAAGGACAAATATATTAGGTTAAAGCAGTGTTTCTCAACCTTGGCAATTTTAAGCTGTGTGGACTTCAATTCCCAGAATTGAAGCCAGCCAGCATGGGGAATTCTGGGAACTTTGGGAGTTGAAGTCCACACAACTTAAAAGTTGCTAAGTTTGAGAAACACTGGATTAAAGGATAAAGATATTTGTTTCTTTCTTTTACCCTCTCTGCTGTACTCTTGAAGCCAGTCTTGTGTGGTGATGTTTGTTGTGAATTTCTCCTGGGGTCTTTGTAACATAAAACAACTAAGCAAAGGTTTGAGGCATCCACAATAGCTTCTAACATTTAGTAGCCAAAGCCGTACATACATTCATAAAAGGAAGAGGGGAAAAAAACATATGGGAACCATTAGGAACTTGCCAAAAATAACTAAAGCCAGAGGATGGACATAAAAATTATTACTAGGAATATCCATGAAGTACTATGACACATTTGAAAACAATCCTCTATTTCTATCCTCCCCCCTCCCTTCTTCTCTACAGGAAAGAAAATGCAGTCTTCCAAGACTGTCTGACCTGACCATATGCCTGCGACCAAGAGCTTGCTCTAGACTGTATTTAGGCTGAGTGATAATCCACATAACTAATTATAATGAGCACGAAAGGGCAAACTGACACAAGGCTATTTCCAAGCTGCGAGTGAGGTTAGGAGGAGGGTAAAGGAGGAAGTATCAGCTGTTTTAAACAGCTCAGTAACAGAAAAAAGCAACACCCGTTGGCAGAATATATATTTTGTTTCTGAATAGATAGATTTATTCACCTCTAGTTTCTTATTGGAGTCTCTGACTCTTGAAATGAAGTCTACGATTAATTGCTCTAATGCCAGTTTACGCCTTGGCTTCTTTGTTATGCCCTTCCAAACTGATCTCCTCCTTCAGATACCCATGGTAATAAAGTGGTAGCATTTACTTAATAAGGTTGGTTTGCAATTAGATACTAAAACACAGAGCATCTCCAACTGGACACATCCTTGGTAGTTCTGCTGTCATTGCCCTAATGTTTACTATTCTAGTCTTTCACCATATCTGCACCCAGACCAAGTTGGCATACAGCAGGTGAATGTATATCAGATTTGTCAAAACAACTTGACCCGCATGTTTTGTAACTAAAAAAATAATATTCGAATTAAGCAAATATACCCAGAGAGCCAGTTTGGTGTACTGGTTAAGGCACCAGGCTAGAAACTGGGAGTCTTTGAGTTCTAGTCCCGCCTTAGGTGCAAAGCCAGCTGGATGACCTTGAGCCAGTCACTTTCTCTCAGCCCTAGGAAGGAGGCAATGGCAAACCACTTCTGAAAAACCTTGCCAAGAAAACTGCAGTAACCTGTCCAGGCAGACGCCAGGAGTCAACACTGACTTGAAGGCATACACACACACAGAGGGGGGGGGTGTATGTGTGTATATATATATATGTGTATGTGTGTATATCCATCCATCCATCCATCCATCCATCCATCCATCCATCCATCCATCCATGTATCATTCATTCTAGATTAAAAGATTAAATATCTGGGTTTTCAATTCCAAGGTACCATAGAAACATCTTACAAACTATGTTCCAATCTTAAGCAATCCAATCTTCCCCAAACATTTTGACATTTTTTTAAAAAAGAAACTCTTTAACTGACATCCATTAATTACTTTAATGATTAGAAGGCCTCACCCACTCAACAATAAGGACGTTCTCCTAAAAGGTGTGTCAGGAGAGAGCACTGAATATGAGAAAATCATGCCAAAGAAAGGCATTCAGCGCCATACCTCCACCAAATCAATGACTCTGAGGGATAAAATGATGCACCTATTCATTTTAGATAAGAATAAATGGACTGCACAACAATGCATTAGATCTGCTTTGGGGATTGTTACAACCATAAGAACTTCAAGAACAATGAAGGGAGATCGCATGATATGCCTATGATACTCTACAACTTTCCCACCACCAACTTTTCCACAGCAAACCTTTATTATTCCATTACTTGGGTGCCATTTACAGACAAGCTGATATACAGACCACCTTTTGGTTTGATGACCTTCTAGACAGACACCTAGAGTTCAAATATCATGTTATTTACTGTACATTACTGATCATCACCCTGCGGTGATTCAGGATGAGTTTTAAAAGATACAAAAACTTAAAATCACAGGTTTCTCTTAGCAATGAACTTTCTGTATCATTCATGACACCAACTATTAAAGCAACACCCCTCCCTGCCCCCCAGGTTACGGACTCAACCATCCTATAATGCAGTGTTTCTCAACCTTGGCAGCTTTCAGATGTGCGAACTTCAACTCCCAGAATTCCCCAGCCAGCTATGGGGAATTTTGGGGGTTGTAGTCCACACATCTGAAAGCTGCCAAGGTTGAGAAACACTGCTATAATGGCTAAGAGCCAGTGCTGGAGGCCTTCTTGTGCAAACTGGCTTGTTTTTTAATAGAAGACTAAAAAATGGTTGAAAGCACAACAGAACACTTGTGTTATTCATCCAATCTTCAACCCAACTCTCCACTTCTCCATCTGTTTTGCACTGATAGGAAATGGATTCCTCCATGTAATACGTGCACAGATTCTTCTATGTAAAAGACTGACAAATACATTACAGGTAGGCACATTAGACAGAAACCCATGACTTCCTAATAACTTGCAACATACAAGCAAGCTCAAATGATACCCTTCACACAATCAAATTGTGTGCTTCACTTAATAAAAGTGCTCATGGAATTTGGCATTCTAACACCAAAATGCCCCAAGTTGCTACTTCACATGTGCATGCCCAGCACTAGGCTTCCTCACTTTTCTGCAACATCAAATAAGGCACGATTATCCTTCAAGCTATCACTAGGCTCAAAAGCTGAGAATCAGAATGTGGGAGTACAGAAAATACTTATAAGAGGAACTCTCATATAGTTATAATTTTCATCTGAATTCTGCACTACGTAATCTTAAATGTGTTTACTCAGAAATTGTTGTACTATAGTCATTCCTTCAGAAGCATGCAGTAGATGTTCTCCTACAGTACACATTGACCTGGGAGAGTGCCTCACTGAGGAAAATGAAGAGGAACACATATGACTGCAATTAACCTACTGTAAGGTCTCGGAGTGATTTAAAGTATACATCAGGAATCTAGATTGGAGTGCAGATCTGCTGATCTTGATGCAGAACTTCCTTAATGTTGACGGCAGATTGTCTAGGGCTGTCAGAAGTTTAATCAGTGCTCCGTGCCCCTAAAGCTAAGATGGGCTAAAATATTTTGCATGTGCTAAACATTTACTGAGAAAAAGGGAGAGAATCTGTCCAAAACAAAAAGCAAGCTCACCATTTTCATCAGGAATACAGTGTAATGGAAGGTTTAATCCTTGTCTATATTGTGATATCTGACAGGCTTAATGAGGTTAATGTCAAGGGTAGTTTGGTTCTCCACCAATATACACATAACAGAAAGCATCACATACTCTTCTGCTTCCATTTCCTTCCACTTCTTCCATTGACTACTTTGTGTTCATTAGCAAATTGCCTGCCTTTAGAACAAAGGCATCTTCACAGAATTTGTCCAGCATCACATATGAATAACTATTTCTCTATTACTTCAATAAAAGCTTCCTTCTTACCCAAGATAGCAAATCCTCCAGTAATACAGTTGGAAGATGTTCTATGAAGATGGGGAAATGTTACTGTAGCCAGTCAATGCTATTAACAAGAGCAAGGAAAACCTATTTGCCTCCAGTGCAAAGACCTTCACTTTTCTCACTCAACACTCAAAAGGAAAACCCAACATGTAAAGAAACCTTCCTGATGCTTCTTCCAGGCTGGAACTATTCTGCTACTCCTGAAACAAAAGACGACTTATTAACTCAAGAAAAACCACACCGCTAGTGCCACAAGGGAGTTTATCACTGGAGGGGAGACATTCCAATGTATCTATTGCCAGATACACAAATGTCATGCTTCCCATTTTATCCAGAAATCCATTAAGTGCCCCAAGGGGTTACATTAATTGCTTATTTGCAGTGACTGACTTAAATGATGATGATTAAATGTTTCTCCACAAATCTCCGAGTATCATCTTGTATTTCACAGCTGCGAAGGCTTTCTTTACAGCATGTAACTTTAGCTTCAAAATATGCAACTGTCTCATTGAGTAAGCTACTGTACCAAGACATAGGCACTGATACAGAGAAAATATGCTCTGATTGATTCTTGCTAGGTTTTCTTTTCCAGGGCCAGTGATTCCAGTGATTTTTCTTTTTTAAAAGCACTCCAGGTTTCTGCAACTTAAAGTTGAAGAGTGACAGCAGAAGAATGCTATGTAAGATTTCCAATTCCACAGCTTTGACAAACTCACATTTAGCTGCTGTAACTTGAAATTATAGCATGGTTTCTTTTTTAAAAAATTTACAAGAGGCAATCTGTAGATATTAATACAGTGCAATAAAAAGTGGCTGAAGATGGAGGAGGGTCATTACCAGTGGCATCACAGATACAAAATGCTAATTATCTGGGATCAGAAATCTATCATAACTCATTAATATCTATTAATGTTAACCTATCTGTTTCAATGTCATTTCTTGCCACACCAAGGAATATGAATAGGCATAAAATGGTGGCTGGTTCACATCTTTGATCTGACCAATTTACTGCACATGCACTTCAGTTTTCTTTTACATGCACACTCATCTTGCATTGAAAATTTATTTTTAAAAAAATCTTAATCAGGAGCATAGGAAGAAGAATGGCATAGAAACATTAGCACGTACTGTACAGTAAATAAATTTGTTTGGACACATGGAACTGAAATTGGATGGAACTCAAAAACTGGATTCACAAATCATGCCGAGATTAAAATTGGCTGACATTACCCAACACGCTAAGTGATAAGACACAGTTCACGAGCCAAAATGGCTAGGTACATACATGCTAAATTGTGCAAGCTCAGTCAAAATTCTTAAGTGCACATAAATGGCTTTTTCATCACAGCCTTGTACATTAAAAGGCTGGGCTCCAAATATAGCATCAAGAAAACCTGAACTGTGTACCTATACATTATCCAAAGGTTATGTATGTGTAGTTGTTCAATACAGTATTCATTCTGCTACTGGACTTCTAAACATTGGTAGAAACCTACTGAGTTGAGAGCATCAAAGCTTCACTTGAAATCTTTGCAATTTACTGGGTTTTAACTTTCTCTTAGCTTCTCAGGGTTGGTTATACTGTTGTTAAGTTCATTTCTGCCAATTTTAGAAGGGGCAAACTTCCTACAAGCTTGTGGGGTCTTATTTTGTATCGTATTAGAACTCTGAGATCCATCAGCAAAAAGCTGAGTCAAAATAATGGCTCAGGCAAGTAGACCTTAATAATTAAGGGGAAATGTGCATATGCATAGCCAATACTTTATCAGTACCAAAACCAAGTTCACAATCCTTTCCCATCAGAACCCACTTCTGGTTTTCTCACAATCAGCAATCCAGTGGGGTTTGGGCTTTATGCTGTTGCAAAGCTAGAAAATTTTGCTATCCACTACAAGTCGCCTATGTTATTAGTAAAGCTCATTCTTAACTTTAGTCCACTCATGGCACAATACTAAACTAAGCCTGGCTTTAAAAATGAGTGAGTCCCAACATGCTGAATCCCTATGTCAGCTTCAGTTCTTGCCTTGTGACTTAACAATTAATTACTTTCAATTAAACACTTTGTTATCGTAATGTTCCTCAATGCACATTTAAGAGGAAAGTTTTTTTTAATAGGTGAATTTTAATTTCTCAGTTTACAGCTGTTCCTCTATACCTGAATGCCAAACAGTAGAAATTTTTAGAAGTGCACACAGCTTGAGTCTAAAAAAGAAAACATTTTATTTTTAAAGAAAATCTTAAGTTTGAGCAGTTTTTCCATTGCATTTATATACATTTAGACTAACTTTTGAAAATGTTCCTTCACACACATCATTCAAGTTATCATGCAGTTTAGCACTCATTAATTTGCAACACATTATTGCATTGTCAAAGCATTCAAAATAAAATACAAATCTAATTTGTAAGTATTCCAGACCAATTTTAGTGGCCACTTTGGAACTTACTATAACTGCTGAATATTTTGCATGGAAATAGATGTAGATGAGTAAAATAAGGCACAAGAACATTCAACTGTCCCACAAATTAGCTTAAGCTAGTTCCAATAGAGAGCCCTGCAATTCTTGTGTGCAAATAAGGGTAGGAAATCTCATGTTCTCCAGATGGTTTGATCTACAAGTTCCATAAATCATAGTCAGCACAGTCAAAGGTCAAGAATTATATGGAAACTAGTCCAGAACCTCTGAAGAGCATTAAGTTGCCTATTCCTTTATATGTACATAATCACTTTCTTGGTTATTGTACAGGAACTGAGGACATTGCTTTGGGAATAAGAGATTTAAATAGACAGTGCAAGATATTATTAATATTATCAGACTTTTGTACAACCAAGGCAAAAGAAAATTTCACCTCAATTAACTATACCATATTGATATTTTCTTTCAGGAAGATTTCAGTTAACATCTCTGGGCTAGAATATTTTCATAGGGCCGAACAGATTAACTTAGTTCCCACATTAAAATACAGAATTTAGATGAAAATTATTTCAAACGTTTTGGGCATAGAATCAGACCAGTAAATCCAGTCTTCTTATGGATGCAGAATATCACTGACCAGTGCCTAATACTACATAAGCCAATGTGCTGCTATTGCAGTTTCCTTAACAACCATTTTACAGAATGAAAAAAAGGTACTACTCTAGGATTTTATTCCTGAACTCATAAAATTCCACAACTGTATCACAATAGTCTGTAGCTTGAATCATGTCAACTGGATTTCTATTTTCTCAGTGGAAACGTTTCACTCCTTATCCAAGGAGCTTCTTCAGTCTGAGCAAAGTTGGTAAGGGAATCCTAAATATTTTATATTTTACCCTTACCAACTTTGCTCAGACTGAAGAAGCTCCTTGGATAAGGAGCGAAACATTTCCACTGAGAAAACAGAAATCCAGTTGACATGATTCAAGCTGCAGACAATTCCACCTGGATGACTGAGAACCTTCATAGACATAGATGTATCACAATAGCCTCACTTAAAAGTACCCTATGTCTAAAGTTTGTAATGTTATTAACTTCCTTTCTTAATAGGAATGGTAAAAAGCCATTTTATTGATGGTGACTTTTACCTGTAGGATTCAGTATTACTCAACACTATAAAGGAGGTGACGGACTCAACCGTGGGGGGAGCTGGGGATGGTGACGGCCGACAGGAAGCTCTGGCGTGGGCTGGTCCATGAAGTCACAAAGAGTCGGAAGCGACTGAACGAATAAACAACAAAATAAAGAATAGTAACAAGCTATGGTATACTGCAGGTATGTCAGTATAGCTTGTAGATATTTTTGTGGAAATTTACTGTATTTTATGCAAAGGATGAACAATTAAAACAAATGCAATGAGCTATAAATATGCAACTAAAATCAAGTTTTAAAATTTTACATTATGTTTTATTATTTATTTATTTATTTAATTTATTTATTTCAATTTATTCCCCGCCCATCTCCCTTGCAAGGGACATACCTGTTTACTTCATGATTTTAGTTTTTATTTGCAAACTGCCCCAAATTCCTAAGCTAATGGATTGGTATACAAATGCAGTAAACATTAAAATGTTTATACAATAAAATAAATAATGCTTTGCACAAGATTATTTTACCGAGGTGAAAGTAAACGGTTTCCTTACCTGCAATATTAATCTTGTGTTTGTTTATGTCATGTTATATTAAACCATGCACTTTAAAAATAAAAACAACACAATGTAACACACATGGCATTTCTTAGTAAGAGAAATACTTTTTTCCAAGGATATAAAAAAAAACTATTCAAGTAGAGGGTTCCTTTAAACTGTGCTATACAAATGAATTTGGGAGTAAATCCCACTGAGCTCACTGGGACTTATCTCTGAGAAGATATGTGCAATGCTTTATACACTCAATGTCTGCTACCACAATAAATTATTTTTGTCTGAATTGCCTGGAGGAGGTTGACAATCTAAAAAGCCTGTGCTGTGATCATTATTACTGTTAAGACAGAATTCTTAATTTCAAATAATCTTAAATGGCTATGCAGATTGTATTACAGCCCAACTACCTGAAACAAGGAAATTAAGGTATTTATTTGGAATCAGAATAATTTATAAGTAAATGCAATACAGCTTTCTGGTTCTGAATAATTGGCGGCATCTATAAAATCTCCATTCTTGAAGACTCTTCACATTTTCCTAGTTATGCAGGACTATTATTAACACATGTGTACAGAAATTGCATTGCAATCTGAATAAACAGCATGATAGAGTATGTAAACTAGCACTTGTGATATTAACTCATGAGAGTAAATACAGCTAACACAAAAACAAGAGGAAGCAAATTAATTTCTCAGTAATTAGCTGTTCTACAAAATTATTAACCGTCACACAGAATGCATCCAACATGGAAAATGGAATTTAAATAACAGTTAACCTTCAACTGATTGGTGAACATCCAATGCAAATGGATACCAATAATAAACAGAGATCCAGTAAACCTCCACCATATACCCAAACTGTACTTCAGGTCTATGTAATACCGTTTTGCGCTTTGCTAAAGATGAAGGGTTTGTAATCAAGATCTTGAATGGGAAAACCAAGAGCCAAGCTTACATGCACTAGTAAAATACATCTATTTTATTTTCCAGTATCCAGATGCTACCCATTACATTTTCCTGTACAAAATATTTGAAACACCATCTTTTTGCATCTAATTGAGGTTGAGACGTGAAAACAGCATTTTCCTCAGAGTTTATCCTTTACTAAAATTAAAAGCAACTTTAATGGACAAGAAATTTTCTCAGAAATATTTTTATCTCCATATGTGATCAATTAATTCAATTTAAAATGTTGGAATGAAGAACTGAAAACATTAAAACGAGAGTCCAAAAACTAGTATCTTCATAGCTCCGGCTCACCACCCACATTTTTCAAGGTGCTTGTCTGCAAGCAATTTGAAGGAAAGTCCGCAAATTGATTTTCACAAGCTCAGAAATCTTGTAGTTATACGTAGAAATTACTACAACTCCTAGAGAACAAAAAGCTTAAGAACATGCGCTTTTTGACCATCATTCTGTAAGGAATTCACTATCAAATGCAATTTATCTTTAAACCACTTTGCACCCAATTGTCTGGTTATCATGACTGTCTGCATAAGAAGTTATTTTGAGGTTTATTATAATGTTGCTCTAAAATCTGTTAATACAGCATGTGATCTCATTGAATAAAACAAATGCGCTGACTTATCAGAAGTTAATACAAGCATCCCATTCTAGCTGAAACAATTTGATTAAATAATTATAGCCCTTAAAATGCTTATGTTTTCATTCAGTTTTTTTTTACACAAGATTCAGCCTTCAATAATTTTTTCCCCAGACCCCCTACACTTATCTCTTGTGTTTCAAGGAGATAATAACAAACACAGTATATGTACTCTGGGAATATGTAATTCTCTATTAGCTGACCAATTTTGGTAGCACAGTACATAGAGGTATATTGGCATTTGAATCAGACATTAGATTAGCTCTCAGTTTGTTTGCTACCCCAACAACTGGGGGTAATCTGGAACCTATCCCTGGGAAAGAGCTTGTATAGTGAGCAATCCGTTTGCCTGAACTTTTATCCACGCTGGGAGGCTTAGGTACTCGCTTACAAATCCAAGGATGTCTTAAAGCTTGGCTAGGAGTCATCCGTGCAGAAGGATCCCAATTAAGACATTCTTTTAAAAACTCTATAAACAAAGGGTCATCACAGCCTTTTAATGCTGTGATCCAGTCCTTGTTGCCTGGAGCACCGCGCATTTTACCCCTTCGTGATCTGCTACCATTAAGAGTAACTTTCCCATCCATTTGTGTTGTTACAGTGCAATAGCGAGGATGACCTTTCGAATTGATGAAGTTTTTGGCTCGCTTGGATTGGTCTAGCAATTTCTGTGGGGGCATTCCAAGGAGCTCCATCATACAAGCTAGTTGATCACCCTCATCCTCTCCTGGAAACAAAGGATAACCAGTCAGAAGTTCCACAAGAATACAACCAAAACTCCACATATCTATGGGCATCCCATAGCGGCTTCCCAGGATAACTTCTGGGGCTCTGTAAAACCGAGACTGTATGTAAGTATAAACTCTTTGGTGCTCAAAACAGCTAGATCCAAAATCAATTACTTTGATTCCACTCCGCCCTTGCTGTTTCAGAAGAATATTTTCAGGTTTTAAGTCACAATGTATAATTTTGTTTCTGTAAAGCCCCTCCAGACATTGCAATATTGAGTGGGCAAATTTACGTACAAGCTGCACACTGAAGCCTTGAAACTTATTTCTTTTGATCAGCTCATACAGATTCATGCTCAAGAGCTCAAAAGTCATACATATGTGATTTCGAAAGGTAAAACTTTCTAGCATGTGAATAACATTCATGCTGCCGGTTTTATCTTGCTTTTTGAGATGTTCCAAGATGCGTATTTCTTCTGCCGCTTGCCGGTGAAATCGTTTCTCGTTGCGTACCATCTTTAGAGCCAAATGTTGGTGGTGTTTGTGATCAAACACTTTAGCTACTTGGCCAAAGCTGCCTTTCCCAATTATTTTAAGTACTTCATATCGGTAGGCAAGATGGTCATGAGGTACATGAATGTAGCTGCCTTGCTCATCATCATATCCACCATTGTTTGGGCCAGCAATGACTCCTTGTCTTTTCTTTGCGTTTGGGCCCACAAAATAGATTTCAGAAAAATTAAGTATTTCTTGTTGCTCGTACGCTGTTAACTGCTGCTTATATTGCTTCAGTGCTTGCTCTGCAGACTGACAACCAGTTTTCTGTGCTTTTATTGAGCTGCCACTATTTTTGATGGTGCATATACTATCAGTGCTTTTATCTTTTGCTGGAGTTGGAAATGACCTTTCAGAGCCATTTATTCCAGAGGACTGCAGAGTACTGCTCCTTCTATTTCCAGAGTCTTCAAATAATTGCTCAACTTTGACCTGGCTCCCAGTCAAAGGATGATCCTTCATTGTGATTGTGTTAGTAGTTACCTTTAAGGATGAAACAGAGAAAGTCCTTAGAATTCAACATAAATTTAACATTTGGGAAAAAGCAAGAGTCATTTAACTTCAGAGGGAATATCTAGAAATATACTACTGTTTACATAAACCTGATGTAGTAAATTTTACATTAGCATGCAAATAAAGTAGTTCTGCAACATCTACTCATCAATCAGCATAGCAGCATGTAATGAAAGCGTAGCTTGAAGCAACCAATAACCTGTAAATTACGGTTTTACTAGCTTGGAACCAAAAATAGCAAATTACAGGAAAGCAAAAATGTAGCAGATCACAAATAAGCATGCAGATAAACAGCAGCAGATTATGACTGAAAACTTTCCAAAAGGGTTAAGATAGAATTAGTGAATAATTTGGTTACCAAGAATTCCATACTGCTCTCAAATTAGTGCATTCCCACCTCTCATTCACCTGTTATCTGCAGTTGCATGAAAGCACATTTGTATGTTTTGTATTACTACTAGAATACTAACTTATTTTTGAGCCCTGCAAAGAGTTTTGCTACCCTATGCAAACAAGGAACCAAAGACTTTCCCTGCAAAACTGTAAATCAAAAGTAGTCAGAAAACATTAAAAATGATTTCTCTATTTGAAACAACTGTAACATTTGGAGACTCACTTCAAATTCTATTTTAGTAAAGGCAATGTGCATAATAGGCTTCAAAGCAATGCCATGAAGCAAAGCATTGCCCTATTGCTTTGGTGCAGAGTAGCCACCTTACAAGAGCACTGAATGAATGAATGAATGAATGAATGAATGAATGAATGAATGAATGAATGAATGAATGAATGAATGAGCGAGCCACTCTTACAGGATTTGGGCTAGAAGTATCTTGTTGAGGTCCACAAAGCAGACCAGCATAAGTCTGACATACTTCATTGATTCTGCAAGAAAGCTGCAAGGTACTGTGCTATTATTATGAAACAATTGTAAGAAGTGCCAAGACATCTTCTATTTTAGCCTTAAATCTCAAAATAATGACACCAGACCTTGCAACTAAATAGCAGCTTTTATTTCTTTAAAAATATGTATGTCTGAGGGGGCCAACAAATGATGCTATCTTGTTCCATTTCTATAGCAAATTATTACTTCACCAAAACAGTAAATTAATAACTCTTGTGAAAAGTTATTTGTATACCTTTTTCAATGAAATGCCAAAACACAGTTACGACATTGGTTCAGAAAATGCAGTTTCAGGACACCAAGATCTGTATTTTACTGCTTAACTGCTATATCTGTTTGGAAAATATAGACAGTATATTTTGAGACACACACCTTTCCTAGAAGTCACAGAAAATATGATCCAGAGAATTAGCATTTTATTAACAGATTCTTCAGTATCTTATGGCTGAACTGAGGAGAAAGAAAGAGGAATGTATAAAATTCTGAATAAGATGGCCCCTCCCAGCACATTAATCCAAGTATCAGCAATTCTTTATTCATTTCGAACAACCAGGTTTCAAAGAGGATGTCTATTTTCAGAAACATCTGATCTTCTAATGGACAAAAGAATTCTAGAAACATTCTTTTCATTTTGCAGATAATGGTGGAGGAAAAAAAAGAGAATAGCAACGCAGAGAGTGCAACAGGAAATGAATCTGAACTGTAATTTTGTCCCGCATAAAATGTTTAGGTACAATATAAACTGGAAAAAAGTCTGAAGTTAAACATTAGTAATATATTTATATTTACATTAGTAATATATTTATATTTACTTTGAAGTAACAGAGAATAATGAGGAAACAATTGGCAATGAAAGAAGATATTCTGTTACTGGATAAATATAAAATGAAAGCATAGCAGCTAGAAATTGACTCACAAGGGGATAACTTTGGGGCTGTATACATTCTAGCCAGTAGGATGCCTTAGACTGAACTATTTTAGAAACAAAATGAGAAGCATTTTTCACATCTGTTCTTTGAGTAGTGGAAAATCCAGCCTCCAAGCTACGCTCCATAAAAACTGTATACAACCATTTATCTTTTATAATAAAAAGCAAGTTTCTAGTTTTCATATGCGAGACAAAAAGATAGCCAATTGCCAGAAAAAATATTTGCTTAATGACTCAGAAATCCAGAAGATTTGGGAAGAAAATGACAGATACTTAGTCCTCCAACGGCTATGGAGCGCAGGTGGGCAGGCAGGTGCCGCAGGTGGGTGCTTTGGAGTGTGGGTGAGAGGAAAAAGCGGCAGGAGTCGGAGTGACTTGCGACCTCCTGCCGGCTTCCCCATTAACTTTGCTTGTGGGAAGCCGGCAGGGAAGGTTGCAAATGGCGATCACATGAGCGTGGGACGCTGCAACTGTCGTAATTGCAAGCCGGTTGTCAAGTGCTCGAATCGCAATCATGTGACCACCGGGGTGCTGTGATGGCCACAACTTTGAGGAGTGGTCATAAGTCCCCCTTGTTTCAGCACCGTTGTAACTTTGAACGGTCACTGAATGAGTGGTTGTAACCCAAGGACTGCCTGATACAAACAACAGGACATGCAGATGAGCTTCTCATATTGCCCATGTATAGAGAAAATCAATCAATCAATCAATCAATCAATCAATCAATCAATTCTTTATTATGGTCACAGACCAGAATTATAAATGCAATACATTAAAATACAAAATACATTAAATGAAATGAGCAAAGCTTAATAATATATTTGCAATTGGTAGAGTCGTCAATGGGCAGTCAAAGTCTGCCTTATTTTGCAGACTGTATAGCAAAATTTAGCTACATTCAGGGAGACTAAATCATTCTGATCAGTTAGCAACAGTTGGACATAAAAGGGATCAGAATTTCCTGGATATTTTATCAAATGAGAAGTTATTAAGTGGGTTCGTGAGTCCTTATAATATATACAGTATAACTATAGTTTCAATAGCCCTTTGTCCACAGGGGCACAATCTCAGCTCGTATGGAACCTTTTTGTATCGGCCCTCCAAAACTGCTGTAGGGAGAGCATTACAGCGTGCCAAAGTTAATGCTCTCCGAAATTTGGAGACAGTTATGAGAGTTAGGTATCTCACTGTCTTATAAGAAAAAACTTGATTGCCCAGAAAAACGTTTTTAGGCAAAGCAGACTGATCCTGCTGAATTTCCAGGTTTTTGATACGCTGCTTGAATTCACTAAGTGCACACTCATAACCCATCATTAAGAAAGCCTCACTAGAGAAGCCAAGATGTTGTATTTTTTGTAGGATAGACCTGAGCCATACTGATTTGTAATTATCCTTGATAAGGAAAAAACCCAAACCTATAGGAAAAAACAGTTTCAACCAATGTACTATAATGCAAGTCCATGCACCTGTTTCAACTTTAGACAACCCTGCTTCCCTTCTTAATACTACATTTGGGATACAACGGGCTACCTGAAATATGGCCCTTAAGAATTTGGATTGAACCCTTTCCAGGGGTGTAAAAGGAGGATATGGTCCTAACTGGGCACCAAAGAGTAATTGTATGCGAGCTTTGGCTGAATATAACTTCAGTGCTGCTGGAATAAACTGTGCTCCCCTGGAAAAATGGAAAGATTGGATTGCAGCGTTTTTTTTAGCATTTTGTATAGCTTTGGTGCGCACTGCGTTTAATGGAGCTATGGAAAACCATACCCAAATATTTAAAGGATTTAACTTGTTCAATTTTTTGGCCGTTTATCCTCCAGATGCGCAATTTAGGTCTCTTTGCAAAGACCAAAATTTTTGTCTTGCTATAATTGATTTCGAGAGCTTCATCAGAGCAGTAGCTGGCCAGAGCACTCATAGCTCGTTTTAGTCCAATTTGAGATTGTGATAGAAGTACAATGTCGTCTGCATACATCAAAGTTGCGATATGCCTATTTGCCAGTTTTGGAGGATGATATCTTAATTGATTTATTTTGGCCACAATTGGATTTATATACAGGTTAAACAGCAGAGGAGCTAAAATACAACCCTGCCTCACTCCTTTGTAGGTTGGAATCTCTCTTGTGTAATGGCCTTGCATACTACAACGAACTTTGATTCTAGAATTCTTATACAGATTATGTATAAGCAACAATAGCCTTCGATCAATAGTAGTGTGTATAAGCATAGACCAAAGCCTTACTCTAGAGACCAGATCAAATGCAGACCTAAAATCAATAAAAGCAGTATAGAGTGTTGAACCTGTTTTAGATGTATATTTTTCGGCCAGATGTTGAAATATTAGGGCGTGTCCGTAGATAGAATATCCGGACCTAAAGCCTGCCTGCTCATCCGCCAATATATGCTCTGAGCCAATCCAGTGCATATAATAATCCATGTATGTGGTAAGTAGCAGATCTCTCTGTGTTTTCTTCCCATAATAAACAAGACAACCTCAATGTCCTCTACTGAGTTAGCCAATATTATACAGACATAAGAAGCCTGGATTATAAGCCTGACACATACCGATTCAGGCCTCTTTATATCACTACATATAGATAATACTAATGTGACCACCAGTATAGCTTGTCAATAATGCAACCATGAGGTTACTCACTGAAATCAATAGTAAGGAAGCTATCATCCAAATTTGTTTTAGTTTCTTTGGTTGTCTCTTCATTTTCATTATTTCTTTAAAGCTCTAAACACCCTCCCAACTTGCATACAAATGCTACTACCTCCCTCCCTGAGCAGCTGGAGAAGACTTCCTGTATACCTGACATCTGGGTAAAATGCACTTGTGTGGAACAAGAAAAAGATCCTTTTCTGTAGCACTGAGATAACAGAACTCTGAGAAGTTTGTTTTGAATCTTCTCATATATATTTTTTTTGGTCAAGTGAACATGCTAGGTATACCTTGTTTGATCTTTTAAGACTTTGTTTCTTTGTGGTCTTGATGTAACATTACTTAGCTTGTTTTATTAGAAGACTATGATTTTAGTCATATTCTCTTGTATTTTTATAACATATACTGGTAACCTTCCCCACACTTAGAATAGAAAGATGAGAAAAACATCCTATAATAAATGCATCCTTTTAATTGAATGTAAATAATTGGCAGTACAGCAGAATTTCCCAATTTAAAACACAGAATGTTGGGATAGAAAATGGGTATGAGTGAGCAGTGGAAATGGTGGAGCAGGTAGGAAGCAAATAGGACTGGGCATGGCATATATCTTTCTCCAGCTATCTACATCTGGAACAAAATCTAGGCCAGATCCAAGAGACTTGTGTGGAGAAAAAGAAGGGTTACAGACTTGTGCAGAAAAGGCTTCAAGTTCAATTCCTGGTATTTTTAGGTAGGCCTGGAAAAGTTCAAGCCCCTACATGGTAAGGCAATGTAGGGAATACTGAGTTAAATAGATGAATTGCCCAGCATAGTATAAAGTTGCTTATTATGGTCTTAAGATTATACTATGTCAGGCAATCCATCTTAAGACCATAAGAAGCTACTTTATACTATGCTGGGCAATTCATCTATTTAACTTAAGTAGCTTCTTATAGTCTTAAGAATCCTAACGTAGTAGAATTGTACATGTCTTACAGATGCAATGGGCCATAGGAATTGCAGGCCCCGAGCTTGGTGGCAAAGAAGTCTATGCCCTTATTCCATTCAAAAACCAATCCTGAGACCACTGAGTTAAGAAATGAATTACTCCCTCTTACTCATGTTCTATTTGTTCACTGCAAGTAACAAAGAAACAGCTGTGACAAACAGTATCAAAAACAGAGTGGGTTTTGGGGGGGAAAATAACATGGATGGAACTGCAATCTTTCAGTGCCAGCAACATTTATCTGCATGCCATATAATAGTGTAGCAGGTGCTGGAAATGGTTTCACCACATTACTGTCAATCAAGCAGCTTTCAATAATATAGCTGCCCACTTTAGCATGGAGACTGGCAACCCCACAGAGAAACAGTCAGAATCACATTAGTTAGTCATGCTATAGGCTTAATTTAGTTCACATGGCATTGGCAGCAGTGTTGGAGGTTTACCTGTGGAAAGTCTGAGACATACAAAGATAACAATTTGCCCTAATCAAGAGCTACAATGTATATTTCACAGACTGAGATGCTCAATGGTGTTGACAAGCAAGTGAGTGTATTGCTACTTAGATACCCCTCTAATATTCTTTAGTTCTCATTCTTCTCCTGTTGCAGAATGGATTGTAGGCAGTACTAACCACAGGAACAAGTAACAGTAGAAATCTGAGTACACCCATTTTTTTTCTGCTCAATTTAAGCAACTTGTGATCCCCCTAGCTGCAGAAGCGATCACAATCTTTGGCTAGCAATCAAGTGGACTGCTTTTCATTCCTCAGCAGAAAGCTTACCTTCCTGTGACCATTAAGTGTTCCCCTTTGTACGTACATACGTACATACATACATACATAGCCATGTATCTCTTGTGACCAGTTGTAAATGCTTACACGATACAAAGTTAACTATACTAGAATAGGAGGGGGCGAAATATCTGCAGTAGCCATTCTATATTCTATTTCCTATGTGATGAATGTTCAAAAAATAGCAGTACAGAAAAGACTAAGAATTGCTATTGAGAGATTGCTAATAAGACATTATCTTAATTATTTAAAACAGTAAAAAAAGGGCTGGTATAGTGATTTATAATTTTTAAAATAGCAATATTTTGTGATTTGGTGAAAATCATCTTAGCTTATGTTTATTTTATTTATCAACTTTGTATGCCGCCTGACTCCCAACAACTGTCTAAATACAAAAAATAGGGTAAAACAGGTTGACAGACTAAATATCCAGAGTCCAAACGAGCATTTAATTCTTTAATGCAGCAACTGAATCATTCTTGTAATTTTTTCTTGACTAGATTGGTAAATGATTATCATTATGAATATACAGAATTAACCCTTTGATGCTGATCCAATAAACTGGATGTTTATATGTGAAATCTTGAGGAAGGATACCTACTGACTTACTAAATATTAAATACCAACTAGCCACTCTTCCTTATATGTTCCTATGATGGTCAGATGTCATGCCACAATGGAGATATGTCAGTGAATCTTTGATGTTATAACAGCATAACTCTGACATCATTGCCAGTGAAGGGAATTTACACATTCTTAAGGTTTTTAAGAGGGCTCAATTCTACTGTTAGAATTGTTAGAAAGTAATCATTAGAAACAACTATAGAGAAAGTAATTGTTAGAAACAGGAGTCACTAAGGGACCTGGAATGTACTTTCATATGCTAAGGGCACTGTAACAAAATCTTGAAAGCCTGTCAAAGCCCTTCTCTACTTCAACTTCTGCCGAACACAATCAGAGCAGAATTGTTTTGAGTTTCTTTCTCACACTTTCCACTTTCCTAGGATACAAATATATTTTCTTTAATTCTCTACATTCTCCAGACATCCCATTACATAGACAGATTATGGACAAATGACTTTTTGCAGACTGACCCACATTACAATTTTAACTTCAGGTTTCATTTTCAATCAGATGACTTCAGAGTAACCTATCATCCTGCTTCCAACACTTCCCCTTGGACCATATCATTTATTTAGTCCATAGATTCAGCTGTTAGCTGCCAAGAGAACTGAATTGAGAATACACACAGGGTGTTGCTTATCTCAACTTTCATTCATTTTAAGTAACTCCAATATAACTCACACTTAGAAGACCATTTTTTTCTCAGTACTGCATTGCTTACTTTTGAATAAATATGCCAGGACTGCACATGTCTAATGGAACTTAGTCCTTCAGAAATTAAGACATATACATAGGTTGAGACTATTAGAGGCCAAATGTTAAATTTTATAGTGCATTATCAAGCATTTTAATGCTGTCACTGAATATGTAACAATATTTATGGCACCATATACAGCCAATGTTGAACAAAATGCTGGGTATTTTATTTTTCAAAAAAAACTTACTTATGCTAGAAAGAAAATAAATAAGGCATCCATTTAAAACATTTCTCATTTAATTGCGCTAATGCTTTTATAAGTATTTCAGTTTTTAAAAAATTCTACCAAGTTTGATAGCACAAAAATTTCTGATTACAGCAGACAAGTTGTAAGCTATGTCCATACACGTTCACTCTGAATCAAGTACTTCTTAAAGTGGATTTCAAAGGGGATTCTTTTACCACCAGGATTGCAATCTCACTTCTACAGAGGAACTGCATCAGATATAATTCACAAATAGAAATAATTGATTTAGAGGGATTTCTTTAAATAAGTAAATAATACAGTATCCCCTTATATGTCCTTTCCCACCAAATCTGAAAATGCAAGTACAGATGTTTGATAAGAAAATTTTAAAAATGGGAAAATTCAGTGTTACTCTATGGAATGTCTAAGTGACTTCAACTGACCTGTCCCAGTTTATAAGACATGATTTGACCCACTATATTTGCTTCTGAATCTCTTTGCCAAATTCAAATATCTTTTTTCCTTCTGACTTTTAGCTATAAGCTTCCAAGAAGCAATTATGGCATGCATGAAAGGATGCTAGAACTATACATTCCAGCCTTTTCTTTCAATGATCAGATCTGCAGACAAGCTTTGGTTTTCTTCAAAATAGAATACTCCTGTTGCTTGAAAGTATTTGCAGAGCATCTTACTGTTAAAACTGTTGCCACAGCTGGATATAATTGCTGCAACCTAGCCAATCCTCTCTACCAAGCTCAAGGGATACATGACTCTGATCAAGGTATCTATCATTTCTACAAAAACAATCCAAGTGACAGAAAACACTTCTGTTTCCAAAACAAATGGCAATCTTGTTTAATGACAGCACATAAGGGAATTTATATTTAAAAAAACAGAACCAATAACTTTTCAGCCCTGTAATTAAACACTTACCTAATTGACAGTAACAGTCCTCTGAGAATATTGACTACAAATGGAGTGGTCACAGATACCACAATACAGGATGATACATACTGTAATTATGTGAGCTCTTTTCAGTAAAGAGATACTCTCCAGTGCTTACTTCTTCTGCAAAGAAATATTTACTGACTTTTTTCTAATCTAATCTATTTTACCATAAAAACTAATTACTATAACATTCAAAACACAACTCTCTTCAAGTCTACCAGTGAGAGAAAAGCTACTCTTGCCACTTCAGACTCTGAGTAAATAGTTAAAATAATGAATGCAGACATAATTGCTTAATATCTTAATGTTTGCCAACAGGAAAACCCATTTATCCTTTAAATGTTGAAAAGTGGAAGCCAGTTGGTTTTCCCTTTGTCAGCTGAGTGGACAAGCCATAAAGAGGCAAGGAGTCTATAGTTCTAGATTAACTGCCTAGTACAATGAGATGGAGGATTGTGACATCTCTTAATTCAGATCACTTGATCAATTATGTTATTCTCTTACCTACATATGCCTATTGTTATCTTCAGGCCATTTCCATCGTCAGGAACACTAACCCCTATGCTACTAAGGGGAAAGGAGAAGAAAAAACACTAAGGAAAGCAGAACAAGAGGTAGATGGCCAGCTCCAGAAAATCTATTTGCAAGGCTATACAGTACTTGATATTTATTAAAAAACAAGAAACATCCACAAATATTAGTATTGTAACCTTCACCATGTTATTAAATACAGGTAGTCCTCATTTAGCGACAATTGGGACCTGCAACTTGGTCATTAAGAGAAGCGGTTGCCAAGTGAAACCGCAACTGTGCTTATGATCTTACTTCAGCTTTCCTTTGCTTTACAGACCTGCAAAGGTCATAAATGCCAGGATTGGTTGCAAAGTTACTTTTTCATCACTGTCATAACTGTGAACGGCCGCTGTACGGGGCAATCATTAAATGAAAACTACCTGTAACATTCTCAATCATGCTGAATAATTGGAAAAAGACAGTACAAAACACAATACTTTACAACAGCCTTCCTTGCTAATATAGATGTACTCATTAGGGTTGTGCAATGTTTCAGGCTGTATTTGGAAGAAGTCCCTCAGTGTGTGAAAGTGAATGCAGCACCTGTGTGCAACCTGTTAAAGCAACCATGAGATCCTGGAAAAAAATGTGGCTACAAAGCATCTCTTTTGAATCAAATCAGAAGCATTGCATAATCTTAGTATTAATATCCTGGTTTGTTAAAGAATCTAGTTTGTGTTGTCCCAGCAGTAACAAAACTCAACAAGCATGAAATTACTTACATTAGATCTCCCTAGTGATGGAAAACCAGAAGGGGTGCATTCTTCATTTGTAGGATCTGGATATCTAATCTGATCTATTCTCATGTAAGAATCATACAAGCCATCTCCAAACCTGGCTGGAAATAACAAGATGGTCAGTCAAAATTAACATCAATTTTTATGGGCACTTTTTAAAATTACAGTAATAATCCGAAACTCTTATTGGAATACTCCAACAAACCCCAAAGTCCAGCTGATGTGTCTGGAGATAATCAAAACAGAAGGAGCAGTATTTGATTTTTTCCACTTTTCATTAAAAGGAAAAAAAATTAAAAGAAAAACTAAATGAGGCATTGAGCATGTACAATTCTTTTTGTTGTTTGGGGAGTAACAGAGGGACAGGAATATTAGGAACAATCAGATTTTCACCTCTGCCTAATCTGTCCTGCTACACTCAATTTTGGGAGATACCATACTCTGGACTGCCTTAGAAACCAGCAACAGAAATCTGTCCAACGTTGGATTCTTTTCTCTGACTTGAGAAGGGAAATCCAACAAGTCTTATGGACCATGGAAACCCTCCCAAGTATAATAGGATTCCACTACTAAATTGCACAGAATACCACTACAACTACTATCAAAATTGCATTTATGAGCACTTAAACTGGGATTAGAATCATGAGCTAAAGTTAGCAATCTAAAAATGTTCACCTCAGCAGTATCCATTAAAGAAAAAAAAATGGGGGTGATGATAATGTTTTATAATCTATAATATGAAATTGGATTCCTTCGAAAGAAGACTAAGCTGCAAATGTCCTGCACAAAACTGTTCAATCAGCCATTATGAATCAGTATCTGTTGACTAAAGTAGGGAGAATTACAGCTTCAGAAATACAGTTTGAAACTCAGACACTCAATATTGACACCATAAAACCTACTGTCATACTGAAATTTAATGCAGTAAGTATATCCATTACATAATTATTCATCCAGTTATAATTTTACATAGGCTTGCCTGGAAATAACTCTCCTAGAAACTAGTAGTACATACCCATGGCTTGATGGACATTTATTTCCTCTGGAATAAAGGTAGCCTGCCTTCAACACTAGCAGATTGGAAACATGAAGGATACTGCCCTGTCCACATTTATGACTCTCCTGAATTCATCCGGTTGGCCACTGTTAGGGGCTACTGGCCTGATCCAGCAAGGCTCTTACGTTCTTAATGTTTGCTTCAGTGTAATAAAGCACTGAATAGTTATAAATATTCTCTTGCCTTGTTCTGTTCTGTTGAGAACACAAGTAATACTCCAACCAAATAAAGCCCAACTGTTCTCCCCATGAAGTTTCATTTACTTGCAAATATTTGTTGTGCAAACAGAATTTGGCAGAAATATGCAAATGTTGCATTTTGTTTCTGTAAGTGCCTTTTTTAAAAGTGTTCTATTAAGTACTTTGAAATTTTAAAAATGCCTGTAACATGAATGAATAAAAAAGGAAGAATTCCTGAGCTTTCTCTTGCTTAATCGCAGATGCTGAATTTTTGTTAAACTTAGATTCATTCATTCATTGGCGATCACTCGTAGCCGAGTAAGATTGTCTTCCAAAGGTAAAATTTTAACGGTGGATCCGTAAGTGGCTATAAAGGCCAATTCTGGATCCGCACAACCTCCCACAGTGAGGGCATATATATAATATCAGCATTGAGAACTGGGAAGCCCTAACTCATGAGCGTTTCAATTGGAGGTCATCCTTTATTAATGGCGCTATGGACTTTGAAGAAGCACGAGTACAGGGCGAAAAGGAGAAAAGCGCTAAAAGGAAGGCACGTCAGGCAAACCCTCATCATGATCCTCTCCCACCCGGAAACCTAAACTTAGATTACAAACAAGCAAATGAACAGAAGTGTTGCATGGGAATTACTGCTGACTGGAAGGAATGCTCCTTGTCTTCCAGTTAACAGTAAAAAAAAGAAGCCAGCTAAGTTACCAAAGGAAAAATCTTTAAAAAATTCCTTATGCATAATTTGGCAGTGAGTTGAAATAATCTGGCCTACTTCAAGTCTCCAAGTCACGGTGTACACTGAGTATTTCTAGTATCCGAGACCATTTTGGCTCAAACGATTACTCCTTCTCTACCGTTAAACACACGAAGCGTAAAAAAAAAAAAAGAAAGCAACTGTTACAGCATCCCAAATAAAGACAATAGAAACCAACGTCGTTTCTACGGGGAGGCCAACGAAAGCAGCATCAATCCTCCCAATTGAGGCCCGCCTGTCCGTTACCGTCGGACGGCGGCTGCTCTGGTTGGAGGTTTTTTTTTTGTACTGCTCATGTGATGGTTTTCCATCAGTCTCTCGGGGAAACCGTCCTTAAAACGTTCCTCGAGCCTCTGGTCTGCATTGTTGTCCATCATCCCCAATTCAAAATATACAGCGCCGCGCTAACCTGCAGTCCATGCCATCCGTCCCGCCATGAATTCGGCAATGAGCCTTTTTCTCGTCTGGATGGTCCCTTTTCCCCACGTGGCCCCGCCGTCTCCTGCAAAACTTCCAGCCCTTCTCGCAAAGACACGTGCGGGCCGTAGATCTGCTCCTCTTCCTCCCGCAAACGGACAGGGTGACCCTGTCGTAACGCCACATCCGACCCCTCAACCCGCTTCCCGTTCCGAGATAACCGCCACCGGATCGTGTCCCTGGGATGTCTTACGATCAGGCTGGCGAAGGATGGGAAGGAAAGACTGGCTGTACGACGCAAGGCCGAAAGGAAATAGCCTAGGAGTCCGGGAGTTCAGGAGGGGGACACTCTTCCTTACAAGCCCCCTCCTCCGCGCACAAGCCATCTGCCACCCCCACTGCACAAAATGCGCTCCCTGTAAAAGAGGGCTTGCCTCTGCAAAGACACACAAACGGCTCAATGCCTGGAAAGTAGGATCCACAGAGCCCCAAGGCCCAGCCACGATAAGCCCAGAGGAGGCAAGGACCCACGCCCGCGGAAAACGGAAAGGAGGTCCAAGGAGAAGCCCGAGGAGCCCTCAAGCTTCCCGCTTCAGTACCTGCCGAGAGGGGACCTTCCGACTTCCTGCTCAGCAGCATCATAGCGAGCGGGGTGGCGGGGGAGAAGCCCGCGGGCCGTACGTCCCATCACCGTGCCCAGGCCTGCACGGTCCTCAGATCCCCCGCCTTCAGTGCCTCTCGCTCGCTCTGATCGGCGGCTGGAGTAGAGCAGGCAGGGACGTGGTAGCTCTCAGAGCGCGGTTGCTAAGGGAACGGCTGCTTGAGTCGCTGTGCGCTTGCGCGGTGGGGGAGGGGCTGAGGCTAAAGAGAAGAGCGCTTCCCCCCCCCCCGCATTTATTTTGCAAAGTAAAATCCGTTTCAATCTAGGGATTTTATACTGCGCGTATGTACAAAGAGTAGAGCATCTGGATTTATTTTGTTTAAAGACAATAGGAGATTACTACATTCTTAAGAGGCCATAGTAAACGCAGAATACTTTTTGAAGTGACACTCGGTTACTCGAGAGAAAGCCCGTCGAAATAAATTAGCATTAACTTAATAAAAATTGCGGACGTGTATGTGTCCTGTGCTTTCGAGGACTTGATGTATTTCTTCTGTTGCAAATTGGCGGATATTTATAATGCCACAAAACTTTCCTTTGCTGGAACAGCCAAATCCTGCTGCTGCTGCGCACTCTGGAAAAATAATATCAAATAAACCTAAGCGCTAAGTGCTAGTAATTTTAAAATGTCAGTTTTGTATAAGGGGAAATGCTTGAGAAAGTGAGGGGAGAGAGAAATCGAGAAACATCTTACAAGAAAAGGTATGATGGGTGCTAAACTTGAGAGACGGCAGCAACTTCCATTAAGCCTTTCTCACCATCTTTCCAACTTGCCTTTTCAACAATTATACATCCCTTCTTTCCTTTAAAACAGGAATGACCAAATCAGTTTGAACTCCACTTCCCATTAGCCTTCTCCAGTGTGACCAAAAATATTGTAATTCATGATAGTTGTTGTAGTTCAGCAATATTGGGGAGGACACGTTGCTGCCTTAAAAGAGCTCGGATGGTGAGAACCTGTTTCTGTTCTGGTGGACATCCTCTCCAAAGGCCTGAGAAGTCATGAGAAACCCAGGCGGTATCTCCAAACTGTCTTCAGTTTCCTTTTGACACTCCAGCTCCATATGTTCTTGTGGGAAACAGAACCTTGCCTTGGGCCAAGTTTGCCTTGACTAATTTTATTTAGCGCCTTGCTGTTCCTTTCTATTACAGGATATTTGATGGCCAGAGAATACGATTGTCCTGGAATATATAGAAATGTTAATAAGGATATAATCCTCTGGCATAATTTTGGTTTGGTAAATTTTATTTCTGGAATGTTAGAGGTTCTGAAGAGCAAGAATTACGAAATTGCTTGTGATTATTTTTATTTGGTGAGAAGGGTCGTTGTCATTCAGGGTGGGTAGGTTTGTTTTCTGTAACCCCTAACCTTGAGAGCACAGTGTTTCATATATATCATGCAGCTCCATTTCTGCTTTCTTTTTAGTCTGCAATGGTGGGAAAACCTAACTGTTAAATTCCTCAGAGCTCCCTTGTGTATCAAGATTCATCGTTCTTGGAGAAGCCCCAAAGAAGCTTGGAGAAGGAATGTTTTTTAAAAATCTTGTCCTGTATGTAGGTTGTTTTTTTTTTAAGTTAGTGTGTTGAAAATTAGGTTCCTCTCCTAAATTGTGGCAGTCTTGATCTCAACTTGGCCACTGCACATTTTATTTATAGTAAGAAGGGGCTACACATATGATGTGCGTTACATGTAGTTTTTAGATTCGTTCCAAGAAGACCGTGATGAATTGGATCAAGAACATAAGATTCCAAACCATATTCAATCTAGCCCATAAATTCATTAAACTAGACTACACTGTCAGTCCAATCCTTTGTTCGTCTACTCAAAGTTAAGCTGTACTGAATTTAATGGGACTTACTCCCAAATTAATGTGTACAGGGCTGCAGCTCTAAATTGTGTTTAGAATAAATTTAATTCTGATAAGGCAGTTCTTTTGACATAAGGTTTGTGTATGTGTAATACTTAACTTAAATAGTCTAAGCCAGGCTATGGCCTTTTTAGCAGCCATCCTTACTGCCAAAATTAATGGCAAAGTTCATCTGGTCGCCCATTTTTTCACTTATCCTTTAAAAATGTACCCCTTAAATGTGTTAAGCTTCTAGTAAATTTAATGAAACTGTTTTTAAAATGCCAAAACATCCTGACCCTCTCCCATTGATAATGTCAGAATGTAATCACCAAGCCTCTTGCAGAACACAGAGGCCAAGAACAATCTTGAAGAAAAGTAATGTAGTCCTTGGCTCCCAAACAGTTGTCCTTCCTTGTTCTGGGCCTAGGATAGGACTGGAATGTGCTGGTGGATTTCTGGATGTTTTACAGTAAATTAGCAAGGAGTTTTGGAACCAAAGGCAATGGGCTAGAAACCAGAAGACTGAGTTCTAGTCCCGCCTTAGGCATGAATGCTGGCTGGGTGACCTTGGGCCAGTCCCTGTCTCTCAGCCCTAGGAAGGAGCCAATGGCAAACCAGGAGACTGAGAGTTCTAGTCCCACCTTAGGCATGAAAGCCGGCTGGGTGACCTTGGGCCAGTCACACTCTCTCTCAGCCCTAGGAAGGAGCCAATGGGAAACCAGGAGACTGAGAGTTCTAGTCCCGCCTTAGGCATGAAAGCCGGCTGGGTGACCTTGGGCCAGTCACACACACACAGCCCAACTCACCTCACAGGGTTGCTGTTGTGGGGAAAATAGGAGGAAGAAGGAGCATTAGGTATGTCCACCATCTTGAGTTATTTATAAAAATAATTAAGGTGGGATAGAAAATAAAAATAGAAAAGGACTGTTTTCCTTTCTAAATGAGAATACTGAATACAGAACGTTTGGAAAAAATCTAGAACTCAGATTTTAGATTTGCCCTTTAAGCCCAGGGCAAAGAGGCAGTCTGTTCCTTAATACGAGAAATGCATGCATGCACATGCCGAGCTACTGTTTTGTATCTAAACAAAGAGTGGTGGCCCCTTCTGCTTGACCATTTCCGCATCTAGATTCTACCGATTAACAGGCTATAAATAGCAATTCAGCTACTTCTATGCCAGTAAAAACTATATATAGTCTTATATTCCCAGGCAAGATTTTAATGCTTCAAACACCCTGTAAACAAAAAGAATTCTCACTTGTGTGGTGCTTCTGTGCTTCTTTATAATATAAGTACAAAGAAATACTCTTTGTTTAGGGTGTTTCCGTATTAAACTTTTTAGTACAGCTGCCCTTTTTCATTATGAAATTGGTTGTGCCTCAAGGGCAGATTAATAGTTCTGTGAAAGTGTACTTTAGAGCCATCTGGTGCTATTAACAAGTATCACAGATATGTACTGTATATGCTGTTTTACCAAGAAAAAGCAAAATAAACTTTTTAAAAAGGATCCCCATTCTGCAGATCCTTAAATATGGAGTTTCTTCAGGGCAGTGTTATTACTGAATTCTAGTGCTTTTTATCCTTTAGTCTCATAAGAAACAATACTGGGTATATCAGCGCTGTAGGATGGTTCACTGACACCACAGTATGTGAATCATGTCCAAGCATTTTTGACTTTCTCAGAATTGGAGGGCTCTACTGTATCCAATACTGTATCCATTTTCTTTACTGCTGTAGGGGGGAAATTTGATTGTATTCAAATACATAACTATAGGGTAGGACTCTGGAGGTTGGAAAATCTTTGCTGTTGAATGAATGCTTGAGTATCTCTTAAGTGCTGCTGCTGAGTTTCTCCAAATGTAATTAACTCTATTAAGACAGTGATCTTCTATGACTTCCAAAGAGTACTTTACTCTGCAGTGATAATAATATTCTCTCTTTTTAAAAAAAACAACAACAACCCTATCATGACTCCCTCCAGGTAACTATAGTTTTGTGAAAGTGCTTATTATTACCCTGATAAAGTTCTCTATTTCCTTTATGGAACTAAAATCATTTAGGGTTTTTGGAAGAATATTTTTATTTTTTCTTGGAGACATGCTTTTAGTGTAAAGTGAACTTCTTAAAAAATGTGAATTCCTCACTGATTACTCTAGTCCATCTCTTTTTAAACACTTTGTTTGATTCAGAGCACCAATGTTATTTAATATTATTAGTGTATTTGCCTGATAAATATGAAAATTAATGTAACCTTCTTTAGAAAAAGCAATAGTTAAATCATATTCAAAAATAAGTGAAGGGGGCATACATACAGTATATACTGTATATTGTTTAAAAATGAGTACATTCATTTAAATTACAGAATTAGAGACTAAATATTATAATTACAAGGGAGACCACCTACTCCCAGTCCATTCTGCCCGCCTGACCTGAGTGAATAGAGAGAGCCTGCTGAAACTTCCCTCCATCAGGAGATACAACATGATGGGACACAGAGGTGGGTATTCTTGGTAGTTTTTCCCAGCCTTTGGAACAACCTAGTCCTTGAGGCAAGAACGGCTTCCACTCTTATCATCTTCCAGAGAATAGTTAACACCTGGCTTTTCTGAAGAAGATCCTATCATTTTCTGTTATTGAGTCTTATTATTTTCATTATATTATGTTTTATAATATGTTTGATTTTGTACACTGCATAGAGCCTCTGGAGTGAGACAGTTTATAAATCATATAAATAAAATAATTTTTCAGAATTTCCATTCATATATGTTCTCTTATAAAGCTGTTAATCCAAAAATCTTCCTAACAATTGTGCTGAATTTGATATTGAGTTATGTACTAATGATGAACATCTTATTGCTAAAATGTATAAACTTTTGTTGAGATTTGAAACTGAGGGTGAACAAGTTAAAGATTGTATGATAAAATGGGATAAAGATTTTGGGTATAATATACAAATGGAACAATGGGAAAACGTGGACGAAAGAGCTGAAATTTACATCATGTTATAATCTTAAAGGGAATTTTTATAAAATGATGTATTGATGGTATTTATTACCAGAAAAATTGTCAAAAATGTATAATGGGACTTCAAATATTTGTTGGAAATGTGAACAAGAACGGACTTTTTATCATCTTTGGTGGACATGTAAAAAAGCTAACAAATTTTGGACTCAAATACATATATTAATCCAGAAGATTTTAAAGATCAATATACTATCAAAACCAGATACATTTATTTTGGGACTGATGGATAATCAATTGGAAAAATTTCATGGAACTTTGTTTTTATATATGATAATCACAGCGAGACTTTTATATGCTCAAAGGTGGAAGGATTCGATATTACTTACAATGGAAGATTGGATGGTAAAGTTGATGGAGTTGACTGAGATGGCAAAATTGACAGCTTTGATTAGAGAAAAGACTAATTTTATGGCTAATTGGAAGCCCCTTTTGGACTTTTTGCGTAAAACAGAAAAGAATGAAATTATGATATATGGATTTGACAATTAGTAATATTAGTTGACTATAGAAAAATGGATGTTATGTTGTAACCTTAGAGTAAGAGTTTAAGTTCTACCTACATCTGTTGTAAAAGAAGTCAGAAGTCATTCCTTTTTGTATTTCTGTTTTTTTCCCTTTTCTTTCTGCACTTCTCTGTCTCTGTCTTCCTTTTTCTTTTCTATTCTTTTTCTTGATTATCAGTTTGTTAGATTTTATCTCTCTGTTTTAAAACTTAATAAAATTATTATGAAAAAATATCTTCCTAACAATTGTGAAACAGATTGTGAAACTGTATTGCTTTATCTCCACAAATACATTCTGTAAAAATTAGCATGTTTATTTGAATTACTGTGTGACCCTAATTCTAAGCAAAGCACAATTTCGGAGATGGATTCAGACTGAAACTAATTAAATTATCTTCATTATAATGTAGTCAGGATTGAAGTATTAATAATGATTCATCTGGGCAAGATGAGATAGACAATGATCTAAGAAGGCCTGGCACTCATAATCAAGTAATACTGAATTTTATGGAACTAGTATTAACTTTCAAAGCCAGGTAGTAGTTAGTTCAAACTGTCTTCTTGTATACAATCATGTCATAAGCTAGGATCAACTGCACAGTCTTGTACTTTCCTCTCATTGTTTGAAATATGACTGATGGGTACAAGAGACATAACTATTTTGAAGGTAGCAATGAAGTTATCAAAGGCTTTCTTGGGATGATCAGATCCCCTTTTTCCTCATTTGAAGATGGATGCTATAATACCCTGATATCCTTTATCATGGTTAGTACTGTACTATTTTAAATTGTTTTAATATTGCTGCTGCTTCCCTTATCTAAAGAAGGTTGGAAAGACATAACATGCAACTTAGTTAAACTGGATGTCTGGCCTCAAATAGTAATCAGATGGCTATGCTAGCTGCAGATGGTCCAGTATGTATGCAGAACAGCGCTGTGCTGTGCTGTGCTGTGCTGTGCTGTGCTGTGCTGTGCTGTGCGTGTGTGTGTGTGAACTGGCTGGACTAGTCCTTACAGTTTTCTTGGCAAGATTTTCAGAAATCTTCATTTTGCCACTGCCTTCTTCCTAGGGCTGAGAGAGAATGACTGGCCCAAAGTCACCCAGCTGGCTTTGTAACAAAGGTGGGACTAGAACTTTGGGTCCTCCCAATTTGTTAAGTAACTATGTCCCTACCTTTTATATGCTTTTTTTTTTTGCCCTTAGTCTCTGATGGAAACTCATCAAGTTCTTGTGGAACCCTGAAAGAGAGATTCCAGTTGTATCTGATTAAGTCATGAGATACTTCATTCAACACTAAGGTGTTTAATTCCAATCATATTTTCAACAGACAGAAACTTTTTTTAGCAATATAATTTGATGTAACTGATATTAAAAACTGATTCTTGAGCTGTAATAGTCTAATACTACAGTATTGTTAATAATAATTTATTACTCCCCCGTTTTCCTATTCCTATTGTTTGGTAAGAATTGTACAGTCAAAATCTGATGCCTTTGTTATCCTCTACTAAAGAGATACATCCAGGTGTGGCATGTTAATGGGACATCTGAAATATTACATCAAAGTGCATATAACACAATTTACCACAAAGGTCTATTATACCTCTTACCATTGGCAAAATAAAATGTGTTGTGAGATTTTCCATATTCTTATCCTAGAATCAGATTTCTTGTTTGTGCTGGTACAAAGCTGTATTTTATAATGGGCTCTGTAGGTGGCTTTGGGCCACTCTCTCTTGGCCCAACCTATTCCACAGGGTTGTTCTGAGAAAAAATGGAGTGCATCAGGATATAAATCAAATGAATAGATACTCATTTAAATTGTCTGTCCAGACTTCAGCTGTCTAGACTTGAGCAATTCTTAATGTACTCATACTTTCAGGGCCTGTATGTTCCACCTGCAGATAATTCTGTGGTTGACAAGGAAGGTATAAACCACTGTGCAATTTTAGGGCTTTAAAGAATGGAGGCATGCCTGCATAGCACATTGAACCAGGCTCCAGAATAACAACTGATCCTCTAAAGCAGTGCCTCCCAAACTTTTTCCTTCATTACCCAAAACTGCTTATCAGAAAGTCATTTTTACCCAATGTAGGTAAAACACTTTAAGTCAATTTATTTTATATGTCCCTGTTGTGATTAGGTAATGGGTTCATGTGTCATTACCCAAAGAAAAACCACTTTGACCCAATTTTGGGTAATTTACCCAGGTTTGGGAAGCACTGCTCTAAAGATTAACTAGGTTTACACAGTGCACTAAGCCAGAACATTTAGTTTAGTTTGTAAATCATGGTAAACAAGTTTTGAGTTATGTGTGAGCTGTCATTGTAGCTTGTGACAAACAATTAAAACAATTTGCTTAGCATGATTTTATTTATTTGTTTATTTATAGTGCTGCCCAATCAAAAAGAAATTCAAGGCAGTGATGTGTGAACTCCAGACACTGAATAAAATCCTTCTTGCTGAGTGACTCTGGGCAGCATATAAATTTAATAAATTATTATTATTATTATTAACCGCTAGTGCTATTTGGGCAGAAGGTTCAACACATTTCATTGCCCTTCTAACCATCTAAATGTCTGACGATGTACAGATACAAATGATTTAAATTGTGTTCTCAGATTCCCACTGAAGTAGGGCTTAATCCTCCTTAGTTGCTCAAAACGTCTCATGTCATAAGTTTCTTCTACCAATTTCAGCAGAATTAAACAGCGGCGATTTTGGCGAGTCGTACTGATTCCCATTCTATTTACATAGCACAGCCGAAAGCCAGGCAAATTGGAGTAGCCGGAAGTGTAACCGATCCTGCTGCTGTATCTTTGCTGCTGAGGTCACCAGAGCAGGAAATAGTAGTTGTACCAGCTACAGGAATAATCATGCAATTGCCCCACGGACTCATTTTATTGCAGCACCGCACTATGGCTGCGCCCGTGCAATGAGGAAAGAGGTCTTTGCAGAAATTTTCAGATAATCAATGGGTACCGCTTTCTAACGTGTTTCCCCAGCTCCTGGGGAAACCACGATCGGCGGAATTCCAAGTTCCACCAGAATCGAAGGCTTGAGGTTTCTTTAACTATGTTTGTCAAACCTTTCAGGGTGAAATCCAACACCGCTATCAAAGGGTCCGATAGGTGAGTTTGCTTTCTTTCATTTCAAGGCGCTATATTCTTGGGAGTTGTAAATTGGGATATTTTCATATCGAACATAAGGAGAGGTTTTATGTGATGCAGCTTAAGACTCTATACACCGATAAGTACGACGCGCTTTTGAAATTCTATGGCATAGAAATGCCTGCTTCAACGTGAACGCAGTCTATGAACGTTTTCGTTATAGGCATCATGTGACGTGGAAAGATTGATGGTCGACAAGGAATTTGTGTTTAGGGAAGATTTCCTGATGATATTTGCGTTATAAATAAAAGTGATCTGAGTTGTTAATCTAGCATGCGTTGAAAGGAATGTTGGGTTAAGATTTTGTTTTTGACGAAACAATAATAGTCGTCTAGTTTTAATATTGTAATAGAGTTTTAAAAGATGAGATCAGGGAAAATATATGTTATTAAATGACATGTAATTATCTGATCTTGCCATCTTTAAAATAAACATTGCAACCCTAGAATAATGGACAAATTGCAAAAGAGACAGGACAATATAGGATTGTGCAAGTTTCTGAAATGTTTTTATATATCCATTCTCCTATTCAGATCATCAAGCGCTTGCTATTATAACTCTGTAGTATCTGACTCATAACATCTTTAATTAAGGGGATAATTTGGGCTTTACAGCGGGTAGTATTAGGGTTTAGAAATTGACTATTTTATTTGGACCAATAAGATAACGTATTTCTCAACTTGCAGTACTTTATATTCTTATAAAAACCAGTATTCAAATACCACATCAATCTGTTTTCTTATCTTATTAACTTTTCCCTATCAATGAAGTAGATTTCCTTTCAAAGTGGATGATTCAGTGATACTGTTACCATTTTTTTTAAAAATGACAATATTGGTATAGAATATATATCTGTGATTTGAAATAATGGCTATAGGATAACTTGCTATTCTTAAAATGGCTTTAGGATTTTAAAGGTAACTTTTTAAATGTTATGTCATACGTAAGATATTTGTACATTTTCTGTGAGCGGCTTGGGTGGATAGAGAAGGTGGCTAAAAATACAGAATGAGGATATTAAGAAAATATTAATAAAGCACTACTAAAATATAAAATCTCATAATCTTATATATGAGTAATTGCAGATTGAATGATATGAAATTGCAGGGCTGACTATTTCTTGATACATAGTAACAAATATAAAATTAATAATTACAGGAGGAAATTACGAAATGATGTTGCAGCGGTATATCCCATCCTAACTTCAGAACAGCTGGCTGAAGTTGTGCCAGTGAAAGAGGAGTTGAATGTTATTAAAATATATACTCATAAAGGAGAAGCTCTCACCATCTATGCCAATGGCAAAAATCCTGTCCTTTTTGAAATGGAGAAAATGCTATATCCAACAGGTACAGGAGACATACCAGTGGGCAGTTTGTTGTTGTAGGACTTGGAATTCTTGAGTTTGGTTCTCTTTTTCTCTTTGAACACGTTTCTTGATCATTCTAATTCTTGGCTTCCATACCTAAGAACAGTGTTCCAATACTTCCTAGTTATGGCACTGAGGTTTCAAAATGTTTAATTGCAGGCAGGCAGCATGCTGTTTATGGTTCATATGTTACTTCTGAAATATGGTTTGTTATGACTCTCTTCAAAATGTCTATCTGCTGGCGAGTGGGATGAAGAAGGAATTTGCGCTGATTCCAGGAGGATGTGATCCCCAACAAAGACTGATTGTGGTTTTGCTTCCTAGTTTTGGTTGCTATATAAGAGTTGTGGTGATAGTAGTAGGTACATATTTTATTGTTGTGCTCTACATTCTCTGACTTGAAACCACTCACATTTACCATATTGATTATGATGAGATACTAATCTATTTAACCATAGTTTTAGGAACCACCATTTCTTTATTCAAATGTAACAGGCAACTGTAGTTTAAACAAGCCATGATATTTATGCCACAAGCAAGGTGGTAGAAAAGAGAGTGCATAATTATACTGATTGATAACTCTCCAACTAATCAATGTCAGCCTTCCATTGTTATACTTAGTTGTTTTAAATATTTTGTACTCAGTCCTTTGTATGGGGTAAAATAAAAATAATGCTAATTAAATTATTGCATTCTTGAGTTAGCTGAATGAAAAGTTGAAACGAGGAGAGTCATTTTGATATGCACTCCATTTTCTAGTATTTTCCAATCTTCATTTTACATTATGGAAGACTGAGGAGAAATCAAGATGAGCAAAACATTTAAAAACTGTTTTCTTTTCTCTTTGGGGCAGTGTACACTCTGTGGTCTCTTCCTCACCTTCTCCCTGCCTTTTCTACTTGGCCACCTGTTTTGCACAAATTAGTAGGAGGAGCAGGTAAGGAAATAGGTCGAAATCTTATATTGTGCCATTTTTCTGCCTTTTTGTGGAATTTGTCTTAATGACACTGCTGATCTTAGCATGCTGATTTGAAAGTAGGGTACTTTGAAAAACAATGAAATATCTTTTCAAATACACATATTTTTTTACCATTAAAGTGACAGTTTGAGGAGACTTTGGGGGATTTTTCTTATTTAACCCTAACAAAGGAAAATAAATAAAAATTAAAAGTCAGTCTGACTTGATATTAAAATTTTTTATCAAGGTTCTTTGGTGGCTTTTGAATCTGGTCCCTACCTGTTATTCTTTAGACCAGAGCTTTCCAAACTGTGTGTCGCGACACAAAAGTGTGTCGCCACACACAGCGTGGTGTGTCGCCACACCACCCGGAAGCGCCGCCGTGCACACGCGCACCGCCGCACGCCCCCCCGCGCCGTTGCATGCCCTCTTGTGTTGCCGGCGCGCATGCGCTGCCGCACACACACCTGCGCCGCCGCCGCATGCTCTCTTGTGTCGCCGCGCGCGCACGCCCCCGCACCGCCCCCGTGCTGCCGCGCCGCCGCTGGCGTGTCACCAGCGGCGGCACTTTGGAAAGCCCTGCTTTAGACACTAAGCAGCACCTTTTTAATCTATCAGGCATTTTATCTGTTTGTTAAATACTTTTGTCCTCTCCCAATAAAAATCCAATACAAACTGTAGCTTGAATCATGTCAACTGGATTTCTATTTTCTCAGTGGAAACGTTTCGCTCCTTATCCAAGGAGCTTCTTCAGTCTGAGCAAAGTTGGTAAGGGAATCCTAAATATGTTTCTAGGTAGCTGTGTGACCTTACACCTGGGGGCATGGTTATATTGAGATGTTATTTTAAGTCCTTTTATTATCTAAAGGAGGATCGTTAAGATCACCATGCTGCTGTTGTACAACTTTTGTACAGGAGGATTTATTTATTTATTTATTTATTTATTTATTTAATTAATTAATTAATTAATTAATTAATATAACCGCCCATCTCCCCCAACGGGGAACTCTGGGCGGTTTACAATAAATAAAATTAGATAAAAGCATAAAATATAAAATATGTAAACTAACAATTTATACAATTAATATATTATAAATAAAATAAAATAAAAATCCAAGTGGGAGATAGTATTAATAAAAGAAGGGCATTATAAAATTACGGGATTAACCACCCCCATGAGGAACTATCGTTTCCTCCCTCCCATGCCAGGCGGCAGAACCAGGTCTTCAGTTCTTTTCTAAAGGTCGGGAGGGAGGGGATCTGTCTCAACTCTGGGGGCAAGATGTTCCATAGTGTGGGTGCTGCTACAGAGAAGGCCCGCCTCCTAGCCCCCATCAGATGACATTCTTTAATTGATGGGGCTCGCAGCAGGCCCTCTCGGGTGGGGCGGGTCAATAACCTGGGGACAAGACGGTCCTTTAGGTATTCTGGTCCCATGCCATGTAGGGCTTTAAAGGTGATAACCAACACCTTGAATTGTACCCGGAAGCAGACCGGCACCCAATGCAGCTCGCGGAGCAAAGGTGTTATATGTACGAATCTTGGCGCACCTAAAATCGCCCGCGCGGCTGCATTCTGCACCAGCTGTAGCTTCCGGATAGTCTTCAAGGGTAGCCCCATGTAGAGCGCATTGCAATAATCTACATGGGAGATGACAAGAGCGTGAGTGACTGTTCGGAGGGCATCGCGATCCAGGAATGGGCGCAACTGGCGCACAAGCCGAAGCTGTGCAAAAGCCCTTCTAGCCACGACTGCCACCTGCTCTTTGAGCAGGAGTCGTGAGTCTAGAAGGACCCCCAAGTTGCGCACCGGTTCCGAATGGGGCAGTGCTACCCCATCGAGAACCAAAGATGATAATTTCCTAGAAGACGCTGAGCCGTCAATCCACAGCCACTCGGTCTTACCAGGGTTCAACTGAAGCCTGTTGTTCCCCATCCAGGCCCTCACAGCCCCCAGGCACTGGGATAGGGTGGTCACTGCATCACTTACTTCACCTGGGATGGAGATATACAGGATGGCCCAACACAGGAGAAGTAACACCACAGGACCAGAGTCAGCAGTTTATCTTCATTTAAAGGATAAAGGACACTCATTTGAGGACATTAATGTTCACATTTTAGACAGAGAAGATAGGTGGTTTGAGAGAGGGGTCAAGGAATCCATTTATGCCAACTTGGAAAATCCTTCCTTGAATAGAGGTGGGGGCCTCAGGCACAATCTTTCTCCCATCTTTCTCCCGGCTCTGTCTTCTGTGCCTAGGAAGATTAAGACCATTTCACAAGCTCAACAGCAGCATGGTGATCTTAACGATCCTCCTTTAGATAATAAAAGGACTTAAAATAACATCTCAATATAACCATGACCCCAGGTGTAAGGTCACACAGCTACCTAGAAACATATTCAGGATTCCCTTACCAACTTTGCTCAGACTGAAGAAGCTCCTTGGATAAGGAGCGAAACGTTTCCACTGAGAAAATAGAAATCCAGTTGACATGATTCAAGCTACAGACAATTCCACCTGGATGACTGAGAACCTTCATAGACATATTGCCAATACAAACTGTTAAATTCTACAGAGAGCCTTGATTTGTAACTGTAATAAATGATGTGGCAGAGATGCAGAATTGATAGTAGTGGGAGAAGTCAAAGACACACTGGGCATATTCACACAATATCCCAAGCCATGCTAGTATTTATCAATGGGTGCTGTACCAGACAACATGAAAAACATAGCCAATATTCCAGTCACCATATTGTCATTTTAACAGGATGCAATTGTAGAAGCTGTACAGGTAAACCTTCCCTTTTTTGTGATTTCGAAGTATGCAGTTGACAAACACTTTGTGTACGTTTGAGAAATAGGGGATAAAAACTCCTATTCAGTGACCTAATCAAGGATGGACCTCTTGTGGTCTCTACGTCTTTTTGTGTATTTGTAAGGGTTGAAATATAGACACAGGAATTGCTGAAATGCTGCAGATGGACTAGTTCCATTTTGCAGCTGTTCCTACCTTCTGGCCCTGTTTCTGGAGCTCAGAAGAGGAATTAATTATTAGTCAACATGGACACATACCTGTGTTTATGTGTGTGTTTGTGTGTGTCCATGTTGACTAATTGTACATACACATACACGTAGGATTGGCTTTGGAATTTATGGAATAATAGTTATAAGTTAAGGTTCAGATATCACAGATACAGATTTAACGTAAGGTCTGACTTCAGACATTACCCTAAACATAATGGCTTTTGTTGTCATGTGACGAAGATCACTGAGCCAAAATAAGACTCGGATAAAATAAAAGGTTGTGTCAATAACTTTTAGCTTCATTACTGAAGAGATGATGCTTGCTATGAAATGTACCTGGTGTAATATTTTGCTTCTTGGTTGTTAGAACAGAAAATTGGGAGAGGTTAACTCTTGAATATTTGTTCACTTGAACATATTCATTCTGTTTCTTTACCATAGATTTAATGCTTCCAGGAGTTATAGTTCCTAGATGTGGTCTCCCACAGGTAGATCGAGGTACTGTCTGTGCTGTTACCTTGGTGGAAAACAGGTATGATTTCTACGGAAAATTAATGCTAAAAGTTTGATGATAATGAATTCTTATTTTGTATTCTGAAATGTTGCCCACTGCCTTAAAAAATGATAATTATATATCTCACATGAGGTCTCCTGAGTTTTTTGGACATTTAAAAAAAATTAAGCCTCTTTAAGAAGGGAAAGTCAAGGGTTTTGTTTTTTTTCTGAATTTGACATTTTAAGATAATGCCTTTTACTATTTTTATTGTTCTTATTACAAAAAGAGCCTCCAAATCTGAAGGGCAGGTGTTAACAAGAGTAGCAAATCTACTTGAAAACTTGATATGCACTGAACAAACTACAGATGGATGAGAGGCGGGGCAAGATGGCGACGAGGCAGCAACTACTGGAAAGAGCTCCTTCTAAAGTTTTCTTTTAGAATTTTTTCTGGCAGCCTGACATTGTGTTCTTTGCTATTAGTGCCCCGCTATTGGACTTATTATCTGTTTTTGTACAGCCTATTTTTAAATTTTTAAACTCTGAAATATATGTATATATATTTCTTAAATTTTATATATTTTATACTTCTAATTACTTTTAACCATTTCTACAAATATTCCAAGCCAGAGAGGATATTTTTAGTTTAACTTATCAATATCACAAGTCAGGTTTTAAGAATGGGGAAAAGAAAAAAGAGTCAGCGTGGGCTCTCTGCAGCACAGACTTTATCTAAGCCATTGAAGCAACAGAAAATGGACGACTATACAACAAACAAAGAAACTGTTTCAGTAAGTAACTCGACTTTAGACTCCTTTACAAATAGAGCTACCTTACAGAATTCATTGGAATGGGACTTACAGTCAGAACTAGAAAGCCAGCAGCTCTCAGAACTTTCCTCCACCCTTGCAGAAAATGTTTCCCCCTCCCAGACTGCAGGGGCCTGCTCGGCAGCTGCTTTGCTTATGCAAGAGGGGGATGTTATGAACTTAAAGAGGGAGAACATAACAGACTTTATATCTAGACAATGTCTGCTAACAGCACACACGGTGATATCAATTTTTGAACTTTTAACAACAGTTAAAGATAAGGTCAACTCCCTGAAGGAGTCCTTCACAAAGTTTATTGAGAGCCACTCAAACAAAACAGAAGGAAATAGGAAGATTTTTATTACTACCCACACTGACAGTCATCACGGGGTTAGTACAGAGACAGAAGCTGGCCCTCTTCCCGAAACCATAAGGAAAGGAAAGAATGTCTGTAAAGAAAGCAGTCCCCAATTAGAAAAAGGACAGAGAGGAGACAAATGGAATTACTACTTACAAACCAATCAGATCACCCTGCAGATTTATGACAACAGAGTGAATAGAGGGAGATGGAGCGATAGAAGAGCTGTTATGCTATCATTGAGCCAGCTTCTCCGATGTGAACGTTCAATGATAGATTTAGTGCATGCTGATTGGCTGCCACACAGAAGAGATTATATTCGAGTTTTGCTAACTTTTAAGCAGCCTATATTTCCTAGCATGCTTTCCAGAATGAAGCCCTTCCTGAACACCTTTTCAATATTCCCAATACGTGTCTTCGCTTCAGAGAAAGTGAGCCCACTCTTGGATCAACCCCTTACAGAGAGTACTGCCGCTTTAACACCTAATTGCAGTAGCTCTCATATAACTAAACTCAAAGCAGCTGCAACAACTACGGCCCTGAGAAAACAGAGTAATAACCAACAAACTGTGCTAGCTACAGATAGTGAGACTGTGGAGGAAGAGCCAGAAGAAATACTGATTGATTTATTTGGTGCGTTACCAGAACCGGAGCAAGTAGATATTATACAAAGACTGGATGAATTAAGGGAGGCACTGACAACAACACACTCTACAGTAAAGCCATTAATAAACTTGGCGTCATCAAGCTCTCAGGACTGTGACAACATAGTCGTTCAACAAAATACTAACACCCTCACACTAAAGAAATGCTCTGACACACAGGCCGAATGTGAGGAATCCGAAATGGTTAATCTAATCTCTGATAGTCTGCAAAAAGTAAAAGAATGTCAATGTGTAGTGACTCCTAAGTATGCAGACTCTAAGGACATAGCTCCTCTCTTGTCCTCTCCAGAGTCAGACCTACTTATAAAATCCTTGTACAAGGTGGATCTTCAAGTGCACCCCGCAGGTAATGATCTCAAAGCTCTGTGGGAATCAGAGGTGGATGCTGCAGAGATAATTGCTAAAGGTGAAACTTCCCAGGCTCAACAAATAGCAGTATCACAGAGAAAGAGACAGAGGTCTGTCCTGAAGCCCCATACTACTGATGAGGCAAACTTTGCTGCTGTTGCTGATGACTCACCAGGTATACAAAAGGAATTTACTCCACGGCCAGCTATATTTAACAACAAACAACATAAACTAATCGGTACTCCCACCGCTCCTCACAATCACCATCTAACAACGGTCACTACAGAGAATACAAATTGACTGTATGTAGATCAGTGCAAGACGAATACCCTAAACATCTTATCATGGAATTTAGCTGGATGGCATCGATTTAGAGGTTTTAATCACTCCGACCCCTTGATAGGCAAGGATATTATTTTGGTGCAAGAGACATGGACTGATGATGACCTCCTCCTCAATGGATATTACTCATATAAATTAAAAGCGAGGCCAGGTAAAGGACCAGGGAGATTGAAAGGAGGCCTGGGTATACTTATCTCAACCTCCTTGAGAGTCGAGTCTATATCAATCCCCCCTCTAAAACATTTGGCTATGGCCCTCCTTCTTAAGTCGGGTCCAGACTCACTATTGATAATCAACGTTTATCTCCCTCCATCGCAAAGAAAATCCGAAACAACTGCCTCATGGATGGAGTTGGAACACTATGTTAGTAATCTCCTTATGGAACATGCAAATGCTAGGGTCTTATTAGGGGGAGACTTCAACGCGAGATTGGGTACGGATGATTACACATTATTTTCTAAATTTCATCAATACCCCCCATCGGAGGATTCCAATCTAACTAGTACCCCCCTCACACGACTCTCTAAAGATAAAGGAGTAAACTACGCTGGCCTCTGCCTTGCAAAGATGGCAAACAGGCTCAACCTTTTTATAACAAATGGCTCACAAGTAGGAGACTATCCAGGAGAAGTGACATTTATGGCTGGAGTTAGAACTAGCACCATCGATTATATCCTAACCTCCATGGATTTACTAAAATATATAAAACATTTTGAAATCTTACCACTTCTAGAAAGTGATCATTTACCACTCTGCATACAACTAAAAAGTTCTTTTTGGCAGATGTCTCCCAGGGACTGTTTCATTCCTGCAATTTCTCCAGCAGGTCTAACAAGATGTCGGGTTGCATGGTCCCAGTCTCTCGATCAGAAGGTAAGGAGAGCTTTAGCAGAGGATAACTTCCAAAAAATTCAATCGAACTTTATATCAGCCAACTCCTCTCAAAATTTACTAGAACTATATAACAACCTAGTACAAAATCTACAACCGCTACTGACACGCGATCCTGATTTCTCAGTTAAGAGGCCTGCCCTTGCCTCGAAGCCATGGTTCGATAAGGATTGTGTGGAAGCAAAGAAAGCTCTTACCTCAGCTTACAAGATATATAAAAATGAGACTGGAAATGGCAACTCAACGACTCTTAAACATCTCATTCTTAAAAAACAATACAAGCGACTTGTGACATCTAAGAAGAAGCAAGACATCAGGTCTACCTGGGAACGACTCATAGAGGCAGTAAAGAATAAGAACTCTTCCCTATTCTGGCATTTAATAGCTTGCCAAACCACCAGAACCTATACTCCTCTAGACTCCCATATATCACCAGCTGCCTGGGAGCTACATTTCTGGAGGCTGTATGAAGATTCCTCCAGTGAGGCGAATCTGCCAACTATGAAGGACGTACCCAAATGGCACCCAGTTTCGGTGTCTGAAATTAAATCTCTCATTGATCAACTTAAGACAGGGAAGGCTCCGGGCGCTGATTTCATCCCTGCAGAACTCCTGAAGAATAATAGGGAGTGGTGGACCCCAGTCCTGGCGGCGCTATTTACCTACATCGATACTACTGGAAATATCCCGGAAGACTGGGGTTTAGCAATTGTTGTCCCAATCTTCAAGAAGGGAAACAGAGATGACCCTTCAAACTATAGACCAATAAGTTTGCTAAATATAATTAGCAAACTCTATGCCAAACACCTACAAGACAAAGTCAAGAACTGGCTGGACCACAATAATTTGATAGCAGAAGAACAAGCTGGTTTTAAAGAGGGGAGAGGCACTATTGACCAATGCCTGGTCTTGCAGCACCTGATTGAAAAATATGTGTCTAATAGAGCGGCATCACTATATGCTGCCTTCATAGACCTAAAGGCAGCCTTTGACTCTGTCACCAGAACCAAGTTATGGGAGAAGTTGGAAGCCGCCTCAATTGATCGTAGGCTTCTCCATTTATTACGTGCCTTACATTCCAACACGACCCTCAAGGTTAGGTGCAACACGCAAGGGACTCTCTCCATGTCAATTATAGCTCAAAAGGGGGTAAAACAGGGGTGCATTTTGGCCCCCCTGCTTTTTAACTTCTACATTAACGACATGGTTAAATGGATAAATAAACCAAACCACCACCACCCAAAAATAGGGAATCGCAGCATCGCCTTGTTATTGTATGCAGATGACGCAGTAATTCTTTCAAGGACACCAGTAGGTCTTAAAAGAGCCCTGCGAGCATTGCTCCAGTACTGCAATAACGATAAATTGGAAATTAACTTTCAGAAAACTAAAGTTATGGCCTTTGCTAAAAGGCCAAAACTCCGTTCATGGTACCTTAATGGACATAAAATAGAACAGGTGACCATTTTTAAATATTTGGGTGTTGTCATACACACCACCGGCTCAAGGAATGCACATTGCGAACATGCAGCTGCCATTGGTCAGAGATCAGCCAACGCCATTCTCAAATTTTTCCACTCGAAAGGAGGACATTATGTCCCAGCTGCAATTAAGCTTTTTCAGGCTAAGTCGCTTGCACAGCTATTGTATGGGACCCAGCTTGGACCCTCATCTTCTAGTTTCATACCTTTGGAGAGAGTTCAATCCAAATTTATAAGAGCAATTTTACAGATCCCTCGTTGTGTTTCTAATGCTCACTTACGCCTGGAGACAGGACTGGTAAAAGTTGAGTCAAGAATCTGTATAGCTTCCTTAAATCTATGGCTAAAACTCAACTTTTTTCCACAAGGCCTTACACCACTAATTCTCCAAGACAAATTTTCTTCCTCATGGATCAAGGCTGTCGAATATAATCTCACAAAATTAGGTTTTTCTCCGTCTTCAATACTAGAGCTGGGCTACAACAAGGCAAAACAAAGCCTGAGACAAAGGGTAGAGGACATGGAGAGGCAAGCAGATCTAGAGAAAGCCCCGACATTTTTGGCTCCAGACTCTACTAGATATACTACTACCTCTGCGAGATATCTCAGCCAGCTAGAGACATTGAACCATCGGAAAGCCTTCTCACTTGCACGATGCCATGTCCTCCCCTCAGCCGTCTTGGACGGCAAATATAAAAAAATTCCATTGGATAAAAGACTCTGTCCTTGTAATTCTGGAGAGATAGAAACTACTGGACATGTCCTTCTACGATGTTCATTCTACAGAGATATTCGAATAAAATTCATTTCCCCGATAATTATGAGGTATCCGGGCCGTTCTGAAACCGAGTATCTTCAGATTTTGCTCAAAGATGAATGGATTACAGTCACAGCGCAGGTAGCAAGATTCTGCGCAGCAGCACTAAAGAGCCGACGTAACTTAGTGAAAAACTTACCATAAATATTTTACTTCCTTTTATAACTATTCATTTAAAATTTTGATATTAACACTTAATTTTAATAGTTAATAATTAATAACCATAGGATGCCACAAGATATGGAACTCAACATAATGTAAAATAGGCTGTCTTCTTGATTTTATATACAAATGTTAAGTATTTTGCTAAACTAATTTTAGACATGGATTTTATTTATTTTATTATAGCTGAGAACCTTTATTGGCTACATATGGCGTATTTTTATTTGTACTGGTCTATGACTGTAATAAAATTGATTGATTGAACTACAGATGGATTAGAAAATGAAGAAGAATAGAATTTAGCATTTTGAAATGTTCATTTAGCAATGTTATACTTTGTCTCACTGTGTCACAACACTTGAGTTTTGGTATTTTCTCTAAGTTTCAACTTTGGCTTGCAAGATGAAACATAAAGCCAATATCTACCAGTTAAACCATGGTTTGGATATAACATGCAAATTAAGAGAATCTTGTCTGAGAGCAGCTAAGATGTAACCTGTTTTAAATGGAATAAGAATTTGACTAAGTGCCTTAAGCATGTTACACTCTTTTTCATGTCTTTTCGCAGAGCCCCTGTGGCCATTGGAATAGCTATTATGACAACTGCTGAGATGGTGGCAGCTGGAATGAAAGGAAAAGGCTTCACGGTGCTACATACTTATATGGATCACTTATGGTGAGGACACAGACAAAGTTTTGGAGAATGTTTCAAATTGGAGTAAAGCTGTTAGTTTTGGCACAGTAATTAATTAATTAATTAATCAATTAATTAATTAATATGACCGCCCATCTCCCCCAACAGGGAACTCTGGGCGGTTTACAATAAAATCACATTTAAAATAAGAATATAAAAATATAAAATTACAATTTAATTAATACAATTAAATAATTATAAAATCCAATTTGGCGAATTAGCTTTAACAAAAAGGAAGGACATTATGGAATTAACCACCCCCATGAGGAACTGTTACTTTCCCTTTCCCACGCTAGGCGGCAGAACCAGGTTTTCAGCTCTTTCCTAAAGGTTGGGAGGGAGGGGACCTGCCTCAACTCTGGGGGCAAGATATTCCAAAGGGCGGGTGCCACTACAGAGAAGGCCCACCTCCTGGACCCCACCAGATGAAATTCCCTTATTGATGGGGTCCGTAGCAGGCCCTCCCTGAATGATCGGGTGGGGCGGGTCGATGATATGGGGATAAGACAGTCCCTCAGGTATCCTGGCCCCATGCCATGTAGGGCTTTAAAGGTGATAACCAACACCTTGAATTGGACCCGGAAGCAAACCGGCACCCAATGCAGCTTGCGGAGCAAAGGTGTTATATGTGCTGATCTTGGTGCACCCAAAATTGCCCGCGCGGCCGCATTCTGCACCAGCTGTAGCTTCCGGATAGTCTTCAAGGGTAGCCCCATGTAGAGCACATTGCAATAGTCTATGTGGGAGATGACAAGAGCATGAGTGACCGGAGGGCATCGCGATCCAGGAATGGGCGTAACTGGCGCACAAGCCGAAGCTGTGCAAAGGCCCTCCTAGCCACGACTGCCACCTGCTCTTCGAGCAGGAGTCGTGAGTCTAGAAGGACCCCCAAGTTCTGCACCGGCTCCAAATGGGGCAGTGCTACCCCATCAAGAACCAAAGATGACAACTTCCCAGATGACGCTAAGCCATCAATCCACAGCCACTCGGTATTGCCAGGGTTCAAATGAAGCCTGTTGTTCCCCATCCAGGCCCCCACAGCCCCCAGGCACTGAGACAGGGTGGCTACTACATCACTTACTTCACCTGGGATGGAGATAAACAATTGAGTATCATCAGCATATTGATGATACCTCATCCCATGGTGTCGGATGACCTCACCCAGCGGTTTCATGTAGATGTTAAATAGGAGAGGAGAGAGAACCGAACCCTGCGGCACCCAACATAAGAGAGGTTGCGGGCCGGATCTCTCCTCCCCTATCACCACCGACTGGGAACGGCCCTGGAGGAAGGAGGTGAACCAGCGCAAAACTACACCGCCCACCCCCAACTCCCTAAGCCGACCCAAAAGGATACCATGGTCGATGGTATCGAAAGCCGCTGAGAGGTCCAAGAGAGCCAGGATGGATGCACTGCCTCCATCCAGCTCCCGCCAGAGATCATCCATAAGTGCGACCAATGCAGTCCTCATCCCATATCCTGGCCTGAAACCTGACTGGAGGGGGTCTAGATAATCTAGTATTAATCCAAGACTTAGGCCAACTGATTTCCGCACTCTAATCTGACTCTGTAAAGTAAAGAATAAGTCAGAATATAAATAGAACAGATGGTTACTGCTATTCTGATTTCTCTGGAATAGTTATTACATTTTAAGTAGACTTGTTTGCAATGACCTCTTTTTGCTAAAATGGGGATTTGGAGTAAGCCTTATCACATCATTTGGAGTAAGCCTTATCACATTACTTGTTTTCTTTTTAAATAAACAAGGGCAATTGGTGACAAATCAAGCCCACCCACAATACCCCCCTTAGAAATAGAACCTTCAGAGATGGTGGCCTGGGAAGAAGAGGAACAGAAGAATGAAGAAGGGGAAGCACCTGAAAGCAGCCTCTCTCTTGACCCATCCTTGCAGATGGACATTGGACATCTAAACTTGGAGGAAGGTATTCCGTGTAATACCATGGGTGAAAAAGAAGAACTAATTGAAAATGCTGCTGCTGAAATGACTGAAGAGAACAAACCAAATATTTCTCAGGAGGTGGAAGATAATAGAAGTCCACAAGGTATAACAGTAGGGGTTTGAGCAATAATAGATTTACTAGATGAAGAGAGTAACTGCTTTGTTTATATGACATGATAGGCAGGTTGGCATAACTTACTATATTTGTAGTGCTTCACACATTGCAAAGTGCGAACTGTCATATTCTGTAATGTGTGACAGGTAATGTGTGCGCTTTTGTGTATCTGTATAGTATATATTCACTGGAGTAACACACAGAAACTTACATATGCACAGAGACATAGAGTATTAATCAAGATTCCTCACAGCATGTATATACTGTACATGTTGGTGGAAACAGCAGCAAAAATGCATCTCCTTTACATAGGGCTTGCATAATCTGTAGATGTTATTAATTTGTTTTACTTATTTATACTTCCTATTCAAGACAGTTAATACAGTTTTAAAAGTAATACAGGTAGGTTGTAATTAGTGCAAGTTCGAATAGTGAGAAATTTGATTTAGTGCGATCTATAAATTGATATCCGGTCTTGTTTAATGCGAAGCCAAATTCAGTTAGTGCAAGGCTAGCGCATCAGGGTTGAGGCTAGTGCATCTACAGTTGCTGTTGGGGTTTTAGATTCTAATTGTTCTTTGTGCAAAATGGAGAAAATGAAGGTTCTGTTCGAGGAAAGCTCAAAAAAGAAGAGGCTCATTTTGAAGAACTACTGTACAGCAGAATATAGGAGATAGCAGGAACGCTTTGGATATGGGTTTATCCTCTTCTACTGTTTTGCAGTATCTCATTAATAAACATTAAAAATATGTTTAAAATATTAATTGCCCATTTCCATTGAGCTGGAACGAATTACCCTATTTTCCATAGAAGTATCAATTCGAATAATGCAGCCATTTTGTGGGATTCATTAACTGCACTAATCGAGACCTACCTGTATAAATAGTTAAAATCGTAAATTAAACTTGGTGCTTAAATGAATAAACAGTTAAAAACTTGGCAAAAAAGAGATGTATCTTACTACTTTTAATATATCAGGGCCGTATGGCTTGTTGATTTATTTCTATAGAAATGTTTGTTTTATATCTCTGCATTTTTATTTAAAAAATTACATAGAAATCATTGTTTGAGATCATGTTACATGGTGTAACACTAGTTAACACAGAAGCATAAACTAATTACAAGTGAGTTTATACTGCAAACTAACCCATATTGGATTCTGGGCAGAGTCCAGTGGGGAACATATGGTTGTGTCTTAATGTTACTTTTTATAGAGCAAATGGATGCCCTGCTTTATCAGTGCTTCTTCCATGCCTTAAAATGTAAAGTAAAGAAGTCAGAGCTCCCCCTGCTGACCAGCGCATTTCTGCGTAACTACATGTTTTCCTGCTGGTAAGTATCGTAAGAATGGACTTTTGTATTAAGTTTGCTGTACAGCAGCGGTTCTCAAAAGTGTGGTCTGGGGACCCCTGGGTCTGTGAAGTCAGGTAAGTAAATATTTTAACATTTAACATATCAATAAATATAACCCACATAAACCAAAACTCTTTGAGTCCTCAATCATTTTTAAGAATGTAATGGGGTCCTGAGACCAAAATGTTTGAGAATCACTGCTATAGAGGATTGTTTTCTGTTTGAACTTCATGGCTTCTACCCAAGTTCACCATGCCTCATATGTCACTATAATTTATTCATTCAAAACATCGTTGGTTAACCTGAAAAATATATACTATATCCATGAATGCACAATTGCGTATACAGATTACAAGTTAATACAATAACACGAGGTTGATATTTTTGAACCTAGCATCATAATATGGCAATGTACTGCAATTATATTAACTCTCTCTGGTATTTCAGTTTCCATAATTTATGAACTTAATTCAGTGATTATAATGTTGTGTAAATCAACTTCCTACTTTGGTTTAGTTAAAGATTTTGCTGCCATTCCAATTAATTAATTAGAAGATTATTAGTTAGAAATTTTATTTATTTTTTATTTATTTATTTATAATTCGACTTGTATTTACCGCTCCATCTCCCCGCAAGGGAACTCTGGGCGGTTTACAAAAAATCGACAGTTAAAATTCAACAATTAAAACAGCATATATAAATACTCTCCAATACAATAAAATTTAACTACAAAATCCAAGATTTGATGGGTCGATGTTTAAAAGGGCTCTATGGCACCAGCCATCCCCAAGAGGAGCTGTCCCCCCCCCCTCACACGCAAGGCGGCAGAACCAGGTCTTTAAGTTCTTTCTGAAGGCCGGGAGCGATGGGGCCTGCCTCACCTCCGGGGGCAGCATATTCCAAAGGGTGGGCGTTACTATCGAGAAGGCTCGCTTTCTAGACCCCGTCAGGTGAAACTCCCTTACCGACGGGACCCGCAGCATGCCCTCTCTAAATGACCGAGTGGGACGGTTCGACGTTATTGAAATACATTCCAACAAAACAAGAAGAAACTCCCTATCCTCCTGACAGTTATGCAACTTCTGACAGTGCTCTGTTTTCAGCTTGTAGATCAGTGTTTTTCAAATTTGGCACCTTTAAGATGTGTGGACTTCAACTCCCAGAATTCCCCAGCCAGCACACTGGCTAGGGAATTCTGGGAATTGAAATCCACACATTTTAATGGTGCTAAATTTGAAAAACACTGATCTAGATTAAGTAACTCCTTTTTAAAATCTATGTAGCTTGAAATGGAATTGGCATATGGAGCCAAGACAATTCCATTTAGTTGAGTTCAACTTTATTCCAACCAACTTTACTTCTCCAGGGTCCCAAACCAGAGCTCATTTTTGTCCTGTTATTTGAACCAGAAATACCACAGATTAAACTTGGAATTATATGTATGCAAAACATGCAGTACTATACTGAGTGAAGCTCTGGTGATTCTCAAAAAGAACAGCTTCCTGTTATCTGCAACATGATTGAGAACCATTAATCATGTAAGTTGCAAGTACACAGCTGACCTCCTTTGAGCATGCAGAGAGTGAAAACTCTTGTGTTGGGGAATTCTATATGTATGTAGGAGCTTCCTTATATGTAAGAATATTCTGAATTAGACTAGACTGCACAAGAGCAGTGCTTCTATGTTGATTAATGGATGGAAGTTATCTTGGAGTTTATCTACTTCAACCTTTGCTAGCTAAAGATATAAAAGGAGCCCCATGTCTTTGCAAAGTATTTATAGGTAGCAGTCAAAATCCTACGTGCATAAAAGGCTCTAGACCTTAGCAGTTGTAATTATGTGAACATATACAGTATATGAATTTAGTAAGGATGTCTTTCTATTTAGCTTATTCTGGATGATGCAACTTTTGTTTGTTTTGTAATTGTTTTCTCCTTTAATCTATTAATAGTCCAGAAGATCAACAACTGGATATAAAGAAATCTAGCTACAAAAAGGTGAATAGTTGTTTCTTTGTGTATTTATGGAAGTTTGCAGAAATAAATGATTTAATTTAATATTTGTGGGGATTTTCTTGGCTTGCCTGCTTCTCATAACTACGTTCTAACATAAATAGAGCTGGAGATTTTCCTCTTTATCTGTGCAGTGTTCCAGACAAAACTGGTTTTTTCTCCACTATGATATTCATTGGTAAATGCTTCTATTTCTCTCATTGCCCTTAATGGAGGAAATTAAATGAATTTTCTGTGGTATGTGAGCAGCTGTTAATATATTGTTTATTGGATACATTCTTGCATTTTACCAATAAGGACTTCTTTCACATCATATGCTGCCCCATACATTTTAACTGAATTGAAACAGGGATATTCTGCATATATAGCAAGTATACTGTTCCCCACCTGTGGTCTTTTCCTTGTAATACTTTATAAGTGTGATATAAGGTAAAGGTAAAGGTTTTCCCCTGCACAGTCGTGTCTGACTAGGCGGCGGTGCTCATCTCCGTTTAACCGAAGAGCCAGCGCTGTCCGAAGACGCTTCTGCGGTCTTGTGGCCGGCATGACGCGCACGGAACGCTGTTACCATCCCACCAAAGTGGTACCTATTTATCTACTTGCATTTTCTTGCTTTTGAATTGCTAGGTTGGCAAGAGCTGGGGCGAGTGGGGGAGCTCACTCCATCATGCGGCGCTCGGGTCTCGAACCGCCGACCTTCTGATTGACAAGCCTGGCGTCTTAACCACTGAGCCATCGTGCCCCTTTAAGTGTGATGATATTTATTTATTTATTTATATTGATATTTATACCCCGCCTATCCCCTCCCTAACGGAGGACTCTAGGCGGCTTACATACATGTATACATTTCATTTTTATACATTACATCCATTAATCCGCACACTAAGGGAAAGGGGTAAGGGAACCGACTCTTCTGTGGCTACTGGACTACATGTCCCACGATGCCTTGCGTCGGAGCCAGCTGCTGACGTCCTGTAGATGTTACTGCTTCGGGATCCGTCGTTGCCGCCACCATTGAAGATCTTCCATTCGGTGGCTGACTCCCGACAGGACGCCAGCAAATTTGCCCACTTAAGTGGTACCCAATTTATCTACTTGCTAAGCTTTCGTACTGTAGCTAATAGGTCTGTCCTTGAGTTGTACTGGGATTAAGTGATAAATGCCTCTCTGAGAGAGGGGGTGGTCCTGCTGGCTCTGAAAGAGGTGGTGTGCCCCTCCTCAGGAGGCAATCCCTGGATCCAGCAAATCTGGACAATTTTCATCCAGTCTCCAACCTTCCCTTTTTAGGGAAGGTTGTTGACAAGGTGGTTGGCTGCCAGTTTCAGAGGGCCCTGGAGGAAGTGGATTATCTGGACCCCTTCCAGTCAGAATTCAGACCTGGATGCAGTATGGAGACGGCTTTGGTTGCACCTGCTGATGACCTATGGCAAGCTTGGGATGGGGGTGGTGTGTCCATCCTGGTTCTCCTTGATCTCTCAGCGGCCTTCAATACCATTGACTATGGTATCCTTCTGGTCTGGCTGGGGGGGCACTGTTTTGCAGTGGTTCTCCTCCTCCCTCCAAGGCCAGTTCCAGTCAGTGTTGGTGGGAGGGGAGCAGTCAAGTCCTAGGCCCATGCTTTGCGGGGTGACTCAGGGCTCTTCCCTCTCCCCCCTCCTTTTTAATATCTACATGAAGCTTCTGGGGGAGGCCATTAGTTGGTTCAGGGTGAGATATTTTCAAAATGCTGATGATACCCAGCTATACGTCTCTGTCCCCAGCCGTCCAAGTGAAGCTGTCAAGGTTCTTTCCCGGTGTCAGGAGGCTGTGAGGGTCTGGATGCAGTTTCAAATCCCACAAGTTGCAGCTCAAGCCTGCCAAGACTGAGTGGCTATGGGTTTTGGCTCTCCCAGATCCGGGAGTTGCAGGGTTTCCATTTTGGTTCTGGATCGGGTGGCACTACCCCATTCAGACTTGGTGCACAATCTGGGGGTTCTCCTTGATTCACAGCTTCTGTTCAGAGAGCAGGTGGCAGCTGTGGCCGGGGGGCCTTTGCACAACTGTATCTTATATGCCAGTTGTGCCCATTCCTGGATTGGAAGGCCCTGCCTATGGTCACTCACGCCTTGGTCACCTCCTGGTTGGACTGTTGCAATGCGCTCTACGTGGGGCTGCCCTTGAAAACCATCTGGAAGCTTCAGTTGCTCCAGAATGCAGCAGCGAGGGTAGTTATGAGCGTATCTTGTTATGGCCATATAACACTGCTACTCCACAAGTTGCTCTGACTTACATTTGGTTTCCGGGTGTGATTCAAGGTGCTGGTTATTACCTTTAAAACTCTACATGGCATAGGAGCAGGTAACCTGAGGGACTGCCTTCTAAGAACATCTGCCCACCCCACATGCTCTCACAAGGAAGGCATGCTCCAGGTTCCTATGGGACCTAGGAAACATGCCTTTTTTGTGGTCGTCCCTGCTCTCTGGAATGACCCCCTCCCCGATACACGACAGGCCCCAACCCTTCTCCCCTTTAGAAAAGCCATTAAGACTTCCCCCAGGCATTAGGGGCCAGTTGAGTGGGAGTGCCCCTGTGGTTGTTTTGTTGTGTGCTTGGTCACCATTTTACATTTTATAATTTGTATTTATATATTGTCTGTTTTCTTTGTTTTTCCTCCTTCTATTTATTGTTTTTTAATGCTGTACGCCACCCAGAATCACACTATATGAATTGGGCGGCCTTATAAATCTTATAAATAGACAGACCGACAGACCGACAGACCAAGGCTTAGTCCATTCTCAGCTGTGGAAACTCATTGGGTGCCTGGGCCAGTTCTCTCTCAGTCTTTCTCTCTTTCTCTCTCAGTCCAACCTTCCTGACAGGGTTGCTGTTGTCAGGATAAAAGGGAGGGTGATCCCCATGCAAGACATGTTGAATCTTACAGAAAGGGCAGGATACAGATCTAATAAATACATACATAAATCTAGGGAACAATGGAAGCACAGAATGTAGATAACCACATAGACATCTTAAATTATTTTGGACAGGTGCAATCCTGAGATACACTCAGGAGTAAATCTTGCTACATGCAATGAAAACCCATTTTAGGACTGCAGTGTTAGAGGGAAATCTGATGTGTTATACCAAGTTGATTAAAATGAATATAATGTCATTTCATCTCTATCATTGACTACATAGTATAGATAATTTGGAAACTGCTCTAAGATTAGTTGAAATGTATGTAAAATGTAGATTTTGCACCCCTATGCAAATTCAGGGATTAAAAAAAGTATAATAGATAAAGTGGGTTTTTTAGAATATGCCAAAATAATATATTGGATTTCCAAACCAGTGCTTTAAAAAATACATAATTCATAGTACTAGTTATTGCACATTCTATCTCTGTTAATTCATTCAGCTGTATGCACTGAATGGTCTATATGGATCAAGCAACAAATGTCCAGATTGATTTGTACTGTCCCATTGATATTTGCAAATGGTCTGAGTCATGCCAATCTTTCTATTGTGGGCAATACCTTAAGTTTTCCCCTACATGTTTGCAAAAAGAATATCTGCTTGTGCTAAGAAATTTGTTGTAAATTGTTATGTCTTTCAAGACATAAGGCCTAGGATAATCCAGCAGATTTAGGAAGGAGTTTAACAATATATTGAATCTTTTGTATTTATAATCTTTCTAATAATGTCCCTTCAATATAAATTCACTTTGCTATCTCTGTAATATTTCTATTTTATTTTATTTTATTTTATTTTATTAATTAATTAATCAATCAATCAATCAATTAATTAATTAATTTTGTATCCCGCCTTTATTATTTTTATAAATAACTCAAGGCAGCGAACATACCTAATACTCCCTCCTCCTATTTTCCCCACAACAACAACCCTGTGCGGTGAGTTGGGCTGAGAGAGAGTGACTGGCCCAAGGTCACCCAGCCGGCTTTCATGCTTAAGGCGGGACTAGAACTCACAGTCTCCTGGTTTCTAGCCCAGCACCTTAACCACTAGACCAAACTGGCTCTTACTTATATTTTACTTATTCAGATCAGATATTTTTAGCAAGCATTTAAGAGTTACACATTCATATAATTTGATGATATCTATTCAACTGGTGATGCAAATTTTAGTATGCTACCAGGTGGTGCCTCATATAGCAGTATATATTGCAGCCAGCCAAAGAGAGGCAAAGAAATAAGTCCATGTTTATTGTACCAGGAAGAATTTCCTGATACTGTTAGTTTGTATCTGAACAGACTACTATTACCCTAGGCCTGCATTATTCAGGGGCCCTCTTCTTCCATCTTTATCCCAAGTCTGCAGTGAAGGGTAGGAGTTCCTTAGGCTGTCTCCCCTGTTCTTTGGACTGTGTTATGACTATCATTGCTATTTTATTCAGTTTTAACTATTTTTTTCTCCTAGTTCTCAAAATTCTTGCAGTCAATGCAACAGCAGAAGATTCTCCAGGTGAAAGAATTGAGTAAGGGTGTGGAAAGTATTGTGGATGTAGATTGGAGACATGAAAGGTAAGATTTTGAATCATGTACCCACAAACTTGAAAAATAGAGGAGAACAGTAGCCTTGCTTCTACTGTTAAATAAATTAGCCATCTTTGCTGATTTTTTTCATATTACCTAGTAGATTCAGATCTACAGTATCTTCTGTCTTCCTGTGCTTTAAGAGCTAGACACTTGCTTTTTAAAGCATATGCTTGCCCTGCAAAGTCTTGGTCATAGGAAGCAAAGTTAAAAAAGTGGAAGATATCTTCTGAAAGAGATAGATGAAGTACATAAAATTATTAATGGTTTGGTGATACTGAATAGATTCTCCAAGACATTTCTGAAATTACCTTTACAGCTCTTCAGGTATCGCAGAGTCTATTTGAAAGTGAAAATGATGTAGAGGATAAATTCCCCATGCACTGGCCACACATCTTTATCTCTTATCTGCACCACTATCTGTCCCTTTTATTTCCAATTTTCTAAATTGGGCAGGCAGATCTGAGGACATGGAAGAGCACTCACATTTTCAGATGAACCACTGAAGATGCTGCAATCGATTTGTGAAACTTGCAGGCACGTTATGTCATGAAACATTGTAGACTACTTGAGATAAAAAAAACCTTTATGCACGTTATTGGAAGCTGAAATATTAATATTTATTGGATAGGTATCAGAATGATCCAGCCATTTCTGCAATTTTATTCATTCATTCATTCATTCATTCATTCATTCATTCATTGGATTTATCCCCGCCCATCTCTACCATGGCAGACTCTGGGCGGTTCTTTATTATTTCTTTTCATTACTTTAGAACTTCAGATCTGCAATTAGTGGAGAAAGTATTTATTTGCTGGAAACAGAGAGCAAATGAAGCATCCCATTAACAGTTATGTAAAAGTTTTTCCCTTTACTTCCATTGAAAGAGTCCACATTATTTCTTCTTATAAAAAAGAAGCCAGTCCTTAAAATCTCTGTAATAATCCTTTATCTTTGAAATATCTCTATTGTGGCAACAACTTTTATTCAGAGCCCCTGTGGAGACTAGAATTATTCTATTACTCATGATATATTATTGGCTCACCAGTAAAAAGATTGATTATGTGCTATCAAAGTTCAAAAGTATCAATGCTTGTTGTTCTTCTTGAAAATGGTGGGTATATGCTCAGGTTCATAGAAACTGGTTAGCTTTGTTCTTCCACTGTAGCTTGAGTTGGAACTTGCAGATGTTTGTGATCTGTTCCATAGTCAGCCCCTGGCTACATCTTTAATTTATAACTGAGGTTTTCACCTCCTCCTACCAATAATATAGTCAATTTGATTTCTATATATCTAGTGATACCCATCTATATAAGGGGCGTGGTGGCTCAGTGGGTAAGACGCCAGGCTTGTCGATCGGAAGATTGCAAGTTTGGAGGTTCGAATCCCTAGCCCTGCGTGCGGAGTGAGCTCCCGCACTAGCTCCAGCTCTTGCCAAGCTAGCAATTCGAAAGCATGCAAATGCAAGTAGATGAATAGGTACCACTTTGGTGGGAAGGTAACAGCGTTCCACGTGCGTCATGCGGGCCACATGACCGTGGAAGCGTCTTCGGACAACGCTGGCTCTTCGGCTAACAAACGGAGATGAGCACCGGCCCCTAGAGTCAGACACGACTGCACAAATGTGCGGGGGGAACCTTTACCTTTATCCATCTATATGGACATCATTTTGGTTGTTTAAAGACTGTGTTGACAGTGAAGAAACGATTGGATTGGCAGAAACATGTAAGTTGTCCTCCTCTTCATTTCTCTTTTCTAAGCCATACAGCCCAGCTCTGTTTTCCTCCTTGGCATTCCAGTCTCTAACCACAAAGGGCACAATTTGCTTGCAAGTTCAGTCAGTTTCAGATGGAACTTGGCCATAAAAGTAATCAACCTCCTGTTCTTCTGCATCAATGGTTGGAATGTAAACTTGGATAACCATCATAATAAAGGATTGTTCACAAAGTCTAATTGATATTATTTGGTCATTGTCTGCGTTGCACCGGAATACTGTCCTTAACTATGAAAGCAACACCATTCCTTCTTTGTTTTTTATGTCCTGAGTAGTAAACAGTGTGAACTTCTAACTGAAAGTGCCCAATTCCAGTCCATTTCAATTTTTTGGTGCCTAAGATACCAATGTGTAGTTGAATCATTTCATCTTTCACTGTGTTGAACTTTCCCACATTCATGTTTCTTATGTTCCATGTTCCCATTGTAATTTTTTTTTGCGTCATCATTTTCTTTTCTTGCATGGCTACATCAGCAACTAGACGCCCCGGAGGCTTTAATCTAGCCATGACATAAACATCATTAAAAGTCCAAAAGATCCTCAGCTCTTCCTCAGTAGCAGGTTGAATGCCATCGAACCTGAAGGGCCCATCATACATCACTGTATTGTCAGTCTTGTAATATTGTCTATCCATGCAGTTGTTTTAGTAAAATGCAGGAGTAGTTTATCATTGCCTTCTCCCCTGCAATATGACATAATGCCCTTTGCTGTTGTTGCTAACATGCTCATCTGCTTCTAGCATCTTTCTGTATCGCTGCTGCCTGATGTAGGTGCTTTCTTGCTTTAGTTGGGCAGTTGGAATGAGCTTCATGCCTTGGGTGACCTTGCTGGGAATATGTACTCTTGGAATACATTCCCAGCATTCCACTGCCATGATGAGGCAGCAAAGCAGAACTTGCAGGGGATTAAAAAGATTAGACCAGACTAATAGTAAATACTTTCTCAGATATTTAGATCATCATGGTACAATTGTGCCTAAGATCATGAACTGTAGAGCCATAAATCTCTGTATTGTATTAGAGGAGAAGGGTCAGCAATGCAGCAACAGCCAAGCTCTTGAGAGGCACTTATATCCCCCCCCCCGCAACAAACATTTTTTTTAAAATCACAGAAGATCTTGGATGAAAATATGACAATTTTGAGGAAAGGGCATGTGGGCCACCACATAACCGTGCCTTGGAGCCAGAAAAGGTTGCCAACCCCTGTGTTAAGGAGATGTTTAGCAAGTGATGCTTTCACCATTTCTTTTGCTGCATCAAAACAGGTCAAATTTTGGAAAACTCATTCTAATGCATACTTACTAAAATCAAAAAATAATTTTCAAGATCAAGCTTTGGAAATCTCGGTTATTTTACTAGTAAGATAATTCACACAACAGCCCACCACTGCTAGTTATTACCACTACTATTCAGCTTTATTGCCATGCCATTGAGTCATGTCTTTTGATAGCAGTCCATTTTTAAATTATTATGGGCTGCTTAAATTATTTCTGTGTCACTTTTAAACTGATAACAATTTAGAAGTAGTATAGAAACTGTTGTGAATAACAGGTAACTAATGGAACTATACATACAGTATCAAACGTGTAAGATTTAAAAACTTTATAAACACTGACATTTAGTGGATATGAAAGGATAGTATTTCGCTTTCTTGCAGTTCTGTTAGTGGTAATAGACAAAGATATTAGTCTCATGTGCTCAGCCATGAACTCTATGTGAACGATAACACATTTGATGCCTGGAACCTAGATATACATCTAACCTGTTCCACTTACTGCCCCAACTTCTAAATGGCATTGGCTATCCCTGGTGTAGAAAGTGATAATGAAAAGGAGAAGAAAACGTTTGATAGGACTGGCATGGCTTCTGCTCTTCCATTCCTTTAGTATCCACCCACACCCTCCACATATGTCATCCCACTCCAGTTCATTGTAAAAGCTGGAACCGGGTGTGCTTACCTCTCGTCTCTTCCTACTGCTGCCCATGCTCTCTTCGCAAGTCTTCCTCCTGCTTCTGCTAAAAGTGGCAGTGGATTAGTGTGGATGGAAATACACTGCAGCGCCTCTTCAACTTTCTCCTCAAGGAACATATCTGAAGGGGTCGGCTCCTTAGTTCTGGGCTCCTGGGCTTTGTTTCCAACAGGAAATTCTCTAGTGTCTCCTCCCCCACCCATCTATGATGTCACATAAATATAGCATTGTGAAGTTTGCATTTTGCAGTAACTTTGATGAGATCTTATTTGTGCTACACCTTGACAGATGTGATATCAGGGGTTTCTACAGTAATTTGCTAGAAAAGGCAAGGCTGTGCATTAGCTCTGTCATAATAGATACTTGTGATGTCAAGGAAGCTGACAGAGTATGTATAGGGGGATCGTGAGGTTAACTAGAAGTGACACGCAAGACCATGAATGAAATGTAACTATCCATATCCTTTGCTCCAGAAATAGATTTCATCAGAATCCAGTCTAGAAAGCTCTATAACAGGGCTTTCCAAAGTTTTCCCGCGGCGACACACCAACCGCCGTTGGTGTGTCGCCGCGGGAAAACCCGGAAGCGCTGATGATGATCAGCGCTTCCGGGTTGTGTGGCGACACACCAGACTGTGTGTGGTGACACACTTTTGCATCGCGACACACAGTTTGGAAAGCTCTGCTCTATAAAATGATTCTAAGGACATTCAGATTTGCTACTTTGGTTAGTTGTTTTCAATCATTTTGAGACTGGTTTGTTTTAATCATTATGAGACTGGTCTGGGACCTTGTGGATTCTTTTTATCTCAATTACAAAAAATCCAAGATCTTCATTTTCTAATATATCTGACAGTTCCATATCCCCTGCTCATATGTAGCATGTACTGTATGCTTACTCTAACCATTCTGTTTCTCTCCATGTGGAAGATTTTTTTCTGCATCTTTCTTTGCTAAATCAAAGGGTGAAGTTAAGCTCTTCTGTTGCCCTAGTAGCATAGGAAGTTGCTAGGTAATAAGTGTTTTAAATTTCTTATGGAACAGTTTATTTGTTCTGAATAGAAATCATACAAAGCAAAATTTGTGTTTTGCCATGATAGAATTTCATAGAGGGAGGAAAAAATACATTGAAAAGATAACAAAAGTAAAATATTCAGATGTCCTAAATAAAACTTAATTTAGAAAATGTAGTAAAATTGATTTAAATTTCCATTTTAAGAAATGGAAGTACTGTGTAGTGGGTGTGCTAGTATATTCCTAGTTGTTGGCATATGAGCAACACTATATTGGTTTAAAGATAGCCTTAAATTAGAGATCCTAGCTTGCATAGAATAGTATGAGTATGCTTGGGGTAAAATTGGACTTTGATTGTGCTTGTTGCACACAGGCCAAAAGATGTTTAAACCTGTTTGTAGCAAATGCAACATGTGGCTTGGGTATGGCTAAGGCTAATAACTAGTCTATTCTTTTTTTATCTTACTGAAAAGCATTATGTGAAATCCATGATTGACCAAAACCATGATAGGCAGTAGAGGTCAATGAAAGATTGCATCTTGGAATCTCTTTGATTTGTTGCTTTAAGAACAAAAAATGCTCTCATGTTTACTTCTGCTGTGAGCTTTTATATAGCAGCAGTGTGAAGTCTAGTTTATGATGTCCATCTTCTGGCAAGTTGGAAAGACGTGACACTGCATTAATTGGTTTTTGTATGTTCTAACCCAGAGCTTTCCAAACTGTGTGTCGGGACACGTTAGTGTGTCGGCTGCAGTGTCTGGGTGTGTCGCAGCTGCTGCTGCCTCCAAACCTGCCCTGCCAGGATTCCGTGCAGGTCCTAGTGCCTTGCTGTAAGAGTGTGTCGCAAAATGATGCCCTGCTTTAAGAGTGTGTCGCGAAATGATGCATGTCTAAAAAGTGTGTCACCAACATGAAAAGTTTGGAAAGCTCTGTTCTAACCATTTCAGTAATTCTTCGGTTAAATGTATGAAAATGATGTTTCTCTTTGCATTTCAGCATTAGATCCTTCATAGTACCTGACATTGCAACATCTGAAATGTCTTTCCAAGATAGTAAAGGTGATGACAGAGAACAGCTGTACCATCCTCCTGAAATCATACCACTTTATGGAATCTCATCAAAAATGGCTCCATTGTTTCAAGAGTCTGAATATAAGTAAGAAATATAAGAAATCAGCCACCTGGTTTTGTTCCCTCTAATATTAAACACCCCCTTACTCTTTGACTGACCCAATGGGCCAAGGGCGTTTGGAGAGAGCAACACCCTGTTGCTTAAAGAAAAGGGCTGTGTCTGTGTGTATGTACATACATATGTGATTCAGAGTCAACTTAGATATTTTAGGCAAAAATAGAATGTCATAGCTAGAGCTTCCCAGTAGCATTTTCAGAAAAGTTTGAAAAGAATGACCTACCAGGAAAAATACCTAAAATGTGAATGCTTTTGGAATGCCAAGCTAATGTGTTTGGTACTGTTTCTTCCATATTTTATTTTGTCTTTTAATTAAGAGAATGTCAACTGTATTGGGAAATCTTTAGAAAATACGTAGTTTGCAAGAGCGGGATAATTGCAGTTGTTTCCATAATACAACTGTACGACTAATAAAGTTCCCGTCTTTCTCCAGGAAAGGCCATACCCTCTCCAGCAGCGAAGTGAGAAGTGTGATAATCAGCTATGTGAAGGCTAATGAATTGGTTGATGAAAGAAACAAAAAGTATGTAAGAACTGAAACTACTGACATAGAGATCAGAAGATTTGCATCATTGCTCTATACCACTGGCGTGGAATGATTACACAGGAATTTTACAAAGTAGCTTCCCATGTTCATCATGTTTCCATTTCCAAATCTGAATGTTCAGTCCTCCAAATAATTGGTCCCATCCTAGTCCCTTTCCTATGTCTAGCAATATAAGAATGGGACAGCTATTTTTTGGAAGCATTATTATTATATTATTAGTAATCAGAGGTGCTGTTAGTCCTTACTACTACCCATGCACGGACACATATAAACATACATATATGAGTATGGGCCTTGTGAAGTTGTACTCTTAATTTAGCAATTGAATCAGAAAGTACTTATTTTCTCAATTTATTTAGGGCCACCAACAATAATCTTGATTAATTGATACATGATTTTTAATTAGATCTGCAAATCAATAAATTTGTTAGTTTAATCATTAAAAATATTTTCATCAAGTATTCCACAGATTAGTAATTTGTAATCATTTGTAATTACATTTAATATAAGTATACATAAAACCAGCAGATATTTATAGGTAGTACATGGTTAACGACCATTCGCAATCTGGGCATTTGGCAACTGGCTCACACTTACAACGGTTGCAGCGTCCCACAGTCACATGATCGCCATTTGCAACCTTCCCTGCCAGCTTCCCACAAGCAAAGTCAATGGGGAAGCCGGCAGGGAAGGTTGCAAGTCACTCCTGTAAGTTGCTCCCACTCCCGCCACTTTGCCACGCACCTTCTCGCCCTCCAGAGCACACACCTCATGCTCGCACCGGGCTGCAGCAGCCACCTGTGCGCCCTCCCACCCTCCAGAGCACCCACCGTGCACCTGGCCACACCTGTATCAGACTGCAGCAGCCACTTGTGCAACCTACCGCCCTCCAGAGCACCCACCCTATGCCTGGCTGCACTCGCACCGCAACAGCCACTTACCCGTCTGCTGGCATGCTTGCAAGCCACCTGGGACTTACAACTTCTTGCTGGCTTCCCCATTGACTTTGCTTTTTGGAAGCCAGCAAGAAGTCGTGAAGAGGTCCTCACTTAACAACGGCAACAGGGACTGCCGGAATTGTCACTAAGTGATGCAGTCATGTGACATCGCGCTTTATGACTGCATCGCTTAGTGATGGAAACTCTAGTCCCAATGATTATTGTTAAGCAAGGACTACCTGTATATCCATTCATATTAAAGCATCTAGCTGATGTGACCTGGCTGTCTTGAAAAAAATTTAGCAAGCTCAGACCTGGTCAGTAATTGGATGGGAGAGTATGAGGAAATCTTAGGGCTGAAGGTTAGACTAGGAAGTCAAAAGTTAATGGCCAACCACTTCCACATTGTTGCCCATAAAACTACATGTGTCTGTCTAGTTGATAGTAGTTTACCTTGGCTGGAGGAAGTCTTTCTAAATCTTTCTTTAGTTTACCTTTCTAAACTAAAAACAGTAGGTGGCCAGTACCTTCTTATTTGTAGTTCCCGTAAGTTGTAAAGCAAAGCTTTAAATTGACTTGGCAAAAATTAAGTGTTGTACATTATTGACACTGGTGAGTTCCCAACGTAAGGAGCAAATCATGATGAAAATGCATTTCTTTTTGATCACAGCTTTGTAATAGTAAATCCAGTTTTGTGTGACTGCCTGTTGAGCGAAGCAGAGCAAGATAAAATCTCAAAGCTCAAGTGGGATGATCTCCTCAACAGGTGAGGGATAACTGATTCATAGCAATGTTTTATATATTTGATATAGGATTTCCTTATGAAGTAAGTCTGCCTTCCCCAATCTTGGGTCCTCCATATTGAGACCATAAATTCAGGAATTCCCAATCAGCATGACTAAAGGCTCTGTGATTGCCCTTTACAATAAAGTGATGCTTGACATATTTGTGTCTTGTGATGTATCTGAAGATGACGCCCACTGTAAGAGTTATTTCACAACAAATGGTCAGTTAATGGGAAAAGTAGCATTGAAATTCTTCATTGGAAGGAAAACAAATCATAACGGTTGTGCATGCACACTTTTGTAGTGACAGCTAGGAATCGCTTTTGAAGCAGCCTTGCAAGCTTTGTAAAAGATGCAGCAGCTTCAATGAAAGAGGTGAGGTGCTTCATTCACATTTTGGTACCTTACAAAGCATCTTGCATGGATGTTTTGCATGGCCCTAAAACATCTGTATGTTGCACACCTTGTGCCATAGGGACTGTTGGACCACTGTTTGCAAGATGAGATTTTTGTTGCCTAGTTTTTAATTTTTGCCTCTTCAACATAGGTTTCTCTGTGTCTAACAGTTGGTTTGTCTTTACTATAAAATAAACAACCTGCTAAGAGACATACAACATTTCAAGTCCAGAAATAAGTTCTTGTTCCTGCAATATTATTTAATAGCATCATAAGCTAGCAGTCTAGCATACATGAAAGTTGTTTAATTCTCAGGCTCTGTTTCTTGGTTTATATATATGGACTATTCACAGGGTTCAGCATCCATGTACTAAATGGATAGGTATAGTTGGCAGTTTTGGGCATCAGGCACGGCTAAGCCAGAAATGCTGAAAGATTCCATCTCATCAGCTTTTACTAGATAAGCTTACATTTTCTAATTTACTGGCAGGTGTCTAGGCAAACTACAACGCTTCCATCAGGTAACCTTTTCGGGACAAGAACCTGTTGTGAGGAAAGGAAAAATTGATCCAATTGAGGTAACCATAGCACAGAGATCATCCAATAAAAAGGTAAGAGCCAAAACATGAGGACTTCTGAGCAAGGGTCCCAACTGGACTAGTCCAGAATCTATCACCAGGCAGAAGGTTAACATGCTTGCACAGATCAAGAGATCATCAATGTCACCCAGTGTGTTATGACTGTCTCTCTCCATACACGTATACTTTCATTAAATCACCCAGATTTAGTGATACAGTGGTGCTTAAAGGTGTGTGAACCCTTTGAATTTTCAATACTTCTGCATAACTGTGACCTAAAACATAATCTGTTCTCCACACAAGTCCTAAAACTAGATAAATTCAAACAGGTTCATAAACTTTTAAACACCACTGTATATATGCTGTCGAATAAGCATTGCTTCTGTTCATTTCTAGAGACATGTAAAGGTATGATTTATATGTATAGTGAAAAGATTTATAAGCCCATCCAGTTTGAAATGTCTTTGTCCATAAAATAGAGCACACTCAAGTAAAAGTAATACCCTAAATTGTTAGATGGCCATTTAGTGGCAACATCACAACTAATTTTGTAATGCCCTTTTTTGTTTTGGCTAACAGATAACAATAATTAAGAACCTTGAGCTGTATGGTTTGGACCCCCAGGCTCTTGCCAGTACCCTTCAGCAAAAGGTCCAGGCTAGTGCCACTATCATCGCAGTCCCTGGAGCAAAGGACAGAGCACAAGTCCAGATACAAGGCAATCAGATCGGTCATCTTGCTAAACTGCTCTTAGGTAAGTACCTTTGGCATGATATAATAATATTCATAAACCATCTCCTTTGAATGAAGGTGGATTCCTGGTGACTTCATAGACAGATCCATGTAGTTTTCTTGGCAGCACTTTGGAACTAGTTTGCCATTGTCCCCTTCTGGTTTTTTTTTTTACTTCCCAATCTAATGAATAGCCCTGGGATACCCTAAGAACTTCCATCCAAATACTAATCAGACCCAACCCTGCTTAGTTTGTGAGCCCAGACAAAGTTGCTGAGGTGCTGCCACCTGAGACACTGAGAATATATTATTGGTTTGCCTGGATTCATTTTTGTTCCTATTAGTGGCATCAGAACAGAAAACACAATATATCAAAGGGACATCCCCTTTTACTTTTGATTGGAGTGGAAACACATGAATGTTTTTAGCAAGCAGTGGTTCCAAGGAACTTCTTTGCGAGTGTATGTGCCAATGTGCCACCTTTCTAGTGAACAGCACATTTGCACAATGCTACAAGTCACTACAGTTGGATGATGGATTGTAGGATTGTAACCTTCATTGATTTTAAATGGTTATGATGAATTAAAAAGGTGTTTCTCAACACTTGAAGGTAATTACAAAACCACAAATAGCAAGCACATATTTCAAAGAGAGTATTTGTAGCTCAGGGTTGAGGAACAATCAAACAGCACAATATACCCTAATCAAGGAACTCTTAACTCAGTCAATCAACCAAGCAGCAATCAACAGCCCAATCAAGGAACTCCTAAGGAGAGAACAACACCTCCACCAACACAAGCAGGACAAGCCATGGTATATAAACAGAGAGCAAGTCCCACTCCCTTTTCGCACTGAAGATGTTGCCTAGCTTGGCAATGAAACATCTGCAAGAAAACAACAAGGCTCAGAGAGCACCAAAGACTCCAAAGCACATATTTACTCTTTAAAAAAAAGAGGAATGGCTGTTATAGTCTGTGCACTATTATATAGTGCAATGGTAGGTAATCTGTGTCACTCTGGATGTTGTTGAACTACAGTTTCCAACATCTCTCACCACTGCCTATGATGGAAACATCTATGAACCACTGGTATAATGCTTTCAGATTTTCAGAATCCTTAAAAGATTCTTAGTAAGCTTTAGCTCTTATTGTGTCGTAAATGCTGCTGCTGCTAAATGCCAAGTGATTATTATTGATGTTTGACTCTGTTTCAGAGGACTACCAGATACCTTGCAAATATATCCAAGGTCTTGAAAAAGCACCAAAGATGGGGCGGAAGAAGTAGCCAAGCCTGAGCCTCAAATTCAGAGCATGTTATTTATAAATATCTCATTCAGTGGAACTGAATCCAAATGCCTTATCTATAAACTATTTTTATTTAATAGATGAAATAAAGATTTTTCCCAGATACTTTTGAGTTTTCTACCTATCTCTTTGTATTTACAACTAAGCTTTTACCAGAATAAGGTACTAAAACTAAAAGATAACTCTGTAGTTATTATAAGCTAGTTATCCAGTCTCTATAGTTATCATAAGCTAGTCATAATTTTCATAGCTGAATTTTTCATAGGTAAAGGTAAAGGTCCCCCCCGCACATTTGTGCAGTCATGTCCGACTCTAGGGGCCGGTGCTCATCTCCGTTTGTTAGCCGAAGAGCCAGCGTTGTCTGAAGATGCTTCCACGGTCATGTGGCCGCATGACACGCGCGGAACGCTGTTACCTACCCACCGAATTGGTACCTATTCATCTACTTGCATTTGCATGCTTTCGAATTGCTAGGTTGGCAAAAGCTGGGGCAAGTGCGGGAGCTCACTCAGTCACGCGGGGCTAGGGATTTGAACCTCCGAACTTGCGATCTTCAGATCGACAAGCCTGGCATCTTACCCGCTGAGCCACCACCTTTTCATAGGACCATGATAATCAGAATAGAACTACCTGTATCTATAATATCAGCAATATAATTCCTCCACATTTGAACTGTTTCTGCTGAACAAGGATGATAGACATTTGCACCTTATTCCTGAACCTAGCACATTTCCCTCTTGCTGCAAAGAAAACTAGAGAGATGACTCAAGAAAAGACCAGGGATGGCCAACCTTTTCATTGGAAAAGGCCACAGTTAACTTTTTAGAATTTGATGGCTGCAAGTGGGTAGAGCCCCATCATATAAACGGGGATAGTTTTTTTTTAAACTGAGCAAGGCTGGGTAATCGGGAGTGTTTTCCTTTTTTAAATTGTGAAATGCCTGTTTTGGAGCTTTCACAATAGTTTTCATGTGTTTTCAACCTCAGCCAGTTTTTAGAAGTTAGAAGGGCTACCAAGGGCTGCAAAAAATGGAGTCACAGACTGCAGAATGCCCCTTGCCTTAAAATGCTTATTAGATGTATATCCCATCTTTCCTCCAGGAGCTCAAGGGGGCATGCCACACTCCAATTTCCCCCCACAATTGCTCTGGGAAGTAGGTAAGCTCGAGAGAGTGTGATTGGCCTGGCTTCCATGACTGACAGTGGACTTGAAGTTGGGTGTCCCCAGGCCAGCACTTTAACAACTGCATCACACCAGCTTTTCGACCACTGGTCTCTCTTTTTCTCTCTCTTGCATGGCTGTGGGTCTGATCTTCACTTCACCAACATTTAGTGGCTGCAGTATTAACTCAGAGGGCATTTGGCCTGTGCATTGATGGTGATCTAAACTGTGTGATTTATTGGAATATGTCTCCTCACACAGAGGTAGATGAAATTACTTGCTCAAATGTATAGGATAAATCAAAAGGAAATGGTACCAAATAGATAAGCTGCATAGAAAATACACCCGGTGAAAGGTTTCTGTTGATAATCACACTGGGGGAGAGGAAGTTCAAGTTCCTTTGCCTGTTAAGAACAGTGAGTGGGTAGAAAACTACATCTGTTAAAATTAAAATGTAACAACAACATTGCTTCTCTGTGTGTGTGGCTAGTAAACCCCTCACAAAAGTGTAAGAGAAAACTCATTCTTTATATCAGATATTCTTTATTTTTAATAGTTTCTTACACAGTTTGCATCATATAACCAAATTGAGAAGGAGCTTTAAAAAAAAAAGTCAGATGGTGACATTAAAAAAAGTCATAGGGCTGAAACAGTAGTAAAAATAAGTTACAGCATTGCAAAAATGTATTTACTTTACCCACATAAAAGCTTTCACTAATTCCATTCTATACAGATTGTACATGTGTTTTTTAGCTGACCATTCTGAACAAAAATATATACCCACGCACACGCACACAAACAGATGCAAGCAACATAATATACTAAACAAAGGCACTGCTAGCAGTAGTCTGCGCTTTTTAAGTTGGGGCCTCCATACCTAAGGCTTCTGTTCTACCACAGATCAAATGGCTCCACATTCTCTCCCAATCTAAGCATCATCATTTTTTTTCCTCAGCTTAATGCCCCTAGCTATATAATATTTTTAAAGAAAAAAGCCACCTGCCTGTTTGCAGGAGGCTTAGTCAGCAGCATTCACATCAATTGCATAAGAAGCCATGCCTTCTATAGAAATGTTCAAGACATGCCAAGGGGAGGAGCAGGAGACAGTTATCCTCCCTCTTTGATGAAAATAAAACAATATATAATATCCCTCTTGGAGAGAAGATGTTTAATGACTTAACAAAACTGAGTTCACTCTTCCTTTTTCCTTACTATGCAGACAACTGGAACAACATTTTTTGTTTCATCAACCATTTCTACAGTCCTGAGGAAGCTTGTGTGTAGCTTTGCTTCAGCATGAACTTAGTTAAATTTGCTCCTTGCTTTTCCTTAAGGTGTTCGAATCATTCTTTTTGATCGCAAGGTACACCTCTATACATAACCCTGCTAGAAACCTAGTTTTCCCTTTATATGCCTCTCCCCCCAAATATGTTTAAAGAATCTTCAAAGGAGGCTATTCAGGCTAATCAGGTTCTGACAACTGATTGACCCCTGCCTAATAAAATTAGACTCTTTGTATGGGCTTAATTACCAAATTAATGAAAGAGCAATGATCCTGTTTGTTTTAAACAAGAGGCTAGTATTTGCAGAGCAGGGGAAAGGGAGCCTTGAGTTTGCTCAGTCAACTGAGTCAAGACATTTACAAGCTGGACTAAATGGCTCGTGCATGCTTAAGCTAGCCCTCAAAGGGGAAATACATGGAACCTAGTTTGACTCAATGAACTCATGTTGAAATCACACTCAGAAAAGGGAGGTGGCAGGAAAAATAATGAAGGAATCATTTGTCTTACACAACCACCACATAAGCAGGAGAATAAAGAGTGCCTCATGTCCTACATCATTATCTAGCAAACTGCAGCCAGAGTCACGCTGTAGCCACTCCAATGTGAGACAATCCTGTAACATTTGTAGGCTGTGCCTGAATAGCCCCAAAGTTGCCATATTTGTTCTTGATTTATTCGTCCCTACCATAAGTGAGTGCATAATTCAGAGTCAGGTTCCAAATACATGAGATCATCTTGCAGAAAAGTAGTTCCCATACAGCTGCAACTACACCAGAAGCACAGCTTCAAACAGGAAGTTCTATATAAATATAAGGGCTTAGATAACAATGCCTGCTTTTTTAAGTGCATTGCCCACTTCTCATAATATTTGTTCTATTGTCACATTGATATTTTAATTCTCCAGTTCAAGTTTCAAAACTTGGTTTTTGCAGAAACAGAACAGAGCCAGCTAGTTGGCGCTTACACCTTCAATCAGGTTGCATGACCTGCAGGGTGGGAGAGCCAGTAAGCTGGACAGTTGCAAGTTGCAACCCATTTTCTACTATATGAGTGTCAGTAACACCCAAGATTATTTCCTGTTCCTTTCAGAGTCTTCACATAAATTTCAAGTAATGTGTGACTAATGCTTCCAACATATTTTAATAAAGGTAAATATAACAATCAGCTGCCAAAGCCTTCAGTGCTGGTCCTGCATTAGGGGAAAGTGTGTTCCAAAAGTAGGGCTATGCAACGCCCCACTTCCATCAGAATCCTAACATCAGAGGGACTTTTCCCTCTGAGAAAATGTACTCTTTCTCATGTCCACAGCCATTCCTCAAGTCATGCTGATCTTCTGCTGCCTCCTTGGCAATTGTTCAGTTCATTTTCTTGTGCAACAGTATGTTTGGCATATTTTATAGTGTGTCTCACATATATCAGACTAAGATTCTTCTGTTTGCTGATGGTTATGTGGATGAATTGACCACAGAGAGCACATTCACTATACATTTCCACTGCACGTAACACAAATCCACAGGTGAGGTATCAGGATGGCAGGAAAGGGAGATAGCCGTTTTGGTCCAGCGTTAACATTTGTACAATAAATCAACCAATAAAGTAGACATTCAGCATTCATTGCAGAGCTTTCTGGCAGTATGACCAATTCTGGTTCTACAGGGTCAGTGGATTGGAATATCAGTTTCCCTTTCTGTAACTACCAGTTCTAAGCAAAGCTTGGGTTACAACCAAACTGAAAAGTGTCCTGAGAAAGAAAAAGTTGTTGTTCGGTTTTGTTCTTATTTCTTTTAAATATATTTATTTATTTATTTAGACTCTAAAATTGAGTTTGTTGCTAGCCATATTTGGTTATCCAGGCTTCCCATTTGCTTCTTTCAAGGCCTCTTGCAGTCTTTGTTTAAACTTGCTGTATCTTTTTTGCACTTGCTGGATTTTGTCTTTTTCTTCTCTTTCTAGTATTACTAGAAAATTCTGTAGCTCTGGAATAGAGAAGTTGTCCCACTAAGGGAGTAAAAAGACAGAGAGGCTTTAAACTGGCAGAAAAAAAAACGTTATTCTAACCTGTGAAAGAAGATGTCAGTTGTAACAAACTTAACTTGCCAGAAGAAAACCCCAACCCCAAATAATGAACCCTTTGCAGTCCCACATATTCCTTCAAGTCATGAACTTGCTACTCTGAAACTTTCAGGGTAAGAAAGCAGAAACCACCCATAGGAAAGATTACACACACTGATATCATTTTCCAGCTTTCAACCACAAAAGGGCCCATATCTGCAAAGGGTGGTTTTTCCAGAATATGGCTTACTTGTTTTATCATTCTTTAGGTCAGTGGCTGAAATTCAAAGGAGGCACAGTCAGATCCAGTTTATAACTGATGGTGAGCCACTTATGCAGGAGGAACAGAAAAATATATTTTATGCTTCGGGTCCCGTAGGCCAAAGAATGCCAGTGGGCGGGGCTTAGAAGACGTGCCTTTTCTGTTGTAGTGCCCACCTTATGGAACATTCTCCCTCCAGAGATCAGGATAGCCCCAACTCTGCGGGCCTTTCGTAAGGCCCTAAAGACCTGGTTCTGTGCCTGGGTCCAGGGCGCCGAGTGTGTGAGGAACCCGCTTCTTAGCTGTGTTAGTGATTTGGGTTGTTGTTTCTCAGCTGCCTGTATTTTTAATTTTTATAATGTTTGTTATTGTTTTATTCTATTTTAACTCTGTTCACCACCCAGAGTCACTCATTGAGATGGGCGGCCATATAAATTGGATAAATAAATAAACATTTTTAATCTCTTCTAATTCAAAATGTAGTTTAGGGAATTACTTTGTAAAAATAACTTATGAAGATACAGTTTTAATTTCCTTTCAAATATTCCTTTAAAAGCTTCAAAATAAATCAGGTTGTAGAAAATATTTCAAATATTCTGATGACATCTTTTTGTCAGTACAGTTTTGGATTTTCTATGAAAATATTTTTGATAGGACAAGAAGGGGACCCCCCTACTGAGCTTATATTAGATGGACTGCAATGTTAATAAGTGAGATCCTTGAGAATGAGATTTTTGAGCCTAAGGGGGAAAAACATGTGAATGAAGGGGGAATACCATTATGTGGTATTTTACATTGCCAGCATGCTCTGTAAAAGCTGATATTCAACATCTTAAATCAGGATTCCAAAACTTGTAACCTTCCAGTTGTTTCTGATTCTTCAGGAGCATCTGAAAAATTACAGGTTCCTCGAGTTTAAGGAGTTGAAAACCTAGAATTACTAACCATATCACGTTCCTAACAAGTCAGGCTGAATTCATAAAAAGTCTCCCTGCCAGTCTAAATGCCAGACAGCATCTGACTTCAAATATACACCACTCGGGCATAGGTTTTAGCAGGTAAACTCAATCCTTTCCCTGCTAGATAGAGAAAATGTCCAGGGACATGGAGCAAGAAGCTGATACATGAGCTGAGAAATAAGTGACTGTACCATCTCCCCAACTGTTATGATAAATGGCTGAAATTACTCCAAGAAGCCAGGGACAAAGAAGTAGAGGACTTCAGGTTATCTCTAAGGAACGGATAATTGCTCTAGTTATACATTGCATTAAGTTTTAATTTTTTTCTGCTATGTGAGCTTAAGTCCAAATTATATCTCTATACAAGCTCAGGAATTACATGTTTTACGACAGCCTAGACTCATACATCACTCATGTTCCAGAAGCTCAGGTAACTTCCTGTTTATTTTTTTAAATTATTGTTACTGTTGTTGCCTACTAGTTGAATTTTCTTTTTTTAACCAAGTTGAAGGTTTACTTGTTGGGTACTGTCAGGCCTAGCCCAAGAATGACATAGAATCAATCCAGCCAAGTTCAGTTCTTTATTTGCTTACACTGTATAGACAGAATCTTGCCAAACTAAACCTGTACTACTCTAACCTAAATGGATATACCTTGGGAGGCTCTAGGGCATGGCTAATCTGAATCTTTTCTTCTTCCTATGGTCCAACTCTGGGCTGTGCCATCTCTTGTCTTTTCCCCCTCCTTGGAATGTGCTCCCTCCATCCTGAGGGCCAGCTGCGTTACTGTAGTCCATCACAGGTACTTAAGTTAAAAGGGATTTTATACATGTTAAAAAATAAAGTTTTGGCCCCCTCTCTCTTTTGCACATTGGAATTGTGGGGGGATGTCAGGTGAGGCGCTCCCGGGGAGACAGATGGTGGCAAGAGAAATTACCACGCTACTACTACAAGGAAAGAAGGTGAGGACAGTATGTATAAACCCAGAGGGCTTCTGGGAAAGAAGGCTGGGTCCTTTCACCTACAGTAGAGGCTCAGCCATGCTGCTATAGTTACCTTGAAAGAAAGAAATTCCCCTCTAGGAGCTTCCAAACAATTCAAATTTTAAGAAATGCATTAAAAGCTTATTTCTAAGGTTTGGAAGGCTTGCTTACTTTTTAATTTGGACATTATTCCTATGACTCAGAGCTTAGTCCTTTACTTTTGAAGCACAGAAGAATGTCTACCTTGGTGCCTGGTTAATCTGTGTACTGAAGCCTGATCATTTAGCTCTATATTGCTAAATTTTAAGCACCAGAGCTCTGCAGGAAGACTATTTTGCCCTGTGTAATTAAACTTTATAAAACATGTTTAATATTTTAACAGGGTATTAAATGAGACATGAAATGCCCTTTGCTTAAAAGACTTCTGTATTTGGTTCAATATTCCACTTATTCTAGAACACAAGTATCTAATGCTGTTTATTATAAGAAATAATAATATGGGAAGTTTGTTTTTTCCACCCACTCTGGTTCTCTCCTGTAGATTCAAATCACTGCTTGTGTATTGTGGTTCTATCTTTGTGTGTCTTTGCAAGTTAGGGGAAAAAAACCATGTAGCATTCAGACCTACCTCAACTTCCCCCGTTTCATTTTCCTTCAACACAAAACTCAGAATATCTGTGTCAGGGCCTGCTAGCAGCCGAAGGTACAACGGGTATTCTGTGACTGGGAGCTTCTGGGAAAGAACTACAAAAAATAAGACACCGAAAATCACTTAGGACCTTTGAAAAGAAAGGGCAAATTTACTCACTCTCCCCATTTGCATGTGTAGTTATAGCCAGGCTTATGCATAGAGCCTCAAGGAGACTGGACAGAAGAGGCTGCTTAGTGCTTGTTAAGGATCTTCAGTCCTTCCTTCCTTTACAGCAATTTCAAACATTTATTGTTCTCCAAAACTGGACATGATCACTTACTATTTACCCTTACGGAAAGCTATAACAGGGAGGAAAGCAACTCTCAGTTAAAGAATTTCCTCATCGAACTGTTGAGAGGTATCAAGTGGGGAACCATAAGGGTCAGTCCTAGGCCCTGTACCCTTTAACCTTTTTTTTTTTACGAACAAGGTGAAGAGGTAGAAGGAATGCTTATAAATGTGCAGATAACACAAACATGGGTGGGATAGTTAATGCTCTAGAAAACAGAAATAACATTTAAAATTATCTTAATAGTTTAGAGAAGTGAACAGATAATAACAGAGCTGAATTAACAACAGCAACTGAAAGCAATGCAATTAGGAAACGGATATAAGATGGAGGATACCTGGTCTTATAGTAACATTTGTGAAAAGATTTTGGAATACTAGCTGAACTTCAAATTGAAAAGGAATTGGCAGTGTAAGATAACTGCAAAAACAGCCAATGATGATTTTGCATCAGTAATGGAAGTTTAGTTTCCAAATCACATTCCACTCTATAGTTCAGAGCTTTCCAAACTGTGTGTCGGGACACGTTAGTGTGTCGGCTGCAGTGTCTGGGTGTGTCGCCGCTGCTGCTGCTGCCTCTGAGCCCTGCCAGGATTCCGCACAGGTCCTAGTGGCTGCCTTGTGCCTTGCTGCCTCCAAACCTGCTGTGATTCCACGCAGGTCCTAGTGCCTGCCTTGTGCCCTGCTGTAAGAGTGTGTCGCTGATGCATGTCTAAAAAGTGTGTCACCAACATGAAAAGTTTGGAAAGCTCTGCTATAGTTAGACCTCCTTCTAGGCACCATACATTATGGATTCAGATGAACTGGATCTGGTTCAGAGAAGGGTAATGAGGATTATTAAGGGACTAAAAATGAAACCTTAGGAAGAGAAATTGAAGTAACTGGAAATGCTTAGCCTTCAGAAGAGAAGGCTGAGAGAGATTTTTCAATCTTCAAATACCTCAAAAGATACCACAAGAGGTCAACACCTGTTCTCCACTGTCCAGAGGGCAGGATACAAAATAATGATTTTAAATTTCAGGAAAGCTGCCCGGACTCACCGTGTGTGAGTTGGGCGGCCTTATACATTTGTTAAATAAATCAATAAATCAGATTCCTACTGAACGTTAGAAAAAAAAATTATAACAAGAGTGGTTTGGTGCTGGAGCCATTTATCAGAAGATGTAATAGAATCCCTTTCAGTTAGAAATGTTCTAGTAGAAGCTAGACAGCCATCTGTCAGGGATGCCTTAATTTGGGTTCCTGAACTCAGCAGAGGCCTAGATTCAGCCTAGGGGTTCAGCCTAAATAGCCCCTGCCAATTTTATGATTCTAAGTCAAAATTCTGCAAGCATTTTTCATGGACATAATGATTGCCTATCTAACCCAGCAATGGTTGACCCCATGTCTAAGGGCTTTTCCATTTGTAATTTTGATATAATTTTAATTGAAGTTGCCATGGGGTGAACTTGGGACTCTGTGAATGTTGCCAATGAGGTATAAGCTGTATAAGCTATATAAGCTATATAACTATATACTGTATAAGCTATAAGCTATATACTAAGCTATAAGATCAGGTAAAGCTATAGTTATATAGCCACAAAACATACAAATTTGCATATGAATGCCACAGACACTGGAAACAGTAGCATGATGTCAAGGCCAAGTTTCTATCAAAGTCAAGCATCGCCTGCCTTAAGGAAGCACTTCCTACTGTATATTGGATTGGATACCTACCAGAAATTAAGGGTCCATAAACAAGCAGATTTTTCTCCAGATACCATCCCAAAATGAATAAGCTCTATAATGTCTTCATTTTGGCACATTAAATCCAAAATATAACATGAAGAAAACCGATTTAAGCTGATTTGTAATTTAAGAAAATCCTATTTAATTCCAAGAAAATGAAGCATGATTCCATTCATGTTTCTACCACAGACTATGAAAGTAGACCAGAACATGTTGATCTCACATTTGGAAGCGTGCCATTTGGCAAAATAAAAATAGAGATTCTACAACAGGTCCCTCAAATGTCATTTTTAAGGCTCTCCCCATGTGACTTTCCAATCGATTATTTTTTGTAAAACCTTTACCATAATTATTGAAGTTTATTCTGCCCATAAAGCTAAGATAGTCAAAAGGAAGCTTGATTAGATAAACAGATGTTTTTCTTCTCTTTCAGCTTGCTCTACTGCTTTTCTTTTTTAAAAAACTAATCTTGTTCTAATGTTTGTATTTATTATTTTAAGAATGGTTAGTTTTATTGTATGGTTTTACTTAAGACTGATTGATTGCTTATTGTTTGACTGCTTTGGGCTCCTCTGGGAAGAAGACTGCTATAACAAAAGATGACAGGAACCTGGCAGACTTGCCAGGGAGCACAGCAGAGGCAGAACCTATGGCAGACTGCACTGGCAGCAGGTGGACCACTTGCATGGATGGTCACTTATAGGGCAGGAAGCTCTTTGCAACAGGTAATAGTTATTTTGTGTCTTTCTTGTTAGAGATATCGGGTTTCAACCAAGCATGTCTCACACAAGCTTGAAGGAGGAGGTAGCCTCTGCTGTAACCTAATCTTACTTGCTTTGTGTGGGAGGGGCTGAACCCCAATTTCCTGTTCCTGTTCCCTTTGTCTTCTCTCTTCCCTGTTTGAATCCCCACCTGGGAGGATGGTCATCCATGGCTGTCCAAGTTGCTCATACATGCATTCAGCAAGGCCACATTAAGACGACTGTGGGTTTGGTCAGAACCTATCGCTCGCACGCATGAACCATCCTTTGCTACCATGAAACTGATCTACAATAAAACTGTAAGCTATTTTTCTGTAACTTTACATTAACGTGTGAAGTGTGTTTATTTTGTGTTTTGAACTGATTAAGCCTTGTGCAAGTTTAATGGGACGCTTCTGCTCTGCTAAAACTAATTAAAACTGCGTGGACTTCTGTCATTAGCATTTCAGAATTCCTACATTTCTCACCTTGACCATCTTTCTGCATCTGTTTGAAAAGTGCAAATTTCTGTGGGTTGTCCACCACCATAAATTTCTTCAGAAGTCCCTGGATCACCTCACTCACAGTTGTTGTGCTGCTGATGTGTAACTGCTTGATGGCATCCAATGGCAGGTAGAATGATGTTCTTTTCTCTGTCATGTTGGCTAAGTTGACCTCTTTGAGAGCATCATGGATAGATGGTGGCCTAATCCCTGCTGGGACTGTCACAGGACGCCTCAGTTTTAGGTGCACTTTGATGAAACCTGTGTAAGTGCCATCATCATTCTGGAGATTGGGGAGAAATGAGAAAAAAAGACTGAAATTAGTTAAAGGCAGATTATCTTTCCTTTGATCTTTATTTCCTAAATGACTTGAAAGATGCAACTCAGATTATTTCTCTGAAGAAAATCTGAAAGAGTTTTTTGCAATCAAGTGACCTCTAGATCTAACATCCAGCCATGCAATACCCTGGAAGCTACAGCATATGATTACATATATCCACTTTCTGAAACATTTTCACAAATACTCTCTAACTGTTCCAAGCAACTTAAATGTGTGAGAGAGTCGAAGAATAAAAATAGCCCTTCTAATCACCACTTTAGCTTTTTAAAAATCTCTACATAACTACAACAGTCCAGTCTTGAGCATTCCTGTTCTGAACTTAAGCAGGATTGCACCAGATAGGTCTCTCCTGGGAATGGGAAATTACTTTATTTGCTTATTCTTTTTATTTTAAGTGGAAGGTCTATAATCCGTATAGGCTGAGGGACAGCCTTGGCAGTGACACAGAAAACCAGTTTAAAATTCTGCTGAATTGAATTTCTTTTTATGAATGGGAAGATTTCTTAGCACTACCTCATTCAGCCTACAGTCTGTAACCAAGACATACCCAATTTCACCACTTTTTTCTTTTCTCATTTAAAACTTTTCATTGATTGAATCCATTCATATTTATACTTGGAGAAGATCCACTAAAATCAGAGCGATTGTCTGGTTTCAATATATGAACTACAATTCTAAAGCCTGGTCCAGCTACTGCCCATAGTTCATAATTCCTCCAGGTACCATTTTTTAAAAATTTTCTTTTTAGACTCAATATAAGAATGCTAGGTTCATTTATTTCACTCCCTCTAATTCTTTTAGTACTACACTTTTTCTATAGATTTTTTGGAGGGAAGGCAATGTGCAAAGGGATGCATTCCTGTTGATTCCAAGGGAGTCTGCCTACTTTACTTCGTCACAATATCAGGAGCTGGCAACTCTACAAGGGCAGCAAGGTCAAGCCACAGAATTCAAGTGGCCAGGAGGGACAGTGTCACTGATTCGTTCTCGCTAGACAGTTATTTGGCTGCAGTGTTCTTATAATAATTCTTTGGGGTGTTTTAAGCCACACAATCTCAGCGGGTAAGACACCAGGCTTGTCGATCGGAAGATCACAAGTTCGAGACCCTAGCCCCGCATGACGGAGTGAGGTCCCGCACTCACCCCAGCTCTTGCCAACCTAGCAATTCGAAAGCATGCAAATGCAAGTAGATTAATAGGTACCACTTCGGTGGGAAGGTAACAGCGTTCTGCGTGCGCCATGCCGGCCACATGACCGTGGAAGTGTCTTCGGACAGCACTGGCTCTTCGGCTAACAAACGGAGATGAGCACCGGCCCCTAGAGTCGGACACGACTGCACAAATGTGCGGGGGGAACCTTTACCTTTACCTTACTAAGCCACACAATGCTTTGTGGCAAGTTGTTTTCCTTAGAAAGACAATGCAAATATTTAAATAAATAGAGAACTGGTTTATCCAATTAATTTGAAAGATGTCCAGGACACTTTGGACTTAGTGAAAAATTATCTTTTCCCCCATAAACTTTGAACTGGAATGGACTTGTCTATGATACTCCTTATAGATACTGCAGGGAAAAACTTAATCAAGAATGCACACTGAAGGGTAATTCATCAAGCTCCCTGCACTTTGGCTGATACATATTCTGTAGTGGAAAAAATCTTCTTCCATAAAGGCAACTGAGACAGATGCTGAACCACTCTGCGAGGCAATGGGTTGGGTTCATCTCAACTCATCTAGCTAGAATAATAGAGCCACAGTTATTTGTGGAAAATCATTAGCTGATATTCAGAGGACATTTGCAGAGATTACAGAATGTTTCCAAGAAAGGCTCCAATTAGCTACAGAACAGTAATCCCAGCTGCTACGTGGCACAAATAGCAGGTTGAGGAAAGGAGTTCAGCTGATAGAGAGAGACCTCCAAACCCTCCTCAATTCAAAGAGTGCTTTTCCTTTGGATCAGCCTCTTAAAAATCACGCTTCTAATCAGAATCCCTGTAAACCATCATTAAGACAAAGTAAATAAACTAGACTTTTAAAAGTGGAGCCCTGCCAAGGTTGCCTATTTGAACTAGTAAAACCTGTACCAATCCCACAGAGTTTTAGTAAAATCAATGCCATGGGAACACAGACCCAATCTTAGAAGTACAGCCAATTCTCTGCTAGAGCAAGTACTTACACCTACTTGTCTATCTTCCTGGCATCCTGCTCTCCCATACAGCAATTCTGTGAGGTAGCTTAGCCTTGGGGAGTGGGGCCAGCGTTTTTTAGTCCAGACTGGAAACTATTTGGCCCAGATATAAACAACAAATAATTGCTTTATTCAAAGCCTGTCAGGGCTATTGGGGTCCCATGTAAATCTAAAATATTACAACAAAATATGTTTCATTATAGTGGTTGACAAGCATAACTAGGGCTACTCCTCTGCTTTTCAGAAATTGTGTAAGCCATGCAATGCAATGTTCCAATATACAGAGAAATGGCGGCAAGGAACCCAAGAAAGCCAAGCTATAAAACTCATTGGATAAGTTCCTCAATAAGGTGGCCTCCTGCTATGTTCTGTTGCAGACCAGCAGAAATCTATCCAAAGGCCTGTAGGGGGTATACATCCTATAAGGCATCTTCAGATGAAGGAAAAGCAAACAAAGGACTGAATAAATTAATGGCATTTCTCTGCCACTCAAGATCCTGTATATCAATATAGCAGGGATGTTACATCAAATGTGTGACAAAATAATACTAATAAATTCCAGAAAATGCAGTGGTATCCATGAAATAACGTAACATCCAAATGCAATTCATGCAGAACAACCAATGTGGCCTGTACACCCTTCATGTGACTGAAGGCTCCAAATAAGAAGGGAGGAAAGGCATGAGAAAAGCTGTTTTTGACAGTTGCTTACTTAATAGTCACTCATGAAGCACCAGCACTTTTGCTTTAGGTCAGTGTTTCTCAACCTTGGCAACTTTAAGATACGTGGACTTCAACTCCCAGAATTCCCCAGCCAGCATGGCTGGCTGGGGAATTCTGAGAGTTGAAGTCCACGTAACTTAAAGCTGCCAAGATTGAGAAACACTGCTTTAGATAGTTCTACTGGTCATTCTTCTTCTCAAAGCTCAGAAAGTAAACATTAGGGCTGTGCTGCACTTCATATCTGAAGGCCAAAAGGTGGTTCAGAGAGTGCATGGACATAGCATCTGTCTGCAACTCCTTAAAGCTACCCCACTTTTTCATGAGATTCTACAGCTGCCCCTGCAACTGCAGGGTGATCCCAGGAAAAGAGGCATTTGGCTGAAGAAGAAATTGCAAATGTGTGCTGCATGTATAACCTGGTGTGCTCCAATGCACTGTTTTGCCTTTGAATCCAAAGTGTTGCACAGCCTAGTAAACACAGCCACCCTTTTATAGAGAACTCCAATTAACAGAAGTCAGGATTTAATTTATTATTTCAGAGAAGTAATGTTCACATTTTTCTGTGGCTCCTAGAGTGGTAAATAGATTGGTTCCCCTAGAACTTAGCAAGCCTCCCATCATAAATGCTGAAAGGGAAAATAGTTTTAAGAGCCACCACAACAAAAGCAGGAAATAATATCCCAAACTGCAATACCAACCAGCTTCATCAGCAAGCAGTTGTTGACTTTTGAGTTGTAATTGCTAATCTTCTCCTTCAGCTCTTGGATTGTAGGAGGCTTAGGTTTTGCTTCTTCCACTGTCTTTGTTACATTCTAAAACAAAAGATAGCAAGCAATATTGAGACAGGGAAACTTTGGTAGTTGATGATACAATAAGTTTAATAACAAACAAACAAACAAACAAACAAGCAAGCCTAACTTAGAGTCTGCCCAGCCAACACTCATTCCACTCTATTTTGTCCTGTTGTCTGTTTTAGATATAACAAATGGTCCTGTTTTACTTACAGGACCAATGTCTACCTGGTAGTTTTTTGTGGCACTAAGCAGAAAGGATGGGTGCTGCTGACATCACAGCTGCTGCATCTTATACTGAAAAGTGAAGCTCTGAACCTTTCACAGTGTTTTTCTTTTTTGGTTTGTTTGATGAAAAATCTTGGTATTAGCCCTAACTGACCTTCTTCAGACAGGAGTCGTGGCCGAGGGATTTTCCCAAGTGTGGCAATTGCTAGCGCGAGCCCTTACTTACTCCCAAGATGCCTGAATTGCATTAGACATTGTACAAAACTTAAAAAGAAGACAGTCATGGAACACAGGCTTGCCATCTAAACAGCATAAATCAGAATTGGTAAATGGGTTGTAAAAAAAGGTAAAGGTTCCCCCGCACAGTCGTGTCTGACTCAAGGGGCCGGTGCTCATCTCCGTTTGTTAGCCGAAGAGCCAGCATTGTCCGAAGACGCTTCCGTGGTCATGAAATGGGTTGAGAAGAAGGGATAAACAACCAAAAGGGGGCACAATTTCTGAAAGTTGCAGTTTTCTTATAATGACTTGCTTGAGAGGAAGTAGTTAAGACTGGAACCAAATGAACACTGCTCTCACAGTTAAGTTGATGAAGAAAGTGCTGCTATGCAGTCTCTCCTTTGCCTCCCTTTTGTTTTGGGGGGGGGGTACCTTCAACTCAGTGTTGACTCCTGGTGACTGCCTGGACTAGTCCCTGCAGTTTTCTTGGCAAGATTTCAGAAGTGGTTTGCCCTTGCCTGCTTCCTAGGCTGAGAGAGGGTGACTGGCCCAAAGTTACCCAGCTGGCTTTGTGCCTAGGGCGGGACTAGAACTCATGGTCTCCCAGTTTCTAGCCTGTTCCCTTAACCACTACACCAAACTGGCTCTCTTTGCCTCTATAGTCGTGCATAATTTCTCTCTGGAAAGCTGCATGCACTGTTACTCAATTATTTCAAGTATGTACACACACAGACATAAACTTACACACACACATTCCCTGAAAACTTTGCTTAAAGTGAATTCACATAAAACAAGACACTGAACCAGTAGAAAAAAGGGGTCTGTATGATATAATGTCACGTTTTGTAACCCAAATGCATTGGCAAACGTGCTCATACATTTTATAGCCTTATTCTTAAGCACTACATTACTCAAAGATATTTTCTTCCTTGTCTCATATTCTATGTACAATGAAATTATTTTCTCCATATTTCCTGTAGCTTAATTTCTAATGCACATGGTTATCATGGCAGTCAAAGAGGTAGAATGCATCACAGCACTATGAATTTTCAACAGAAGAGAATATATGTAGGTCAGAGTTGAACTGTGGAGTCCTTGGTGCTCTCTGAGCTTGGTTGTTTGCTTGCAGATGTTTCATTACCCAACTAGGTAACATCATCAGTGCACTGATAATGTTACCAAGTTGGGTAATGAAACATCTGCAAGTAAACAACCAAGCTCAGAGAGCACCAAGGACTCTACTACGAATTTTATTAGCATTCTTTGTTATGTTGTGCACAGTAGATTTGCCCAGGTTAAAAGTCCATCCTAGAGCAAAGGATCTTTCACCAGCTTCAGCTGGTGTCCAACCTTGTTTCTAGTGTTAGAGAGTCCTTTCCCTTTTCATTTGGGGTAAGGGTTTGGACAAGTTGTGATGGCCATTTTGATCCCATAGTAACATAATAAATAGTAGTTCCTCTGCAGGTATGGAAATAAGTGGGAGACAGGACACAGAATTAGAACAACTGCATAACACAATGGTAAATGCATCAGTGCAGAAAGGGGGAAATACTCATGTGGTTGAAGTAGGAAGAAATCTTGGCATGTTTTCAGATCTTTGGTGCAAATTGGCCATCCTTGCACAAGTTGTATAACAGCAATTTTAAAGTGAAATTTAAAGTGAATTCTTGGATGAAAATGATCAATTTTTTTATTCGTTCAGTCGCTTCCGACTCTTTGTGACTTCATGGACCAGCCCACGCCAGAGCTTCCTGTCGGCCGTCGCCATGTATTGGATAATATTCAATTTTTATCATATTAAAATTATAATTCAGCAGTAACTTGGCAGGACACATATTGTACATCCTTGCTCTCATGATCTTAAAACACCACTACCACATACCCAGTCCTATCTGCAAACTCATTTTAATATCACAGTTTGCAACTAAAAGCAACCAATAATGCTAACCTGTGCAGTAATAATTTTTTTATACACCCCAAGGTGCAAGATGTACATTCCTTGGCAACAAATATACTTACAATGAATTTGAGTTTCATGCAGTAGCTCCCACAATCAAAATGGCAAAACTCACAAGAAATATTGGCAATCTGTATTCTTAATCCCTAAGTACTCCCCTTCCACTCAGTCACAAACAAACTTGATCCATTCACTTTTGGCCTGGACATGAGACTGCTGTATATAGGACTGTCAAACTGGGGCAAGGGATTCTCTTTCTGAATTCAAATTCCTTTAAAGGAAGCAAGAACAGAACAAAGGTATGATGCCCAAGTGGGCCTTTATGTAAATATGTTCATTAATGTTTATATGCAATCAACCACACTGGTAATCAAGACCTGTCACATCCAGGATACCAAAGAAATGCAAACAGGAGGCTCAGAGAATTCAACTTTGGGCACATCTGTCCCAGCAGAAATGGCACAACACTGGCTCATTAAATACAAAATGGACTGGTTGCAAAAAATGTGCAAAGAACCCAATCTAAGTTTGATCTGACAGAGCCTGGGGCGCTAAATAATCATGTTTTAATGCATTTAATTTCTCCATCAATTCGGGGAACAATGGCAGCTCTTATTAATAAGGGGTTAATTTCCTTTACTTTTGAGATCTGCTCAAAACAATGGAATCACACTTAATAAAAGCAGCTCGAGTGTTGCCATATTTTGTAAATGGAGACCATGCTGGACTGCAGGTCACAGACTCAGGCATGCAATCCACATCCCCAGGAGCAGGTATGTCTCTTGATCACACACAGTCAGATTACCCAAGCCCCTCCCTCGGCCAGGGAGGAGGAAAAACAGAAGTCTCTGAATCAAGGCTGGAAAAAGTGGGAGCTGCCATAACCCTAGCACCTTCTGATTAAAGTGGAATCTCTCCCCAAAAGAAAAATGAATCCAAGGTTTATTTATCCAATTTAAGCAGAGAAAACATATGTTTCAGGAGATTCTGTAGACATAGGTAAAAATGTTGTAAATAGGAACTTGTGCTAGGTTTTTCATTTATGTTTCTGTGTGGTGCTAAGTCTAATTGTTCTCTATTTCTCTGTATGAGTTAGAAATACCGGGACTTGAGAACATGCCCCATGAAGATAGGCTGAAGGTGTGTTTGGGGTGTTTAGTCTTGAAAAAAGAAGATTAAGGAAAGATATATCTTTATGTAAGTGGCTGAGTGTCTCTGGATTGCAGCGGGGTAGAAATGTGGGGAAATAAAGAAATAAATTGAGGTACCTAAAAATGTGCCTTAAGAAGGATGGTCAGAAAATATTTTCCATTGCCACAGAAATTAGGGTATAGATTTCAGTTACTTAGATTGCACTTAAATATAAGGAAAATCATCTAACAGTAAGACACATAAAACAGTGGAACAGTCTACTTATGAAGATTCTGGGTTTTCCATCTCTGAAGGCGTTTATCAAGAGATTGGACAGTCACCCCTTGAGGATGGTTTAACTTATTCCTACACACTGCTGGCAGCTGGACTAGATGGTCACTCATAGTCCCCCCCAACTCCACAATTCTATGATCCTATAATTGGGTTTTATGTCAGCCTAGAGTCCTATTTCAGCAAGAAGATATAATTTTTCCTTACAATTTTCTTGTGCTCTGTCATATAATATAGAATCCCTTCATTATCTGTTCTGAGATTCTGATAGGAAGCATGCTATTTGTAGCAGATATTTTTTGTGATCTGCCTGGAGAATTGCATTTTCTGATGTAATATTCTTTTAAGTTGCTGTCCATGATCTAAACAGCTCTGTAACTCATATTTACTAAGAGTGGATGTTTGTATCTTAATATTTAAAGACAAGGGGTTTTTTTAATTCTATATTTTTTAATTTTTTTAAAAAAAAGCTTATCTCCTGTGAAATTAGTGACAAGCTATACATGGCCATGAGAAGTAGAATTATTTCACTGTTGAGATCATTTAACTTTTCTGCTTTTTATCCTTTTAATTGCCAGAAAGGCAGCCCAGACTGTAATAGCCGCTTGCTCTCATACATTGGGATTATGGGGAGAATGGCAGGTGAGGCACTTGCTAGAATATAGGCAGTATCAGCAGGAACTACCAAGCTACTACTCCAAAGCATGAGGCAGACGTAGAGGGCTTCTGGAAGAGGAGGTTTGAGATCCCCAGCTTTAGATCCTAAGGGCTCAGCCATCTGCCTCACCATCATAAGCTTCGGAAAAACTTGGATAAAGAAAAGGACATTACCGTAGTAGTTAAATTCTTTATCTGCAGAATTCTCAGCTTGGGGGTTCATGAACAGCTTCCAGAAGACATGCAATACAGATTAGAAATTCATTCTCTTTCTTCCTTTCTTTCTTCCTTTCTTCCTTTCTTTCTTCCTTCCTTCCTTCCTTCCTTCCTTCCTTCCTTCCTTCCTTCCTTCCTTTCTTTCTTTCTTATCGTATTTATACCCTGCCTATCCCCTCCCTAACGGAGGACTCTAGGCGGCTTACATACATATATATATATTTCATTAACATTTCATAGATATACAATTTCATTTAAATCACGCGCTAAGGAAAGGGGTAAGGGAACCGACTCTTCCATGGCTTGGACTACAAGCCCCACAATGCCTTGCGTCGGAGCCGGCTGCTGACGTCCTGTAGACGAAACTGCTTCTTTACGGGATCCATCGTTGCCGCCGCCATTCCAGGGATCTTCCGATTCGGTGGCCGACTCCCCGACAGGACGCCAGCATATTCTCCCACTTAAGGTGGTACCCATTTATCTACTTGCAAAGCTTTCGAACTGTTGGGTTGACAGGAGCTGGGACTAGCAACGAGAGCTCACCTCGTTGCGCGGGGATTCGAACTGCCGACCTTCCGATCGGCAGTCTACAGCTCAGCAGTTTAACCCGCAGAGCCACTGTGTCTTTCCCTTGTAGATGTGAAAAGGGGATGTTTCATATGGTTGGCTCATGGATCTTTAATAAGGTTAAAATATTTGGAACAGTCTCCCAACAGAAGGTTATTATCTCTTCCTGTGCTGAATTTCAGTGCTGGGATTAGTAAGATATATGTTCAAGTCAAAGACATCAAGGCTGGTAGCTTGAAAGCATGGCACTTTGTAACAGCAGAAGATTAATTTATCTTTTATACATCTCTGTTCCAAATGACTGAGGGCTTAACACAACCTTGGAATCTTAAGACAAATATATCTGACCTCTGTTGCAGTCGTAAGATGACATTAGTTAGAGCAAGGTGGCAACCATTTGACAGCCAGGAGCTATATATTATTTCATTTTGCAAGGCTACAGCGGACTGAGAATTTTGCTGGCTGATGGTGATGACTTTCTTTTCCTTTTTTAAAAGGCATGTTAAGCCTATGTTTGACTTAAACAAATTCTTGATTCATTTACTGCCAAAAATCAGCATAGATGCATATCTTCATTTAATGACAATTTGTTGCTAAGCTTCAACAGTGCAATTTCAGGGAGTTCTGGAATCATTTATGAAGACTTCTGCACTGGAGACAATTTGTAAGCAAATCTGATGTCCTCTGCAACTCTCAAGTCTCTGATGGGCAATCTGCTGGAGTGGTTGGGGAAGCTATATTTTGGAGGAGGAAACACTTTATATGACAGAGCACCCACTATATGTGCAGAAGGCCCACATCCCATTGCTTTTAACTGTAGCTGAAAAGGATCACAGATTGTAGCTTTGAGAACCTATTCCTAAATCGCTGCAGAGTACTGCCTATTTGAGCAGATATAATGGGCTAAATGAATCAATGGAGTCAAACTCAACCTGCAGTTGCTTACCCTACGCCTCTGTACAGTACTGTTTATGTTTTTAGAGCTGGTCATATTTTTTCAGGATTTTCTGACAACCATGATGACTAAGAACATTACTGTAAAATGTACAATGCTCAGGCTTCTGGATTCATTATGAGTAATAACATTCCGCACACTAGGCCAGTCACAATCATGTAGCAGATGTCTAAGTCCTCCCAGATGAGAATGACTGCTATCCTGTAAAAAACCATATATATAACCAGATATGTAATAGTTGATACAATGTGCCATGAACTTCCCCAATAGAGGCTCATCTAGAGCCAAGAATTCCCAGTGCTGACTATTTGACCTAACATTTTCTGTCCCGAATAGTTTCCACCTCCCTTTCCACCAACAAGCTTACTCCTTTCCAGCATCTTAGAGCATTTTATCCTAGCAACTAATCACAAAAGAAAATGTGCAGCTAGTTTCTATGGCAATCAGAATTAACTTTAAAAAGATAATTTTTTCTTGTTCCTAGTTTTCAACAAAGTAATCAACAACTATTCAAAAATAAAGCTTAACTGTAAGCATTTCCATTTCCAACCCTTCTTCACTTGCAGTGTCAGAGTCATAGGGAGAAAAACAAACAGGCTTGAGAAAGAAAAAAATTAAATTAAAAAGAGACTCTTTCTGAGAATGACATTCTGTGGTGAATAATATGTAAAATTCCTCCGCATCACCCACATATACATTCTTTCTTAGTTGGATTTAGATGAACTAGAAACACATTATGTTAAGTGCAGGCCAGCTTTCCCACAAGGCCGCTAGATTCAGTTTCTTTCAATCTTCCTAGATTTCACTTAATGGGGATAAATACTCCATAACTACTAACTACATATGGAGCCGATAACACTAAGCAAGCAGTATAATGAAGCTATCCACACAGTAAGCCAATTAAGCCCAGCAAGCGTATGCACAAAATGGTTGCCAGTGATTCTAGTTTATACAGCTGTGCAAAGCATTAGAACAAGGTGCTAAGCAGCATGTGAAGGACCTCTTTTCAAATAATTAAAGGAACAATCTCTTTTGCAAAGCTCCCAGAGCTGCTTTAGAAGCTGTTCCTGGCTGCCTCCACATGCAAAGTTGCTCTACGTGGACAGAAAGTGACTGTTTTAATGATTTGAGAAGAAGGGCACGGTATGAAACATTCTGAATGCTTTGCTAAGCTATACTAGTTCATATGTAGTGTTCATGTGCAGTAGTATACCAATCATGTGCAAAAGGAGGCAGACTAATTTCATTAGATCATAACTGAAAAATTGATAGGATCAGATTTGAGCAGGTTACGTACATTACCTCCATTCTCCTATGTTTTTAAAGAACAAATGGTAACCAATTGCTGAGCTTTGGAATGGGAGAGATACACTCCAAGCCTGGCTGGCAGCTCGACAAGTCAGAGTTTCTCAGAGCTCTGAGCTCTGAGACCTGGCTAACTTTCTATCTTGTTTGCAGGGGTCTACGGACCACTGAAGTTTCCCCCTGGAGAAGGGGGAACCAGAAGATTGCTCACAGAGCCATTGGAATTGCCCACTCCTGTTTTTCTTTGTTGTTTCCACCGCGGAGAAGAACGGGGGGTGCAATGAAATGGCCGAAAGAGGATTCTAGCTCTGCAGAGAACAGTAAGTCTCTTGGGAGACACAAGAGTGACAGCCAGCTTTTAGATCACCTTATATTAGTTTTCTTTTTAGATTAGTACATTTTTATTATTCTAAAATTTATCTTTGGACTTCGTTCAAAATGTTGGCTAGTTTTGTGTTTTCTTTGCTATAATTAATTTTGGTGGAAGTTTGATAGATTTTATTTTGGCAACATAGTGAACAAGTTTTGTATTTTTCTGCCTTTCTTTTGTATCAGAGAAATTGGGACTTAAGAGACTTTGTTGGTATTTCTCACTCGACAAACTTACTGACTTTTGAGAAATTGTTTGTTTGGGTTAAGCAGCTTGCAGCCTGAAGAATAAAGAAGAATAAAGAATAAAGTATAGAGAATGTGTGCCTCTCTACCTTTTTTTTTCTCCTTTTCTATTTTTTTTTAGAAAGGACTATTTTTCATTTGGAATATATTTTCATCTTTCCCTTTACAAACTGTTTGAAATACTGCTCTGTGGAATTTTTTCATCTCTTACTTTAAAAGCTTTTCTCACTTAAAGAAATAGACATTATTGATAAATAATAGAACAGCTGTTCCTTGCTCCCTGAGAAATTTTTTTGTTTTGTCTACGGCAGTTGATTACGCTTTGAACAATAAATAATGGCCTTTCTCACAGTACTTCAGGATTTTAAGGAAGAAACCAGCAAAATTTTTTTGCAAATTAAGAAATCCATAGAACGTATATTAATAGTTTTGGTGGCTCAGGAACAGAAGGTACAAGGGACAGATTTAGAAACAGAGGAAAGATCTTTCGAACCAGTAGAGAAACAGGGAAAGAGGACTTTGAATGTATTGGTACAGAAGAAGATTATGATATCTTACAGGAAGTGGTCTATTAAATGTTTGGGCATAAATACATTGTGGCAGCTGAGACAGGAAGATTTTAATATGCAAATTGATAGATATGGCAAAATAAACATTTTGATATCCCACATGAGTTACAGAAATAAACAAGTTGCATATTGTGATATTGGCATAACCTAAACAGGAGATTTATTGATATTGATTAGGAATGCAAGGTGAATGAAAATGTGGATTTGGTATTGTACACAGAGTAAGCACAGATATGAGAAATTTACAGATGCATAAAAACATGATATTTTAAGTGTAAGATACAAGATTATAAATAAATATGTTGATATTATATATTACTCTTTCTGGAGACACATTTATGAGAAGACAATGAGATGATGAGATGGAATTAGAATGTAGGTTATTACAAGAATATGTTGTATGTATTAGGTTATATGTTATGTTAGGTTTTGTATTTTTGCTATATTATGTATTATGTTATGTAATATGTTAGATTATGTATTAATGGAATATATAGTCATAACATGAACAGAATATACTGTATTTTATTAGACGTAGATAAGGCCTTTATTTGTTATACTAATTGGACTTTATTGAAGATATAAATATAGATGTAAAAATGGAAAGAGCAAATGGAAAACATTTAATTGATGCAACAACGAACATTTGATTACTATTCTAAGGAGTAGAAACCAGAGATGGATTGTTGGAAGATATCAAGAAAGGCGAAACCTATATGAAGAACAGAAGATTGGATTATAGAAATCAAAGGGTATATGACAAAGAAAAGTTTCTGTGTATTGTATTAAGGACTAACATTTAAAGTTAATTGTTGTACTTAAAGTTCAAGGATAAATTGGAGGACATCTATTTTCTATATTTTTTCTTGTTTGTTATTTTTTGACTTCACTTTTTCTTTTCCCTTTTCTTACTTTGTATTTCTATTTCTTTTCTTTTGTATTAGCTTTTAATGTGTATTTTAAAATTAATAAAACTTATGGAAAAAAAAAAAGGAATGGGAGAGATACTATCTCTAAAGAATCTTTTGCCCTTTAGGATTCTTTCGGTTTATAAAAAGCAAAGCTTTGATCAGATTTGTCACCCTTCCAAGGAGGACTTCTTTTTTGTAAAGAGAACGTCTATCCTTGCTATTCCGAAAGATTCCCAAAGATTATACTCACGTTCTTCAGATGTGGTCAAATTATATAATCTGTTTTTAGCTGACTATTTTGCTTTATTTATTCTTCAAAAGCAAGTGTATGAGGTTATCATCTAGATCAGAATGACATGAGTGACAAAATGGAATTTCATTTCTTTTGTTCTGGCTGCATTGCTTCCAAAATATTATCCCCACCCAAATGCAGGAGTTTCAAAATAAAAAGAAAACCCATGCACAATGGTTTCAATAGACATCACATTTACTTCAGAGCAGTTCTCACCAACCTAGTGCCTCCCAATTATGGTTAGACTACAACTACCATAGTTTACAGCCAGCACTGAGTATGAAAGCCACGGTGTGGGAATTAGGTGAGTTTTAGTCAAAGACCTTTGAAAACTTTGATCAATTTGGGGAAAACTGCTTTAAAGCAGGAACAAATAACAGGTGACATCCACTTTGACCTCCAGTTACTTGCCCTCATCCCTCATCTGATATGTAGCTAAATGCATGAATTGTGCTCCTTGGAAAGGTCTCTGAGATGATGATGTCACGTGATAGACAAAAGCAAAACAAATCCCCATCATTGCTTGCATCAAGGTAGGGAAACATTTTAATGGTTAAATTAAATTTTTGCTTAGGGAAGAATGGATATGATGAAAGGGATATGATGAAATCAGCTCAGTACAAATAACGTAGATAATAAACACTGAGCTAACGTATGATTAGTGATGTCTAATGTGCCTTCTCCCCTTAGATGAGGGATGAGGGCAAGTAACTGGAGGTCAAAGTGGATGTCACCTGTTATTTGTTCCTGCTTTAAAGCAGTTTTCCCCAAATTGATCAAAGTTTTCAAAATCTTAATTTCCCTCAAGCCTTCTGATATGTTAGAAAGCTGGAGAGAGAAGTTGGATCTTATTTGCACTATTTAAAGAAAATAAGAACAGCAGAAGGTACTTTGCTGTTTACAGTCTCCAAATTCATGCACAATTTGTGTGTGTGTGTATTTGTGTCTCTGGTCAATTGTTTTTGCAGATTTTTAAAGCAAAAAAAAAAAGTCTAAACCTTACAGTATAGGCAAAGATTGCTATATATTTTAGGGGAAATACAACTCATCTTCAATCTGTGCAACTGTGTACAAAGGGGTTGAAAAGAAATGAGAGCAAAAAAGCTATGTATGTACAGCACATTTAATTGGGAATTTATGTTTATATAAAAAAGTATAACAACATTTTTGTTAAAGAATGAAACAGTACTGATTATTGGAAAGCTAAACAAATAACTTGGCACATAGTTTTGACTTCTGACATGATTGCAAAATCAGATAGATAGATAGACAGACAGACAGACAGACAGACAGACAGACAGACAGACAGACAGACAGACAGATAGATAGATAGATAGATAGAGATATGTAATTATTCAATAAGGTGTATTCTTTCTGTTGACCTTGATATCTTAATAGGTCTTAAAATAATTCATCAGAAAGAAAGAAAGGCTATAACATCTGTACTTCCTTGGAAATACATCGTCCAATATAGAAAGTACATCAAATACAAAAGAATAACAAACAAGGAAGCAATTGCTCCTCCTGTAATGAACTTGTTCTTAAGGTTAAATCTCTAGGAAATGTTAATTGGGCATCACTTACTCATTAAATAAGGCACAATTTCAGAGCAGGAGTTCATACTATTGGGCTATATCATTCATTGCAATATGATGTAAATGGGGGTTGGCAACCTGATGCCTCCCAGATGTTTTAGAATATAATATCCATAATCCCCTGTCATTGACTATTCTGGCTGGGATTGGTAGAAACCGAAGGGGCATGAAAGTGGCACGGTGATGTCATGAAACCAGATAGAAACAGAACTTAGGTCTCTTTTCTCCAATTTTTGGTTTATTTATTCAACTGGGGTTATATGCTGCTGCAATCGTGTCTGACTCTGAGTGGCTTTACAGACCTCCAAAAGAGTAATAAGATTAAAACTAAAGATAACAGTATAAACATTAAAAAATAATAAAATATTAAGTTTAGAAGATTTAGTGTGCCATCACCATTACATCATCTTCTTTTGGAAAATCACTGTCATAATTTTGTGGTACAAACCTGATGGACTTGGGGAGCTACAAAAAAGGAGCTTGTTTATAATTATAAATGTATAAATAATTGAACGAATTGCAATGCATTACACTATAGCAATTTTTTTTTGACAATCTGCTTTCCAGGTGCTAAGTGATAATGGTCATCTTCAAAGCCTCTGCACCTCTTATGGTTCTTCATTTTAAAACCTAGCTTAGTTGAGTCGTCTCTTCAAACGGAAGACTGCTTTCTGGCAGTCCTTTAGATATAGGGCTGTTTTTAATAGAATAGGATAAGCAGCCTCTTAAAAAGTGCTGAAATTAACATCGGGAGCATCATGAAGATCATCTGCTTCCTGCATTTCTTAGAAAGTCTATAAAGAGCCACAATATATACACCATGTATGCTCTGTGTAGTAATGGTAGCAGAAGTAGCAGAGCAACACTTTTACTAAACATGAATATGTTGGAGAAGTCAACCGTACTGACAATGTTTCTTTCTCTCCACTACAGGCATATATTTAGGGTTTTTTACGTACTTTAATACAGCTATGCATTCTAAATTTGAGAAATTTTAGCAAAAGTTCTTTAACAAACTATAATGCAACAAGAAACTTCAGTTAGCATTTCAGGTACTACCAGGTCAGTTAACATACAGAAAAGGGAGGTAAGGTGGTACTGAGGATGGAAGTGTTACCTTGAAATATAGTGGACTGATGCAATTTTAACAACCATGTTCAAGAGATCAATGTTGGAAGTGTACATGGGATTGCTTTGCCTTATAATACAAGGCAATAATTGGCCAGTTAATATACACTTCAATTTCTTCTCTTTGGGACTCCGAATATACCATTATATTTTTCAACTGAATAAATATGAGTTTTAGCAGTCCTGGCATTTTTCTCTAGGGGGTCATTCAACAAGTTATCTTGCATGTGGAGTGGAATTAATTTATTCTTATTACTCCTCTGTGTTTACTGACAGATGTTCCATTGTTGCATTGCTAGCAAACAATTTTAAAGTAAAAATGACATATTTTATAAACCGAGCCATCAACCAACATGGGCATCACCATTACTCTAAGTCAGACTATTCAGGATCTGCTAGCAAACTACTACAAACTACAACAGAAGCTGGTATGTATGGCAATCTTGATTTTGATTCAAAGAAACTAAAGCAATATACCGCAGACTCTAAATTCTCCTGGTCTGGAATTAAAAGCAGGATGTATAACAGAAACTGCCTTTTTTTGTGATGCTGCAACTTTTTTCAAAAATTAAAAGACGGCATGTCCAAAATCATAACATATGGTACAGTTTTCAACTATATCTTGGAGCAGTCTCTAGCTTAATCTATGCTTTAAAGGATCATTTTGAATTTACTATTACTGTCTTGCACTCATCAACATATTTTTGCATTATTTCAATTTTTATAGCTTCTGTTTACAGAAACAGCAAAAAGTAGTATTTCTGATTATTTTACAATATATCAGCCTGCATATCCATGGAAGCATTCAATCAAATGCTTCCACCCATCTATTTACATTTTTACAAAAAAAAGAGAAAGAAATGAAAATGAAAATCACAACACAAATATATATATATATATATATTTATTTATTTATTACATTTATATCCCGCCCATCTCCCCCAAAAGGAGGGACCCTGGGCGGTTCACAACAAATTTAAAAGAATTAAAACAATAAATATCAATAATAACAATATAAAATTACATATATATATACATACATACATACATACATACATACATACACATACACATACACATACACACACACACACACACACACATATATATATATATATATATATATATATATATATATACATACACATACACATACACATACACACATACATACATACATACATACATACATACATATATACAGCATCATATAATTTGCTCCAAAAGTGGTAGATCTTATTCCACTGATCAACAAGGCTGGTCGAAACAGATCTAAGGGGCCAGCCAACCCCAAGACTGGCTATTCCCCTCCCCTCCCCACGCCTGATGACATAGCCAGGTCTTCAGGTTTTTTCTAAAGTCCAGGAGAGAGGGGGCCGATCTTACTTCCCGGGGAAGAATATTCCAAAGGGCAGGGGCTACTGCAGAGAAGGCACGCCTCCTAGACCCCGTCAGATGGAACTCTCTTGCCGACGGGGTTCGTAGCATGCCCTCTCTGCAGGACCGGGTGGGACGGGTTGATTGAACGGGGATGAGCCGGTCCTTCAGGTAACCTGGACCCATGCCATGTAGGGCTTTAAAGGTAATAACCAACACCTTGAATTGAATCCGGGAGCAAACTGGGACCCAATGCAGCTCACGGAGCAAAGGTGTTATATGTGCCGATCTTGAGGCACCTAAAATGGCCCGCGCGGCCGCATTTTGAACCAGCTGAAGCTTCCGGACGCTCCTCAAGGGTAGCCCCATGTAGAGCGCATTACAATAGTCTATCTGGGAGATGACCAGGGCATGAGTGACTGTTCGAAGGGCCCCTCGCTCCAGGAATATATTACATAGAAAAGACAACATTCAGCCTTAGTTTAAAATAAATATTTGCACTGAGTGTCAATTCATAAGCAAAAAGTGCATTAAATCTATAATCTAAGATCGTAAATCTAGAGAAATTCTCTTTCCAATACTGAATAATTATCTTCTTTCCTACCTTCCCCTGCATGATCTCCCACCGCTACCCTAGTTATAATCTCAACTGATAGGAGTTAAGAAATATTTACCACCTCATCTTCTATCTTTGTGCACCAGATCATTCACACAATCAATTCATTTAGCTCTGATTCCAGATCTGATATCTCACATGAAGGACTTACTTAAGATGTCAAATTAGCACTGCTTGGGCAAACATATGACATAATTTTCAAGTCATATATACTTTTGACATAGCTAAAGTGAGCTAACATGATTTGGAATCAATTTGACCATTCTATAGTCATGATCCTCTACACCAAAACTGGTGTGCAGGTGGTAAGAACAGGCTATGGTTAGTGTTAACACAAGTGCTTTGCCTGCTAAAGATTCAATCCCTGCGGCTGTTGTCACAATTGTTTCAGACAACAGAGCATAAGTCTATGTGTCAAAGACTCTACGGACACCTGTTGCCAATCTGCAGTATTGGGCTAAAAAACAGATCAGTAACCTAATGCCTCCAGATGCTTTGGATTATAATTCACATTAGTCGCAATCAGCATAATCAGTCATCATGGGTTATAAGAGTTGCAGTTCAATATCTTTGGAGGGTATCAGCTGGCTTACTCTAGACCAGAAGGTCCAAAGATTTGGTTTGGTATACAGTTGCAATCGAAATTATTCAACCCCCACTGCAAATCAGGTTTATTGTCAAAATTTACAGACTTTCAGCTGTTTGCAATGAACAAATCAAACAAAAACAATTGAAATAGCTCAACACAATGAATGCTTCAAGTGGTTCCCCCGAATTCAACTGGAAATGCAACTTATAATGACTTATCCAGTCTCAAAATTATTCAACCCCCTGAATAGAATCCGTCACAACAGCACACATACTCTACAGTATGCAAAACAGGTGTTGTCTCAAGCACACCTGATGCAACTAATCAAGGGCTTCATTAGTTGCACCAGGTGTGCTTGAGCTGGAACACATGAAATACCTGAACTGGCTAGGGGTTTGTTGAGTGTCACGTTTGACTGCATGTTAGAAATATGGCTATGTCAAAAGAATGGTCCAAAAAGGTAAAAGAAGAGATCATCGCCCTTCACAAACTAGGAACAGGATACAAAAAGATAGTGAAGGCATTGAATGTTCCTAGAGACACCGTTGAAAGCATAGTTTGCAAGTTCTAAGTTAAAGGAACAGTGTTAAAGGAACAACATTACTTGGACGGGGCAGAAAAAGGAAGCTGTCAATGGCTGCAACCAAATTTCTGAGAAGGCAGGTTGAGAGAAACCCTCGAGTGACTGCAAAAGACCTGCAGCAAGACTTGGTGGCAACAGGCACTTAGGTTTCAGTGAGCGCAGTAAGGCGTGTACTAAACACAAAAGGTGTCCGTGCCACAACTCCAAGATGTACACCACTACTGACCCAAAAGCACAAGAAAAGTCAGCTCCAATATGCTCAAAATCATATAAATAAGCCACAGAAGTTTTGGGATTCTGTTCTGTGGAGCGATGAAACAAAACTGGAACTTTTCGGCCTGATGGATCAGCGGTATGTCTGGAGGAAGAAGAATGAAGCATACGCTGAAAAGAACTCTCTGTAAGTATGTGTAAAAATGCTCTCAAGACTTCAATTCATTGTGACTGCATCCATTCAGTTTACTTGGCAATGGTTTGCCCTTGCCTTCTTCTGAGAATTTTTTTAAATTTCCAGTTTAGACAAAACCCTGGAACGTCCAATTCCTCCATCCAACTACTAAATGGGGCTGACCTTGCTAAACTTGCAAGGTCTACTACAGTTACCTAGAGCCTGCCACCTGTTCTAAGTTCAGAGCAGATGCTGCCAAGTTCATAGTACTTGGCAGAAGTACTTAGTACTTCTAAGTAACAAGCAGCTTTTTTTTTCACTCCCTGGGAGCCATGAGATGAAGAAGGATACAGAGGTTGACCCAAATGTTCCCAGAATCCTTATTGTTTATCAAGAACAGCACCATTCTTGACAAAAGTGCAGAAAAATCCTAATATAGTAATGCATTTAATTGTTCTGTTACAAGAGGATAAAACAAGCCTACATAATATGTCTATTTTCCATTTTTTAAAGTAGGGCAGTTATGTGATCTGAATATTTTGGCCAGTAGGCATATTGGAAATATTAAAAGTACACTATAATTGCCATGATGGATGTGGTGAATCACAAAACACCCACATACCAAAAAATAAAGCAAATAGCTGCAATCATCTACTATCTTATTTTCTAAGAATGCTTCTAGTCAATGTAGGGCCCAGAGACATTGTCAGAAATATTGGATATACTTGTGCTTTGCAACATGCTAGCTTCTCATTCATTTTTTTTTAATTCAAAGAATCTATAAAATTAGGTAGAGCAGGGAACTTATCAGATGCCAAGGAATATTTTAGTAGGGTCATAGTTGCCCTTAAGTACCATGTTCTGGATTCTGCACAGGGCTATATAGCTACTTGCTAGACTGTTTTCTGTCTTATAAGAAGGAATTCTATTCTTTATTGGATGATACTGAATTTTAAATTTTGATTTTTATAATTCTGAAAAAAATGAAATGCATGACAAATTTAATTAATTTAAATGAAACCCCAAAAATCTTCATACTTTGTGAGTAGTTGGAAATTGTTTATTTCATACGCTTTCAAAGTTGTTTAGTGGATATGCCCCTAGACTCCATATGTATTGAATTGCTTTATTCACTAAGATATCATACTTTGTTTCCTTAATGGAAAATACAACTGTTGATGGATATGCTAGGTTAAATGGGTTTGTTTCATCCATTTCCCTAGCTTTTGTATAGAGACTTAGGTCAATTGGAGTACAAAACTGAAGAATCCAAGGCCTCTTTCTTGTAGAATCTTGTCTCAAATGAACCTGCTTGTATTTTTTTAACAGATACTTCCAAAGAGATTACTTAGACAACATTTATTGAGCTTTTGTCACTTCTCTTTGAAAACAGGAAATGTTGCAATCTTTTAAGGGTGATAGCTTCCCTCTGAGTTGAACCAAAATGCAACAGATGGCTTGTGTTTGGGTCACTGAGTGAATGCGCTAAGATGAGAAACATCAGAGATTTCACTGATTTCTTGTACTTGTAATAATCTCCAAAGGAATAGCCATGTTATTCTACTGCCACATACAGTAGAACAACAAAGAGCCTTGTGATATTTAAAAACTAACCAATTTATGATGGAGTAAAAGTTCATGAATCAGATTGAGTTCATTAGATTAAGTAGTTCCCCGTTGGGGGAGATGGGCGGTCATATAAATTGAATTAAATAAATAAATAAATAAATAAGTCCATGAAACTTTAAGGCTGGGTTAGGTAATGTGGGTCATGGAACACCAATACATCCACAAGTCCTTTCTTGGCACTACTAAACTCCCTGCCATGTCTGATTTTATTTTTAAAAGTTTCTTCAACTGAATTTTAATAAAATTAGGAAAGTGGCTTGGTAATTCATAAGCAAAGTACTAGCCTTTAACATCATTGGCATTTTTAGGAAAAAAAAGGTAGATCTATAACAATGATTTGTTTGGAAGTAGGAAAAAGTAAACATACACCGGACTAACAGGAGCATCTTAGGGAGCAGATCTAGAGACGCAAACTCGCTGGTTTCCTTCTGGGAAATGGGTGTTTTGTGACCTCATGCTCCTATGGTAGCCATTTTATGAGAGTACCCATAACATGCTATCAACATTCCAAACAAACACACCAGTTCAAAATATTCTCTACCTCTGGCTTGTCTCATAATATATTTGCTAATATTCACTGACTGTACTATTTTCTTAAAAGGCAATCCCTTTATGACACATTGTTTTGTGCCACAAATATATGTCAAACACATCTTCTTTGCCATGGGATAAAATGGCCTGTATTTTTGTTGGAACTTTAAAGAATGGACAGAATTCATAATTGCATTTCCAATTCTACAATCCCTACTTCTCAAAACATGTTATTTGCTTAGCCACAATTTCTATAACTCATGATGGGCTGTAATCATTCTTCGTCTATACCAACCTCTAAAATTAATTAAGAGCCAGGTGGTATAGTCCTAAGTGTATTAGATTTAGATTAATGAGACCAAGATCCATATCTCAATTAGAGAACTTTGGGCCAGCCCCTGCCTCTTCGTTGAATCTGCTTTCTAGACTTGCAGTAAGGACAGAAGAGAGACAATATATGCTCCTTAACATATTTGGAGGAAGTGAAATAAATGCATAAATTTCCAAATTATTCATTTCTTACAAAATCAGATCAGAACTATGGAACACTAGGACATCAAAGAAATGACAGAGATGATCAAAGAACGCTTTTCAGCAAATACTTAAAACACATCAGTGGGGACCAGCTTTCTAAAACTGTGAAACCTTTGCTCTATTGGTTACCCAACATGCAGAGATTCTGTGGAGGGGCATAAGCAGAGCACCAAATACGTTACCTTACATATATGAACAATCTCATGCCTCATTCCTCCTTTGGAGGAAATATATGTTAGAGCAAAAAGATCAGAGTCCTATGATATTAAGCTAACCGTTCCACTGTACATCCTTCTATTATTACAGTCGGAAATTCAGACTAAGAGTTTTAAGCTTCTTTCTCCAGAATTCTAGTCAAGAACCAAAAGGTTTGCCTAGCTTTGGATTTAGGCAATGAATTTCAGCTTAACAGCATCTAATATTACCTCAAAGTTCAGCTTGATTGAACATCTCCATGAACCAGTTCTGACATTTTTATTTTCAAAAATACATAAAGCAAAAAAGGCAGTCATATTTTACTATTCTACAGACATCTCTATTGTATATTCACTATTTATTGCCAAATAGATAAAACAGGATGTCATAGACACCTGCTCTTGAAACTCTAACATGAAAAAGGCTTTTACACAATACCATCCCCTGAGGCATGGAATCAGGAGGAAATAAAATCCTAGTTCCAAGCATATCTTGAGATATATTATCACATTAAAAATTCATATGTATTCATTTCCACCTGGGACACCACTCTTTTAGGATCTTTTGTTTAAAAAAGGAGACCAAGGTGAAATGAGAATAAGGAATCATATAGGTCTCATCTTACCACCAGAACAACTAGATGTGCCATCTGAATTCGTTCTCCTTTAAAAATGCAAAGTTGTATTATGAATCTAATGCAAATAGACTCTCAGTTCAAAATAAAAAACAAAATTCTGTGGATGCATAGTCAGAGCTATGCAGATCGACTGTTTCAAACAGCTGAAACTTCCTCCCTCTCTCCCTTCCCCAACTCAACAATGTCTCTGGGCAACAATGACCTAATAACTTGATGATTTAAAAAGCACGATCACCTTACTCTCTCAAAAAATGTCCAATGATTACTGTGAACTATACAATTGTGCCATTAGTCTAGAGTTTGCTTTCAGAGTAGTATTTAGGTGAGCAGTTATCCTGCCTTATTTATAGAATTGTATGGGAGGTCCAGCTGCTATTGCCCTCCAGTCATAAGGCTCTTGTGTATTCCCATCACTTCTTACAGATTTTTTCAGGAAGGTAGAATTCCTGGTTTGAAGAGTATTGCAAGCCAAAATGTAGTTTTATTATTGTAATTTGCCTGGCATCTTTTATGAACCCAGCAAAATATGGTTTATTCAACATGCGATGGTTAAAACAGTTACAGGGTATTGAACAAATGAAATAAAATCCCAACGCTGAGAGAACAATATACCAATGTACATAAACCAACATTACAAACCAGAACAGAACTCTCAGAAAATTAACTTTTTAAGGCACTCAGTACAGGGTACAGGGGTATATTTATTTTTAAAATTATGAATGGATAATTTTAATAATAAGATAACAGACCAAATTCATTGGATCCATTTAGATTTGAAAATAAACAACAATACAGTCAAAGAAGTTCTGAATCAAAATGAATTCATTTCTCATTTACTTGATTCATTTTTTCCACTGCTTCTAATGGGATGAAAAATCAAAAAGAGGAAGATTATAAGAGGGCTGAGTATAATGGATTGCAGTAAAATATTAAATGGAGATCTATTGTATTTTCTAACTGAAAATTTTACTAATCCTCTGAAAGAAGCATTCCTGACAATGTTATATTATTTGGACAGAAAATAGCAATATGATGTTGGGAAAATTGGATCCCCCCATTGCAACATTTGTGGAGAGGGAATATTGCAGTGTACGTATTGTGTTGCATTGTACTGTACTGCAAAATTTTCAAATGGGTTGCTGTGTTAGCATGTTCTAGCAAAACTCAGCAAAGTCTTATGGCACCTTAGTAACATTTCAGCATACCATTTGTCAAGAAGAGAATGTGTTTATATCTTAGTTTCAGTAAAGTAACTGATAGATAGAAATTAATTTGACTTTGATTAATTTGATTAATTTTTCTTCATTGGTTGAAAAGCAGTCTTGCTGGGAATTCCCCAATCATTCAAGATAAAAGCATAGAATGTTTCTCTAGAGCAGGGCTTTCCAAAGTTTTCCCGCGGCGACACACCAACCGCTGTTGGTGTGTTGCCGTGGGAAAACCTGGAAGTGCCGCCGTTGCGGCAGTGCGCAAAAACCCGGAAGCGCTGCTGCCGCTTTCGAGTTTTTGCGCACCGCCGTTGGTGTGTCGCCGCGGGAAAACCCGGAAGCGCTGATGATGATCAGCGCTTCCGGGTTGTGTGGCGACACACCAGACTGTGTGTGGTGACACACAGTTTGGAAAGCTCTGCTCTAGAGAGTAGTACCAGGGAAATTTATGATGAACTGCTTAGCCCTATTTGTTATCTGACAAATTATTACATAAATACAATACACAAGTCACAGTCTGGCTGAAGAACTATTATTGGGTCTTCACTTTGCTATCAATTTGTCTTGTTTGTACACTGTTATCATGCCAAGCATTATTGCTTATATAGAGATAGAAAAACAAGGTTTACCTGAAGTTATTTTGGAAATGTTTACAGTTGGCAGGTGAGCTATTGGAAGTCTGTCTGTCTGTCTATCTATCTATACACATAAATACATACAAACGTCATATTTATATGGTCGCCCATCTCACAAACAGGTGATTCTGGGCAGCGTGTAACAAAGCTAAAAACAATAAATATATACAAACCATTATTAATATAATATTTAAAAACTAAGATTATAAAAGGCATAAGCTAAAAAATAAAAACAAAAAATATTAGGCAAAGAGCAAGTGTTAATTACACCGGGGCCATCTCAATATTTCACCAGTCCCCTGAGGTCTTCAGGCCTGATGGCACAACCAGGTCTTGAGGGACTTCCAGAAAGTTAGAAGGGATGAAGGCAGCTCCACTTCGGGAGGAAGAAAGTTCCATAAAGCGAGGACCACAGCAGAAAAGGCTCACTGCCTAGGACCCACCAAGCGTAGCTCTCTAGTCGACATGGCCCACAGAAGGCCCTCTCTGCTGGATCTGGTAGGACGGGCATATGTAAGTGGGGAGAGGCAGTTTCTCAAATAACCCGGTCCCATGCCATGTAGGGCTTTAAAGGTCAAAACCAGCACCTTGAACTGGACACAGAAACAGACTGGTAACCAATGCAGCCATGGAGCAGAGGTGTACCGTGTGTTCTTCTAGAAACACACACAACTGCCCGCACCGCTGCATTCTTCACCAGCTGAAGCTTCTGGATATTCCTGAAGGGCAGCCCCATGTAGAGCGCATTACAGTAGTCCCCTACGTCAATCCAGAAGGATACCATGGTTGGCGGTATTGAAAGCCACCGAGAGGTCAAGTAGGGCAAGAATGGATGAACAACCCCCATTCCGCCCAAGCCAGAGATCATCCAAAACCGTGACCAATGCTGTTTCCACCCCATATCCGGGTCTGAATCCTGATTGAAAAGGATCCAGATAAATATATATTTAATGGCTGGTCAAAGGCCACTCCCATGAAGAAAGCAGGATGTGGCCTAATGCAACAATTGTGACTGAGAATTTTGCATATATTAGGCAACATTTAAGATTCCTGAATTTGTGAAGGTGAGTAACGTAAATCCCATTTGAAATTTTGAGGGGCCATGGTACCACAAAGTTTGAGAACCACTGTCTTACTGCAAAGTTTGTTTGTTCACCCAAATCATATCATGCATATTTGGGGTATGTGTGTGTGAGTGTGTTTCTGTGTCTGTCTGTGTATATATGGTAGTGGAACTACCATCAGTCACCTCCTCTACATGGATGACATCAAGCTGTATGCTAAGAGTGAACGAGACAACGACTCACTGATCCACCTGACACGGATCTACAGTGAGGACATTGGGATGTCATTCGGACTAGAGAAGTGGGGCCGGATGGTAGTAAAGAGAGGGAAGGTAGTTAAGACTGATGGGATGGAACTACCAGCAGGCCACATAACAGACATACAGACCAGCTACAAGTACCTTGGTATCCCACAGTCACATGGGAACCACAATGAGGAGGCAAGGAAGACAGCAACATCCAAGTACCACCAAAGGATAAGACAGGTCCTGAAGAGCCAGCTCAATGGGGAGAACAAGATCCATACCATCAACATGTATGCCCTGCCAGTCATCAGATGCCCTGCCGGTATAGTGAGCTGGCCAAAGGAGGACATGGAGGCTGCTGATGTGAATACCCGGAAGCTCCTCGCAATGTACGGAGGCTTCCACCCCAAGTCCAACACCCAGAGACTGTACACCAGGCGGAAAGAGGGCAGGCGGGGTCTGGTGAGTGTCAAAGCCACTGTCCTGGATGAGACCTAGAGCATCCAGGAGTGCATCAGTAAGATGGCACCTAAAGATGAGTTGTTGAGAGAATGCCTAAGGCAGCAGCAGACATGGAAGGAAGATCAAGCAGAGGAAGTGCCATGGCAAGACAAGACCCTGCATGGGATGTACCATCGACAGATAGCTGAGGTGGCTGACATTGGGAAATCCTACCAGTGGCTGGACTAAAAGACAGCACTGAGGCACTGATCATAGCAGCACAAGAACAGGCACTAAGCCCCAATCCATAGAAGCAGGGGTCTACCACACTAGACAGGACCCAAGGTGCAGACTGTGCAGAGAGGCCTCAGAGACAGTCCAACACATAGTAGCAGGGTGTAAGATGCAGGCAGGAACAGCATACACTGAACGGCACAACCAAGTAGCTGGCATTGTGTACAGGAACATCTGCACAGTGTATGGGCTAGACCCTCCCAAGTCCAGATGGGAGATTCCACAGAAGGTTGTGGAGAATGACAGGGCTAAGATCCTGTGGGACTTCCAGATCCAGACAGACAGGCAGGTACTGGCCAATCAACCTGACATCGTGGTAGTAGACAAGGACCAGAAGAAGAGCAGTGGTGATAGATGTAGCGATGCCAAGTGACAGCAACATCAGGAAGGAGGAGTATGAGAAGCTGGAGAAGTATCAGGGCCTGAAGGAGGAACTAGAGAGGATGTGGAAAGTGAAGGCCAAACTGGTCCCAGTGGTGGTAGGGGCACTTGGGGCTGACTCCCAAGCTGGGAAAGTGGCTCCAAAAGATCCCAGGAACAACATCAGAGCTTTCTGTCCAGAAGAGTGCAGTGCTAGGAACAGCTAAGATACCGCGCAGAACCCTCAAACTCCCAGGCCTCTGGTAGAGGACCCAAGGTTGAGGAAGACACATACCACCCAAAGGGGTGAGAAGGGAATTTTTTATATTTCAACACAGCATGAAATGTTCAAAACAGATCAGCTTACAGGCATATTTCAAAAGCAGATGCAAAGAGGAAGATTAAAAAAAAAATAGTGATGCAAAACAAAGAAAATATAGACACAAAAATAATGAGGAAGCTTGTATGCTGTCCATGAATTTTTTTATGGCATTATTTTACCTGATTGCTGAGACCAGAGCAGTATAAACATTTCATCAATCAGTAACTTTGGCTAGACGTGGATACTAGTTTATTAGGTTACAAACTATGTGTGAAAACATATTCTAATCTTGATACAAAAAAGCTAAAGCATACACATGTGTCGTTGCAATGAAAAAAAAGTATGGCTGGCAGTGCAAGTGAGATAAAGGCAGTAACACAGGCATTGTTGCAGTGCACTCTCTCTCTCTCCATACACGGGTGCATAATACATCTTTTTGCAACCCTGCTGTTCTCTTGAATATCAAAAAGACCAAACTCATGACAACTGCAAAGAATGGAAACATCAAAATAGTAATTGATGGAGATGAGGTGGAATGTGTGGAAGAACTCACCTTTTTAGGATAAGTGGTCAATCAAAGTGGCAAATGTAGCCAAGAAATTAAATGCCGAATCATGCTGGGTCATACAGCAATGATGAGTATGAATCAAATTTGGAAAAGCAAGGATGTCAGCTTGACGACTAAGTGTAGACTAGTCCGCACTATCGTGTTCCCCATAACTACTTATGGCTATGAAAGTTGGACGATGAAAAATTTGGATAGAAGGAAAATTGCTTCTTTTGAACTATGGTATTGGAGGAAGCTCTTGCGAATCCCTTGGACTGCAAAAATAACGAATAAAGAAGTGTTGAAGCGCATAAAACCGGACATGTCACTAGAAGGAAAAATAATAAAACTTAGACTTAGTTACTTCGGTCATGACATGAGATCAACATCGACTACGTTATCATCAGCATATTGAAGTTCTATAACAGAAGTTATAATTACCTTATTTTTTGCTTTCAGCCTACTAATATTAAAAAGCTTTCCATCTGTTCGATATATAATTTCTACACCAGTAGGAAGTTTCTCTTCAACAAGGTGTAGAATCATAGCGATGAAGATAGCGAATAAGGTTGGCGCAATAACACATCCCTGTTTAACGCCGGATCCCACTTTAAATGGATCGCTTTGATCCACTTGATACAGTACAAGTACAGGGTTGGTAAAAAACATTCTAGCATCACACTGAAGGGCTTTATGCTCTTACTTTCAAAACCCTGCCTCAGTTCCTAGAAATAATTGTTGCTGTCTTGGAGACCTTGCCTGTAGGTCAGCATTTGTATGCATGCCAACTCTGACTTTGAACCCCGAAGTGTCAATAATTCTGGATTCTTGGGGGGGACTCAACTTTCTGGTCAGGATTTGATGTCAAAATCCCTGATGTTGCTAAGGGACAATACAGTTTTACTTCTCTTGGTGGATCTGGATCATCTGATTCCCAGAACAAGAAGTAATGCAATTTTCATTGGCGTTTCTTAAAGAATGGTACCTATCAGAATAATGTAAAATGATGGAAGTATTAAGCTTTAATAAATGCTGAAGCTGAAGCTCAAATATTTTGGCCACCTAATGCGAAGAGAGGACTCACTGGAAAAGACCCTGATGCTGGGAAAGACTGAAGGCAAAAGGAGAAGGGGACGGCAGAGGATGAGATGGTTAGATAGCATCACCGATGTAATGAACATGAATTTGAGTAAACTCCGGGAGACAGTGGAGGACAGGAAGGCCTGGCGTGCTATGGTCCATGAGGTCACAAAGAGTCAGACATGACTAAACGACTGAACAACAACAACAACAAAATTAAGCTTTAAAAACTGAAACCTATGAGAACAAAGCAACCATTACTATCTGTGTAAACTGCCCAGGCATTTCATATGAAGCCAAAAGTTATCTGGCATTCTCACAGTAGCAAACATGTCTATGAAGCATATATTTCTATGATACATTTTCAAATTTGTATTGTACTACAGTACATCCCATTTGGAAACATGATGAAACTGCTTAATAGGAAATAGGAAAATGTTCTGCTCTTTCATATAAAACTAAAGTTGAAGTTGAGGGTGTGATTAAGCCAAATCTGCAAAATTTAAGAAATTAAAGGTTGGGGGAAATTTTATACTTTTCCCCATAGCAGCTGCGAAGTGTATTTATAAAAAGATTCAATGTATATCCCTCCCTGTTATTCCAAAAGTATGCGGGGGAAGTTCTGAAACATAGTAATTTACACGTATTAGAGATTCAAAAATAAATTGTTTGCTTGAGGGCGGACTTTTCTGGAACTAAATGAAACTGTCCAAATGGGATCAAGCTAGCAACCAAATTTTAAAGAAATGGAGGTGGAAGGGGGAGACCTACTTGAGAAAGCTTCAAACAAATAAGTGAAAATTACATTATTATTTCAATTGTCAAGTAGATTTCACCTTTGAAAATCTTTCCTTTATGGTGACTTGCACCGCATGTAGTTAAAATGAGAACTGCCATAAATCAATAGCACAAAGGAATACTAAAGAGAAGCAGCTTTTAAAAGTAATGTCAAGAGACCTCATACAGGCACACATACATACACATCACTCTATTCCTTCCAGGATAAGCAGTTATGCAGAGGACAGAAAAAAAGGCAAGAAATATTTAGTTAAAAAAAATAAAGCTATGAGATAAGAAAAAGAAAAGGAAACGTAGCTGTAACTGGTTGACACAAACACCATACATACTATTTCAACCTTGCAGATCATCCTTGTTTCTGCTATGACCATATGCCACTTCATACATTGCTTTTTGTCCTTTAAAATTCTCACTTCCATCTTTCTGGGGAGCTCATCATCCAGTCATAACTTTCTCAGTCTTCCCCTCCTCGTGATCTTTTTACTCTTCAAACCACTTCAAGATATTTCTTTTGTACAAATCATTCATTAATATATTTGGGGTATAGGCGGGGTATAAATACCACAATAAATAAATAAATAAATAAATAAATAAATAAATAAATAAATAAATAAAATATATTCAATCCACATTCATTTAACACCAATCCATTCTTGAACCTATCCTTCTTTTAACACATACAGTTCTTAAGTACCCCATTCCCATTGCATTCAATTTACTTTTATGTTTCTCCTGACATATCCAACTCTCACTTCCATATAACAAAGTGGGCAAGAAGCATGTTCTTACACATAGCCATTTTCACTTCTTTCAATAAACATTCATTCCTTGCAACAGGCCACATCTCTATCAGCATTTGCACATCTTAAAATTTATTTTTCCATTTTTCTGTCTTAAGAAACATTCTGCCGGCATACACAAATTCATCTACTTGCTCTAATTTTTCATCATTTATGTATAACTTGTAACAGTTCATTTGATTTCCCTGTCAAATACAACTACCTTGGTCTTTGATACTTTAATTATCTAATCCATACTACTCACTGCATCATGCAATCACTCTAATATTTGGGGCAAATCAAATATTAGGTTCAGGTTCTCAGACAACCATATGGCATCATTTGCATAAAGATGTAGATGTACATTCAGAATCAACTCCACTCTAATATCACCACAAATATTCATTTTACATTTACTCTAAATATAATAAACAACCAATGGACCATCATACACCTTGACTTATTTATGCTCAATATTGTACCATTCACTAAAAATTCCATTTATTCTCATGTTTATTTTAATATTTCTCCAACTGCACCATCTAAACCTGCAGCCTTACCTTTTTTCAACTTTCTCACAATACTGATGGCTTCCTTTTCATCGTTTTCTTGGACATTAACATATATAACATTCATTTCAATTTCACTCTTCAATATATCACTGTCATCCCCACACAAACCACTAAAATATTCCTTTGCTTCAGTTTCATCCCAAATCATTTCATCATTTTTATTTTTCATTCTGCTGGAGGTTCCTTATTTAGTCTTTTTCACTGCCTTTCAAAACAATTTTATTTCTATCAAAATTATTCTGCATTTTCACTACTTCAATTTTAATAATTCCTTCTTCTGGCTAAGTTTTTTGCAACTATCTTTTTCTCTATATAGACATTTTACAATGTCTTTCAACCTCACGTTTTGCAGGAATCATTCCCTTATATGCATTTCTATGACACTATGTAACATAGCTCTTTTTATTCTGTTCCAAGAGCTTTCCAATCAAAATTCTTTTTTCCTTATATCTACTTTCCAGTCATTCTTCTAATACTTTTTCATATGGTACTTGTAGTTTACTTTCATGTAGTTATTCTACTTTTACTCTTATTTCACTTTTTTCCATGTCCATCTTCCATGGAGTATCCTATATTCAAAACATCTGATCACCCTTGTCGATGAAGGTTCTCAGTCATCCAGGTGGAATTGTCTGTAGCTTGAATCATGTCAACTGGATTTCTATTTTCTCAGTGGAAACGTTTCGCTCCTTATCCAAGAAGCTTCTTCAGTCTGAGCAAAGTTTGTGAGGGAATCCTTAAATATGTTTCTAGGGTGGCTGTGTGACCTTGCACCTGTGGCTAGGTAATGGTTATTTTGAGATGTTTATTTCTAACTCCCTTTATCATCCAAAGGAGGATCGTTAAGATTACCTTGCTGTTGTTGAGATTGCGAAATGGTCTTAATCTTCCTAGGAACAGAAGACAAAGCAGGAAGGAAAATAGGGGAAAGATTGTGCCTGAGGCCCCCACCTCTATTCAAAGAAGGATGATAAAGGGACTTAGAAATAACCATCTCAAAATAACCATGACCTAGCCACAGGTGCAAGGTCACACAGCCACCCTAGAAACATATTTAAGGATTCCCTTACAAACTTTGCTCAGACTGAAGAAGCTTCTTGGATAAGGAGCGAAACGTTTCCACTGAGAAAATAGAAATCCAGTTGACATGATTCAAGCTACAGATCTGATCACCCTTGATTCCTTCACTAGGTCTCTCAATGTTTCATTATAAACAAATCAATCATATTTTTGAATTTATATTAATTCCTTTGGCATGTGTACATACAAATAGACTCATCATTAATTCCTTTGGCATGTGTACATACAAATAGACTCAAAACAAACAGACTTCTTTCCTAAGCAACCAGTCTCCACTCTCATTTATTCTTGGGTGTCCAAACGGCCCAGACACCTTTTTGTATTCTCTCACCTTGTTCCCACCCATTATTTCATATCACCCAGTGGAATAGTTTTCCCCCCTCTCCAAGCAGATCACATTCATTCAGAATGTTATGCAGTTTTTCCCAAAGCTTATTAATGGTTCTTCCATTATCACCAATCACTGAAGTGTAACATGGAACTATCACCAGGTTATGGATTGCTGTTCACATACTGTACATAGCCTCAACCACCTAGATGACATGAATTCATACTTTCTGACAAATAGCTTATCCCTTTCATTCATAATTAAATCCACATTTTCACTTCCCTGCATACATTCAATTCTGCTATTAGTTTTATAGACATACAACATACTTACTTTTCTTTCTTTCCTTTCATTTGTTAATTCATGTTCTTTACCATTTACTTTTCTTACATTTCAAGCCACAATCTCTCAAATAGTATGGGCATCATGAAATGGGACCATGGGTTGGATCGCTACTGCCCACCCTGGCTTTGGTCAATCAAGGCTTTCGCACACTACTTTTAGTAAGATAGAAGAGGCATAGACTACATTAACAGCCTTGGTTATTCTTGTGAACATGCAACATTCCCTGTTTTATGATAAGGATAATATGGACAATACTAGATACATTTTGGCCAATATGCCAGAAGTGCAATCAAAACTCGATTTTACTGCAAGCATACTTATACTATTCTATGCAAACTAGATTCTCTAATCCAGAGACTACCTTGCAAGTCAACATACTGTTGCCTACATACCACCACCAAGGGGGTATATGTAGTGTACTGACACAAGATGTTTCAAAGAGATATATTTTCTGATAATTATCTGTACTTTAGCAAGAAGATTGGATAACAAATTATTGTTGAAATTAAGATAGTCATGTCAATTCACTTTTAGTCCAAACTAAATGTTGCAAGAGCAGAAGTCTTATTCTTTAAGAGAATTTATCTGTCACCCTTAAAGGCTATATTTTTTATCTTTGCTACTACTTAACTTGTAGTAAGAGGCAGAGGATATTGCTTACCGGAATTCAAGTAAGAAATTTGAGATAGAATAAGTAGGAACTGTGTGCATCAATCTCTAATCTATTATTGATTTTCCAGATGTTCATAATGTCACTAGCATCCTGTATCCTATTATGTGTCCCGTGGAAATCTAAAATAGTCACCTCCTACCTTGTTCTTCATTACCTGATATTCTGACAGAAACACGATTTACAACTAGATTATTAATTTTCATAGTAAGTGTAGGCTTCCAACTTAGATTTCATTTTTTCAATGAAATGTTCCTTTTACTGATTTAACTATCCAGAGAAACACTGCCTTGGGATTATGCAAAAATGGTTTGGTTCATCTGGTGCTTTTTTTGGTGGTGGGGGGTTAGGTTCTCTTGTTTTGTCAGGATAATCAGAGCCAAGTTCTACTTCAGATAAATTCTTTGAAGCAGCCTTTAATAAAGGGTGTATCTCCAAAGTTACTGCCATTGGGGTGAATCGTTGTTATTCTTTGCATATGTAACCTGCATCTTTTCTAGATTGCTCCAAGAAGATTTCCAACATCTTAAAGAAGATATGTATAGACATGCATAGTTATGAAATTCACATTTACATTTTTGATTTCAGCATCTACTTTAGAACTACTGGCATGAATGGAATTTATTTAGAGTTGTTATGATACATAAATAGGTCAAAGATCGATCACAGTGTACTTTATCCTCTGAACGTTGGATATGTTTTATCATAGCAACTTGGATTTGTTTTGTTTTTTAAAGGATTATATATACAGTACATTGATGTATATTTTGATTTCTTAATTAAAAACAGACTCAAGGCTGTGAATTTGGGGGTGGGGGTGGGAGAAATCATTGAGATGGGGAGAAGTGATGCTTTATCACTTACACTCCAAGCATTTTTCTACTCAGTGCATGTATTTAGTCACTGACAGCAGAAAACTAGCTTGGAGGCCAGAAGATGGACTGCAGATATGCTAGTTGCTAGAGTTACCATTCCACTCCATTCATACATTGTGTCTTTGGAGATGGTCTTCCCTGAAGGCTCTTTTGGACCACCTTAGGATACTGAATATGACTCAGTAATAATGAGAATTAAGATCCTACGAGCTGACTTACTCCTGTTTTAGTTGCTCTTTCTAGTTTGGCTCTAAAATGATATATTTCCGAACTAAATTTAGAAACAGACTCACAGAAGTACAACTAAATGTACAGAAGCTTCCTTGATGATACCAGTATTCTACAGTTCTAAAGTATTTCCCCAGACTATGTTGCTTTGATACTGCTACCATTTACCAGAAACAAAAAAGAAAAAAATTACTGTAACTTGCCACTCAGAATTCATTTTCCAATCTAAGAAATTTGGTGCATTGTAAATAATTTAAATAATTCAGTAACATGCCTGCAGGGATTTATTCAAGCAGCACTGAAAGAATAAAGAAAATTGCTCACTAATGGATCTTCCAGTGGGCTGTAGAAACTCCTTTCAGCTACAGGCAGTTTTTTCTTTAAGTGCATTTAGAAATGTTATACATTATTGGTAGTCTTAAAAATCCTCTGCAAGTTCAGAAACATGTTGGATTTAAGGAGGAGCTTCCAAAATTAATACCAAGAAAGTTGCAAGCTTATGGTAGGAAAACAAACTGGGAGAAAGCAATTTACTATCACCATTATTAAGAAAACTGATAAACACATATGCACAGGTCCCTGTCACATTTCTGGGTGGAAGTAGGATTTTCAGTGTGTTTTTCTCCCGGTTTGGGGGTATGTACAATTATACTTTTTTCACCTTTTGCTCCTTTGCCAGCTGCAACCAAGAATGAGCAATATAGGCAAGAAAACATTCAATGAGATGCTATCACAAGAGGAAAACTATGCTATGTGCTAGATCAAGATTGGGCAATGTGGCATCCAGGTCAGCAGTGTGATCCTAGCGATCTCCCTTGTGCCTACCAAACTCCTTTTTTTAAAAAAAATCTAATCAATTAAATACTGTAAGGAAGTAGCATACTGCAAAGTAGCATACTGCAAAGCCAAACACCAGGGTCTAGTTAGTCCTACTATGATGGGAGCGAGAACATCTGAAGCCGTTTGTTCACTTTTTGGTAAATGGACTTTTTGTGACTGGCATGTCCATGAGAGAAACAATTTTTCTGGCACTCTCATCACATGCTCTCAGAACTCCAAAAATACCCCTGCCCAAAACCTTTGCCTACCCTGGTTTACATGGAAGAAATATTTATTTTGAATGTGCAATCTGAGCAGCAACCTATTATATATCCCTGAATTAGAAATGTTTTTTAGCTTGCCTTGCTTTTATTCTTGGAGGGGCAACATTTTGGCATCAAGGGGCACCCAGACTGCAGACATGTATAAATCCAGTCACATGTACACCCCCTCCACACACACACATACACACCTTTCCTAGGAATTTTCACTTTGCTTGTCCATGGAAAAGCCAGGTCTGATTCTCTAGAATAATGTGGGAAGAAGGTACAGGGTTCCACCAATGAATCATTGTCCCTTGACTCAGGATACTGGCTCCCTGCTGGATACTAGAGTTCTCTTTTCTTTTCTTTTTTGACAATTCAAGTACTTTGCCTCAGGCAATAGCAACAACATGCTGACCTGCGCTGATCTAGAAAACTAAGTAGGATCATCCCTGGTTATTTTTGGATAAGAGACCATCAGGAAAGTCAAGGACTGTAGGCTAGACAGGGAAGTTAAAACCCACCCCCAAACCCCTGAAAAAAGACAGTGGCAAATCCATATAAATTATTGAGAGTTAAGCTTAGGTAATACCCTACTAGATAGTTGTACTAATAATCTATCATGGATGCCAATTTAATGAGTAATATTATGTCCACAAAGTTTTTATATTGTATAACCATGCTATATTGGACCCTACATGCGAAACAAAATGGGCCAGAGAAATGCCAGTATGCTAAAATTCCATATTTGTATTGTATGGATTTGCCACACAATAGATGCTATACAGTTCAGATAAAGCAAGGCTGAAAAAAATATATTATTGTCTATTTGTAGAAAGGTCAATTAGATACATTCAACATCAGATTAGTAATCATGGTAATTATCACAAGTTTTGAATTCTGTTAGCTTTCATGTTGCTAATGTCAAGGTCACCATCACTAACTGAATTTAAAATGATACCATCCTGAACTAATTTTTGATCATCTTTCACCTCACAATGTGGAAATTAATTTACTTATTGCTGCTTGTAGTAATCTTGCAACAGAATTCAATATAAAACTTAATATTTGAGCAAACATACAGCAAACTGGTAACTTAATGAAAAATCCATTCCCCAAACCAATCTTTATCTGAATCTTCCAGAAAGGGACTAGACAGTATCCATGCGGTATGATTCTACACTTTCATATAGCATGAAATATCAATATATTCCTAAAGAATGATATGAAAATAATCTATTAATAGTACAAAAGCCACCACTAAGAATGCAGTTTATAGATCTACGGAAATCCTTCTCCTCAGACAGGGGGATTGTTTAGAGGCCAGGAGGCACCCTTAACTTTTTGGGGTAAAAGGCCAAAGTCCAGAGTGGTTGGGGCAATGTGAGAAAGGGCACTGGCCCTTGTCACATTTCTGCATGGAACTGGGATCTTCAGTGTTTCTTCCCCCGTTTGGGGATGGACAGACAGATTTGGTGGTTTTGAATTACATTCAAACCTGTTTTAGGGCTTATACACTGCTATTTTCCCTTGTTTCCATCTCAGAATAGTGGAAACTTCACTGCCAATTTTTAACAAGAGTTTTCAGAGAAAGGACCAGGCACTACAATGCGGTACATGGTATTCAGAGGCTGCATGTTAGGCTTACAAGTTACCCTCTCCATGCCCAATATAGTCTGCAAACAAAATTCTCTTATGGAAAATTCATCTTCACTAAAGCCTTCTTCATGTTTAAAATGGACACAGCTATTGCTCTGCAGATGTAGGAAAAACCGTAAGTGAAGCAATTTATGCTACTGACTATAAATCTCAGTGCAAGCCACTCAGCCTACAGTATTATAAGATACCATAGCAACATTCCTGAGTACAAAATCACGTTTTTAAACACAAGGAGATTTGGGTTGCCTTGTTTATTTATCAGACATTTCATTTCAAGGGCAAATTCCTACTTTGTTTTTTTTAATGACATTTTCTTTCATCCCTCTCCTTCCATATGGGTTTGCCAGATCAGGATTTCGTCAGTTTCTCTTTTCCTTCACAAATTTGATTACCTGCCTGTCTTGACAGGTTCTGATAAGAAATAATTCACTCAGTCATCACACTAATTGACTCATCTCTCAGACAACGCTATCCATTCATTAGAGGACACACGCATACACTTTTTCCAGATTTGTACTCACGCTATGGTGTCAAGTCTGTCAGACTAGAAGTGATGCCACAGCAGTCCCATACCTCCATAGTAACCATACTGACAGGTGTGCTTGTGTCCTCCAGAAAGAATCTAAGTCTTGAATGAGAGCTAGGCCCTCCCTGCCCCTTGCATTTAACACAGAAAAAGGTCTTGCCACAAAGTCAAGCTGAGACTCAACCTGAAATACTTATTAGAATTCAAGTGCAAGCTGGAAGACAGTAGAAAAAGGATTGACAGTTTTTTTTTTAAGATGAGAGGAATGTGTTTGTTTACGTATGAGTATATGTAGAGACTGTGTCATTACAGAACAAAAATTGTGTTAAATGATATTTTCACTCACTTTATGCTTTCAATACTGTAAGTGATTACAGAAAGTATTGTTTAGGAAGTGCCAGACTATCTTCTTCTTCTTCTTCCGTATCCAGATCAAACCTTAAGCTGCCAATATGACGCCACCTTCTTAGCTTTATCATTGGCCAGAAACAAATCATTTTCAGTGCATGCTATTGGTAATAATCGGCAGGTCAGCAGGTGGGCCGAATTCTGTATCTCTCCACACTCACACTGCGTATTATTATCCGTCAACAACCCCCATTTGAGCATATTAGTTCTGCACTTAGCCAGCCTATCTATATCTACCTTATCTATATCTACATCTATACCATCTATATCCATATCCCTATCCTCAATCATCTTTATAACTCCGCAAAAAAGGATCTGAAGAACAGCATTTCATTGTTGTTCATGGTGGATTTGAGTTCACAATTTGTATTTATTATGTTGTAAGGTAAAGGTAAAGGTTCCCCCCACACATTTGTGCAGTCGTGTCCAACTCTAGGGGCCGGTGCTCATCTCCGTTGTTAGCCGAAGAGCCAGCGTTGTCCGAAGAAGCTTCCACGGTCTTGTGGCCGCATGACATGCGCGGAACGCTGTTACCTACCCACCGAAGTGGTACCTATTCATCTACTTGCATTTGCATGTTTTCAAATTGCTAGGTTGGCAAGAGCTGGGGCGAGTGCGGGAGCTCACTCCGACACGCAGGGCTAGGGATTCGAAGCTCCGAACTTGCGATCTTCCGATTGACAAGCCTGGCATCTTACCCACTGAGCCACCACACCCCCTATTATTATTTTGTATTATATGTTAAATATTAGAGTGAATGCAAATTATCTTCACCTCTGCTTTATGAATGTTAATTGAAATGTTCTGTTCCTCACAGAAATTCTCTCTGTGCTACAAGACCTTAATATGGATATTTCCCTTCCTCCAGCATATCTGCAGAAAGGAGGAAATGCAACGGTTTCTAACCCTGTTGTGAATGCTTTGTTCTAGGTTGCACATTACTGGAACAAGGAGTTGGAGCACATTCTTGGGATAGCTTTATTTTATCTTGATGGAAATTGTTAGAAATTGGTGGACACCTGAAAACTGGAAATGGTCCAAGATAATAATAATGGGAAAACAATATTGGAATAAGACTTCTTTAAATTGTTGAGCAGGAGATAATTTTTCTGACATAAAGCATAGTTCTGAGCAACAGAACTAAAACCTGAAAAACTTGAATTCAAATATGTGTTAGATGAAAACAAAATTACAGAGCTTAATACATAATAAACATGTTTGAAAACCACTCCACATAAAGAAAGATAAATAAATTATTTAACAAATTATCTGCAAGCCTAAATATTCTTTTCTGTACTTTAGTGTAATTAAATACACAGTTAAGATTGTAGCTATAGACAGGAATTTTATAAACTGAGGTTAAAAGCATTCTTTTAAAAAATGTTTGAAGTTAAAAAGTCAAGAGGAAAAACAGAAACAGAAGGATTATTTTTTATTTTGTAGGTCCAACATATAAAATTGTTTCAAACAGGTTAAAGCACATTGCATAACAGTCTGCGTCTGTCTGTTTCAGAAGACTTGGCAATTTAAGCACCGTTTCTTAGGATTCTAGTTCCTACTCCAGACTCCATTTCATTATGATAAGGAAGCCGGATGCACAACTACCTTAACATGAGATGTTGGTATCGCATTGCAGAGATTCAGTTTCACTGTAAGAGCAATCTCTGTATTTGGAGATGGAAGAGAGTCAAGAACTAAGGAAAGCTAATGCTATTTTCCTCCACATTGTTCTGTTGAAAGAATAAAAAGTTACAGCTGATAGAAGTTAGCTTTCCTCAACAATATATACCTTTTCAGAAAGTCTGCTCCACATGAAATCACCCACTCCACCCCAGTGCCAAATGTTGACCTAAGAATAGTGCTGTTCCTGAGGTTTTCCTTGTATGCACAAGAGTTGCATGATAGCAAAATTCAATATGAACACCTGTTTTTAATAGTAATCCCGGAAGTTGTTTTCTGGTGCAGGAAGAAGCATTCCACCAACATTAAGTGGACCACGCTTAACAAACTGCATTTAAAGTACAGATCCATGAACCACTGCATTTACACTGCTCAGAAAAGTGGCAGACCTGGGAAAAGGTTCTCATTAGATATAATATACGCAATTATTCTCTTCTCCTATAACTATTTAATTTGGTTCCACCATATTCTTCCCCCAGACCCAGTCAGCAGGAAGTTCCCAAGATGATCAAATGCACAGATTTATTAATTAACCTTTTGTAAAACATCTATTATTCTTCTGTATTGGGACTTTATTTTGTTCTTAAATACTTAATCATTATTTGGACTGACTCTCTCTCTCTCTTCCCCCCCCCCCTTCTTGCACTGCAGGAGGCAAGTTAATTTGCCCTCCATCTTTGAGTTACATACCACGTGTATCATTCTGTTAAATCAAACCTTCCAAACAATAAAAGTAATAACACAATTGTAAATGTCACTTTAATGTTGGCAGAATAATTTATTTTAGGTCATACATTTCTTCATCTACCAAAAATGTAGGAGGAGTTGGGAAGCAAGGTAGTTACAATTTTCATTAAAGAATTTGCACAGCACTAGGAAAAGGTGTTGGCAATATCATATGCTGGTGTACTGGCTTTTAGCCATTCAGAGAAATGGAGTGTTTGCCAGCCCTAAATACTTTCTAGTAAGAGAAGTTGTACTGGAAGAGGACACAGCCAGTCATCGGCCTTCAGGGGAAACTATTATATCTAACCCTTGTTACTACTTCTGCTACTGCAATATAAGCACATATTCGGAGATGTAGTTAAGGGTCAGCTAGCATTCTAAGGGGCGTGGTACTAGCACTAGATTCTACATTATATTCTTTACATCTTCCTCATAGATGCTACCAATTGGTTTTAATCAGTACATCAAAAGCTAGTCTTCTAATGGAAAACAACTAGTTTTGTTTGCATGGAAAGCCACTGAAGAAGATAGAAGTCACAATACTGTTGCTTTACTTAGCCAGTACAACACTAGCAGTATTAGGTTTTTTTCTTCACTTTCATTGCTGGGGCAATGAAAAAACAGTATTGTTCTACAGATTTTGTAAATCCCTATTCTCTTCTTTCAGAATTCTTAATCTAGAAAGGAAACAAGATGGATCATATCCAGTGTAACAACCTATTGATAACAATGTGGGCTTAGACCATTTCTATCTGCTTTCCTTAGTTTGGAAATCCTGCTATTATGTGGCCACCTAGTATGGTAACAAACAAAGCTTACCTACACTTGTAGAGCCATACTGGAAGTGTATTAGAAAAGAAACAATAAATGTTCTGACAAATATGCTCAGGTATAACTGAACTGAATCTTCTCAAATTTGAGTTCAATCTTTCTACAAGTCTCTCCGAGAGAAATGAATGAATGCATACAGGAATAAACATGTCTTAAATATTAAGAGTTAATTAATGCAAGATTTTAAAAAACAGCACCCTTTATTTCAGGATTAAATCCAAATCAGTAACATTTCCAGAATTTCCTACATGGAAGCAAATTCTCCCACATAATTGATGGTGAGCCATTTATGTGTTCTTGTACCTCCTCTGAATCATCTGGTGCAAGACATTATTTGAGAAGGATGATATTTGGCTAGACAGTCCATTTCAGGAATCCTGCCTAGCTGCCACTATATTTCTGCTCCTGCACAAAAGGAACAGAACAAAATGTGCAGTGTGGTAGAAATGTATTTTGTTTGTTATATTAATAGTTAAGATATTAATATAAATTTATTGATTGATTTATTTTTCAAATTTTGCCACCGCCCATCTCCTCCCAGAAGTATTAAATTATGTAACCTACAGACCCTTTTATTTTTTAAAATGGCAGCAGATAAACTATATTATTATTCTAAACTAAGACTTCTCTACTGTGAATTCAAACAATGGGGAAATTAAAAGCATCATGGAAGACAGTAGTCTGAATTTGGAAATTGCACCAAATCACTGGGCAAAAAGATACCAGCAAAATTAAACATAATGTTATGTTAACATTAGAAATTATGAATCTGAACCACCTATTTCACAATTAAAGTTTTTGACAGAGAAGTTTGGGAAAAAAACAATAAATGGGAATCCAAATAATTTTCTGCACAGGCAGAAGAAACAGATCGTTTCTTGAACTAAAGGCAGGAAAACATAAATGGGAATAAAAATAAAGGCAGAAAGAAGCTCACTATATGAACAAGTGCCCATTTTATACAGATTAAAGATGTTATGATTCTTTTTCCATTGCAAAGGAGCTTGATTTCCCTCTAAATGCATCTTCCTTCCCTTCCCACAATCTAGATGGTTTGGTGAACCAATTATTGTAGATACAATTTTTCCTGTTCAAATGATTTCTTCTTTCCATGATTTGAGGCATTGGTCATAACAGTACTTCAGGGCTCTGGTTAGCATGTCAGAACAATGAAGGAGGATCTTCTTTCAGAAGGGAAATGGCTGCTAGAAACTGAGTACCTATTTACTTCTTTTTTTAGAAAAAGCAAATGACCGGGAGATGTTCACTTTTTCATTTGGGGTTGAAAGTATATACTACTCAAAGAAAATTAACATTAACATATTCTTGAAATAGTATGGCACTACTGTATAAAGTGTTTTAACAGCTCTTACCAGCACACACATGTATAAACAAATACTCAATCTTTAAACAGTTTACACCAACTCCTCGGGGTTAAATATTACAAGAATGGACAATACATGGTCTTCACATTCATACTAGGCCTCTGAGAATGAAAGCCGTGGAATAGATAAGAATCAGGTGTTATTTTTTAAATTTTAAATTATTTAATTGTTTTGTTTCAGCCATAAGTTATTTCTGATAAAAAATATCCAGTTCAAAAATAAAATCTAAATTTAGTGTAGACATGCTGAAATTATTATTCATCTAGTAAACTGAAATCAACACATTTCCATCAATGCTAATAAATTCAATCTTTTAACATTAAAGAATGAACTGTGGTAGAAATAAATTGACTTCAGGTCAAGTATTGCAAATACAAACAGAACAGATCCGATTCTCCTGCTTGGTGTCTTGCAGAGATGTGGGACTTTCCATAATCCTCATCCTTAGTTAACAAATCTGGAGACCATCATGTTGTACAGTGTGTTGGCCTCAAAGAATGAGTCATGATTGTTTTATCACAGAATTTATTAGCTAGGATATATTTATATCCACTATTCTAGTGGGAACTCAGGCTAGGATACATAAAAGTTTCCCATTACGTCCTCACAACAAACCTCACAAGGTAGATTGGGCTGAGAGACATTGGTTGATCCAAACTCACCCACAGAATTCTATGACTGAGAGGGAAATTGGACATTGCCTGTGTCACAATCCTGTATGACATTGGGAAGATACAATAGGCCTACCTTGGTGACCTTGATCTCCTTATGCCCCCTAATTGCCTACATGGGTGTCAGTCTGTTCATTACTCAAAATTACCTCTAAGGCTACCAACCCCATGGTAAGCATTCATTTTCATAGAGAATACTCTTCTTCCCAATAATGGTAACCCTCACTTCTAGAGAGTTCTAGACACACAAGTCTTTAAATGAATAACCCTGCTGACTCCATTTCTCAGTTGTGTCATCAGCAGCATGAAATTACTGCAAGCTAGTATGTTTAACCTGTTAATGAAACCACAGAGAGAGAGAGAGAGACAAACTGCTCTTTCTTTTGGCAGTTTAAATCTCTTTAAAATGAATCTATTCCTCCATGCTTTCATTTAGCTAAAAAAAAGTTGCTACAAATATCCTGTGAATTGCAACAAATAAAAAGCAAGATGCTCAAGATTTTATGTGCTCTAATCTTATGACTATAAAGCCCTGCAAAATTGGAGGCATAAATAAGGTTTTTCTATAAACCAGGTTTGTTCAGCTACCAAATGAGAACTTATAGAACAGTGGAATAATCTCATCATCTATGAGAACCATAACACATGAATATGTGAATTAGTCTACTGCCTCTGTCTATTTTAAATCCATGGCATTGAACATACCATCCACACCAGGGGGGAAAATATCCAAGGCAAGAACGTCTTGGAGAAGGAACACACTTCAACACATCATTAGACTTGATACACCGCGATCACATTCTAATGTCATTCATTTACTTTAGCAACAAACCACAGACAAGCTTTGTGAATTTAAATGTGCAGAAATATTCTATATAAAGAGCAAGCACAGCATCTCAATCAGGTAACTTTGACAACCAGGGAATATCATACTACTGTCAAAATCAAACCTTGGACAAATATGAACTGTCTTAATGCCATTATAATTGATTACAGCACCTATTGCAAAAGAACACCAATCAAAGAATGCTAAGCAGTCAACTGATTTTGATAAGTTGACATCTAAAAACAGTGATTTGCTATGTAAGTTTAAACATTGCAGAGCCTTGTTACCTTTGCAGCAGGTTTGCCCTGGGGATTCCTAAAGAAGGTGGTTTTGGCTGTAAAAAAACACTCCTCCAAGTCTTCATCCAAACTACAGTAGCCACTACTCATGCTGTTGTGGACAGTCATCTGAGGAAAGATTACAGATCTTCAGAACATGTCAAGTCCACTAAGCCAGACAGCCAGGTACCTCTGAGTCAGCTCACTGCCGCAACAGTGCAGTTTCTCAACCGAGTTCCTGTGCAATCAACAGTGAGCACAGTTTCACCTCCTCCAGCTCCTACTTGCCATGCCTTGTAACAGTTTGTTCTCATCAGCAAATCAAATAATGGTGTTGCCCCCTTTTTCTTTTCTTTTTTAACAAAGTAAGCAAGCAAGCAAGCGTGAAACACAAAATCTTGCCGGGAGGACCTTTCCTTTCCTCAACCACCAAGCTCCCTTGTTTGGCTGTTTTCCAGAAGTAGACTGGGTGCCAGAACCCGAGGGAGTTTTCTTCTGCTCTTGACTCACAAACTTGCTCACCATCTGTGCGGCTTCATTGGTCTCTCTGCAAGCCCAACTGAGCCTAATTGCAAGAACAGTATCGCCTTCCTCCCCACCCCACCCCCCACTCTTTCCTGCTTCTTTTTCTCTTGAACCACTTCCTCTTGCAAGATTTCTGACATAGCTCTTAAGAGAGTATCTCAGTTGATTTTGAGTGACACAACTTAAAAAAGAAAGAAAGAAAGAAAGAAAGAAAGAAAGAAAGAAAGAAAGAAAGAAAGAAAGAAAGAAAGAAAGAAAGAGTTACACCCTCAGGGGAGGAAACAGCCTGCTCCTTGCTGTCCAGTATCCATAGCAAACCTTTACAAAAGCGAGGGGCAGAGATGAGACTTGCTGATTAAATATACATTAGTTGACGTAAACCTCAAACACTGTATGCTCCCAGGTAAACATCCTGTGATAGGCTTAAGGCATTTCTGATCTTAGTGGAAAGTATTCCAAAATTATCCTTATCCATTCTCTGCTCAGCACCTGTTTTAAGAAGTTTTTGCAAAATTGAGAGACAGAGAGAGAGACCGACCAGGGGGGAAGGGTGTAATAGAATATTGACAGGGGAATTAAGGACTTCCAGGACATTTTAGAAAGTTGGGCCTCTACTAGAGATGGCCTCTGTGACAACTGTCATGATAGGTATCCACATTCATTTCGTATCCCAAATATTGCAATATATCTGAATTTTGTTGTTTATTCATTCATATATGGTAAAAGGAAAGAGGAAAAAGAGAGATTCCCTAGCAACATTTCAATGCAGAAACCCATCTGTGTTCTGTGCTAATTTTAGAACAGTCAGAAAGATTTTTTGCAGCATTCCCTGCACAAAGAGGCGGCCGTTTTTATCATAACCTCAGTAATCATCACCCATCAGAGGTTTTTTAATTATTTGTCACCAACTATTACCACAATTCTTTCAACTTTAGTTAAAAAGCCCAAAATGTTTTTTTTACTTCCTTTGATTTCTCTAGGTCTAGGCTGAAACCCTAATCTGAACTACCTCCTTCCAGTTTCTGGGTGCCAGGCTATCTTTCTCCAAGAATATTAACATTTCCTTGGAAAGAAACAGCTCCCCAGTTTTCTTTGCTACAACTTGACCAATGCCCTTCTTTGTAAAACTGGCATTTTAAAATTTGTTCAACTCTAGTTTTCATTCTCACAACCTGTTTCTTTCCCATATATTACCTTGCGCATCTGAACCTGCTCAGTCAAATATAGCTGAGGCGTGTATGATTCTTTTTTTAATATTTGCATTTCCTGCCAAAGGACAATAAAGTTTTAAACTGCAAGATTAGCAGCCTTAGGTTGGTTTGAACAATATACTAAGATAACTGACTGACCTGTGGTATGCTATAATGTGCAAACACAGCCACTGTGTTTAGTTTATGCTTTGCTGCTACTTTGAACCCAAGAAATTGGGTTAATCCTGTAAACCGCAAATCAGTTAATCATGGGTGAATACTTATACAAATGTGGATGTCTTGTACTTAAGAAGAGTAAGGCAAGGGACCAAGCATTGGGATTGCGCGTCTGCCCTAACATTACCACACAGTTGAGGTTCTATCTACATAGCAAGCTGGTGCTAAAAGCAGAGTCAGGAAAAATTAGAGTTCTTTCTCAATTCTATGAGAGAAAATTACACATATTCATGTGAAATTTTAAAACTACAATCCAAGTTTCAAAAGCAGTTTACTGATTTCCAGAAATCTAAGGTTTCTTTGTACAGATTTTTCTTGAAGACCTGATATAATCACCCATGCTAGTATTTGGGTCAGTTTGCTCAGACAGTAGGTGCAAAATAATTATTCTGATATCTTACTAGTATAAAATCTAAAATGGTCACATCAGGGCAAAAAGAAAAAAGAAAAATCATGTTCTACTTGATGGGATAGATGTGCCCACACTAGATAAAGATTTTGAAACTATGGCTGCTAACTGCCTAAAATGTCTCAATTTAATGTGCAGCAAGATTTTAAAAAGACAGACAAATGTCAACAGGAAAGGTATGCCAAAATAAAGTAAGATAATATACTGTATCATGATGCCTTTTAAAATTGAATCTACTGTATGTGTAGTTGATACAGTGTGGAATTAACGGCTAGGAACCTGGGTACCTCTTCCAGGATAGGAGGTCTCTGTCCAAGATCTGTATGCATGACAACTGGCCATCTAACATTTATCATGGGAAGCTGAGAAAGCTTGCCGTTCTATTAGTAGGCAGGCTAACCCGCACATCTCTCCCATAGTCCTTCAGTGAACAGAGGGGACTAAGTACATTCACTTTAACTTAGTAGTCTTTTTCACAACTTGCAGCCCTGAGTTTTGCAACCAGTGGCACAGATAAGCAATTATAACTTAGAAAGCTCTATGCAGTAATTTACAGAGAGTTATATCCTATGGCAGCAGTCCCCAACATTTTTGGCACCAGGGACCGGTTTCGCCACGCGGGCCATGGGCGGAGCTCGGTGGGGGGGCCACGTGGGCCATGGGCGGAGCTCGTGGGGGGGCCACACGGGCCATGGGCGGAGCTCGGTGGGGGGGCCACGTGGGCCATGGGCGGAGCTCGATGGGCTGGCTGTGTGGTCCAGTTCCTAACAGGCCACGGACCGGTACCGGTCCACGGCCCGGGGGTTGGGGACACCTGTCCTATGGGATATCCTATGACTAGCCACAGCTCTACCAGTTACCATGCAAGTTTGGGCAAGAATGGGTAATGCTGAGTTTTCTATTTATTATTTAGATTTACAGTATATCCTACTTTTCCTCTAGGAGATCAAGGAAAGGGAGGTTGGACTGAGAGTCAATGACTGGCCCAAAGTTACTTGGTGAGTTTCTATGGGTGAGGGTGGTCTGGAACCTGACTCGCCAACACTTTAACCCCTATACTCATGCAGGGCATTTTTAATACCCTCTACATATCTATTGAATATGGCTTCTTCTTTGTAGGATGGACACAAAGTGGGAAGTGTCAGAATGAGAAATGGCAATGCCAAAAAACTACCTGGATTTTTATTACTGGGTCTGTCAATCATGTATTGACCATTTTGTCATCCAGAAAATATTTTTAATGTACAAACTGCCAGGCCAGGATCCCCCAATATATTAAAAATAGATGTGTGCTTGTGTATATCTTTGTCATTGGCGATCACTCATAGCCGAGTAAGATTGTCTTCCAAAGGTAAAATTTTAACGGTGAATCCATAAGTGGCTATAAAGGCCAATTCTGGATCTGCACAACCTCCCACAGTGAGGGCATAGGTTTCTGGGTGGGAGACGGTCATGATGAGGGTTTGCTTGACGTGCCTTCCTTTTAGCTCTTTTCTCCCTTTCGCCCTGTACTCGTGCTTCTTCAAAGTCCATAGTGCCTTTAATAAAGGCTGACCTCCAATTGAAACGCTCATGAGTTAGGGCTTCCCAGTTCTCAATGCTGATATTACATTTTTTAAAATTAGCTTTGAGAGTATCTTTGAATCTCTTTTGCTGTCCACCAATATTCCGTTTTCCATTCTTAAGTTGGGAGTAAAGTAGCTGCTTTGGAAGATGATGGTCAGGCATTCGAACAACATGGCCGGTATATCTTTGTATATACATACAGTATATAGCTCCTCCATGTTGCCAGAATCATTTAAACACCAACAGCAGTTTTATTTCAATTATTATTTTAATGCATAGTTGAGAAGGAATAAATAACAAAAAAAAAAAGGTTGCAGTTGATTATGTCTAAATTTAGCTTCTCTCCTATCTTTTCAGAATGATTGCCAGGTTTGAACTTCCGAATTAAACAAAATGCAAAATACTTCTTATATTCCAAGGAGAAGTTTTTCTTAGCCTTATTTGAAGTGGAGGAAGACTGCACCCAGCATATCACACATGTACTCATAATTTGAAATATTCCAGTGTTTAATCGGAAACCAGCTATTAATTGTAACACTCTGGAAATATTCAAGGCAAAAGGCTATACCAGTGTATTTAAATATTCTACACATGTATAGCCTTATATTACATCTAGTTCAAATTGTGTTCTTGGATGATCTGCAGCAACTATGTGATGCGTGAAAGAGTTACATACGTAGAATATTAATGTAGGCACTGCAAAATATAATAAAAATGTGTGAACTCAGTAATGCCAGGATAAAACATTTATCACAAACCATGGGCAGAGGGGGAAGGGGAAGACTGAATATAATCTGGGGGAAAAGAAGCCAAATTGGGGCAGAAGAATATTGTTTGTGTCTTTTTAAAAAAATATATTTTATAAATTCCCAATCCAGTAATACAGAAGCACTAGATCATGCGACTAGATTAGCCACAAACATCAGATTAACTATAAGCAATCTCAGTTATATGGATGACTCTGCTCTATATGATAGCCTGTAGACCTACTGCCATGTGCTTTCTTGAACCTTTTTGCTTGCCTTCCAGAAATAATAATCAATCAATAAATCCTCCCCTTTTTTCTCCTTACCTCTCTTGGTAGTGTCAACACTAAGGTACACCAGCACTTATACCAGTTTTCACCCAATCTGGTGCCTTCCAGACATGTTGAATTCTTAACTTGCCAAATTCCTTAGCCAGGCTGGGAAAAAGTGGTGTAGATCCCTGTTAATCATCACTGAGAAGTAGACTTACTACTACAGGAAAATGGAGAACTTAAGATGAAATCCAGAGAACAATTGACTGCAGAGGGATTTACTTTTCAATGGTTTTCATACGCACAATTAAGGGAGAGGTTTAATATAGAGAAAAAGTTAACAACATGTAATGGAATTTGAAACAGAATTATGTACAAATGATGAACATGTAATTGCTAAAATGTATACATTTTTGTTGAGATTTGAAATGGAAGAAGAACAAGTTAAAGAGTGCATGATAAAATGGGCTAAGAATTTTGGTTATAATATATGGATGAATCAATGGGAAAGAATGTGGTTAAAAGGACTGAAATTCACATTGTCTTAGAACTTAAGAGAAAACTTCTATAAAATGATGTACCACTGGTATATGTCACCAGAGAAATTACCTAAGTTGTACAAAGGTGCTTCTAATCATTGTTGGAAATGTGGAATGCATGAAGGGACATTTCACATGTAAGGTAGACCTGTGAAAAGTGAAAAAATATTGGATACAAATACATATGATGATGCAGAGAATTTTAAAAATTGACATTCAAACGAAACCAGAATTTTTACTACTAAGATTTATGGATAGCCAATTAGAAAAGATGCATGGAAGACTGGTTTTATATATAGTAACTGCAGCGAGGCTACTATATGCAAAAGATAGAAAAATACAGAACTACCCACAATGGAGATTGGAATGTGAAGATAACAAAACTAACAGAAATGGCAAAATTGACCTGTTTGATCAGGGAAAAAACAATAAGTACTTTCTTAAAGACTAGAAACCCTTTATAGACTTTTTGCTGAAAATGGATAAAAATGACTTGATGATTTCTGGATTTGTTGATTGAAAAAGGTTGAATATGGAAGAAGTGAACTATGTGATGAGACCTTGATGGAGGAGGAGTGACAATAAGCATGTTTGTAATTGCTGTAAGAAAGATTGAAAGTTGCTTCTTTAAATATTTATTTTCTTTTTGTTATCTACTGCACTTTTTCTTTATCTTTTCTCTTTTTCTCAATTTTGTTTTCTATATTTTTTCATGGTTATCTTTTATCTGTTTAAAAAATTTCTAATAAAAATTATGATAGAAAAAATCATCACTGAGAAGCTACTTTGTTAAGCTTGAACAACATGAACACTGGGTGACTCTCTTCAGATCTCTAACAATATATTTGATGTACTGAAGCATAAATACCATTTAAACAGCAGCCATTAATTGCATTTTATTGTTTACATATATTGCTTGTCTCAAGTTTTCTGAGACAAGGTCAGTATCACATGTATTAGTAAATAGATTTGCTAGTTGAAATATCAATTCACTATGAACACAATATTTATTTATTTATTTATTTATTATTTATTAATCAAATTTATCACCGCCCATCTCTACCACGGTAGACTCTGGTAGACTCTAGCTCTTGTCAGCATGGACAATGGAGAAGGTTGATGGGACCTGAAGTCTAATATCTAAATGGTTGCAGATATGATTTAAATCCATCAGAACTACAGTAATCATTCACTTAAAAAGAAATAAGCAGTATATTTCATTTGAAAGAAGGTCAGGAATTCAGGATTTCTCCACCAGCTTTTTGTTACTGATAAGACAACGTCTCTTTCCAGTAACAGCAACAATTCTAATAAGCCTAAGTCTTTTTTTTTAAATGATCACAACCAATACTTTGAAATGACAATGTAGGTTGTTACATTACTGGATACAACTATTAGATATGATCAATCACAGATATGTTTTAAAAGCATGAATGTGATCCAAGCACAATCTGACACACTAGTTCAGTTACTTAATATTTGACTTCATACTACCAACAAAATTCTACTGGTAATTTAATGATTCCCTCCATTTACCCCCCTCCCTGGGATGCCTCTGTCTCCTAATACTGGCCATGCTGATAGGGAATTCTGGGAGTTGTCATTCACCAGATTTGGACGCCATCTGGTTGGGAAGGCTTATTATTCCCAGGGGTTGGGAACTAAAAAGAAAATCAAATCAAACCCATAAAGGTTTGGGACAATACAAACCTAGGACTCTCAGTCTGAGTAAGTTGGATACTTATCTATTGCTCTTGACAATAAAATGAAAAATATGTTCCCCGTCATTCATTTTGTGAGAAACTAATTTATATTACATTCATTAATTTCTTTCTGTCCAAAAGAAAGTTGACAGTGACAACGTAATTTAAAAGCTAAACCACAAAAAAAAAATTGGACAGAGGTACAAGGTTTATAATATACAATGAAACAAGATTTGACAGCAGGATAGGCTGTGGATTTACCCTGCCCGACACCTAAATATTTTAAAAGTTAGCAGGGAGGAAAAGGGTGGGACTCAGAAGAGGTTTATTTCTTCACTGAGTAACATTTGGTTAAAACTCTATGTTTGTGGACAGAAAGATGAACAACGCAGAGTTATCTTCTAAACCAGGGATGGGGAACCTTTTTTATCCCAAGGGCCATTTTGACATTTATAACATCACTCGAGGGCCGGGGGGCAGGGTTTGCGGGTGGGAGCCAATCATGCGGAAGGGGGCGGGGTTTGTGGGCAGGAGCCAATCGCGCAGAAGGGGGTGGGATTTGCAGGCGGGAGCCAATCGCACGCACTGAGGGGCCACCATGCCCGCCACGCCCACTGCAGCGCACGCCCACGCCGCCACGCCCACCATGCCCTCCGCCGCACCTGCCCCCGCTATGTCCGCCGCTGCGCCCACCGCTGCTGCGCCTGCCGCCATGCTCACCATGCCTGCTGCCGCCACACCTGCCATGCCTGCTGCTGCTACGCCCACGCCTGCCGCCACCACGCCCGCCGCTGCGCCTGCCCCGCCACATCCACCACTGCGCCCGCCGCCACCACGCCCGCTGCCACGCCCACCGTGCCCGCTGCTGCCATGCCCGCTGCCTCACCCACTGCCGCCATGCCCGCCGCTGCGCCTGCCCCCGCCACATCTACCACTGCGCCCGCCGCTGCCGTGCCCGCCGCCACACCGCCTGCTGCCTCACCCACTGCCGCCACGCCCACCACGCCCGCCCACCATGCCCGCTGCCTCACCTGCTGCCCCCATGCCCACCATGCCTGCCACCGCACCCACCGCCACACCCACCATGCCCGCTGCTGCCATGCCCGCCACGCCCCTGCTGCGCCCGCTGCCATGGGCCAGACTAATTGCTTTCGCAGGCCTTATACGGCCCGCGTGCCAGATGTTGCCCACCCTTGTTCTAAACCATCTTTGCAACAGGACTAATAATATCGTAAATCTACCCACACTAACCAAGTGCTCCACTACCAAAGCAATAACCCAACCTCCCACAAGAGGAGCTGTGTAAGAACACTATTCAGACGAGCACAAACGCACTGCAGGAACCCAGAACACCAGAAAAAGGAAAAAAACCACTTATATAGCATCTTCCAGCAAAATGGATATCCACGCAACTTTATCAAAAAGTGCCTGACCACTCAACCCACCACAGCAAAACCAACTGAAGCTATGAAAAGGATTACACTGCCATACATCAGAAACATCTCAGAAACTACTAATAGACTGTTACAACCACACGGCATCACCGTAGCACACAAACCAACCAAAACCCTTCAGAACATTGTAAGTTGACCAAAAGACCCAGTAGCCCAAGAAGAAAAAACAGGAGTTATCTACAACATACAGTGTAAGGACTGTAACAGCCACTATGTAGGACAGACTGGCAGAAGACTAGCAGAACGCATCCATGAACACCAACTAGCAGTCAGAAGACATGATGAAAACTCATTAATCTCACAACACATGGACAGACTTAACCATACTTTCAACTGGGAAACTGTGAGCATATTAAACCAAGCCAAATCCAAAAATGCTAGAGAATTCCTGGAAGCTTGGCACTCAGACAAAGCAGCCATCAACAGACACATAGAGGTAAACAACATTTACATACCATTCATAAGAGACAATAGAAAAGCCAGAAGACCAGAACACCTCTTTGCCAGCAATCAACAACAAGGTAGGCAAAGATTAACTGCAAGATTAGCAGCAGAGGAGCAATCAAACAACACAATAGACCCTAATCAAGGAACTATTAACTCAGTCAATGAACCAAGCAGCAAACAACAACCCAATCAAGATACTACCAAGGAGAGTACAACACCCCACCAACACAGGCAGGAAAAGCCAGGGTATATAAACAAAGAGCAAGTTCCACTCCCTTTTCGCACTGAAGATGTTGCCTAGCCTGGCAATGAAACGTCTGCAAGAAAACAACAAGGCTCAGAGAGCACCATGGACTCCACAGTTCAACCCTGAGCTACAAATATTCTCTTCAATTAGGACTAATAATACACTTACAAAATAATGAAGTAGCCAGGATTGCATTAATATGCATGATTACCTCTCAAACGTTTATGCTTAAATTGCCACCATCTATGTGCTTTCCAAACAACATAATCACATTTAAGATTGCATTGTGAACTTAATTCGGATTACTTTACAGTAACAACTTGTGTGGCTTTATCAAAATGTAGAGTCCTGAACAGAGAAAGAATTCTTTATCCCCCAAAACTATAAATAGAAACTAAGAACCATGTTTTCAAAGGTATTTTAGTGCCTGCCATAGAACAAAACCATCCATAATATCTAAATCCTTGAAAACTTTGATTTGATAGACAGGAAAAAAATCTAATAGAAAGTGTTGCAGAAGGTGATCATGTCACTGCCTCACTAGTTAGCCTGAATCATTATTGTATTCCTCTAAAAAGCAGTAAGAAAACACACAGCACATAACCTTTGCAAACTTATGCCAAGTGGCCATCAAAAATTATGGCATGTTTCCTAGTTATCAGCACCTTTGGACCAGTTTAATCTCTAACTAAGTGGCAGACTTCAACAGTCATAGTTACACAAATACCTAAACTAAGTCCTATGACAAATGTATGTATTTTTTCAACAAGGCACAGCAGTCCTGTTCATGTAGTAATTCCGGTGATAGAAAAGGTGTTCCTTGTTTACTGAGATTTTGCAAGGAGGAAAAAAACCCTGTCTGCCTGCTTTTTTGAGCACCGTCCAATAATCTTTGTTCTGGCATAATACTATCCTTAGTAAGCATGTGCTAGCAATTAAATTCATTTGCCTTTCAGCTCCCCCAAGTGCTGTTGATGGGTAAACGTTTAGTGACTGTCAGGACAGGAGGAAGGAAGGGTTCATGCATATGAGCTAAGGGCACTATAAATGCAGGAACTCTGAAAACTTTGCCAAATATAAACCTCCTCCTAGTAACTCAACGGAAGCTTAATCAAAAATAGACCAGCAAATTAACAAGAAAAGATCATCAAGATAATTCACAGGTAACACTACACTCAGCAAAAATTACATTTTCTAAATTGTAGCTTCCTAGATTGCATTGGTGGGATTAAAGGCAAATTGGTACACATTATCATCTTTAGAGGCTATGCCCAATTAGTCCTTTGGATTGTAAATTGTTGAAGAAATTGGGGGAATCACCCAAGAATCACAGCTTTGGTTTACTCTTCAAGTAAACTGAATAATATATAAATTATATAAGATATACAAACTGGTGCAGCATAAGAAATTGATTCAGTTCTTGTTATTTCAGGCTCATTCTCTCAAAACACCGGAGAACAAAAATCTACCTATCACTGGATCAGTGTTATTTAAATCTATAGGAATTACTCTGACTGAAAAATTTACCCGGTACCTTTTGAAAGTCTACAATAAATGTATTTAAAGTTGGTCATAATCTTTTTTACTTACATTGACGTTTTTCCAGTGAATTACCTTTTTCCATACAAATACTCTGGAAAGATTGAGCACCAATGTTTAAAATGTTTATTTTTCCTCAAGATCACATATGTATATCCCAAGTTTCTAGGGGCTTTTTTTCCCATTCACTTTTTGTGCCTGGTTCATTTCTCTTTTTAACTTCGTACTTGATTAATGTTTGTTCAAGTCTTATCATTCTACAATGTCTACCATGACTTTTCTGTAAAAGAAAAAAACATTGGGTCTCTTTTAAAAAGGTAGATAATACTACAAGAACAGTAATTAAGACAAAAAGAAGGGAACCTAAAGATGTTGGTGCATCATGGTTGAGCTTTTATAAAGTTACTATCAAACACCCAAACCTGTTGAGAGAGCAGAGTTCCTCAACATCAGCAACTTTAAGATGTGTGGAATTCAAGTCCCAGAATTCTGGGACTTGAAGTCCACACATCTTAAAGTTGCTGGGCTTGAAAAATACTGCCATAGAAGTTATTGGTAGGGGGTGCTACAATAAGAAGACCTGAAGCCTGGGGGTGGGGGGCAAAGGTGAAGATAAAAAAAGACAAGTCCCAACTTTTCTTTGTCTTTCTCTCAACTACAACCTTCCCTCTCCAGCCTCTCCCCCAACAGACTTTTCTTACTAGAAGGACTTTGAAGTAATCTCTTGCTGAGGTTTTTTTTAAAAATTAGACCAAGAGCCACATGTTCCTTTAGGGCAGAGCTTTCCAAACTTTTCATGTTGGTGACACACTTTTTAGACATGCATCATTTCGCGACACACTCTTACAGCAGGGCACAAGGCAGGCACTAGGACCTGCGTGGAATCACAGCAGGTTTGGAGGCAGCAAGGCACAAGGCAGGGACTAGGACCTGCGCGGAATCCTGGCAGGGCTCGGAGGCAGCAGCAGCCGCGACACACCCAGGCACTGCAGTCGACAGACTAACGTGTCCCGACACACAATTTGGAAACCTCTGCTTTAGGGACAGATGTTGCCTTCCCTGTCCTAGGGGAAGATCACTAATAATCACAGATAATGGGATATGCATTTTTTGGGGGCAAGATAGTAGGAAGCAGGTCTTTTTCCCCAGTTGCAAATATTTCCCTGCATAAAATCCATTGAAAAGAATAGATGCACTGTAGAAAGTCAGTGTGCTCATGGTAAACAACCACAAATCTAGAATATACAGAGAAAAAAGAGTTGAGATTCTTCATGCCCAGAATGTGAAAGAGTAAAAACTCCAATATTTTCAGACTGATAACTGAATAAAAAGTGTTACAGGAAATTCAGCATTTCTCATGAGGCAAAAAATCAATTTCCCTACTAAGCTTGTCTCAGAATCCAATGGAAAAACAAAAGAGAGCACTCTATTCAACCCCAGAAATCAAAAGAAGAAGCAGGCTTTTCAAAACCCATTTATTTTTCTTTTGTTATTAAAACAAGAAAGAGCCGTGTAGCCCTTTAAAGACAATTTTCTCCTGGGATAACCTTTCATAGACCACATGAAATACATTTAAATCTTCTATGGCAAGGCTCTTTATTTTTTATCCTTGTTATTTCTCTTTTAGAAATTTCAGTCTCTGTTACTGAAGGATCATTTCAGTAAGTGGGATACAATCTTAAATGAACTATACAGTTATGCATACATTTCTTCCCAAAACAGAGATTTTTATTATGTAAGCCTCCTGCTATCTTCAACACTTGGATGGAACAACTTGGCTTTTTAAATTTTGCAGTAGGAATCAAGAGAGGGAGGACAGGCCAATACCAAAGATCAAGAGCCAGTAACTCTGTCTTGCAGAGATACTGCAGCCAAAGTCCATCTGGCTAGAAGAATGGTTGTGGTCCAGATGAAAGTCAATATATCCAAGAAAACAGTTCATGGACCCAGATTCCAAACATGGAGGTATAAGGCAGACTGAAATGTATTGTCTAGAGTAGGCATCTTAAGTGTGCGCGATTGGCTCCCGCCCGCAAACCCCGCTCCCTTCTGCGCAATTGGCTCCCGCCTGCAAACCCCACCCCCTGCCACGCGATTGGCTCCCGCCTGCAAACCCCGCCCACTTCCATGTGATTGGCTCCCACCCTCAAAGCCCGCTCCCTGGCCCTCGAGTGATGTTATAAATGTCAAAATGGCCCCTGGCATAAAAAAGTTTCCCCACCCCTGGTCTAGAGTAGGCATCTTAGCCTCTGACACTGCCCTATTATACTGCTGGAAATCAATGCCTCCCAGGCCTTTTTGGAGCTCTTTCTCCCCTTCCAGACCTCTTTTCTGACCTGAGTCTTGGGCCCAGCAAGCAACTCCCCTTGCTTATTCTTGGTTATTTATATTGTATTAATTTATTTTTTGTTTGATATTGTGAGCCATCCAGAGTCAATTTGGAGGTAGGCCATGCCTAAATCTAATTAAATAAACAATAATAAATTCTGACCTCCTCCTCAGAGGAAGAGCTCAGGTCATGACACATAATTAATGACCAATGGCAGGACTGTAAAATACATCCTACTAATTTTGCCACATTCTTGCAATGGTGATGAAATGATTTTTTATTTCACTTCCAACTTCTCTATGGAAGGAAATGCATCATGAGAACAATCCTATTTTCTTTCTTTTTCTTTTATATTAGTGCAACATTTCTAAATTACCACCTTGGGATGCTCTATACATTTGTCTATTTTTTTCCAGGATAGGGAGCATATTTCCAGAGAAAAGTCATCTCCCATTTTTATTTTCTAAGAATGCCTGTGGGTGCTAATCTGGAGCCTTGAGGCATTCTTGAAAATTAAGATGCTGGTTGAAGTGCTTTGCTTTGTAGGATACCAGTTTCTCTGTTAATAAATTTTATTTAGTTTCAAGAGAAGAATAAAAATACAAAAAAAAAAACTACAAAGAAAAAAGAACTTTAAAAAGTGTGAAAACACAAGAGAATTTTTTTTTTCAGATTTACAAAAAGATGTGGCTTCCAACTTTTAACAGCAAGGATATACAAAAATTTCCATAATCAATCTCTTACTCTATATTAAACCAAAACACCACATTATTTCTATAAATCATTCCACTTTAGCACATAATAAAAGTAACTCAGTATAGTTACTCCTCCCCCTTCTATTAAAATAAAGGAAAACATTCAAATAAACCTCCTAAACATCTTTCTCCCCTCCAAAAGATAACACCTATTTAATTATTCCCTTCCTACCACTATTCTGTACATTTCTGTCTGCAGGATACCAGTTTCTGTCTCTCTCTCTTTTTCATGAAATATACCTTTAAAAATGATTCAAGTTAGATATGACAGGGAACCTGGCAGTGCCAAGGAAAATATCCATGAGCTCTATGTTGCCATCCACTGAATGGACAAACATCATATGTGTCTTACATTCTTGTGGCCCAAAAGATTTCTTTTCTCCTACTGCTGGTTAGCCGTTGCTATTCGGAGACATGCTGTCTCAGTTCCTGCAAATATCATATGGTCATATGAAGCAGAACCTCATGAATTTGTCTAATACTATATTCTGGAGGTTGCAAATTCCATAGCAGGTCCTGGTATCACGCAGTAATTACCTACTCTATTCCTTGCATGGTCAACTTGTGCCACTGAAACATTTTTTTTCTGTTGTACTTCACAATCTCACAAAACCCCTGACCCCTATGTCTTCTTTGATGTCTTCTCTGACTTCACTACTATTTTCAGGAATAATCTGCTGGTTTTGCACTAGAGATGGTATATTACTCCCTTCTGTAAACACATGTGGCAAAATACATTTCTCAGATTTCAGCCTCAATCTGCATCAGTGTCTTTAATCTAAATATCCATTGTGACCTTAGCACAATGAATAATGAATAATTTACCATACATAAGATACACATTAGCACAAACTGCCAGTATTTCCATGTGGTCAGATATACGAGCAGAGACACAAATTTGTATAACCTTGTGAAAAGATACACTGTCACAATGGAAAAACCTACTGGATAATGCAATATCTATACTCAGATGGGGGGACATTTCTTTACAAATTCTCAAACCTTGACAGAATGTCATTACTCCTCTCACCCACATCAGTGAACTATTCCTGTATGCATGTTAATCTCTTAGCTTCCAGAAAAGACTCAGTTCTGCTCCTATTTAGGTGGAGATGCTACAGTTCATACCTGGCAATAGTTCTGTGTTAAAGTATTTTCCGGTGAAGGTTTGTTGTGGGTCCCTCCTTCCCGTTGGCTGCAATCCAGCTGGATGAGCCTTTTGCATTCCTGATGGCAGGTGTATTTGCAGTCTAGGGAGAAAGAACAAAATGAACTGTAATTAAGATATGGAATAAATAGTAAACATCCAGGTTTCCCAATGTGTGCATTTTGCAGCACGGAAGACACAGCAAAAGGTACAAAATAGCCTGAGAGATGAGGAATGACCAAATCCACAGATTAAGCAATCAGGTTTTCAGAAATCAAATAAAGAAAAATGAAAAAAAACTGGTATAATTCATGAAAGTGTATAAATGCTAAGACATAATTACAAAGAAAAATGTTAGTCTTCCTCCTGTAAGTACAGTCAGCCATATCTACCCATACTTTTAATGCATATGTAGGAATGCACGCTAGTGCCTATCAATATAAACAAACAACCTCCTGGAAAATGGCTCCCCAAAGCAATGTGCTGTAGCTTCCTAAAACGATTGCATAATCATAGGCTTAATTTCACACAAACAGCAGATGAAATGAGAAATTGGTACCTAGACTGTATAACTGCATACTGAAGGTAAGGGAACTGCATGGCTGATTTTTTTTTTCCAGCATAAAAATTTAGCATGTGAGACTAGAGTTTAGTCTCACTACGTGGAATGGATTTTGTATAAACAGTCAAAGATAAAGACCACACCTGCAGCCTAAAGTAGTCAGTCCAGAAAATAACTTTATGTCATCTGTTATTTATAGGCTGACCATATTTCAAGATGGCAAAATGGGACAGGGTCTTATGTAATATTCCGTATTCATGAAAAAGACAGGGGTCCCCATCCCCCAGTCCATGCGATTGGCTCCCGCCTGCAAACCCCGCCCCCCGGTCCGCGCGATTGGCTTCCGTCTGCAAACCCCACCCCCCCAGTCTGCGAGATTGGCTCCCACCTGCAAACCCCACCCCCCGGTCCACGGGATTGGCTCCCGCCTGCAAACCCCGCCCCCCCGGTCCGCGCTCCAGCTTGGATCCTCCTTCCAGGCCATTCCCGCCGGGTTTGAAAAACGGGACAAAATTGAGATTTTTATGAAAGCGATGGGACAGTTGAAAAATGCTTTAAAAACGGGACTGTCCCATTCAAAAGGGGACGTATAGTCAGCCTAGTTATTTACTAGAAACAGGAAACAGATCTCTCTAATGAAATATGGAAATCATAATTCTGTGGAGAATCCTATGTCATCCTTGCTGTTCAAACAGTGTGGAACCACAAATGGAGGGGGAGCAATTTAGTCACAGCACCTAAAAGAACCTGGTAGAATAAGATTTAATAGAGTAGAGCCCAGTTATTCACATAAATGAATAATCCATAATATATACATCTTATGCCAAAATCAATATATTTGCCATAAGACTCTGTTGAACATGGGAGGCACTCTACTTAAGTCCTGCTTCTTTATGTCTTAGGTTGATGTTTTAATTATGATAGGGAAAAAAACCCTCTTAGATTTATTTTCTGCATAATGCTAGGCACCTCAGCCATATGGGTCTGGCCTACCATACAGACAGAAACTGGTGTGGTCTGTGCTGTTGTGATAATAACACATACAAAAGGTGCTATATATGTTTTGGACTACAACTTCTATATTCTCCAGTCATCATTGCCAATAAACACAGATTATGGCAGCTTGATGCCCCAAATATCTGATGAGCACCAAGTTGCCTAAACAATGACAGTCAACTGATCTAATGTGTGTTTACATGCTGAAGCTAAAGCACTTTCACAATTAACAAAGCAATTCTTCTCTGCATAGCAGTTCCTAAGAATATAAGAGGGCAGATGGTACTACCTTTATATCTTCCTAAGAGCTTTCCTATTGGCACCTAGCTGACCATTATGGAACCATATGATGGACCTCTAGACCATTAGTTCAATCCAGCATGACTCTGCTTACATTAGTTTGGCTTGAGCAAGCTCTCAGGTAAAGTGGCCATGAGCAAAATCAGGGGCATTCATCAGAAGGTTTAAAGATATTTCATCTTCAGATTAATCATTAATACGTAGCTTGACACTTTTTAAAAAAAACATGACAGGAGCTGTGTCTAACATGCTTCCCACAGCAGAAATCCTGGCATAATACAGCTCATGCAGGATAATGTCAACGGCTTCAGCTGCCTTGCTTTATTCTTGTTATGCTAAGAGGCTGTACTAGGGAACTGAATGTCTTGTCGACTACAGCACTTGGGATCCAATGTTAAGAGGGAGGAGGGAGTAAAGAAATCAATTAAACCAAAAAGCCTGCAAAGCATTGTAATTAAAAATAAAAATGTAAAAGGCAGCTGGCCACACTGTACAGATGCCATTAAACGAAGCCTCCACGGGAATAGCAGTTCCTCTCATGCACAAGTGACAACTCGGGGGAAAAAGAAAAGTGGCAATTCTTTAATACTTCTGCTCAGAGAGTTAAACGTATCTTTATTTGATCTGCATTCACACTTATGCATAAATGACTTACACAAAACATTACTGTAGGAATTATTTAGGAGTAATAGGAAGTCGAATGTCGCTTTTGAAGCAAAAGATTTTTGGAAACATATCATGGAAATTCAAGCCAACTAAATTTATTTCCATATATTATTAACCAAGGCATAAAATGAATACACTGGCCCTTCAAGATCCTATTAAACGAGCTTGCTTTCAATCAACTCTCAAGGAACATCTGCCTATGGAACTTCCTGAAAATGTTGAGGAACACTGGATTAAATTGAAGACTTCTATTATTTCAGCCTGTGAACAAACTATCGGATACCAGACTAAGAGACATCAGGACTGGTTTGATGAGAACGATAGTGAGATTGAACATATTATTGACAAGAAAAGGAAAGCCTTCCGGATATGGCAAAAAGATATTAACTGTGCCGTTAAGAAAAAAAACTACGCCAGTGCAAAGGCAGAAGTCCAAAGAAGAACTAGAGAACTTAAGAACATATGGTGGATAAAAAAAGCCCAAGAAACCCAACATTTTGCAGATGCTCATGATGCACGGGGCTTTTTTAATGCCATAAAGGCCATCTATGGACCAACAAACCATGGTACAAATCCCTTACGCTCAGTAGATGGTGCTAAACTTCTAAAGGACAAAGAGTCTATTGCACTGCGCTGGAAAGAGCATTACTACAATCTCCTTATTTATTTATTTATTTATTTATTTATTTATTTATTTATTTATGTTTCAATTTATATACCGCTCCATCTCCCCACAAGGGAACTCTGGGCGGTTTACAAAACACAAAAATTAAAATCCGACAATTGAAACAACCCAATAAAACACTCTAATATATTAAAATTAAGTATAAAAATCCAAGATGCGGTGGTATGATGTTTGAATGTTTAAAAGGGCCCTATGGCACCAGCCATCCCCAAGAGGAACTGTTCCCCCCCTCCCCCCACACAAGGCGGCAGAACCAGGTCTTTAAGTTCTTTCTGAAGGCCGGGAGCGATGAGGCCTGCCTCACCTCCGGGGGTAGCATATTCCAAAGGGTGGGCGCCGTTACCGAGAAGGCACGCCTCCTAGACCCCGTCAGGTGACATTCCTTTACGGACGGGATCCGTAGCATGCCCTCTCTGAATGACCGAGTGGGACGGTTCGACGTTATGGGGATGAGACGGTCCCTCAGGTAACCTGGCCCCATGCCATGTAGGGCTTTAAAGGTGATAACCAACACCTTGAATTGGACCCGGAAGCACACAGGCACCCAGTGCAGCTGTCGCAACAGAGGTGTCACATGCGCTGATCTAGGCGCACCAATAACTGCGCGAGCAGCCGCATTCTGGACCAATTGAAGCTTCCGGATACTCCTCAAGGGTAGCCCCATGTAGAGCGCGTTGCAATAGTCTATATGGGAGATGACCAGGGCATGAGTGACTGTACGGAGGGCTTCCCGATCCAGGAAAGGGCGTAACTGACACACAACACGAAGTTGTGCAAAAGCCCTCCTGGCCACGGCTACCACCTGCTCTTAATCGTCACTCTACTGTGGCTGATGAAGTCTTCTTGCAAATCCCGCAAAAACAAATAAGAAATGAGCTTGCAGTACCCCCTAGTTTGGAGGAAGTCAGTAAAGCCACTAAACAAATGAAAAATAACAAAGCTAGTGGACCTGATGGGATTCCTGCTGAAGTCTTTAAAGAAGGCGGGCCTGAACTTACACAACAACTTCATAAGCTCATTGAAAAAATCTGGATGAGGGAGGAGATTCCAGCAGACTTTAGGGATGCCATAATTATCACTCTCTTTAAAAAGGGTGATAGAACAGGCTGTGGAAACTATCGAGGCATCTCCCTTCTAGCCACAGCAGGCAAAATCCTGGCAAAGATCATTGCAAACCGTCTCCTATCTGTATCAGAAGACATCCTCCCTGAAACGCAAAATGGCTTCCGCCCTTCCAGGGGAACAGTGGATATGATCTTCACTGCACGACAGCTTCAAGAAAAATGCAAGGAGCAAAACCGCCCTCTGTACATGGCGTTTATTGATCTGACTAAAGCTTTTGATACTGTAAATCGTACTGCTCTCTGGACCATCCTTCTGAAAATCGGATGCCCTGATAAATTTGTGAACATCTTGTGGTTACTCCATGACGACATGATGGCAACAATCCTGAATAACAATGGCTCTCAAAGCGATCCATTTAAAGTGGAATCCGGCGTTAAACAGGGATGTGTTATTGCTCCAACCTTATTCGCTATCTTCATCGCTATGATTATAAACCTTGTTGAAGAGAAACTTCCTACTGGTGTAGAAATTATATATCAAACAGATGGAAAGCTTTTTAATCTTAGTAGGCTGAAAGCAAAAAATAAGGTAATTGTAACTTCTGTTATAGAACTTCAATATGCTGATGATAACGTAGTCTGTGCACACTCCGAGGAAGATCTTCAAACTATCCTAAACATCTTTGCAGAAGCATATGAAAAGCTCGGCCTCTCGATTAACATTAAAAAAACCAAAGTGCTTTACCAGCAAGTTCGAACCAATCCCTCTGCAGCGCCATCAATCCAGCTTAAAGGTGTGTGTCAGAGATCATCCGATCTCTGCCAAAAGGGCAGGCAGACAAAGAGCTCCGCAGAAGCCTGGAAATGGCGCAAAGCTGACATCCCCCCGACGCACGGGAATACACATCTGGGAGGCGGTTGCCGGAGCAACCAGGTAGACCTGACCACACGTGTCAGCAGCAAAGGACCCTGGGGGAGGGAAAGGTTTAAATATGCTGCTTGCTCCCAGAATCGCCATTCCAGTCTTTGTTCGTGCTAGCTTCTGTATCCTGTAATAAACTATCCTACTTCTAAGAACTCATGCGTCTGTGAGTTACTCTTGAGTAGGGAGATTACAGATATCGGATGGAGTGCCTTACATAAAGACTGGAATGAAAAAACCAACCGGTTTTCCCGGGAGCGAAACCAACAGCTCACGGTCGAGACCGGCTTCTACACCCACTGGGCAGAGACCTGGGGGAAAAAAAAATTTTTTCGGAAGGAGACCAGGCGAGACGAGCGAGGAACCGGCTTCCCCGGCAGCGCAAACAGCTGAGAGGCGGGGATCCCTGGCAGCAGCGAAGAAGCAGGAAACGGCTTTCCCCAGCACCGGCAGAAACCGGCGCGCTAATCAGCTGGGACCAGGCGAGCGAGGAACCGGCTTTTTCCAGCAGCAGCAGAAACCGGCGCGCTAATCAGCTGAGAGGCAGTGATCCGGAACAGCTGAGCGGCGGCAGGAGCGCAGCGGCGGACACCGGCGGCCCAAGCAGCTCGCGCTAATCAGCTGAGAGGCGGTGATCCGGAACAGCTGAGCGGCGGCAGGAGCGCAGCGGCGGACACCGGCGGCCCAAGCAGCTCGCGCTAATCAGCTGAGAGGCGGTGATCCGGAACAGCTGAGCGGCGGCAGGAGCGCAGCGGTGGACACCGGTGGCCCAAGCAGCTCGCGCTAATCAGCTGAGAGGCGGTGATCCGGAACAGCTGAGCGGCGGCAGGAGCGCAGCGGCGGACACCGGCAGCCCAAGCAGCGAATGGAGGTGGCAGAGCAGCAGCTAAATCGGCGCCCAAACAGCTGAGCGGCGGCAGCTGCGAAGCGGCGGGCACCGGCGGTCCCAGCAGCAAGTAATCGGCGCCCTAGCAGCTGAGAGGAGGCGGCAGCGCAGCGGCGGAAATCGGCGGCCCCAGCAGCTGTTAGGAAGCCAAGCAGTTGAGAGGCAGCGGCGGAGACCACGTGGAGGCCAAGCGACGGCAGCGACCAGCGCTCCCAAGCAGCCAGCGACCAGCAGAGACCACAAAATGGAGTCGGTAGAGGCGGCAGAAGTGAGCAAAGAAGCCGGAACCAGCTCAACTAGCGCCCAGACGATGGAGGGAGTTGCCAGTGAGCGAGAGGGCAAGAAAGCACAGAAGAAGCAAAACCACATAGAGGTAACCAAAACCCCCATTCCTCTAAGCAGCACCGAACCAAGGCTAGCGGGATGGTCCATAGCTGTAGGTGAAGGGCTAGCGCAGGAAGGGGCAAAAGGAAACCAGAAGAAGGTCACCCCAACCCAGCGCATCGTAAGGTTGGAGGAACAGATGTCCAATGTGCAATTAAATATAGGAATGTTGATGAATAAAATGGACTCATTGGGCGCTGCCTTTGAGAAATTAATGGACAATGTAGATAAACCCAAAGGGCGGGAACTGAACCTGGGGCCACCCGAAGGAGAGGGAGACATCGAAAGTGAAGAGGAGGAAGTTTACCCCTACAACAGAGCACCCAGGACCCCGTCATACAACCAGTTCGTGACCCCAGGGGGGGCACATACACCATTTGGAATGGGTGAACTAAAAATGAAATTCAACGGCAACCCCAAGAATTTAGCATGCTTCTTGACTCACGTACAAGGGTTCATGAGCGAATTCGAATACACCTTCCGAACGGAAGAGAGCAAAATTAGATACGTCTCCAGTTTTCTGGAAGGTGAGGCAGGGGACTGGCTGGTAACACTTCATGACAGGAGGGCTAGGGAACTAAGGGACTTCCAAGAGTTCATGTATGCCCTCCGAAAACGGTTTGAAGATACGCTGACCAAAGTCTCAGCCAGGGCCCGACTCCGGAACTTAAGGCAGGGAACTAGGACAGTAGCTGAATATGCTATGGACTTTAAAAGATTATTATCCTATCTGCCGGACTGGCCGGAATCGATAAAGATAGAACACTTTCAATGTGGCCTAAAACAGGACTTACTGGAAAAGGCTTTAGACAGAGATGACCCTGAAACTTTAGAGGGGTGGATCCAATTAGCTGGGAAAATTGAGAGTAACAGACTACAGTTACAAAGTATCAGAAACGTACAATCCAGGCAGAGGAACGAGGGGACTTTCATTAACCAGCCCCACTCGAACGGGAAACAGCGGAATTGGGAAGAGGAGAAGGATCGCCGGACAAGAGAGGGACTGTGCTTCCGCTGCGGGAAGGAGGGACACCGAAGAAGCGCTTGCCCTCAGGGGAAAACAAGCGTTAAGGAAAAACCTCCGGCGAAAAAGGCAGCTGACAGAAGTACCGTCAAAACAACACACACCAAGGGAAAAGGAGCGGCTGCGGCAACCGTGAACCCATGGCAGAATCCGGACCTAGAAGAAGACAGCGATGACTCTGACTTTGAAATCCAGACGGCGGGAAACGAGCCAGGTCTGTTCTGATGAGCGCCACAGGACAGACCTCCACAAAGGGGCGCAAAGGAAGTAGCCGCAACACCCCAACAATGCACCTAAAGGTACAGTTGAGGACTTTGGGTGGGAGGAAAAAGTATGCGGGGGTTGCAATGCTAGACTCAGGTTGCTCTAGAAACTTAATGCACCCGAACGTAGCTGAAAAGATGGGACTGGACCTGTTTAAGCTTAAAACGCCCATCACATTTTGCCAATTGGACGGGTCAGAACTGAAGGGGGGGACAGTGGAGTTCTACACTGAAGGACTGCAAATGACTTTGGGGACGCATGTAGAGACTTTGCGGTTCCTAGTGGCTCCCATTGCAACACGACCCATTGTGTTAGGACTGAAATGGTTGAGGGCAAGAAACCCCAAGGTGGATTGGGTCTCAGGAGATTTGGACTTTACGGATGGGACTTATCACGAGATGGACAATGAGAGCACACCTAGCGGCATTGAGCTGGGGGCAACGGGGATGGAAATTGAGGAGGGGGAGCAGGACCAAGGGGGTGGCACACTCACAAGCACAATTCCGGAGAAATACCTCCCGGTAGCAGAGATATTCGACAAGAAGGAATGTGAGCAAGAACCCCCCCATAGGCAGTCAGACGCAACCATTGACCTCATCCCAGGGGCACCGTTTCCCAAGCCCAAGATGTATGCCATGATGCAAAAAGAACTGCAAGAATTGCGCAAATTCATAGATAAAAATTTGGCATGGGGGTTCATTGAGCCAGCCAACTCCCCCCTTGCAGCCCCGGTATTGTTCAGGAAGAAAAAAGACGGGTCCCTCCGACTTTGCACGGATTACAGGGGTCTTAATGCAATTTCGGTTACGAGACAGTACCCTCTCCCGTTACTGAAAGACATGTTAGCTCAGCTATCTAAGGGGAAAATTTTCACTAAACTAGATTTTAGGGAAGCTTACTATCGTGTTCGCATAAGGGAGGGTGACGAATGGAAAACTGCATTCAATTGCCCATTGGGTTCTTTCCAATACAGGGTGCTCCCGTTTGGGATTGCGGGGGGACCGGGAATCTTCATGAGGTTTATAAACGAAGTATTGTATGAATTTCTGTACAAAGGGGTAATTGTATATTTGGACGACATACTGATTTTTTCTGAAAATCTGGAGGAACACATGGAGCTAGTTAAGAGGGTGCTTGAGAAATTACTCGAGGCTAAGCTTTATGTAAAACTTGAGAAATGTGAATTTCACAGGGAACAACTAGACTTCTTGGGGTATCGCATTTCGCATGAGGGCATCGAGATGGATCCTGAGAAAGTCAAAGCGGTCCTGGGCTGGCAGCCCCCCCGTACTCGCAGACAGCTGCAAGCGTTCCTCGGTTTTGCGGGGTTCTATAGGCAATTTATTCAGAATTTCGTGCAAATCGCACTGCCCCTGACTGACCTATTAAAGACAAAAGGCAAGGGAGCAAACGCGAAAGCCCCATCACCGAGCACGAAACTCGTATGGACGCAGGAATGCCAGGCAGCGTTTGATAGCCTAAAAGAAATGTTCACAAGAGAACCCATACTCAAGCACCCAGAAGCTGACAAACCATTTGTGATACACACAGATGCATCTATTAGCGCAGTGGGGGCCATACTCTTGCAGGAGGATGACACGGGGAAATTAAGGCCATGCGCGTACATTTCCCGAAAGTTTAACCTGACGGAGAAAAGATGGCATATTTGGGAAAAAGAAGCTTTCGCTGTCAAACATGCCCTAAGCACATGGTGACATCTCTTAGAAGGCACAGCAGAGCCATTCCAAGTGTGGACGGACCATAAAAATTTGGAAGCTCTCAAATCACCCAGGAAGTTGAACCCTAAGCACCTCAGGTGGGCAGAATTCTTTAGTAGATTCAACTTCACGTTGAAGTATTTTCCTGGGGGGAAAAACTATTTGGCAGACGCGTTATCACGCTTGCCGCAACATGAGAGCAAAATGGAAGAGGTCATTGAATCCCTCATCCCCTCCCAACCAGTGGAGGCACAGAGCTCAGCAATAACAGAAGGGAGGGGGGAAGGCAACATGGCAATCACCCGCAGCACCGCGAAGCGCGCGGCTGAAAGCGACCCGTGGACAGCCGAGCTGCGGGCGGCAACAGTAACGGACACCCGGTGTGGGGAGAACAAACAGAACCTAGTGGAGAAGGATGGAGTGGGGTGGAAGGACAACAAAGCCTATGTCCCTGAGCCCTTAAGGCAAAAGGTCTTAACCATGCATCATGATCACAAAACGGCAGGGCATTTTGGCTTCGTAAAAACGCTACACTTAACCCGACGCAAATTTTGGTGGCCATCCTTGCGCACTGATGTAAAAGACTATGTGCGCTCATGCCCAGTGTGTGCAATGGCCAAAAGGAAAATTGGGAAACCCACAGGGAAGCTGCAGGAAGTAGCAAACCCCTCACAGCCATGGAAGCAAATTGCCATGGACTTCATAGTAGATTTGCCAGTGAGCAAAAAGAACACGGCAATTTGGGTAGTCACTGATCTATTCTCCAAGCAGGCACACTTCATCGCATGCAAAGGAATACCGAATGCTCAAAAACTAGCTAGACTGTTCATACAACACATCTATAGAGCCCACGGAACGCCGGAACGCATAATCAGCGATCGCGGCAGCACTTTTACTTCCAAATTTTGGCGGGCTTTTTTGACTTTAATTGGAGCGGCACAGGGGCTCAGCAGTGCGTTCCATCCTTGCACAGATGGTGCGAGCGAACGCCTGAACGCTACATTGGAGCAACACCTTAGATGTTACACTAACTACCAACAGAATGATTGGGTGGAACTGTTGCCGTTCGCAGAGGTTGCTTACAATAACGCGGTACATCAAAGCACGGGGTTTTCACCATTCAAAGTCGCCACAGGGCAGGACTTTGTAACTATCCCCGAACTGGCCATGTCACACAACACGGAATTGCCACAACCCCTAAAAGCGGATGAATGGATAGAGAAACTAAGCAGCAACTGGCCAGTCATGGTGCAAACATTGCAGGAAGCCAAAGCTAGTTACAAAAAATATGCGGACCGCAAGAGGGGGGAAGAATGGGAATTAAGAGTAGGAGACAAGGTGTATTTGTCAACAAAAAATCTGCGGACAACACAACCATCACGGAAATTGGCACCAAAATTCATAGGTCCATTCCCAATCATTGAGGTCATCAACCCAGTAGCGGCAAAATTACAATTGCCAAAAGCGCTAAGAAAGGTGCATCCTGTGTTCCACATCAGTTTGTTGAAACAACACCACAGTTCACAACACTGGCACCCTGAACCAGAGGAACCCCTCCCCCCCCATTGTTGGTGGAGGGCGAACCACATTTCGAGATTGATAGAATCCTGGACTCCAGAAGACACAAGGGGCAGCTACAGTACCTAGTGAAGTGGCAACACCTACCAATTGGAGACAAGGAATGGGTCAGCGCCAAACACACATGCGCCCCTAAATTAGTCAAGAAGTTCCATAAAGAATTCCCAGACAAACCCCACTGAACCGGGGGGGGGTGAGTTTTGGGGCGGGAGCATGTCAGAGATCATCTGATCTCTGCCAAAAGGGCAGGCAGACAAAGAGCTCCGCAGAAGCCTGGAAATGGCGCAAAGCTGACATCCACCCGACGCACGGGAATACACATCTGGGAGGCGGTTGCCGGAGCAACCAGGTAGACCTGACCACACGTGTCAGCAGCAAAGGACCCTGGGGGAGGGAAAGGTTTAAATATGCTGCTTGCTCCCAGAATCGCCATTCCAGTCTTTGTTCGTGCTAGCTTCTGTATCCTGTAATAAACTATCCTACTTCTAAGAACTCATGCGTCTGTTACTCTTGAGTAGGGAGATTACAGATATCGGATGGAGTGCCTTACAGTGTGTCACTAGAAAATGTCGACCACTTTTCTTATCTCGGCAGCCATCTATCTACAAAAGCCGACATCGATGCTGAAATTCAGCATCGCCTGAGCTCTGCGAGTGTAGCTTTCTCCCGAATGAAGCGTAGAGTGTTTGAGGATCGGGACATTCGCAGGGAGACCAAAATGCTTGTTTACAAAGCCATTGTACTACCAACCCTTCTGTACGCCTGTGAAACATGGACCCTCTACAAACGCCACCTCCAACTTCTTGAAAGATTCCATCAACGCTGCCTCCGAAAAATTCTGCAAATTACTTGGGAAGATAGGCAGACTAATGTTAGCGTATTAGAAGAAGCGAAAACCACCAGCATTGAAACAATGATCATCCAACATCAACTTCGCTGGACCGGTCATGTTGTTCGAATGCCTGACCATCGTCTTCCAAAGCAGCTACTTTACTCCCAACTTAAGAATGGAAAACAGAATATTGGTGGACAGCAAAAGAGATTCAAAGATACTCTCAAAGCTAATTTTAAAAAATGTAATATCAGCATTGAGAACTGGGAAGCCCTAACTCATGAGCGTTTCAATTGGAGGTCATCCTTTATTAATGGGGCTATGGACTTTGAAGAAGCATGAGTACAGGGCGAAAAGGAGAAAAGAGCTAAAAGGAAGGCACGTCAGACAAACCCTCATCATGACCGTCTCCCACCCGGAAACCTATGCCCTCATTGTGGGAGGTTGTGCGGATCCAGAATTGGCCTTTATAGCCACTTACGGATCCACCGTTAAAATTTTACCTTTGGAAGACAATCTTACTCGGCTACGAGTGATCGCCAATGAATGATTATTAACTATTTTCATATAGTATTAATATTGTGATCTTTAATAAAACTAAGTACGCAAATAAGAAATAATGTCTTTTTAAAAAGTGTATTTTCCCTCAATTGTGCCCAAGCTCACTTGAAGGGGTGCAATGGCTCAGTGGTTAAGACGCCAGGCTTGTTGATCGGAAGGTCGGCGGTTCGAGACCCAAGCGCCGCGTGACAGAATGAGCTCCCGCACTCGCCCCAGCTCTTGCCAACCTAGCAATTCGAAAGCATGCACATGCAAGTAGATAAATAGGTACCACTTCGGTGGGATGGTAACAGCGTTCCGCATGCGTTATGCCGGCCACATGACCGTGGAAACGTCTTCGGACAGCGCTGGCTCTTCGGCTAAGAAATGGAGATGAGCACCGGCCCCTAGAGTCGGACACGACTGTGCAGGGGAAAACCTTTGCCTTTGTGCCCTAGCTTGCCATGTGAACATCAACAGCAGAACAATCCATTAGGGTCTTCAGACACATGGAGTAACTTCTTTTGAACATCCTTAGCCTTTACAACTAACAGCAGCCAAATCAGTCTTGGCTTCCTACTTCTGTCCACTCCAGCTGGACTGACTAAAGTAAAACATGCATCTTTCTTTGTTTCAGCTATGATTTGAGATACAAAACTCCTGTTTCTTCAAGTGTCACAATTACCTGAATGTAAATGATGTTTTAGGGGGCGTGGTGGCTCAGCGGGTAAGACGCCAGGCTTGTCGATTGGAAGATTGCAAGTTTGGAGGTTCAAATCCCTAGCCCTGCGTGCGGAGTGAGCTCCCGCACTAGCTCCAGCTCTTGCCAACCTAGCAATTCGAAAGCATGCAAATGCAAGTAGATTAATAGGTACCACTTCGGTGGGTAGGTAACAGCGTTCCGTGCGTGTCATGCGGCCACATGACCATGGAGTCGGACACGACTGCACAAATGTGCGGGGGGAACCTTTACCTTTTTAAATGATGTTTTATGGAAACATCCAGATAGAAGAAAGCTAAAGTTAGTACTGAACTTTGAATTATTTACACATCATCTTTTCCAGTATTAAGTTCATTCAGCTACTGTATCATCATTTTATTCCCCTGGATACTATTTCCACTTAAGAAACAGCACACACCAAAAAAGGAATTGAGGAAGAAACTGTCCCCTATAACGACTTCTTCAGTTTGTAAAATCTTTACATTAAGTGAACTTAAGGCTACCTGCAATTCCAAGAAGAGTGAAGCATGTTCCATTTCATTATCTTAGTGCTGAAGTAATACTGTAATATATCTGAAAATGAGAGTCACTTCATAATCCATTTAATTACATTTAAGTCTCCTGTATGCAAATGATGTGTCTCAAAGAACTTCTCTTAGAAGGGGAGTGCAGAAGTACTGGCCACATGCAAACCACCACCAATCCTTCTGTAGCCTCCAGAGGCCCCTTTAATGCCTGGGGGTTAAATGGCAAAATGGGTAGTTCTTTAGTTCAGAGCTTTCCAAACTGTGTGTCGCGACACAAAAGTGTGTTGCCACACCACCCAGAAGCGGCGGCGCGCGCGTGCACGGCGGCCGCCATGCATGCGCGCCGCCGCACGCCCCTCCCGCGCCGCCACCGTGCGCGTGCGTGCCGCTGCCGTGTGCGCCGCCGCACGCCCCCCCACGCTGCCGCCGTGCGCGCGCGCTGTCGCACGCCCCCGCGCGCCGTCGCCGTGCGTGTCGCCAGCGGCGGCACTTTGGAAAGCCCTGCTTTAGTTCCTGTAAAAACATAAGGATCTCTTTCACCTCTTAACCATGCCCTCCCCAAACCTCCTCCACAAGAAGGTTCTGGAATGGGGCCCTCAAGCTGACAGAAGTTTATCAAACAATTCTGTTAACAAATGACGTCCAGTAGCACTGTCTAAAATTCATTCTGAAACAAACAGCACGTATTATCACCCAGTCTCCCAATACTATTGTCCTTAAGAAAGAGAGAACTTTGTATTTCAAAATTGCAACACAATCTACTTTTCCTGTGGGACACCATTGGGGAATATGCAGTATTATCATACAAAGAGGGAAAATTAAACTAATGCATTTTCTATGGTCTTTGTGAAAGTATGAAATTGACTAGGCCAGCTTGTCTGTCTAGGCTGGGTTGTGAAATTGACTTCTGAAAAGAGAAATAAGCAAGTGGACAGAAGGGAATGCTACTGAGAGCTCTTCCCCCTGGAGAATTGATGGGCGGGAGAGGATGTACTTAAAAAACAGTTGGTGGCTTGAATAGGTGTATGTTTACAACATCAATTGAAGCCTGTGACTGCAATTTATTGGTCACCAACACCTCAATGCTCTTGAAGCATCTCCTTTTACCCTTGCAATTATGAAATGCTGTCTCTTTGCGCCAAAATTGCAAACATAAGAGCCAGTTTGGTCTAGTGGTTAAGGTGCTGGGCTAGAAACCAGGAGACTGAGAGTTCTAGTCCCGCCTTAGGCCTGAAAGCCGGCTGGGTGACTTTGGGCCAGTCACTCTCTCTCAGCCCAACTCACCTCACAGGGTTGTTGTGGGGAAAAGAGGAGGAGGAAGGAGTATTAGGTATGTTTGCCGCCTTGACTTATTTATAAAAATAATAAAGGTGGGATAGAAAATAAATAAATAAAATAACAGGTCTTGCACTACACGATTCCTGAGTAGCTCTTCTGTTCTGGAAAATTCCTCCCTTCCCCTGTTTCACAGATACAAATGCACACACTTAGCCTGGATATTAAATAAACTATAAAACAACAAAAACAGTGTAAAATATTTTTTATTATTTATTATCTGCTCACCCAATATATTCAAATAGACAGTGCCCACTGAAGGTCCCCACTTATTTTAAGGGCGGGGCATAGAAACAGGCTTTCTCTGGGAGATGCCCCCAGAAGTATGAGTGGGCACTACTCTCATGGCCCTTGGCCATTCAAGACTACCTTTAGAGTTTTATGGTTGTAAGAGATACAGCAGCACATATATTGTTTTAAGATTACTGTTTGTTATGTATTGTTGTGATTGCATTTTATTATGCAAATTATTTCTATATACCATTTAGAGTCTGATAAATTGCAGCAGCACAGGATGATATAAATAATTGGGCCTCTCTTTTTTATCAGTCTTCCATTTTCACTACAGGTATTGGAGTTCCTTTATTTTTGTAAGATGAATTCACTTAATTGCATCTAATCAATACTGTGTTCAGTAGCTCTTTCATAGTCCCAGAATTTGGCTATTACTAATACTATCTCAGGCTTTGCCTTTTTATTCTTTTTATCCATGTTGAATAAATATATTAAGAAATGTAATGGTACAATCATGCAAATTCTGCATTTATTAATAATGGCAGAAGAAAGGTGGGGGGGGGAGGTAAATATGACTTTGAGCCAAAGTGGAAATAAAACATTTAATGAAATCTGACAAGAGCATCTCTCCCAATCCATATAAGGAAATTCAACCGAGGCACTGCATTATGAGGCAAGAAGGGCTACAAAATATGTAGCAAAGTTGAATAGCTCAGCACATGGAGCTTAATTTTGCAGTGATCTTCTCTACACATCAGCTGATGAGTAATATGGAATTCAGAATAAATCATGTGGTCAGACAAACAACAGAAGTGGCACATATACTATAGCTTTACCTCATTAGTATACGGGGCTACGGAACTTTGTGATTCAATATACCGCATGTGTGATTCCACTGGTATCTGCACACATATCCCCCTCATCATGATGAAGTTTCCAGATGAAAGCCATGTTAGTCTTTGCAACTAAAACAACAAAGATTTGTGGCACCTTAAGAACCAACACATTTAGTACCTCCTTTAATTTTACTGGGAAAGGGCCTAGGACAGAGCTTTCCAAACTGTGTGTCGCGACACAAAAGTGTGTCGCCACACACAGCGTGGTGTGTCGCCACACCACCCGGAAGCGGCGGCGCGCGCATGCACGGCGGCAGCAGCGCGGGATCAGTGCTTCCACGTTTTAGCGGAGGCCGCCGCCATGCACATGCGCACCGCCGCACGCCCCCCGTGCTGCCGCCGTGCACGCGCACGCCACCACACGCCCCCCCCGCGTGTCGCCAGCGGCGGCACTTTGGAAAGCCCTGGCCTAGGAGCTACATTTATTACAAAACTGGCCAGATCAAAATGCCTTCAGAATCTTTCCAAAAATTCTGCCAATCCAAATCACCTACAGTTGTAACGATGATCAATGAGACAATTTAAATTGCTAAACACCCCTAGGAATTTATTATTTTGCAAGTCAGCCAAAATTCCCCAGTTTCTGAACCCAAAATGATAAAAAGGAGGAAAGTGGTCAGAGGGTTGAGAATCAAGCAACTCTTCTCAGGATCTGAATAGCTTCCAAAATGTAAACCATTGATCTACTTGGCATTGTCTGCTGCATTAAATCTGTATAACCTAGCAAAATAGTGTGCAATTCTTGGGGAAAGAAGGAAAAGCAATTACCAGATATTCTATATGAACTGTCTTCATAAATGCATATTAGCTCTACAATTGCAAAAGTGCTATTTGTATTTGAATGCAAAACCACAGAACCAAATCAAGAAATGAGGAACATTTTATAAACAACTCAGATTCGAATATTCCAGTTCTGGGAAACAGCTACTTTGTCACCACCAGATGGTGATAAAGACTTTCCCCAAAGATGGAGAATAATTTAAAAATGAACAGTTGACTGCTGGGATGGAACTCAACAATAAAGGGGGGAAAAAACCCCTAATGCTTGCTCTAGCCATCTTTGAGCTACCATATTATGAAACTGGTATCGTCTAAACTAAGGGAAGTAAAAGGTAGGGCACCATGGTTGCAAGAAAGCAAAATCGCGTGAGTGGAATATAGAGTTAAAATGCTAATCTGAAAGCCTTTCGAGTTGGGAGGTCTGGCTGGATATTCTGCTCAGATATCATGAGTCAACCTAATGTAGAGAAATCAGAAAGGAGGCAGCAACCATGCACTGCTGCTTCAGATGAAAGGTAAAGGTACGGGGGGGGGGGCTTCAAGTGTTGGCTGGAATGTGGCTGACTCGGAAGTAGTTCATGAACTGTCACTACCTAATTTAAGGAGAACTGAGCAAGAGGCTGGCCAGCCTCTGTATGAGCTAGGAGGAGAAGCATTGCACTTGGGAAAGGAATGTCCCCGAGTACAAAGGCATAATTATGTTGACAGAGGCAAAGCCTTAGGATTCATCTTTGGTAAATGAGTAGGAATCAGACTTTGTGAAATTATTAAAATTAAACAAGCTAAACTGAAGGTGGGGCATTATAAATACATCTCAAAAACTCAATCACATTGCTCTAATTCAACAGGCATAAATGTTTGTTCTTCAAGATCCTAGTACAATTTGAAATCTCTGTGACTTTTCTCCATTCATGACTCCAATTTGTGTCTTAACTCTTTTTCTTTTCTTGCAACTGATCTCCTGGTTTCTAACCTCTGGCTGCTTATTAACTTCTACTATTATGCTCTGTCAGGCAGACATCAGAAGAGATTCTTTTATACATCACTGAGTAGTCAGAGGTGGCCCAATGAAATAGTATTTTGCCCCATCTTCTAATTTTTTTTTTATTATTATTATTATTATTATTATTATTATTATTATGCACTGAGCAGCTGAATTTTCCTGCCATTAATACTTTTTGAAGGCTAGCCATGAATTCCAGTTTATTTAGGCAGGCCCTCAAGTTTCAAGAATTTATACTACCTAAGCCAGTAGTAAGTTCATATCTGGATCTTGATAGCATTTTTTTTAATGCTGTATGCTTGAAGAACTTTTTTATTGTACTATTGTAATTACATTTTATTATATACCGCTTTAGAGTCACCTGCCAAAAAGTATTCTATATGTTACTTCTTCCTTTCCTCCTTGCTAACACAAGAATCATCTATATCCAGGTCTGACAGAGATACAATGTTTGTATCCATTAGAATGGCTAGATTACTATCCAACCATTTTGTTGAGAACAGTCCTTGGATATCAGCCAACATATATGAAGAGTGGACACTATATTAGACTATTAGTACAGCACACATACATATACACACATTTTAGAATGTTCTAGAACATAGCTTTCCAAACTGTGTGTCGGGACACGCTAGTGTGTTGGCTGCAGTGTCTGGGTGTGTCGCAGCTGCTGCTGCCTCCGAGCCCTGCCAGGATTCCGCGTAGGTCCTAGTGCCTGCCTTGTGCCCTGCTGCCTCCAAACCTGCTGTGATTCCGCGCAGGTCCTAGTGCCTGCCTTGTGCCCTGCTGTAAGAGTGTGTCGCGAAATGATGCCTTGCTAGAGAGTGTGTCACGAAATGATGCATGTCTAAAAAGTGTGTCACCAAAATGAAAAGTTTGGAAAGCTCTGTTCTAGAAGAATACCTTGCAAACTCTTCAGAGTCACTATTTCCTTTACTTCTAGCACTTTTGACATGGGGACCAAACCCAAAAGGGCACAAAGTACCTCTGAAGCTGACAGTCCATTATGCTACAGCTAACAAAAAAGTAGCTGTAATAAAAAAAGGAATACTTCCCACTTTTCTTGTAAAAACTGCAGTTCTATCCAGCTGTGCAAAGCAACCAATTCAGGAAATAAATGTGAAGTAGGGACACCAAACTTCTGCAGGGCAAAGGCATTTGTAGAAACCCCAAGAGAAAAAAATGAAGTAATGTATCATTTAGCATTTATCCGGCATGAGATGCTTATTATATTTTTATTTGGAGCAAATTTTGCTTAAATGTGCCTTAGGGCAAGTACAACATGACCTTTCATTTAAATGAAGAATTTGAAATAAAAGAAGGGAAATATACTAAATGTGGTAATAGTGGCACATAAGCATCTAGAGCTTCAAGAGCTGCTATGTAGTAAAAGGTGCTTCACATCATTTTAGAGGTTCATACTGTAAACCCCACTTACTACCCAGAAGAACAGCAAGGGAGGCTCTACAAAATATTTAGCTTAAATGAAGCTGGAATATTTCACAAGTTATTTGTTCTAATGGAATGAAAGGTAACAATATAAATCAGGACGAGCAGTTCCAAAAGACAGACACTGTTTGGGGAAACTTATTTAGGGTTTTTTCCGTATAGTAAAACAAGTATACCCTATTTTGTCATGTACAGTACAGCCAACAGTTGGACCACAGACTTCGGTCAAAGCCTTCCTGAAAACCCGTCCAGGATAACTTTCTAAATCAGAGTGCCTATGGACACCAACGGTTCTCACTAGACTTCTAACCCAGCTGACATAATAATAACAATAATAATACAAAATAATCTTACACAGTCTGCATAGGCATTCTTAGAAAATAAAAATGGTAGCTGCCTACAGTCAAATGCTTTTTAGCAGTGTCTCTACTTGCACTCTATAAAGAATGTGTTGTGTATTTCTTTAACTACTAGATTAGAAACAGAGTTGGAAAAAATTATTTAGGCCACTGAATCCCTTGGTCAAGGTTAAAGTCCTGAGTTAAAGCATCTCTGTGGAGTGCAGTCCAGTCTATCCCTGAACACAATGAAAGGCAGACTACCTTCTGTTTCAGTAACTGTTTCTAGTGTCTAACTGCTCCTAGCATTATGATGTTTTCCTACATTCAACTTGGAATCTCATTTCCTAGTAACTTAAAACCATTACACCATGTCCTGTCCCCTATTACAATAAAAAATGGGTCCTGGTCTTCTGTGTGATCTCTTTTCAGGTACTTGGAACATTCATAACTAAATTAGATACATTTTTATTTGAATTAATGAAAATGTTATTCCTCCAAAAGGAAAATAACATTGAATTTACAACAATCCCTCTCCGACCTGAAAAGGGGGAAAAAAATTAGAGGGGGAAAAACCTGCCTCAGTTACTGTATTCTCCATAAATCTAGAGTAAAACATTCCTTCCATTTTAAAGGTTAATTATTTAGGGAAAAACTATTCTTCCTTTCAGGTGAATATAATAGGAACAGATTTCTTAATGATGTGCAAGTGCAGTCCTCAATTACACAATAATGTTTCAGCCTGTGTACTGAATACTACTATCTTTAAATGAGGCTTTCAGAACTAATGCAGGAAATCCATTGCTTCAATCATCACATTGGTCAAGTACTTCAACAGTCAATTAAGCTTATTAATCAAGAGTGCCTCAGCAAATCTGAGACACGTTGCATAGATCGGCTCTAATGCTTCTGAGCCTCCTCTTCCATTCTGTTGGCATGTGCATGGGAAAGAGAGAATTTCACTTTCAAATGCATTTTTAATCAACTAATTGCCAAGAAAGATGGATTTACAGCTGCATATTGTTGTGCAACTCATAATAGTTATAAACTTTTTTTCCAGCTCTCCTGCATCATTTTTTTTTAGGAATAGTACTTTCATTTTAACCTTTTTCTTCCTGTGCGGAGTACTGTACAAGGGAAGGACCAGGTTTCATGGAGGGCAAATGGGATAGAAAGAGTAAAAGTACAAGTCTGAATATTAAATCCTCATTAGAATGATCTCCTCCATGTTTGCTTTTTCCTTTTATATGTCATAATTTGTGTTGATATTTCTCTTAATGATTGAGCAACTGTGTGTATTCCAATACAGGGCTGGCTTCCTCTTGATGATAAATAATATCACAGAGCACATCAACAGCACATATTACAGTTTAGCATGTTACTATAACCTGGCTGCTTCAGGCTGGTTATAGTTATGTATATATAATATGTATTATATATATAATATATAATATGTAGGTTATAGGGATTTAGTCATCTGAGGTATGGAGATGAGCAACATATTTGAACACAGCGAGAATATGGAATTTCACTGAAAACAATGTTTACCTTGGCCCTTAGGTACTGAAAGAGAATGGGCCAGCATCCAGGACAGGCAGGAAGAGGAATGACAGGATTTGTTGCCCCCAATCTCCTGCATCAATCTAACACCTCTATCCTTTCCTTTTGGTCCTCTTCTTATAACAAGTTGGATTGTTGGTCTCAGTGGAGGAGATGTTAGTGCGTAGAGTTAACTGATCCAGTCAGCTAACTCTAAAGGGATTAAATTTAGCTCCACACAAATGCAGTTGTGCATAAAGAAAATCAATCCCACAGAGTCAGTCATTTTTGTAGGAATATCTAAACCCAGTCAACTGACCTGTTTTGCCTATCTAGTTCTCAAAGAAAAGGAGCTGGAGACAAAGAGTGGTGAGAAACCAGGCCTCTCCATTAAAGGTCTTCCAGCACAGAATATACTGCACAAACACTGATTGGCTATATTAGCAAAGCCGAAACTCTGCTGGCTAATGAAAAGAGAGAGAGAGAGAGAGCGGTACAATGAAGCTTTGCCAGTATTCTTCTGGAACAAGGTACTCCAGAGATGGTGGGCAAGGACTCCATATTCCCAGATGGGGTATTTTGATCCAGTTAGTGTGATTGTGTGCTGCTGCTTAAACTACCAGTAAGAGCTTTGATTAGCTTAGTGGTAGTGGCTGATGAGTGGACTAAGTATTTTGGGTGGACAGGTTCTCAGCAAAGTAGCCCCAAACTATCAACCAAGTTTTCATTGCCAGCCCACTGATGCAGTAAGGGACAAATAACAATGCTTTACTTTCCTTATTGCCATAGTGTAGGCTCAAACTTCAGCTGGTATTCATGCTTGGTCAGATTCACTTTTTGACTTCCTCCATAGTGCTCCAGATGTCTCTTCAGCTACTTTATCTCTACAAGGTCCTTGATAAACCAGGGAACTCTTCAGAATTGACTAACAGGAAGAAGCTTCTCAGGAGTAATCTTGTCAAGTGCCTAGGCCACCACCTGTTGCCAGGGCACATACGTCCTATTTCTGGGTTTCTCAAATGCATCTGTTTAACCAGTTTGAGAACAGAACACTGGATTGCATAGGTCTTTGGTATAAGCCCATAGGTTTCTTCTTACATTATTGAGAGCACGCTTTTAAGAACATAAACCCTTTCATTCCATGACAGAATATGCTGAGGAGGCCTAAGGTGGTTCAATTTCATTTGCTAGTTAGAAGAGATCAAGGTCCCTCACTCTTGCCTGGCACCCGTCTCCATCTATTGAGTTTTGCTTTGTTTTGTTTTTGAATGAAAGGACTGGTGGATTATATGAGGAAAACACAGGAAGGAAGCATGAGACCCATTTCGTGTTTGACTCATCTCAAAGGAAACTACCACAGAGATGGTGGAGATGGCAATGGCCAGAAACTCACAGAATAAAAGTTATAAATACCTACTATTTGCATCATGTTCATCTTCATCGCCAGATGTAACTGCCTGTAAATATCAGCTGCTGCAAAGTAGCATCATGGAAGACCAGCAGGTGAAGACACTTCTCCTCAGGTTCTAATGACCACTCTGGGAAACAACATGCCAGATTAGGCAGCCCTCAGTCAGATCTACTATCCTTCAGATTTAGGGGACTGCAAAGTGAGGGCAACTTTGCTACAGCACAGGAAAAACCGCCCAGAGTTCCCTGGTATAGAGGAGATGGTCGGTGATACAAATTTAAATAATAAATAAATACCATATCAGTCCATCTGATCAAGCTCCATTTTTCAGCCACATTATTAATAATAGGGTATGGGTACATATATAAGCTGCTCAAAAAAATAAAGGGAACACTGAAATAAGACATCCTAGATCTGAATGAATGAAATATTCGTATTAATTACTTTGTTCATTACATAGTTGAATGTGCTGAAAACAAAATCACACAAAAAGCAATGGAAATCAAATGTAAGCCACCCCTGCAGGTCTGGATGTGGAGTTACACTCAAAAATTAAAGTGGAAAAGAACACTACAGGCTGATCCAACGTTGATGTAATGTCCTTAAAACAAGTCAAAATGAGGCTCAGTAGTGTGTGTGGCCTCCACGTGCCTGTATGACCTCCCTACAACGCCTGGGCATGCTCCTGATGAGGTGGCGGATGGTCTCCTGAGGGATCTCCTCCCACACCTGGACTAAAGCATCCCCCAACTCCTGGACAGTCTGTGGTGCAACGTGGCGTTGGTGGATGGAGCGAGACATGATGTCCCAGATGTGCTCAATTGGATTCAGGTCTGGGGAACGGGCGGGCCAGTCCATAGCATCAATGCCTTCGTCTTGCAGGAACTGCTGGCACACTCCAGCCACATGAGATCTAGCATTGTCTTGCATTAGGAGGAACCCAGGGCCAACCGCACCAGCATATGGTCTCACAAGGGGTCTGAGGATCTCATCTCGGTACCTAATGGCAGTCAGGCTACCTCTGGCGAGCACATGGAGGGCTGTGCGGCCCCCTAAAGAAATGCCACCCCACACCATTACTGACCCACTGCCAAACCGGTCATGCTGGAGGATGTTGCAAGCAGCAGAACGTTCTCCACGGCGTCTCCAGACCCTGTCACGTCTGTCACATGTGCTCAGTGTGAACCTGCTTTCATCTGTGAAGAGCACAGGGCGCCAGTGGCGAAGTTGCCAATCTTGGTGTTCTCTGGCAAATGCCAAACGTCCTGCACGGTGTTGGGCTTGTAAGCACAACCCCCACCTGTGGACGTCGGGCCCTCATACCACCCTCATGGAGTCTGTTTCTGACCGTTTGAGCAGCCACACGCACATTTGTGGCCCACTGGAGGTCATTTTGCAGGGCTCTGGCAGTGCTCCTCCTGTCCCTACTTGCACAAAGGCGGAGGTAGCGGTCCTGCTGCTGGGCTGTTGCCCTCCTACGGCCTCCTCCACGTCTCCTGATGTACTGACCTGTCTCCTGGTAGCGCCTCCATGCTCTGGACACTACGCTGACAGACACAGCAAACCTTCTTGCCACAGCTCGCATTGATGTGCCATCCTGGATGAGCTGCACTACCTGCGCCACTTGTGTGGGTTGTAGACTCCGTCTCATGCTACCACTAGAGTGGAAGCACCGCCAGCATTCAAAAGTGACCAAACCATCAGCCAGAAAGCATAGGAACTGAGAAGTGGTCTGTGGTCACCACCTGCAGATCCACTCCTTTATTGGGGATGTCTTGCTAACTGCCTATGCTTTCCGCCTGTTGTCTATTCCATGTGCACAACAGCATGTGAAATTGATTGTCAATCAGTGTTGCTACCTAAGTGGACAGTTTGATTTCACAGAAGTGTGATTGACTTGGACTTACATTGTGTTGTTTCAGTGTTCCCTTTATTTTTTTGAGCAGTTGTAGATTAATCCTATCTTTTTTTTCTCTCTCTCAACATCTATACTCAATGTCCATTTATGTAAGATAAGCAACAAAAAATCACTTGCCCTCCATCCAATTAACTGGGAATTGAATTTTTTCTCCTGCAGTCTTCTTAACACTAGTATTTTCCAGATATTGGAGGGCCAAAACTAAAGGCTAGAAATTCTGGGACTTGTAATCCCAAAAACTCTGGAGGGCATCATGTTGGGAAAGGTGTTCTAATACGTTTCTCCATCAAAGGAGGAATGAATATTAGAGATGAGAGAGTTTTTTCTAATTCTCATCTCACCAGAAAACAACTGTTTGTTATTATGCTTTTCTGCAAAAGCAAATGCACTGTTCTCCTGAGGCCAGGATTTTCCAAGTGGCTAGTTAATTCAAATCTTAAAGTTTCCTATTCATTTAAAGTGGAAGGACAGTCCGATGTTGTAAAGAACAATATTGCATAGGAACCTGGAAGGTAAGATCTATGAATCAAGGTAAACTGGATGTGGTCAAACATGAGATGACAAGATTGAACATCGACATCTTGGGAATCAGCGAACTAAAATGGACAGGAATGGGCGAATTTAATTCAGGTGACCATTATATTATATATACTACTGTGGGCAAGAATCCCTTAGAAGAAATGGAATGGCCCTCATAGTCAATAAAAGAGTGGGAAAGGCAGTACTGGGGTACAACCTCAAAAATGACAGAATGATCTCAGTTCGAATCCAAGGCAAACCATTCAACATCACAGTAATCCAAGTCTATGCCCCAACCTCTGATGCTGAAGAAGCTGAAGTCGACCAGTTCTATGAAGACCTACAACACCTTCTAGAACTAACACCAAAAAAAGATGTCCTTTTCATCATAGGGGACTGGAATGCTAAAGTAGGAAGTCAAGAAATAACCGGAATAACAGGCAAGTTCGGCCTTGGAGTACAAAGTGAAGCAGGGCAAAGGCTAATAGAGTTTTCTCAAGAGAACAGGCTGGTCATAGCAAACACTCTTTTCCAACAACACAAGAGACGACTCTACACATGGACATCACCAGATGGTCAATACCGAAATCAGATTGATTATATACTTTGCAGCCAAAGATGGAGAAGCTCTATACAATCAGCAAAAACAAGACCTGGAGCTGACTGTGGCTCAGATCATGAGCTTCTTATCGCAAAATTTAGGCTTAATTTGAAGAAGGTAGGGAAAACCACTAGACCACTCAGGTATGACCTAAATCATATCCCTTATGAATATACAGTGGAGGTGAGGAATAGATTGAAAGGATTAGATCTGGTAGACAGAGTGCCTGAAGAACTATGGATGGAGGTTCGTAACACTGTACAGGAAGCAGCAACTAAAACCATCCCAAAGAAAAAGAAATACAAGAAAGCAAAGTGGCTGTCTGATGAGGCTTTACAAATAGCTGAGGAAAGAAGGAAAGCAAAAGGCAAGGGAGAAAGGGAAAGATATAACCAACTGAATGCAGATTTCCAGAGAATAGCAAGGAGAGATAAGAAGGCCTTCTTAAATGAACAGTGCAAAGAAATCGAGGAAAACAATAGAATGGGGA